>CM070579.1:43508400-44108400 GCA_036346355.1 Rhipidocladum racemiflorum
TCAGATCTAACCTCACGCGTTATGGATCTACGCGGTTGATCTGAACCGTTGAATTCAAATTGGACGGTCGAGATCCGATCGGGTTTAATCGCGTCGTGGGGGCGACGTGGCACGACCCGGCATGCGACACGTGGCTGCATCTAAAACGTTCGATCTCGATCCAACGGTGGAGATCGCTTCTAATGCTACAACGCAGACCAATTCTAACCATACGATCTAGATCTAACGGTTGCGATTGGATCTAGCACGGTGCGGTCCAAGGCTACATGGCTTAATCCTGAGCGTTGGATCTAGATCCAACGGTTGACATTACATCTAAAATCGCAACGTGGATTTACATAGGGGTGACATGGACGAACCTAGGCCCTTGGATCATGATGGGACGGCTATGGGAGTTCGTGGTTTCGGCATTGTCACGGTGAAGCTGTGGTGGCCGGAGTTGCAGACGACGACACGGCCAACGGCATTTCGGGCATGCTCTGGCGAAGTGAATGGTCCCTTCGGGTGCGGCTCGATGCGAGGAACACGGATATGGGCACCACGACGGCGGAGGACGGCGGTCGACGGCGGAAAACGGCAAAAACAGCGGCGGACTTCTCCTCCAACTTCGGCAAGCGATTGCGGTGAGACTACGTTGGCTGGAGCTTGACGGTCTAGGGTAAAATGTGCGCACAGAAGAGGAGAGCACGTTGGTGGTGGCGGCACATTAAATAGGGCCCTCGGCATTCGTGAAAACCGCAGAAACCGAAGCCAACAAGCGCGCAGCGGCGGAATCCGGCAGCGGCTCGGACTAGGTGACATGGCACGATCCTAGCCGTCCACGTGTCCATGATCGACGGCCACGATTCGACCGGTGCGAACGGGACTCGGGCTCGGGTGACGTGGCGCAACGCTGGCCGTTGGATCAAGATCCAACGGTCGCGCGGGTTAGGGTTTGGTCCGGCTCGGATCTGGTTTGAACGTGGTTCGGTCGAACTCAAGTCAGACTCGAGTCTAACTCGAGTCGAATGAATAGTGAAACCCGTTCGCGATTTTCCAGCGATTAAATATTTAAAATAATTCCTAGAAATTCAAATAATTCATGAAAAATAGCAAAATAATCAGAAAAATTTTGAAAAAATTCTAGAAAATACTTTGAGACATTTTGGACTCAAATAAAATATTTCCAACAAAATTTTATTTAAAACTTTTAATTATTTAATTATCTCAAAATGGAATAAATTAAATCCAAATAAATCTCAGAAATTTCAAAAATTCTCCAAAGTGTAAAATTTCAATTAAATTCATGAAAGCAAAATTGGGGTGTTACAAACCTCCCCCTTTAACAAAATCTCGACCCTAAGATTCAGGACTGACTAAGGAATAGGTTCGGAAATTCCTTGCTCAAATCCTCCTCGCGCTCACAAGTCGCTTCACTCTCTGCATGGTTGCTCCACTGGACTCTGCAGAAGTGGGTTGACTTATTCCTTGTCTCTCGATCCATGATGTCCAGAATCTTCACCAGGTGTTCCTTGTAAGTCAGATCTTCCTGTAACTCAATCGACTCTAACGACGTCTGTTCATCTGGCACTCGGAGATACTTCTTTAGTTGGGATACAAGGAACACATCATGCACTCCCGCCAACGACTGCGGCAACTCCAATTGGTAAGCAACTTCTCCTCGGCTACTCAGGATCTTGAACAGACCAACATATCTTGGCGCAAGCTTCCCTTTGGCGTGGAATCTCTTAACTCCCTTGAGAGGTGTAACTCTAGGGTATACAAAATCTTTCGGTCCAAAACTCAAGTCTCGGCGACGGTTATCAGCGTAACTTTTCTGTCTCGACTGAGCTATCCTCAGTCTTTCCTGGATCATGGCAATCTGCTCTTCGGCTTCTTGAAGAATATCCGGTCGAAAGACATGTCGTTCACCCGTCTCATTCCAATTCAATGGTGTTCGACATGGGCCATACAGTGCCTCAAAAGGTGACATTAGTAGGCTGGCCTGATAGCTATTATTGTAGTTGAACTCGGCATATGGTAGGCTCTTGTCCCAAGAGGTAGCATAAGCCAATGCAAAAGCTCTTAGCATATCCTCTAAAATTTGATTAACTCTTTCGGTCTGTCCATCCATCTGCGGATGATATGTTGTACTGAAGTTCAAATGGGTCCCCATGGCTTCATGTAGCTTGTTCCAGAATCTTGAGGTAAATTGGCTACCTCTGTCCTATACAATCTTCTTCGGCACCCCGTGTGAACAGACGATCCTGGTCATGTACAATTCTGCTAACTTATCTCCCGAGTAAGTGGTCTTTACAGGGATAAAATGAGCGACTTTAGTCAAGCAGTCCACTACAACCCATATGGAATCATATCCTCCTTGTGTTTTAGGTAAACCGGTAATGAAGTCCATTCCGATTTCCTCCCACTTCCACTTAGGAATCTTCAATGGCTGCAGCAGCCCTGCTGGCCTTTGGTGCATTGCTTTAACTCTTTGGCATACATCACACAACGCAACATGCTCAGCAACTTCACGTTTCATGCTTGGCCACCAGAATCTCTCCTTCAAGTCTTCGTACATCTTGGCACTTCCTGGGTGAATGGAATACTTGGAATCATGAGCTTCCTACAGAATCAACTGCTTCAGCTCTTTCTTGTTTGATACACAGATGCGGTCCTTAATCCACAATGTACCCTGGTCATCCAGCTTGAAGTCCTTAGCCTTGCCTTCATCCATTTTGGAATTGATCCTCTGGATCTTGTCATCATCCTTCTGTCCCTCTCGGATCTGATCCTCCAAGGTAGGCTTCACTTCTAGGGCAGCTAGGAATCCTTCAGGTACAACTTCCAATTCCAGTTTCTGTAACTCCCTGCATAGCTCATCCTGGCTGTCGGCTAGCAACACATTCATGGTATGGCTCTTCCGACTCAATGCATCGGCCACCACATTGGCCTTCCCGGGATGGTAATGGATTCCGACATTGTAATCCTTGATCAACTCCAACCATCTCCTTTGCATCATGTTCAGATCCGATTGGGTGAAAATGTACTTAAGACTCTTATGGTCCGTGTACACTTCACATCTTTCCCAATCACATAATGCCGCCACAACTTCAAAGCATGCACTACGTGTAACACCCCAAAATTTTGCTTTTCTTAAATTCATGTGTGATTTGGCACTTTGGTGAATTTTTGGAATTTTCTGGAATATATTTGGATTTATTTGGAATTTATTTGAATTTATTCCATTTTGAAATAATTAAAGAATTTAATTTTGCAAATAAAATTTTGTTGGAAATATTTTATTTGAGTCCAAAATGATCCAAAGTATTTTCCAGAATTTTTCTGGAATTTTTCTGAGTCTTTTGCTATTTTTAATGAATTAAATGAATTACTGGGAATTATTTTAAATATTAAATCGCTGGAAAATCAACTCGGGTCTAGTACTGTTCATCCGACCGAGCCCGAGTCAGACTCGAGTTCGAGTCCGACCCGAGCCAGTTGACTCGATCAAACCAGCTCAAAACCCTAATCAATCCCAACCGTTGGATCAAGATCCAACGGCTGAGATCCGCCCGTACCGGTTCGAGCCGTATCCGGCCCGGATCCGATCGCGCCCGTGCGATCGTGGCCGTTGATCGTGCCACGTGGACGGCTGAGCGTCATCGTCTCCGCCGAGTCCGAGCCGGACTCCGCCGCCGCGCCCGCCGCCGTGTAGAATTAGGTTTCCGTCTCGGGCACGAACGCCGAGGCTATTTAAAGCCCTGGTCACGCCCCGAGGTTGCCCTCATCCTTGCGCACCCGTTCCCCCGAGCCATCTCGCCTGAGCCGTCGCCGTTTGCCCGTGCGAGCTCGCCGTAGTTGAGCGCCACTCCGCCGCGGGTTTTGCCCCGTCTCGCCGCCGTCCGTCGTCTTCCGCCGAGAAGGAGCCCAGATCCGGAGTCCCCGCTTCGAGACGCACCCGAAGAGACCACCCACTTCGCCGGAACGACCCCGGAGCGCCGTCGGGCTCGTCATCGTTCTCATCTCCGGTGGTCTTGCTCCGCCGCGTCGCCATCGACCTCGCGAGCTCTGTGGACCGTCCGATCTTGATTGTGCGGTTGAGGTGAGTTCACGTGTTCCAAACCCGATTAGATCTGGACCGTTGGATCAAGATCCAACGGTTCACAATCGCCACGTGCCGTAGTAGTGATTATTATAGGATTAGATCTGGACCGTCCGATCTAGATCGAACGGCCCACGATCATCGAGTAGATTCAACACGTTAACCCTGGATCTAATCGCGGCCGTTGAATTTCAAATCAACGGTCGAGATTGCGCCACGTGTTGGGAAGTTGGACCGGCAGTCGTGCCGCAGCGGCGCGCGTGCGTGTGACGCTCACACGCGGGGCCCGCGTGTCAGAGGGCCCGCATGTCAGTGGCTAATCCAGCCAGCGCCGGCGTCACCCATGACGCCACAGTGGGTCCCACATGTCGACCGTGGTGAGTCCCCGCCGACGTCGACCATGACGTCACCCGAGTGGGCCCGCAAGTCAGCGACACGTAGAGTCGTGGACCGAGTCCACGGTAGACCCGAGCCGAGCGTGGACCACGTCCATGGACCGGCTGACGTTAGCCGCCCAATCAGAGGCTGCCACGTGTCTAGGCTGACGCAATAATTAATTTCCGAAAAAGAAAATGATTTATTAATTCGAAATATTGATTCAAATTTAGATTCAAACTTCAAACGCTTATAACTTTTGCGTTTCAACTCCGATTTGAGTGATTCAAATTTCTAAATTTGTATAAAATTGAGATCTACCTAAATATGAATTTTATTTAATTTTTGGACTAAAGTTTTTCTCTGTAATATTATTTAATCGATTATTTAAACTTTAATAAATCATAACTTTTGCATTTTAACTCCGATTTGGACGATTCCAGTTCCTAAAAATCCAGAAAATTATGTTCTTTCTGTTTATGGATTTTATTTGGAGTTTTGGGATGTTTTTGCCTATTGTTTATTTGTGTATTGCTATTTGCACGCTTTTACGAGTGAGACGTTGAAGTCTTAGGAAGGATTCGAAGGAGAAGTGTTGACTCAGGATCCAACTCAAGACCAAGTTCAAGTACTTTTTGAAGGCAAGTTGTGCTTTGACCATGTTGATCCTAATTCGAAATCTATTTTGATTTAAACTATTGCATGCTAGTTCAATTAGAAAGATACTTTGTTTAAACATGGGGGTTAGTTGAATACCAATTTGCTGTATGACACCTTGATTATTTAAGTATGTGCCATGACCCTTGTCACCCTAGTTGTGGTTTACTAGTTGGACATAATCAAATTGCCAACATGGGTTTTAGACCGTTGTAGTATCTTGCTTAGACACCTACGTGCTCATGACATGAATTTGGACAATCAAATGTTAATATTGACTTAATGATATATTGAACCTTGTTTTGGAAAGGTATCATGTGATGTTGATAGCACGTGGTGCTTGGTAATCAAGCGGGGTTTTGATAAGCGATTTTCGGCCAGGGCATGTGGCGAGAGTAATCAGGTGGGCGATTGTGGCATTGGGAGTGTTGATTTGGTTCTTGGGTAGTCTTGCCTGGTCACTCTAAGGACTTAACCTTGCAAGCCTTTGAACTGGGTCATACTTGCAACCACATGGCTGGAATGGGACGGCCCTAGTTGACTAAGTCGCTAAGGACTCACTTGTGGAGCCTCGGGTGTCAATTACACCGTTTGTGTGATTGTGCGGGGAGCGTATCGTGGCTGTGGCCAGATACCCATCTAACGGTGTGTTGGTCCCATACTTCGCCTTGGCTAAGGGAAGGGATGGTGTAGAGCACGAACCTGAGAGGACCACTGTGTTGTTTGAGGCTTAGAAAGGCTTTGTTCTGAAACTTCGCCTTTGTGGTGTTTATTTGTATCTTGTGGGTAAAGTGCATAACCTCTGCAGAGTTTAGAATCTATTTAAATAGCCGAGTCCACTGATCTTGGACAATGCTCGGGAATTACAGTCAAGGGTTAGATTTTTCTCAAAAATAACTTTGGTTTGAAAAGTTGGGTTGGTTTAGTAATGAAGATGATGGAAATATGGTTTAGGATGGGGAAAAGTGTTTATTAAATTCCTTGAAAAGTTATTTATACTTTACTTGTTTCTCTTTGCTTTGAATCTACTTATATTACTTTTCAAATCTTTAATTTCGCAAATATACCTTGAGCTATTCCTTTGTACCAAGCCATGCATATAGTATATTAGCTTGCATTCTGTGCATGACTTCTTTGAGTACCAAGTACTCACCCTTGCCTCAACACAATATCAGTTGAAGAAGAGATCGCACGGCTTTGGAGGAGGAACTCCAAGAGGATCCGTCTACTTAGGGATGCGAGCCCGGTCAGGTTGCCTGTGGTATCTTGGATGGCGCCACGGTTATTTGATTTTCAGCGCTATTATTTCTCTCTGAATAAGTTTCGCCTTGCGAGGCATATATTTGTAACTTGACCATAAGGTCGAGTAACTTGATTTAGTTATTTAAATAAAGTACTTTGATAATATCGAATGGTATGATTGTGATATTTACCAATGTTAAGATCGTGTGCACTAAGCGCGTTCTGGACTAGTGCTGAATACACAGAGGGTCCGGATTTGCAAATTCGGGGTCCCGACAGAGGTGGTATCAGAGCCATACTTGACTGTAGGCTCAACCCTAGCTAGAATGGTCGTAGTGAGGATAAAACCTATTTTCTAAAAGCTAAAAAGTTGTGAAGATAAGAAATGACATCTCGACTTATCCCCTTCTCTCTTTTCTTGTCCCTTGCTGAAATTTTCCCTTACCTTGTCACAATTTAAAAATTCTGAGTTCTTACGTAAAGCACTCTTGTGACAGATGGCGGGAAGCTCAAGAGTATGTGGCACACCTTCTGCGAAGGATTGACGAGTTGGAGATGACTTTGTACTGACTGCACTCCGTGAGCCAAGATTTGAGCTACACGAGCCAGATCCAGAGGAGTCAGATCTCGATGAGGACACTGCTTCTTCGACTACCATAGAGGACACAGTTGCTGGACATGGCGATCGTTTCGCGCCTATGCCACAGCACCCGTACCCAGGCCGTGGAGGTTTTCTCGATGAGTGAGCATAGGTTCTATAGTGAGACTTCTTCGCCGAGTCGCGTCATAGAATAAAGAGTCACCTTTTAGGCGTTAGACTCCAGTGTTAGTTCGATTTGGATTTTCATTGCTTGCTGAATGTGCAGTATGTGTTGCAAGGCCCTTAGGCATTGTAAGCAACCATACCAAGTTATTAATATATATAATAAAATTGGACCTTAAGGCTACACCTTTCGCCCCGCATAAGTTCCATACTACTTGTCTATTCTTGTTTCCCTCTCATCTCTAAACCTAGAGCAAATCGACAGATGGTGAATACCCGTGGAAACTTTGGAAGCAATGGGAGTGGTTCTCGCCCAGCAGAAAACCCCAATGATGGAGCACCAGCACCGCCACTGGATGTGCAGAATTTTGGAGCATTTCTTGCTGCTCAGACTCAGTTGATGCATGCTATGATGCAACAAATGCAGCACGTCACTGCTCAGGCCACTGCTAATCAAGTTAATCATGGACAACGCCAGAATACGAGACTATCAGAGTTCATGAGAACTCACCCACCCACTTTCTCTGGGAATGCCAATCCATTGGAGGCCGATGATTGGTTAAGATCAATCGAGAGGAAGCTACACATAGCTCAATGCATAGGAAATGAGAAGGTACTCTACGCTTCTCATCAATTTGGAAGGAACAAATTACGAATGGTGGGAGAACTTCGTGCCACGCAGAGAACCCTCAAGATATCACTTGGGAAGAGTTCACACGGTGCATTCCGACAAGATCACGTGCCTGAAGGGATCATGGATCTTAAGAAGGAGGAGTTGAGCAGCTGAAACAAGGTAATCGGCCGGTGGCCGACTACGAACAAGTTCACACACCGCACGCTACGCACCGAGGATGTAGCGACGGATAAATCCGCAGATCTCGTTTTATGAAGGGACTTAACTCGGGATTGCAAGTAGGGTTGATCACCCACACCTTTCCAGATTTCCAAGAGTTGGTGAACAAGGCGCTTATTCTTGAGGACAAGCGCAAGGAACTGGATGAGAACAGGAAGCGCAGGATGCAACAAAGAAGGATCACGCCAGGAACGCAATACCGAGAGTTGCACCAAATCAATTCTTGATTCCAACCACAGAGTGCGACAAGGACACCACCCCGGCACCAAGACACATCAATCGAACTACGGACCCACCCCGCTAGAACCACTACTCGAGCAATCGAGGAACAGTGAGACGCTGCTACAAGCGCAACGAGCCAGACATTTTGCCAACTTGATTGTCCAAAGAAGACAGCAGGAGTGACCCGATTCGCTTCAACCTAGGAACCGCCCAGCTAGGGCGCCAACACTAGGAGCCACACCCTGCACCGTGGTGAGAGGCCGAGTCAACCATGTCACCGCAGATGCACTGCGAGAATGCTACTGACGTCGTCTTGGGTAAGTTACTTGTTAACTCGATACTGCAACAGCTTTGTTTGACTCACGGAGCTTCAGATTCGTTTGTTTCGCAAGGCTTTGCTACTAGAAATGATTTGAGGATTGCAAGACTTAAGTGCATGCTTTTAGTTCAAACCCCTGGTTCCGAACTCCGAACGAAAGTAGGATGTTCCAGGGTGAGAATACTGATAGGTGGAATAGAGTTCCTAGCAAACCTTATAATTTTGGAGACCCAGACCTTAGACGTCATATTGGGAATGGATTGGTTATCCAAGCACAAGGCTGTATTGGATTGTGGACGAAGGACTATCTCAGTTGAGAGCCCGTGTGGGAAGAAAGTGGAATTCCAAGCCACTTGCGATTAGAGATGGACAGTTTATGGTTAACAGTACCAAGGCAATCAGCATAGATGATGTCTCGATTAGTGAATGAGTACCCGATGTTTTTCCCGAAGATCTACGGTATGCCGCTTGAGGCGAGGGACATAGAGTTCGTGATAGAGCTTGTACTGTACAAAGACCGATAGCAAAGAGACCCTATCGGATGTCCACCGAGGAGTTGGTAGAAATGAAGAAACGACTAGAAGAGTTAATGGAGAAAGGATTTATCGAGGCCGAGTTCGTCGCCGTGGGGAGCACAGTTTTGTTTGTCAAGAAGAAGGGCGGGAGTTTCAGGATGTGCATTGACTACCGTGCACTCAACGAAGTCACGATGAAGAATAAGTATCCGCTACCGGGATTGATGATTTGTTTGATCAGTTAAGAGGAGCCGGAGTTTTCTCCAAGATCGATATGAGATCGGGATACCATCGATTGAAGATCCGATCGAGAAGATATTACGAAAGCGCATTCTCGTCAAGATATGGACATTACGAGTTTCTGATTATGTCCTTTGAAATTTGACGAATCGCCCGGCTTATTTCATGAATATGATGAATAAGGTGTTCATGGAATATTTGGACAAGTTTGTCGTCGTGTTCATAGACGATATCCTAATCTACTCCAAGGCAGAGAGTGAACATGCGAACACTTAAGGCGAGTTTTGGAAAAGGCGAGGAACGACAACTTTTCGCCAAGTTCAGCAAGTGTGATTTTTGGAAAGACAAGGTGGAGTTTCTTGGACATGTAATGACCGCATGAAGGAGTCGCCGTAGATCCAAGCAAAGTAGAAGGCGTGTTACATTGGGAGCAAACAAGATCGTGACCTGCATTCGGAGTTTCCTTGGAATGGCGAGGATACTACCGCCCGTTTCATTGAAGGCTTCTCGACAATTCTGCGAAACCTCTTACGCAATTCTTGAAGAAGGAAAGGAAGTTTGCATGGGCCGGAATGTGAGAAAGGATTTCAGAGTGAAGAAGCGATTGGCGTCGACCGGTGTTAGTTCTACCGGATGTTGCTCAAAGCTTCGATATTTATTGCGACGCATCGCGCCAAGGACTTGGATGTGTGCTGATGCAGAATGGAAAGGTCGTCGCTTATGCATCAAGGCAGTTGAGGCCGCATGAGGAAAATTATCCGACACATGACCTAGAGTTAGCTGCCGTAGTGCATGCCTTGAAGATATGGCGTCACTACCTGATTGGAAACAGATGTGAAGTATATACGGATCATAAGAGCCTTAAGTACATATTCACCCAGTCGGATCTGAATATGAGGCAAAGGAGATGGCTAGAGTTGATCAAGGACTACAATGTTGGAATCCATTACCATCCCGGGAAGGCCAACGTAGTAGCCGATGCTCTGAGTCGGAAAAGCCATACCGTGAGAACGTTGCTAGCCACAAGTCAGGATGAGTTATGTGAGGATTTTCATAAAATGAAGATTGAGGTAGTACCTAGGGGATTCTTGGCCGCATTAGAAGTAAAGCCTACCCTAGAGGATCAGATCCGAGAAGGACAGAAGGATGATGACAAGATCCGCAGGATTAAGTCCATCAAGGAGGAAGGCAAGGCAGAGGACTTCAAGTTGGATGAGCAAGGCACGTTGTGGATGAAGGATCGCATTTGTGTGCCTAACAAAAAGGAGTTAAAGCAAGCGATTACGGAAGAAGCCCATGACTCCAAGTACTCAATTCATCTGGAAGCGCCAAGATGTATCAGGATCTCAAGGAGAGATTACGGTGGCCGAGTATGAAGCGTGAAGTTGCCGAGCATGTTGCATTGTGCGGCGTATGCCCGGAGAGTCAAGGCAATGCATCGAGAGACCAGCAGGATTGCTACAACCGCTGAAAATACGAGTGGAAGTGGGAGGAAATCGGAATGGATTTCATTACCGGTTTGCCGAAGACTCAAGGAGGTTATGACTCCATATGGGTTATAGTGGATCGCTTGACTAAAGTAGCCCATTTTATCCCGTGAAGACCACTTACTCGGAGATAAATTAGCGTAATTATACATGATCAGATTGTCTGTTTGCACGGAGTGCCAAAGAGGATTGTATCAGACAGAGGTACCCAATTTACCTCAAGGTTACGGAATAAGTTGCATGAAGCCATGGGAACCCGTTTGAACTTCAAGATACCTTATCATCCACAGACGGATGGACAGACCAGAAAGAGTCAACCAGATTCGGAGGATATGTTGAGAGCTTGTGCATTGGCTTATGCTACCTCTTGGGATAAGAGTTTGCCGTATGCCGAGTTCGATTACAACAATAGTTATCAGGCTAGTTTACAGATGTCACCTTTTGAGGCCTTCAGATGGTCGACCTGTCGGACGCCATTGAATTGGAATGAGACCGGCGGCGCGTGTCTTTGGGCTTTGACATTCTTCAAGAGGCTGAAGAACAGATCGCCATGATTAGGGAAAGGTTGAAGATAGCCCAATCACGACAAAAGAGTTATGCTGATAATCGTCGCCGAGATTTGAGTTTTGAACCGAAGACTTCGTGATACCTCGAGTTACGCCTCAGGGGAGTTAAGAGGTTCCATGCCAAAGGGAAACTCGCACCTGCTATGTTGGACCATTTAAGGTTTTGAGTCGCAGAGGCGAAGTTGCTTACCAGTGGAGTTGCCACGATCGTTGGCGGGAGTGCATGATGTATTCCATGTGTCCCAATTGAAGAAGTGTCTCCGAGTTCACGAGAGCAGACAACGCTAGAGTCAATTGAGTTTCAACAGGATTTGACTTATAAGGAGTATACCGTAAGGATTCTAGACACAATGGATCGAGAAACTAGAAACAAGTCAACCCGTTCTGTCAGAGAGTTCGATGGAGCAACCATGAAGAAAGCGAAGCGACTTGGGCCTTGAAGAGGATTTGAAGAAAGAGTTTCCAAACCTATTCCTTTAGTAAGCCCTGAATCTCGGGGACGAGATTTTATTAAGGGGGGGAGGTTTGTAACACCCCAAAATTTTGCTTTTCTTAAATTCATGTGTGATTTGGCACTTTGGTGAATTTTTGGAATTTTCTGGAATATATTTGGATTTATTTGGAATTTATTTGAATTTATTCCATTTTGAAATAATTAAAGAATTTAATTTTGCAAATAAAATTTTGTTGGAAATATTTTATTTGAGTCCAAAATGATCCAAAGTATTTTCCAGAATTTTTCTGGAATTTTTCTGAGTCTTTTGCTATTTTTAATGAATTAAATGAATTACTGGGAATTATTTTAAATATTAAATCGCTGGAAAATCAACTCGGGTCTAGTACTGTTCATCCGACCGAGCCCGAGTCAGACTCGAGTTCGAGTCCGACCCGAACCCGACCCGAGCCAGTTGACTCGATCAAACCAGCTCAAAACCCTAATCAATCCCAACCGTTGGATCAAGATCCAACGGCTGAGATCCGCCTGCACGGTTCGAGCCGTATCCGCCCGGATCCGATCGCGCCCGTGCGATCGTGGCGTTGATCGTGCCACGTGGGCGGTGGCGTCATCGTCTCCGCCGAGTCCGGCCGGACTCGCCGCCGCGCCGCCGCGTGTAGAATTAGGTTTCGTCTCGCACGAACGCCGAGGCTATTTAAAGCCCTGGTCACGCCCCGAGGTTGCCCTCATCCTTGCGCACCCGTTCCCCCGAGCCATCTCGCCTGAGCCGTCGCCGTTTGCCCGTGCGAGCTCGCCGTAGTTGAGCGCCACTCCGCCGCGGGTTTTGCCCCGTCTCGCCGCCGTCCGTCGTCTTCCGCCGAGAAGGAGCCCAGATCCGAGTCCGCTTCGAGACGCACCCGAAGAGACCACCCACTTCGCCGGAACGACCCCGGAGCGCCGTCGGGCTCGTCATCGTTCTCATCTCCGGTGGTCTTGCTCCGCCGCGTCGCCATCGACCTCGCGAGCTCTGTGGACCGTCCGATCTTGATCATGCGGTTGAGGTGAGTTCACGTGTTCCAAACCCGATTAGATCTGGACCGTTGGATCAAGATCAGCGGTTCACAATCGCCACGTGCCGTAGTAGTGATTATTATAGGATTAGATCTGGACCGTCCGATCTAGATCGAACGGCCCACGATCATCGAGTAGATTCAACACGTTAACCCTGGATCTAATCGCGGCCGTTGAATTTCAAATCAACGGTCGAGATTGCGCCACGTGTCGGGAAGTTGGACCGACGCGGTCGGCTGGCCCACGCGTGCGTGTAGACGCCGACACGCGGGCCCGCGTGTCGGAAGGCCCGCATGTCGATGGCTAATCCAGCCAAGCGGCGTCACCCATGGCGTCCGCGGTGGGTCCCACATGTCCGACCATTTGAGTCCCCGCTGACGTCAGCCATGACGTCACCCGAGTGGGCCCGCAAGTCAGCGACACGTAGAGTCGTGGACCGAGTCCACGGTAGACCCGAGCCGAGCGTGGACCACGTCCATGGACCGGCTGACGTCAGCCACCCAATCAGAGGCTGCCACGTGTCTAGGCTGACGCAATAATTAATTTCCGAAAAAGAAAATGATTTATTAATTCGAAATATTGATTCAAATTTAGATTCAAACTTCAAACGCTTATAACTTTTGCGTTTCAACTCCGATTTGAGTGATTCAAATTTCTAAATTTGTATAAAATTGAGATCTACCTAAATATGAATTTTATTTAATTTTTGGACTAAAGTTTTTCTCTGTAATATTATTTAATCGATTATTTAAACTTTAATAAATCATAACTTTTGCATTTTAACTCCGATTTGGACGATTCCAGTTCCTAAAAATCCAGAAAATTATGTTCTTTCTGTTTATGGATTTTATTTGGAGTTTTGGGATGTTTTTGCCTATTGTTTATTTGTGTATTGCTATTTGCACGCTTTACGAGTAGACGTTGAAGTGCCGGAAGGATTCGAAGGAGAAGTGTTGACTCAGGATCCAACTCAAGACCAAGAGCAAGTACTTTTTGAAGGCAAGTTGTGCTTTGACCATGTTGATCCTAATTCGAAATCTATTTTGATTTAAACTATTGCATGCTAGTTCAATTAGAAAGATACTTTGTTTAAACATGGGGGTTAGTTGAATACCAATTTGCTGTATGACACCTTGATTATTTAAGTATGTGCCATGACCCTTGTCACCCTAGTTGTGGTTTACTAGTTGGACATAATCAAATTGCCAACATGGGTTTTAGACCGTTGTAGTATACTGCTTAGACCTGCTACGTGCTCATGACATGAATTTGGACAATCAAATGTTAATATTGACTTAATGATATATTGAACCTGTTTTGGAAAGGTATCATGTGATGTTGATAGCACGTGGTGCTTGGTAATCAACTGGGGTTTTGATAAACAGTTTTTCGACCGGGGCATGTGGCAGATAGTAATCAGGTGGGCCAGTTGTGGCATTGGGAGTGTTGATTTGGTTCTTCGGGTAGTCTTGCCCTGGTCACTCTAAGGACTTAACCTTGCAAGCCTTTGAACTGGGTCATACTTGCAACCACATGGCTGGAATGGGACGGCCCTAGTTGACTAAGTCGCTAAGGACTCACTTGTGGAGCCTCAGGGTGTCAATTACACCGTTTGTGTGATTGTACGGGGGAGCGTATCGTGGCTGTGGCCAGATACCCATCTAACGGTGTGTTGGTCCCATACTTCGCCTTGGCTAAGGGAAGGGATGGTGTAGAGCCCGAACCGGAGAGGACCACCTGTGTTGTTTGAGGCTTCCGAAAGGCTTTGTTACGGAAACTCGCCTTTGTGGTGTTTGACTGTATCTTGTGGGTAAAGTGCATAACCTCTGTAGAGTTTAGAATCTATTTAAATAGCCGAGTCCACGGTACTGGACAATGCTCGGGAATTACAGTCAAGGGTTAGATTTTCTCAAAAATAACTTTGGTTTGAAAAGTTGGGTTGGTTTAGTAATGAAGATGATGGAAATATGGTTTAGGATGGGGAAAAGTGTTTATTAAATTCCTTGAAAAGTTATTTATACTTTACTTGTTTCTACTGCTTTCGAATCTACTTATATTACTTTTCAAATGATGTTTACTGCAAATATACCTTGAGCTATTCCTTTGTACCAAGCCATGCATATAGTATATTAGCTTGCATTCTGTGCATGACTTGCTGAGTACCAAGTACTCACCCTTGCCTCAACACAATATCAGTTGAAGAAGAGACTGCACCAGCTTTGGAGGAGGAACTCCAAGAGGATCCATCTACTTAGGGATGCGAGCGGTCGGTTGCTGTGGTATCTTGGATGGCGCCACGGGTTATTTGATTTTCCGCTATTATTTCTCTACGAATAAGTTTCGCCTTGCAGGCATATATTTGTAACTTGACCATAAGGTCGAGTAACTTGATTTAGTTATTTAAATAAAGTACTTTGATAATATCGAATGGTATGATTGTGATATTTACCAATGTTAAGACTGTGTGCACTAGCGCGTTCCTGGACTAGTGCTGAATACACAGAGGGTCCGGATTTGCAAATTCGGGGTCCCGACACTACGGCTGCTAACTCCAGGTCATGCGTCGGGTAATTCTCTTCATGCGGCCTCAGCTGCCTTGATGCATATGCAACGACCTTCCGGTTTTGCATCAACACGCATCAAAGTCCCTGGCGCGATGCGTCACAATAGATATCAAAGCTCTAATTAACATTAGGTAGGACTAGCACCGGCACTGATGTTAATCGCTTCTTCAGCTCTTGGAAACCTTTCTCACATTTCGGCGTCCAGTTAAACTTCTTCTCCTTTTTCAACAATTGCGTACGAGGTCTCGCAATTGTTGAAAAGCATTCAATAAAGTGGCGGTAATAACCTGCCATTCCCAGGAAACTACGGATCTGAGTTACTGTCTTTGGCTGTTCCCAATGTAACATGGCTTCCACCTTGCTTGGGTCAACTACAACTCCTTATGCGGTCATCACATATCCAAGAAATTCTACCTTGTCCTTCTAGAAGTCACACTTGCTGAATTTGGTGAAGAGCTGTTGTTCCCTTAGCTTCTCCAACACCAGCCTCAGGTGTTCTGCATATTGTTCCCTTGTCTTGGAGTAGACTAGGATGTCATCTATGAATACGACCACGAACTTGTCCAAATATTCCATGAAAACCTTATTCTTCATGTTCATGAAATATGCGAGTGCATTCGTCAGTCCAAAGGACATAGCGGTAAACTCGTAATGTCCGTATCTTGACGAGAATGCGGTCTTCAAAATATTCTCCGATCGGATCTTCAGCTCGTGATATCCTGACCTCAACTCAATCTTGGAGAAAACTCTGGCTCCTCTCAGCTGGTCAAATAGGTCATCGATCCTGGGTAGCGGGTACTTGTTCTTCACGGTGACTTCATTAAGTGCACGGTAATCTATGCACATCCTGAAACTCCCATCCTTCTTCTTCACGAATAGAACTGGCACTCCCTATGGCGATGAGCTAGGTCTGATGAATCCTTTTTCCATTAGCTCCTCGAGCAGCTTCTTCATTTCTACCAATTCTTCGGTTGACATCCGATAAGGTCTCTTAGCTATCGGTGCTGTACCAGGTACTAACTCAATTACAAACTGTATATCTCTATCTAGCGGCATACCCGGTAAATCTTCAGGAAAAACATCAGGATACTCATTCACCACTGAGACATCCTCTATGCTGATTGCCTTCATACTGTTGACCATCAACTGTCCTTCACGAATGGCAGTCGCTTGGAATTCCACTTTTCTTCCACAAGGGCTCTCAATAGAGATGATCCTTCTTACACAGTCGAGCACGGCCTTGTGATTGGACAACCAATCCATTCCCAAAATGACATCTAAGGTCTGGGTTCCCAATATAATAAGGTTCGCTAGGAACTCTACCCCATCTATTAGTACTGTCACCCCAGAACATTCTACTTGAGATCGGAGTTCTGACCCAGGGGTTTGAACTATAAGCATGCATTTAAGATCCACAATGTCCAAATCATTCTTAGAAACAAAATCTTGAGAAACAAACGAATACGAAGCTCTAGAGTCAAACAAAACTGTTGCAGGTACTGAGTTAACAAGTAACTAACCCAGTACGACGTCCGTGGCATTCTGAAGTGCATCTAAGGTCACGTGATTGACTCGACCCCTCACCACGGCCTGGGGCACGGCTCCTGGCTGTGCTGTCCCGTGGTTTGTTCCTGGTGCAGGTGCCCTTGCTGGCGTGGATCCTAGATTGAAGCGAACGGGGGTCACTCCTGCTGTCTTCTTGGGGCAATTGTTGGAGAAGTGCCCTGGTTCATTACATGCATAACAACGCCTCACTGTGCCCAGCTGGCTGCTTGCAGTGGCGTTCCTGGCTGGAGTTGGTGTCTGGTAGTTCTTATTGGTAGGTCTTGGTGCTGACAACGATGTTCTTGCAGCATTCTGCGGTTGGAATCTGAAGAATTGATTTGGTGCAACTCTTAGGCGTTGCCCTCCTTGGCGTGCTCCTTACTGTGCCATCCTGCGCTTCCGGTTGTCGTCCAATTCCTTGCGCTTGTCTCCAGGATGAGCGCCTTGTTCACAAGCTCTTGGAAGTCAGGAAAGGTGTGGGTAATCAGTCCCACCTGTAGTCCAGAATTTTGTCCCTTTAAAAAGTGAGACTGCATGGCCTTGTCTGTTGCTACGTCTTCAGGTGCGTAGCGGGCTAGCTGAGTAAACTTATTGAGATATTCAACTACTGACTGGCTGCCCTGCTTTAAAGCTCTGAACTCTTCCTTCTTGAGGTCCATTATTCCTCCCAGACGTGATAATCTTGCTAAGGCGGCGTGATAAACTCCTCCCAAGTGATATCTTGTGGGTTTTCCTATGCAGCGCAGTAATTCTCCCACCATTCTACTGCAGTCCCTTCTAGCTGATGAGAGGCGTAAATCACCCTCTCATTTCCCACACATTGGGTAATGTGCAGCTTCCTTTCAATTGACCTTAACTAGTCATCTGCCTCCAATGGATTGGCGTTTCCGGAAAAGGTGGGCGGATGGGTCCTCATGAACTCTGACAGCCTCGAGTTTTGACGCTGTCCCTGATTGACTTGGTTGGCAGCAGCCTGAGCAGTGACTTGTTGCATCATAGCATGCATCAGCTAGGTCTGTGCAGCAAAGAAGGCTCCAAAGTTCTGCATGTCAACTGGCGGTGCTGGCTGGGGGTGCTTGTCCTGCTTCAGCGGGGTTCACTGCAGGGCGAGAACCACTTCCGTTGCCTCCAAGGTTTCCGCTAGTGTTCACCATCTGTCGATTGCTCCAAGGTTTAGAGACGAGAGGGAAACAAGAATAGGCAAGTAGTAGAGAAACTTATGCGGGGTGGAAGGTGTAACTCAAAATCCAACTTTATTATTTAATAATAACTTGGTATGGTCGCTCACAATGCCTAAGGGCCATGCAACACATACTGCACACTCAGCAATCAATGAAAATCCAAATTAAACTAACACCGGAGTCTAACGCTTCTAAGGGTGACTCTTTATTCTTAGACGCGACTCGATGAAGGAGTCTCAACCACTAATCTGAATGCTCACTCGTCGACCCAACCCCCACTGCCTCCACATGGCGGGTGCGGCGGCATAGGCTCAAAGCAATCACCATGCCCCACAACAACTGTAGTCGAAGAATCGGCATCCTCCTCGGGCTCTAGCGCGGGCTGTGGCTCTGGCTGCTACTCCTCAAGATCTGGCTCGTGTAGCTCCAGTACTGGCTCCAATCCCTATCCATACAATGCCATTTCCAGCTCATCAATCCTTGGCAAAAGATGGGACATATACTCTCGAACATCCTGCAGACTTTTCTTCTCTTTCTTGACCTCCTCACGTGCCTTCTACAGCTCCTGCACCGTATCATTGAGTGCATCCTCCTGTGCGACGATGAACCTCGCCAAGTGTGTGACGGTGACATCTTTATCTTCTATCGGCTCCCGTTCAATCCTGTTGTCTCGGCGTGGGTGGTGATGAAACACTGTGCCCTCCAGCTCTCTAGAGTAGGTGCAAGCGATGTGCCTCATAGCTCAGCGCAACACCTCCTGGATTCCCATCTCAAATGTAGACCTCCTGGCCGTGAAGTGAGATGGACGACTGAACTTCGTGTTCTCTTGAGCATACACTGTAATCTTGACGTCCCATGCCTTGAGCAATCCAGCCTACACTATGGTAGTCCCTTGGTAAAGTGGCCTCTCGAAACCTCCAAGCACCTGTAACATACACCACAACTCAGCGGCGTAGCCTCCCTCACGCTCGGCGTAGTTGTTGAGCATCTTCATCTGCCAAAGACACTCACGTGAGAACGCAGCAATTTTAAAACCAAGTGAGAACAAGAGAAATTCAGCAAAGGGGTATGAAAAGAGAGAAGGGGATAAGTCGAGAGTTCATTCATCATCTTGTCAAGTTTTAACTTTAGAAAATAGGTTTTATCCTAACTATGACCATTCTAACTAAGGGGTAGTCCTACAGTCAGTATGGCTTTGATACCACCTCTATCGGAACCCAAATTTGCAAATCCGGACCCTCTGTGTATTCAGCACTAGTCCAGGATCACGCTAGTGCACACAGTCTCAACATCGGTAGATATCACAATCATACACATTGACAATACTAAAGTACTGTCGACGATTGGAGAACGGGCTCCCGTCGAGCTTACTTGTTGAATGGGGGATCAACAGAGCCCCGTCGTGCGGACCAAGGAGGTCGTTTGAGCGATGCCAAGGTCGGGAGAAAGAAAGGGGGGACACGGTGTTTATCCTGGTTCGGGCCTCCCTCTGCCGGGATAACAGCCCTACTCCAGTGTATTGTGTTCTATCTCTCCGTCCCCTCCCCTGTTATAGATCTTCAGGGGGGGTTTAAATAATACGACTATATGTACAAAGAAGGCAACTACCTCCTGGGATCACGCTATGTATCCATATCCGTGACTCGCCGTCCTTGATTCGTGCGCTGTTTGAATTTCGGGTATGATCTCCCTTGATCTTCGGCTGATTGGTTGTCTCCTTCCTTCCTCGTAGCGTTCGCCGGGCCCTCCGACCAAACACCTGAGTAGGTCGTGGTCTCTACGAGCATGCTTGCTCGTGCGGGGGGCGTGTTTGGTACTTCTGCGAGTAAAGGTGCGGACGCGTATGCTCGGAGGAGAAGGAGGGATGCTCGTTTCATTCTCCCGAGCATCTTCTTTTAGTATTGCCTGGTCGGTGGGCTTAGCTTTTCACGGGGATACCGTGGTCTTTTGCCAGATAGCCAATCCCCGACAGCTAGCCCCCGAGGTTCAAGCGGGGGACCCTCGGGCTTCCCTTGAGCCTAAGAAGACTTGAGGGGATTGAATTTCTTTGGTCGCGGCTCCACGACCATTTTACGTCGGAGACGAACTTCTTTACCCGCGGCGTGCTTGCTCGGGTGGGCGCGCTGCTTGGTTGTTCTGCGGTTCCTTCTTCCGAGAAGCCTCCTCGCCTGCTGACGGCGGTTTCTCGAAAAGCGCGCTTTCTCCGGCCAGGTGTCGCTACGTGATAGGCGGCGATTTTTAACCTGTCCCTTCACTGTCTTTTTAACCCTTTCTACCGGGAGAGGTCAGAGTTACACCGTGTCTCTTTGCTCGTCTTCGGCCCAAAATCTTCCAAGAGCCTTAGCGCCCAAGAACCCTTTTCGCTCCCCTTCCTTCTTTGGCCATGGCGCGTTTCAAGGTTAGCCAGATGACCCGAAGGAGGCTCCAGGTGCTCATGGACGAGGGGTACGTCGACCCAAGCTCGGGTCGAGTGCCTGGGAGCGATGCGGTGCCGGCACCGCGGGAGACGGAGATCGTCTCCTACGAGTTGTACGCCATCAACGGGCTTCATCTGCCCGAGAGAGACTTCCTCGCCTCCGTGCTTGCCTTCTGCGGGTGCGAGATCTCTCATCTCCAACCCAACTCTATCCTTTCTCTCGCAATCTTCTCCCACCTTTGCGAGGCTTACGTGGGTGTAGTGCCCACGGCTAGCCTCTTCTTTCACTTCTATTCCCCCTTCCGCACCGGCCGGGATGGCTTCGCCAGTTGCGTTTATCTTCGCGTCCGGCCCAACCGACCATACGAGTACTCCCTCGTTGCTCTGAAGGACTCGGTGTCGGGTTGGGCCGACCTCTGGTTCTACCAGAAGAAGGCGGAGGGGTCCCAGTTGGTCTATACTGGGGAGGACGCTCCGCCTACTGAGACGGCGCGCCCGCCGGCGGTACAACTGAGGAAGAGCGGGTGCTCAGGACGATCGGTGAGCTTGCCCAGATGGGGCTCACTGGCCGGGATATCGCCTGGGACTTTACCTTCAACCGGGTGTCCCCCCTGAGGCGCCTCGAGCACCCCTTCTTCGAGGTGACCGGGTGGCATGACTTCACCCGTGAGGACAACGCAGGTATGTTCCTGGACCTCTTTCTCGAGCATCGTTGCTTTCTGGTGATCGGTGCTATATATTTTTTTGTTTTAATCTTCGGTCGTGACGCAGCTCCGAGGACGGACTGGGTTGACGAGAGGGTCGCCGAGATGTTCGGTGCCCCGAAGGAGAAGGAGCTGACGCCCAATCGTCAGATCCCCAAGAACATTTTTGACCACGGCGACGCGGTAAGTACATCTTCCTGCTTCCGTCCGAGGGTATGTTTTCCGAGCTTATTTCTCCTTATTTCTGTTTGCAGGAGAAGGTCGCCCTTGACCTTGCCGTGTCGAAGGCCGCAGCGCCGCCAAGCCGACACCCGCCTGGTTCCCGCAAGAGGTCGGGCGGTCGAGGCCGCCAAGCATCCGCCTCGCCTCGCGCAGCATGGCGGTCGAGCGCCGAGCCGACTCAGACCCCACGCCACACCTTGAGTACGCCGACCGCCGGGAGGTAAGCGAACTTCGAATCTGGTATGATGACTTCAAACGGAGGAGGCCGGAGCTGATGGGCCGACTGGAACAGCTCGCCGAGCAGGCGAAGAAGGCCGAGGAGGAGGTCAGGTCCCTCCCGACCAAGGGGCGGCTGGAGAGGCAGATCAAGGCCCTCCAGGACCAGCTTATTCGGGTGGTCGATGACCCCGAGGAGGAGGAAGAAGAGGAGGCCACCTATGCTCTGGTCAGAAGGAGCAGGAGGTCGACCTCTCAAACAACCTCGACGCTGGAAGAGGTCGACATGGACGACGTCGACCTGGCGATGGCACGTGCTAGCGACGCCGCGGAGGAGCGCATCGTGGTCGTGGCCGAGGCCTATGAGGCCGCCACGGGTAGGTCGCCCGTGGCCCGAGGCGAGGAGGCCGAGGAGGATGGCGCTGCTCACCGGGCAGAAGGTAAGCTCCTACTTCATTCTCTTGTTCTGTTCTTGTCTTGCGATTTTTTTTGGGCTAACTGTTTGGCGTGGGCGTGATAGCTCGGATGTTGCTTTTGGACTTCCGTCAGATGGCTGAGGAGATTATCGACTCTGCAGTTGATGCCGAGCTCGACCGCGTCGTCGACCAAGTAATGGTCGAGATGGGGGAGGAGTCGGTGCCAGCTGCGGCCTCAACGGAGTCCGAGTTTCCCTCGGCGGGGCCCGAGCTTCCTTCAGCGGACGTGGAACCTACTCCAGCCACGGAGGAGCAAGAGCCGCAGGGGGCTGAGGACCAAGAAGCCTTGGCCTTGGTCCCTTGCGAAGGGGTAAGCGCAAGCGAGCCCCAAGCGACGGACTCCGATGGTCAAGGGGTGGTGGCTTTCGACCCACCGCCCTTGGCCGCGAGCCAAGAGGAGGAGCCGGTCGCTGCCGGCCAGCCACCTCCAACTGCGGACCAAGGGGGAGATGCGGTCGTGATCGGCCAGCCACTTCCAGCCGCGGAAGTGATCGCCAAGCCCGACCAGCTGCCTCCGTCCGCGGACCACGGAGAGGAGGTGGTCGTTGATGACCAGCTGTCGGGACCCCGAATTTGCAAATCCGGACCCTCTGTGTATTCAGCACTAGTCCAGGAACGCGCTAGTGCACACAGTCTTAACATTGGTAAATACCACAATCATACCATTCGATATTATCAAGTACTTTATTTAAATAACCAAACTGGTTACTCGACCTTATGGCCAAGTTACAAATATATGCCTCGCAAGGCGAAACTTATTCAGAGAAAAATAATAGCAATAGCAGCGGAAAATCAAATAGCTTCGTGGCGCCATCCAGTATACCACAGTAACTGACCGGGCTCGCATCCCTAAGTAGACGGATCCTCTTGGAGTTCCTCCTCCGAAGCTGGCGTAGTCTCCTCTTCAACTGGTGTTGTGTTGAGGCAAGGGTGAGTACTTGGTACTCAGCAAGTCATGCACAGAATGCAAGCTAATATACTATATGCAAGGCTTGGTACAAAGGAATAGCTCAAGGTATATTTGCAGTAAACAGCTTTTGACAAGTAAAATAAGTAGATTCGAAAGCGGTAGAAATAAGTAAAGCGTAAATAACTTTTCAAGAAGTTTAATAAACATTTTTCCCCATCCTAAACCACATTTCCATCATCTTCATTATTAAACCAACCCAACTTTTCAAACCAACGTTATTTTTGAGAAAATCTAACCCTTGACTGTAATTCCCGAGCGATGTCCAATACCGCGGACACGGCTATTCGAATAGATTCTAAACTCTGCAGAGGTTATGCACTTTACCCACAAGATACAGTCAAACACCACAAAGGCGAGTTCCTCGTGAACAAAGTCTTTCTAAACCTCTAACAATACAAGTGGTCCTCCCGGTTATTGCAAGACTAACCCTTCCCTTCGCTAAGGCGAAGTCTAGGCCAATCAACCGTTAGATGGGTACCTGGCCTCGGCCGACGCGCTCCCGCACAACTTACACAAAGGGTGTAGTTGACCTCCCGAGGTCCCACAGTAATGCGTTATTAGCAACTTAGTCAACTAGGTCCGTCCCATTACTGGACATGTGGTTGCACGTTAGACCCAGTTCAAAGGCTTGCAAGGTTAAGTCCTTAGGGTGACCAGGGCAAGACTACCCAAGAACCAAATCAACACTCCCAATGCCACAACCGGCCCACTGATTACTCTTGCCACATGCCCGGCCGAAATCGCTTATCAAACCCCGCTTGATTACCATGCACCACGTGCCATCAACATCACATGATACTTTTCCAAAACAGGTTCAATATATCATTAAGTCAATATTAACATTTGATTGTCCAAAACCATGTCATGAGCACGAAAGTGTGTCTAAGCAGATACTACAACGGTCTAAAACCCATGTTGGCAATTTACTAATGTCCAACTAGTAATCCACAACTAGGGTGACAAAGGGTCATGGCACATACTTAAATAATCAAGGTGTCATACAAAGCAAATTGGTATTTATCTAACCCCATGTTTAAACAAAGTATCTTTCTAATTGATCTAGCATGCAATAGTTTAAATCAAAATAGATTTCGAAATAGGATCAACATGGTCAAAGCACAACTTGCCTTCAAAAAGTACTTGCTCTTGGTCTTGAGTTGGATCCTGAGTCAATACTTCTCCTTCGAATCCTTCCGGCACTTCAACGTCTACTCGTAAAGCGTGCAAATAGCAAATACCCAAATAAACAATAGGCAAAAAGTGTCCAAACATCCAAATAAAATCCATAAACAGAAAGAACATAATTTTATGGATTTTTAGAAACTGAAATCGTCAAATTTGGAGTTAAGACGCAAAAGTTATGATTATTTAAAGTTTGAATAATCATTTAAATAATTTTGCAGAGAAAAACTTTAGTCCAAAAATTAAATAAAATTTATATTTAGATAGATCTCAATTTTATACAAATTTAGAAATTTGAATCACCCAAATCGGAGTTGAAACGCAAAAGTTATAAGCGTTTGAAGTTTGAAACAAAATCTGAAATCATTATTTCGAATTAATAAATCATTTTCTTTTTCGAAAATTAATTATTGCGTCAGCATGGACACGTGGCAGCCTCTGATTGGTTGGTCGACGCCACCGGTCCATGGGCGTAGTCCACGCCGGCTCGGGTCCATCGTGGACTCGGCCCACGACTTCACGTGAGATCGACATGTGGGTCCGCCTCGGGTAGCGTCATCGGCGTCGGCGCTTGGGGGTCGGCCGTGACATGCGGGCCCTCGACACGCGGGCCCCGCGTGTCGAAGTCACACGCCTTCAGCAGCGTGGATGGCGGCCGACCGCGTCGGTCCAACTTCCCGACACGTGGCGCAATCTCGACCGTTGATTTGAAATTCAACGGCCGCGATTAGATCCAGGGTTAACGTGTTGAATCTACTCGATGATCGTGGGCCGTTCGATCTAGATCGGACGGTACAGATCTAATCCTATAATAACACTACTACAAAGACGTGGCGATCGTGGGCCGTTGGATCTTGATCCAACGGTTCAGATCTAATCGGGTTTCTAGGGTTTGGGGGAGAACGTGGGCTCACCGTGGATCGCTTGATCTTGATCGGACGGCTGAGAACCTTCGCGGGTGGCGATGGCGTCGCGGCGGGGCTTGGTGCACCGGAGACGGGAACGACGACCAAGGGCACGGCGCTACGGGACCTCTCCGGCGAGATGAGTCCTCCCTTCGAGTGCGTCTCGTCGCGGATCCCGGATCTGGCTCCTTCGGCGGAAGACGACTGACGACGGCGAAAACGGCCAAGAAACCGCGGCGCAACAGAGTTCCAACTCCGGCGAACTCGTATGGGCAAACGGCGACGGCTCAGGCGAGATGGCTCGGGGGAACGGGTGCGCAAGGATGAGGGAAACCTCGGGGGACGTCTCACGCTTTAAATACGGCCTCGACGTGCGTGCAAACCGGAACCCTAGCCGTGTCCTGCTCGGTCACGGCGGAGCTCTCCGGCTCGGAGTCGGAGCGGAGACGATGACTCACGGCCGTCCACGTGGCACGATCAACGGCCACGATCGCGTGGACGCGATCGGATCCGGGCCGGATATGGCTCGAACCGGTACGGGCGGATCTTAGCCGTTGGATCTTGATCCAACGGTTGGGATTGATTAGGGTTGGGAGCTGGTTTGGTCGAGTCAACTGGCTCGGGTCGGACTCGAGTCCGACTCGGGTTCCAACTCGGTCGGATGAACAGTACTCGACCCGAGTTGATTTTCCAGCGATTTAATATTTAAAATAATTTCCAGTAATTCATTTAATTCATTAAAAATAGCAAAAGACTCAGAAAAATTCCGTAAAAATTAGGAAAATACTTTGGATTATTTTGGACTCAAATAAAATATTTCCAACAAAATTTTATTTGCAAAATTAAATTCTTTAATTATTTCAAAATGGAATAAATTCAAATAAATTCCAAATAAATCCAAATAAATTCCAGAAAATTCCAAAATTCACCAAAGTGCCAAATCACACATGAATTTAAGAAAAGCAAAATTTTGGGGTGTTACAAACCTCCCCTTAATAGAATCTCGCCCCGAGATTCAGGGGCTTACTAAAGGAATAGGTTTGGAAACTCTTTCTTCAAATCCTCTTCGCGCTCCCAAGTCGCTTCGCTTTCTTCATGGTTGCTCCACTGAACTCTACAGAAACGGGTTGACTTGTTTCTAGTTTCTCGATCCATTGTGTCCATAATCCTCACGGGATGCTCCTTATAAGTCAAGTCCTCTTGCAACTCAATTAACTCTAGCGGTGTCTGTTCCTCAGGAACTCGGAGACACTTCTTCAACTGGGACACATGGAATACATCATGCACTCTCGCCAACGATCGTGGGCAACTCCGGTGATAAGCAACTTCGTCTCTGCGACTCAAAATCTTAAATGGTCCAACATAACGGGTGCGAAGTTTCCCTTTGGTATGGAACCTCTTAACTCCCCGAGAGGCGTAACTCGGGGTATACAAAGTCTTCGGTTCAAAACTCAAATCTCGGCGACGATTGTCAAGATAACTCTTACGTCGAGATTGGGCTATCTTCAACCTTTCCCTAATCATGGCGACCGCTTCTTCACCTCTTGAAGAATATCAGGCCCAAAGACACGGCCACGGTCTCATTCCAATTCAATGGCGTCCGACAGTGGTCGACCATACAATGCCTCAAAAGGTGACATCTCAGAACTAGCCTGATAACTATTGTTGTAATCGAACTCGGCATACGGTAAACTCTTATCCCAAGAAGTAGCATAAGCTAATGCACAAGCTCTCAACATATCCTCCAGAATCTGGTTGACTCTTTCGATCGTCTGTCCGTCTGCGTGGATGATAAGTCAGATCAAGTTCAAACGGGTTCCCATGGCTTCATGCAACTTATTCCGTAACCTTGAGGTAAATTGGGTACCTTCGTCCGATACGATCCTCTTGGGCACTCCGTGCAAACAGACAATCTCGATCATGTATAATTACGCTAATTTATCTCCGAGTAAGTGGTCTTCACGGGATAAAATGGGCTACTTTAGTCAAGCGATCCACTATAACCCATATGGAGTCATAACCTCCTTGAGTCTTCGCAAACCGGTAATGAAATCCATTCCGGTTTCCTCCCACTTCCACTCAGGTATTTTCAGCGGTTGTAGCAATCCTGCTGGCCTCGATGCATTGCCTTGACTCTTCCGGCATACGCCGCACAATGCAACATGCTCGGCAACTTCCGTTTCATACTCGGCCACCGAATCTCTCCTTGAGATCCCGATACATCTTGGCGCTTCCAGTGATGAATTGAGTACTTAGAGTCATGGGCTTCTTCCGAATCGCTTGCTTTAACTCCTTTTTGTTAGGCACACAAATGCGATCCTTCATCCACAACGTGCCTTGCCCATCCAACTTGAAGTCCTCTCGCTTGCCTTCCTCCTTGATGGACTTAATCTCGCGGATCTTGTCATCATCCTTCCGTCCTTCTCGGATCTCGATCCTCTAGGGTAGGCTTTACTTCAAATGCGGCCGAGAATCCGCTAGGTACTATCTCAATCTTCATTTTCTGAAAATCCTCACATAACTCATCCTGACTTGTGGCTAGCAACGTACTCACGGTATGGCTTTTCCGACTCAGGGCATCGGCTACATTACGCTGGCCTTCCCGGATGGTAATGGATTCCAACATTATAGTCTTTGATCAACTCTAACCATCTCCTCTCGCCTCATATTCAGATCCGATCGGGTGAATATGTACTTAAGGCTCTTATGATCCGTATATACTTCACATCTGCTTTCCAATCGATAGTGACGCCATATCTTCAAAGCATGCACTACGGCAGCTAACTCTAAATCATGTGTCGGATAATTTTCCTCATGCGGCCTCAATCGCCTTGATGCATAAGTTTACGACCTTTCCGCTTCGTGCAAAGACACACATCCAAGTCCTTGGCGCGATCGTCACAATAAATATCGAAGCTTTGAGCAACATCCTGGTAGAACTAACATCGTGCCGACGTCAATCGCTTCTTCACTCCTGAAATCCTTTCTCACATTCCGGCCCATGCAAACTTCTTTTCCTTCTTCAGCCATTGCGTAAGAGGTTTCGCAATTGTCGAAGCCTTCGATGAAACGGCGGTAGTATCCTCGCCATTCCAAGGAAACTCCGAACTGGTCACGCCTTCTACCGCCCCAATGTAACACAGCTTCTACTTTGCTTGGATCTACTGGCGACTCTTCATGCGGTCATTACATGTCCAAGAAACTCCACCTTGTCCTTCCAAAAATCACACTTGCTGAACTTGGCGAAAAGTTGTCGTTCCTCGCCTTTTCCAAAACTCGCCTTAAGTGTTCGGCATGTTCATCCTCTGTCTTGGAGTAGATTAGGATATCGTCTATGAACACGACGACAAACTTGTCCAAATATTCCATGAACACCTTATTCATCATATTCATGAAATAAGTGGCGCATTAAATCGACCCAAAGGACATAATCAGAACTCAGAATGTCCATATCTTGACGAGAATGCAGTCTTGAATATCTTACGATCGGATCTTCAATCGATGGTATCCCGATCTCAGATCAATCTTGGAGAAAACTCCGGCCTCTCAACCGATCAAACAAATCATCAATCCTGGGTAGCGGATACTTATTCTTCACGGTGACTTCATTGAGTGCACGGTGAGTCGATGCACATCCCGAAACTCCCGCCCTTTTCTTGACAAAAAAGCTGGTGCTCCCCACGGCGACGAACTCGGTACGATAAATCCTTTCTCCATTAACTCTTCTAGCTGTTTCTTCATTTCTACCAACTCCTCGGTGGACATCCGATAGGGTCTCTTTGCTATCGGTCTTGCATCTTACAAGCTCTATCACAAACTCTATGTCCTGTCAAGCGGCATACCGTAGATCTTCTGAAAACATCCGGGTACTCATTCACTCTTGGGACATCCTCTATGCCGATTGCCTTGGTACTGCGTTAACCATCAACTGTCCATCTCTAATCGCAGTGGCTTGAAATTCCACTTTCTTCCCACACGGGCTCTCAATCGAGATAGTCCTTCGTCCACAATCCAATACGGCCTTGTGCTTGGATAACCAATCCATTCCCAATATGACGTCTAAGGTCCGGGTCTCCAAAATTATAAGGTTTGCTAGGAACTCTATTCCTCTATTAGTATTCTCACGGAACATCCTACTTTCATTCGGAGTTCGGAACCATGGGTTTGAACTAAAAGCATGCATCTAAGTCTTGCAATCCTCAAATCATTTAAAGTAGCAAAGACTTGCGAAACAAACGAATGCGAAGCTCGAGTCAAACAAAATTGCAGGTGTATCGAAGTTAACAAGTAACTTACCCAAGACGACGTCCGTAGCATTCGCAGGTGCATCTGCGGTGACATGGTTGACTCGGCCTCTCACCACGCCCTGGGTGTGGCTCTCGTGCCGGGCGTCCAAGCCGGGGTGGTTCCTAGGTTAAAGCGAACTGGGTCACTCTCGCTGTCTTCTTTGGACAAGCTGTTGGCAAAGTGTCCTGGCTCGTTGCGCTTGTAGCAGCGTCTCACCGTTCCTTCTTTGCCGATCGCTCGAGTAGTGTTTCTAGCGGGGCCGGGTCCGTAGTTACGATTGGCAGGTGTCTTGGTGCCGGGATGGTGTCCTTGTTGCATTACGTGGTTGGAATCAAGAATTGATTTGGTGCAACTCAGCGCCGCTAAGGCCCTCGGCGTGATCCTTCTTTGTTGCATCCTCGCGCTTCTGTTCTCATCCGGCTCCTTGCGCTTTGTCCTCAAGAATAAGCGCCTTATTCACCAACTCTTGGAAATCTGGAAAGGTGTGGGTGATCAATCCTACTTGCAATCTGAGTTAAGTCCCTTCATAAAACGAGACTGCCTGGATTTATCTGTCGCTACATCCTCAAAGCGTAGCGTGCTAGCCGTGTGTGAACTTGTTCAGGTAGTCGACCACCGGCTGATTACCTTGCTTGATGCTCTGAACTCCTCCTTCTTAAGGTCCATGATTCCTTCAGGCACGTGATCTTGTCGGAATGCAGCTGTGAACTCTTCCCAAGTGATATCTTGAGGGTTCTCTTGCGTGGCACGAAGTTCTCCCACCATTCTGGCATTGTTCCTTCCAAATTGATGAGAAGCGAGAGTACCTTCTCATTTCCTATGCATTGAGCTATGTGTAGCTTCCTCTCGATTGATCTTAACCAATCATCGGCCTCCAATGGATTGGCATTCCCAGAGAAAGTGGGTGGGTGAGTTCTCATGAACTCGGATAGTCTTGTATTCTCGCGTGGTCCTGATTAACTTGATTGGTCGTGGCCTGAGCAAAGGACGTGCTGCATTTGTTGCATCATAGCATGCATCAATCGAGTCCGGGCAGCAAGAAAAGCTCAAATTCTGCATATCCGGTGGCGGTCTTTGGTGCTCCATCATTGGGGTTTTCACGGGCGAGAACCACTCCCATTGCTTCCAAAGTTTCCACGGGTGTTCACCATCTGCCGGTTTGCTCTAGGTTTAGAGATGAGAGGGAAACAAGAATAGACCAAGAATATGGAACTTATGCGGGGCGAAAGGTGTAACTTTAAGGTCCAACTTTATTATTGATATTAATAACTTGGTATGGTTGCTTACAATGCCTAAGGGCCTTGCAACACATAATGCACACTCAAAGAAACAAAGCAAATCCAAATCGAACTAATTCGAGTCTAACGCCTAAAGGGTGACTCTTTATTCTATGACGCGACTCGGCGAAGGAGTCTCACTATAGAACCTATGCTCACTCATCGAAAACCTCCACGGCCTGGTACGGGTACGGTGTCGTGGGCATAGGCGCCGAAACGATCGCCATGTCCAGCAAGCTGTGTCCTCTATGGTAGTCGAAGAAGCGATGTCCTCATCGAGATCCGACTCCTCCGGATCTGGCTCGTGTAGCTCGAGTACCGGCCTGGTCCGGTCCGCATACAAGGTCATCTCCAACTCGTCAATCCTTCGTAGAAGGTGTGCCACATACTCTTGAGCTTCCCGCCATCTCGTTCTTCTTCGCCGTGATCTCCTTGGCGGGCCTTCAGTAGCTCCTTGCTTGTATTATCTAGTACATCCTCCTGGCGATGACAAATCGTGCCAAGCAATGTGCAAGTGGCATCCTCATCACGAATCGCCTTCGGGTCAAGAAGGTTATCGCTGCGCGGATGGTAACGAACACCGTACTCTCAATTCCTCTGGCGTAGATACGGTTAATGTGCCGCATTGCTCGTCGTGATACTTCTTGGATACCCATCCGCATTGTAGATCTCCGGCAAGGTCACGTTGTATCGAGCGATTGCCTGGGCCCTTTTTCCTAGCAGTACCTCAATCCTCACGTCACAAGCCTTGATCAATCCCGCTTGTCCGATCACTTCCACTTGGTATTGGGGCTTCTCAAAATCTCCGAGAGTCTCAGAGCATATGCCAAAGTTCTCAGGCGTGACCAACTCCCAGATCAACGTAGTTGAACTCTTCCTCCATCTGTCACAAGAGTGCTTTACGTAAAAACTCGGAATTTTTAAATTGTGACAAGGTAAGGGAAAATTTCAGCAAGAGACAAGAAAAGAGAGAAGGGGATAAGTCGAGATGTCATTTCTTATCTTGACAATTTTTTTTTAGCCTTTAGAAAATAGGTTTTATCCTCACTACGACCATTCTAGCTAGGGTTGAGCCTACAGTCAAGTATGGCTCTGATACCACCTCTGTCGGGACCCCGAATTTGCAAATCCGGACCCTCTGTGTATTCAGCACTAGTCCAGGAACGCGCTAGTGCACACAGTCTTAACATTGGTAAATACCACAATCATACCATTCGATATTATCAAGTACTTTATTTAAATAACTAAATCGTTACTCGACCTTATGGCCAAGTTACAAATATATGCCTCGCAAGGCGAAAACTTATTCAGAGAAAAATAATAGCAATAGCAGCGAAAAATCAAATAACCGTGGCGCCATCCGGTATACCACAGCAACCGATGGGCTCGCATCCCTAAGTAGACGGATCCTCTTCGAGTTCCTCCTCAGAAAGTGGCGTAGTCTCCTCTTCAACTGGTGTTGTGTTGAGGCAAGGGTGAGTACTTGGTACTCAGCAAGTCATGCCTGTAATGCAAGCTAATATACTATATGCAAGGCTTGGTACAAAGGAATAGCTCAAGGTATATTTGCAGAAATGACTTTTGACAAGTAAAATAAGTAGATTCGAAAGCAGTAGAAATAAGTAAAGCGTAAATAACTTTTCAAGAAGTTTAATAAACATTTTTCCCCATCCTAAACCACATTTCCATCATCTTCATTATTAAACCAACCCAACTTTTCAAACCAACGTTATTTTTGAGAAAATCTAACCCTTGACTGTAATTCCCGAGCGATGTCCAATACCGCGGACACGGCTATTCGAATAGATTCTAAACTCTGCAGAGGTTATGCACTTTACCCACAAGATACAGTCAAACACCACAAAGGCAAGTTCAGTAACAAAGTCTTTGAAACCTCTAACAATACAAGTGGTCCTCCCGGTTATGCGCACTAACCCTTCCTTCGCTAAGGCGAAGTCTAGGCCAATCAACCGTTAGATGGGTACTGGCCTCGGCCCGACGCGCTCCGTACAACTTACACAAAGGGTGTAGTTGACCTCCCGAGGTCCCACAGTGCGTTATTAGCAACTTAGTCAACTAGGTCCGTCCCATTACAGACATGTGGTTGCACGTTAGACCCAGTTCAAAGGCTTGCAAGGTTAAGTCCTTAGGGTGACCAGGGCAAGACTACCCGAAGAACCAAATCAACACTCCCAATGCCACAACCGGCCCACCCGATTACTCTTGCCACATGCCCTGGCCGAAAATCGTTTATCAAACCCCGCTTGATTACCATGCACCACGTGCCATCAACATCACATGATACTTTTCCAAAACAGGTTCAATATATCATTAAGTCAATATTAACATTTGATTGTCCAAAACCAAGTCATGAGCACGTAGTGTGTCTAAGCAAAGATACTACAACGGTCTAAAACCCATGTTGGCAATTTACTAATGTCCAACTAGTAATCCACAACTAGGGTGACAAAGGGTCATGGCACATACTTAAATAATCAAGGTGTCATACAGCAAATTGGTATTTATCTAACCCCCATGTTTAAACAAAGTATCTTTCTAATTGATCTAGCATGCAATAGTTTAAATCAAAATAGATTTGAAATAGGATCAACATGGTCAAAGCACAACTTGCCTTCAAAAAGTACTTGCTCTTGGTCTTGAGTTGGATCTGAGTCAATACTTCTCCTTCGAATCCTTCCCAAGACTTCAACGTCTACTCGTAAAGCGTGCAAATAGCAAATACCCAAATAAACAATAGGCAAAAGTGTCCAAACATCCAAATAAAATCCATAAACAGAAAGAACATAATTTTATGGATTTTTAGAAACTGAAATCACAAATTTGGAGTTAAGGCCTTAAAGTTATGATTATTTAAAGTTTGAATAATCATTTAAATAATTTTGCAGAGAAAAACTTTAGTCCAAAAATTAAATAAAATTTATATTTAGATAGATCTCAATTTTATACAAATTTAGAAATTTGAATCACCCAAATCGGAGTTGAAACGCAAAAGTTATAAGCGTTTGAAGTTTGAAACAAAATCTGAAATCATTATTTCGAATTAATAAATCATTTTCTTTTTCGGAAATTAATTATTGCGTCAGCATGGACACGTGGCAGCCTCTGATTGGTTGGCTGACGTCAGCCGGTCCATGGACGTAGTCCACGCTCGGCTCGGGTCCATCGTGGACTCGGTCCACGACTCTACGTGAGACTGACATGTGGGTCCGCCTCGGGTGACGTCATCGCTGACGTCAGCGCTTGGCTGGGTCAGCCGCTGACATGCGGGCCCTCTGACACGCGGGCCCCGCGTGTCAGCGTCACACGCTCGCGCGCGTGGACGGCGCTGACCGCGTCGGTCCAACTTCCCGACACGTGGCGCAATCTCGACCGTTGATTTGAAATTCAACGGCCGCGATTAGATCCAGGGTTAACGTGTTGAATCTACTCGATGATCGTGGGCCGTTCGATCTAGATCGGACGGTCCAGATCTAATCCTATAATAACACTACTACAGCACGTGGCGATCGTGGGCCGTTGGATCTTGATCCAACGGTTCAGATCTAATCGGGTTTCTAGGGTTTGGGGGAGAACGTGGGCTCACCGTGGATCGCTTGATCTTGATCGGACGGTGAGAACCTTCGCGGGTGACGATGGCGTCGCGGGCGGGCTTGGTGCACGGAGACGGAACGACGACCAAGGGCACGGCGCTACGGACCTCTCCGGCGAGATGAGTCCTCCTTCGAGTGCGTCTCGTCGCGGGATCCGGATCTGGGCTCCTTCGGCGGAAGACGACGCGGACGACGGCGAAACGGCGCAGAAACCGCGGGCGCAACAGAGTTCCAACTCCGGCCCGAACTCGTATGGGCAAACGGCGACGGCTCAGGCGAGATGGCTCGGGGGAACGGGTGCGCAAGGATGAGGGCAACCTCGGGGGACGTCTCACGCTTTAAATACGGCCTCGACGTGCGTGCAAACCGGAACCCTAGCCGTGTCCTGCTCGGTCACGGCGGAGCTCTCCGGCTCGGAGTCGGAGCGGAGACGATGACTCACGGCCGTCCACGTGGCACGATCAACGGCCACGATCGCGTGGACGCGATCGGATCTGGGCCGGATACGGCTCGAACCGGTACGGGCGGATCTTAGCCGTTGGATCTTGATCCAACGGTTGGGATTGATTAGGGTTGGGAGCTGGTTTGGTCGAGTCAACTGGCTCGGGTCGGACTTGAGTCCGACTCGGGTTCCGACTCGGTCGGATGAACAGTACTCGACCCGAGTTGATTTTCCAGCGATTTAATATTTAAAATAATTTCGAGTAATTCATTTAATTCATTAAAAATAGCAAAAGACTCAGAAAAATTCCAGAAAAATTCTGGAAAATATTTTGGATTATTTTGGACTCAAATAAAATATTTCCAACAAAATTTTATTTGCAAAATTAAATTCTTTAATTATTTCAAAATGGAATAAATTCAAATAAATTCCAAATAAATCCAAATAAATTCCAGAAAATTCCAAAAATTCACCAAAGTGCCAAATCACACATGAATTTAAGAAAAGCAAAATTTTGGGGTGTTACATCCATGCCCAGCGGACCACGGTAGGAGGTGGTCGTCCTCGACCAATCGCCTCGGCGCGGAGCTCCATCGCTTCGGCCGCGAAGTGCAAGGTCTTGAGCGCTGCGATCGGCGTCCAGACCCCGAGCGTGGTCGGGCAGGAGGAAGGCGGCCACGAGCCGCCTGTTGACGCAGAAGACCAACCTCAGGGCGTCCTTGGGTTGGTCGAAGGAGGAAACGTTGTTACCCTCCTGGGAGCACCAGGTGCCCAGGAGGGGCAAGATCCTGACGTGCCAGCTCGGGATCAGGATGGCCCTGCGTGGGTTAACCCCTTTTTCCGAGCTGGCGCTACCGACCGCCAGCGGCTTCAAGACAAGGTGGTCAGCCGGGCTCTTTTGGTAAGTGCTTCGCTTCTAACTTTTTACATGAGGCGAGCAATCTTCAAGGGGTTCTTCTTGACCTTCCTTCCCTTTTCTTCTTTTTTGCTCCAAGTTTGCTGCGAAGGCTATGGAGGACATCGATGCCTCCGCAGTTCCAGCAGAGGAGTTCTGGGCGTATCATCGCGAGCAAGACGCCAAGATCGCCGATCTCGAGCGTCGGGTCTCCGAGGTGCGCGAGGCCGACCTGAAGGAACTGGAGTTGGCGAAGAGCCTCATCGCCGGACTTCAGGACCAGCTCTTTGAGAGCGAGACGGCGAAGAACACTTCGGAACAGAAGTGTGCCGACCTCGAAGAGGAGCTGGGGAAGTTGCGGCAGGAGGTCCCCGACCTGCGCGCCGACCTCCAGCGAGCTCGGGAGCGCGAAGAGGCCCAGCTCAAGGAGGTGCAACGCCTTCGGGACAGCGCGGCTGAAGGTCGTGCTGCTCGGCGGAAAGTTTTGGACTTGGAGGCAGAGCTTGACTCCCTTAAGGAGGAGCTTGCTGCCCTTCAGGCCGAGCGTAGGACTTAGTTCTTCTTTTATTTTTAGCTCGTGTAAATCCTGTAAAAAAGGAAACAACCTTTTGGTTTAAATGAGCAAACTCGCAGGTGTTTGGGTCCTTGCTTTTTTTTCTCAAGTTCGCCTTCAACATATGCTTACATGATCCCGGTTCTGCAGAAAAAGAAAACAAGTTCCTGCATAAGAGCATATAGCATAGATACGAGCAAAGGATCCTTGGAAGAAGGGACGGAACGTTCCTATCATACGGAGCCCCTGCCATGGACAAAGGTCGTGCCCTCACTATTGCGAGCACGAGTTTGTTCATGGGAAAATTTAAGGGTCGCTTTGGTCGTAACGATTTTTTAAATGATTTAAATAGGTCGGTTGTGTCGAGAAAAGTGTGAGCACAGAGTAGACGAGCTTTAAACCAACAATACGTAGAGCCGCCATACCCGAGTGGTCACTGAACCGGGCTTAGAGTGGATGCTCGCGCCCGACCATGCATACAGTGAAGAGCTACTGTGGAAAGTGAACGATTGGGCGAGCATCCGACCGGGGGCCAAGGGAAATGGTGCGCACATACTTGTCGGATAAGTTCGTCTGCAGTGCTGGTAGACGACGATGCTCGTTCGACAAAGCGAAGACAAAACACGAGAAGGAGGGGAAATGTTTTATTGGAAAGAACGCAAGGGGCGCGAGATAGGAGTACTCGTCTAAACGTAGAATTTACGCAGTTGATCAATGTTCCAGGTGCTGGTGAGCTCCCGACCATCTGGCATCGCGAGGCGAACAGCCCCCGGGCGTGCTGTAGACACGACCGTGTAGGGTCCCTCCCACCTTGGGGTCAGCTTGTTGGCTTTCGACAGGTCTTGAACTCTTCGTAAGACCATGTCGCCGACTTGTAGGACCCTAGGTCGGACTGTCTTGGCTGCGTGCCTACAAAGACCCTGTAGGTAAACTGCAGACCGGAGCAACGCCCGTTCGCGTGTTGCTTCGACGAGGTCCAGGTCGACGAGGCGCTCAACCTCTTGGTCGATGGAATCGATCAGTTGCACCCTTGGGGAACCCAGCACGATTTCGGCAGGCAGAATGGCTTCCGCACTGTAGACGAGTTGGAAAGGCGTTTCGCCTGTGGCTCGACTTGTCGTGGTGCGGACAGACCAAAGTACGGCGGGAAGCTCATCCACCCACTGCTGCTTGTGCTGGTTGAGGGTCTTGAAGACCCTCTTTTTTATGCCTTGGACTAGCTGCCCATTTGCTCGTTCGGCTGCTCTGTTGCTCTGTGGATGCGCCACAGAGGCGAAGTAGACCTTGGTCCCGACCTCCTCGCAGTAACTTTGGAATAGTTCACTGGTGAACTGGGTCCCATTGTCTGTGATGAGACGGCTGGGTATCCCGAACCGAGTTATCACATTGCTACGGAGGAACCTCTTGGCCGCCTGGGCCGAGATGGTTGAGACGGGCTCGGCCTCTATCCACTTAGTGAAAGTGTCGATGGCCACGACCAAGTACTTGCAGCCTTTCTGACCTCGGGGAAAGGGTCCAAGGACATCGAGTCCCCAGGTCGAGAACGGCCACGAGAGTGGTATGGTTTGCAGGGCATATGCTGGTTGACGGGCTTTTCGAGCATGAAACTGGCATGCTCGGCAGGTCATTACGACTGATCGTGCGTCCGCCAAGGCCGTGGGCCAGTAGTATCCTAGTCGGAAGGCCTTGCTCACAAGCGTTCTGAAAGACGAGTGAGCTCCGCACATTCCTTCATGGATATCACGAAGAAGGTACTGACCTTCCTCCTGAGAGACGCATCTGGAAAGGATTCCTAATGCGCCTTTCCGGTATAGGTCGCCTTCGATCAGTCTGTACTGAGAAGATCGCCTTGTTAGCCGGGAACGCTCGGCTTCTTCCTCGGGCAATGTCCCATGCGCAAGGTATTGGATGAATGGCGTCATCCAATTTGCACTTTGCTCGAGGAAGGAGACCCTACCGCCGGCCTCTGGTGCCTCCTCTTCAGAGGGAATGGAGGGCTTATGTAGGTGCTCGACAAGCACCCCCGCCGGAGCGGTGGTTTGAAAGGAACCGACCTTAGACATTTGGTCGGCCAGGGAATTATCCTTCCTGGGGATGTAGATTACTTCGAAATTCTTGAAGTATTTCTCCATCTTCCTTACTGCCGGCCAGTCTAGCGCCATTGAGGTATCGGAACACTGATACTCCTTGTTGACCTGGTTCGCGACCAACTGTGAATCGCCCTTCACAGTGAGCCGTTGGACTCCTAGCGATTTACATGCCCGAAGTCCGGCCAAAAGGCCTTCGTACTCCGCCGCGTTGTTGGTCGCGGCGAAATGTAGTTGGATGGCGTACTGAAGTTGCTCTCCATCCGGGGAGACCAAGACGACGCCAGCCCCCGAGCGCTCGTATGCTCGGGATCCATCAAAATACATGGTCTAGGAGTTTTCCCTCGAATCATTGGTTCCGCTGGCTGGTGGTGCCGGAACCGACCATTCTGCCACGAAATCAGCCAAGACTTGTGATTTTATCGCCGTGCGGGCCAAGAACACCAGCTCGAACTCGGCGAGCTCCATTGCCCACTTGGCTATGCGACCACTGGCGTCCTGATTTTTCAGGATTTCCCTGAGTGGGAAGCCGGTTGGCACCACGATCTTGTGTGCTTGAAAGTAGTGGCGCAACTTCCTGGAGGCCATCAGCAACGAGTACAGTAGTTTCTGGACCTCGGGGTAACGCTCCTTTGGTCCATGAAGTACTTCGCTGACGTAATAGATAGGTCGCTGGGTACCATCTCTCTCTACTGCTAACACCGCGCTTACCGCTTGCGGGGTTGCCGCCAGGTATAGTAGCAATTCTTCCCCCGCTGCGGGTGTGACGAGGACGGGCGGCTTGGAGATGTACTGTTTTAGCTCTTTGAACGAGCGATCAGCTTCCTCCGTCCACGTGAAGCCATCATGCTTGCGGAGGGCTTTAAAGAAAGGTAGTCCTCGCTCCCCCAGCCGGGAGATAAACCGGCTTAAGGCGGCCATTCTTCCGGTCAGAGCTTGTACTTCCTTCATGCACGTGGGCGACCTCATGTTCTCAATGGCTTCGATTTTCTCCGGGTTTGCCCCAACGCCATGTGGCCCGACCATGTAGCCGAGCACCTTGCCCGGCCTTCACGCCGAACACGCATTTTTCTGGATTTAGCTTTATTCGATGCTTATTGAGGTTACAGAAAGTTTCTTCCAAGTCAGCAACGTGACCCGAAGTACTCTTGCTTTTGACAACTATGTCGTCGACATAAACCTCCAAATTTCGACCTACTTGGTCTGTGAAAGTTTTCTGCATGAGGCGTTGAAAGGTTGCTCCCGCATTTCTCAGACCGAAAGACATGGTCGTATAGCAGAAGGTACCGAATGGGGTGATGAAGGAAGTCTTTTCCTCGTCTTCGCGCGATAGGCTGATCTGATGATAGCCCGAATAGGCGTCTAGGAAGCTCATGGTCTGTGACCCTGCCGTCGCATCCACCAATTGGTCTATGCGAGGCAACGGATAGTTGTCTTTTGGGCATGCCGCGTTCAAACCCGTGTGATCGGCGACATTACGCGCCACTTGCCTCCTTTCTTCCTCGATCGAATCGATTGGCTAGCCACTCGGAGTGCTCGACCTCTCGATGAAGCCACTTTTAGGAGTTTGTCGAGTTCCTCCGGATGATTGCCTGCTTTTCCGGGAAAAGCGTCTAAGTTTCGTCTCACCGGTTTTTGTCGAGTGAATCGCTAGCTCAGGCTCGATCACCTCCCTTGGGACCCCGGGCATGTCGGATGGTTCCCAGGCGAACGCATCCGACCTTGCCCGGAGGAAGGTGATGAGCTCGAGTTCCTATTTGGGATCTAAGGAAGATCCCAAATGAACGACCTTGGCCGGTTCCGACTCGTTGAGCGGAACAGCCTTGGTCTCTCCTCCAGGCTGGAGGGCAAGTTTAGGCCGGAAATGCTTCGGTTCTTGGTCAGGGCCGCGAGTGGGTAACTGACCGACCATATCCAATGCTCTTTCGTCGCAATTGAGCGCGGACTTGTGGTTCCCTTTGATGGTTATAACTCCGTTCGGTCCGGGAATCTTCAGGCACTGATACGCATGATGCGAGGCGGCCATGAACTTGGCCAAGGCCGGCCTGCCGAGGATGGCGTTGTAGGCCGACTCGAAGTCTACCACCTCGAAGGTGATTAGCTCCGTTCTGAAGTTACTTGGGCCGCCGAAAGTCACGGGCAGGACGACCTGCCCCAGAGGTTTGATCGAGGTGCCCGGGACTATCCCGAAGAAGGGCACGGCTACGCTCTTGATTTTGGAACGAGGAATCTACATCTCGTCCAAAACCTTGGCTGAAATAAGGTCCAAAGAGTTCCTGGAGTCTATGAGGACCCGACCGACGATGGTATTGCTGATGGTGGGGTTCACGACCATCGGAAGCCTCTGTGGTTTGGTCATCCCAAGGGGACAATCGTCCTTAGAGAAGGTGAGGGACATCTCAGACCATTTCAGCTGCTGCACCGGAGGCTTACCCTGGGTAACATGGTGCACTTCCCTTGCGGCGTCCTTTAAGTCCCGGCGGGACTTGTAGGCGGAGGAGCCCCCGAAGATGACCGCTATGTGATTCTGTGGTTCTTGGTATTTCATGTCATCCTCACTTTCCTCGGCGGGCTGTTTACCTTTGCCATTTTCACCCTGCTCTGGAAGCGTCGGCATGGGACCACCGCCGTAAATCGCTTCCAGGCGGTAGGTCCACGCTCGGCAATTCCGTGAGGTCGTGCTCGTGCGCCTGGTGAAACAGACGATGAGAGGTCGCCTGTTGGTTCGCTTGGTCGCCTCGTTCTCGAGGCTGTGTGGTTGTCCTCTTCCTCGAGCGTTAAACCCGGCCGCGGCTGGGTTGCTCGGGCTGTTGTTGTTCCACCGGCAACCATGGTCGGGCGAGGGTTGCTTTTTCTTCTTCTTCTTGATCTTCTTGTCCGCTGCAATTCGAGCCCTTTTGCTAGCCGAGGTCTCTAGGCCAGCCGAGGCGGCGACTTCCCTTCATCCACATTTTCTTCCATTGACGGCTTCATCTGCGTTGGCGTATCGATCGGCCATTCGGAAGAGCTCGTTCGCCGTTAGATCCGGGTGGATCTCCGTGTCCCGCGTGAAGCGCACGTCCTGCACTCGAACTTGAAAGGTCGGACGACGGCCTCGTCCGATATGTTCGGGATCGAGTTCGGACTGGATGAACCTCTCGACGAATCGCCGCAGGTTTCCCGCCGCTCAGATCAAGCGCTCCAGGTCGCGCTCCTTTCCCGGGCGGATGTAACAGCTCTGGAAAATTGCTCGGAGCGCGGCGCTGAGCTGCCTCTAGGATCGTATGGATCCTTCCTTCTGATTGAAGAGCCACGTACGAGCGGCTCCATCCAGAACCGTCAGCAGATAATTCGCCATCACCCCCTCATCGCCTCCGGCGGCGAGGATGGCGGTAGTATATATTGAGAGAAATTCGTCCGGGTTCTGGGTCCCGTTGAATCTTTCGATGTGGCCGGGCTTGAATCTGTTCGGCCATGCGACATTCCGGAGGGAGCTCGTGAAGGCCTGGCAACCGAAGCTCGGGGTTTCGCGGTGAAACCCTCGGTCATAGCGGCCTCCACGCGGGTCTTCCACCCAACGCCCCGTGCGCGGGCCGAGTCGAGAGAAGACCTCATGCGACGGTCGTGCCGACGACCGCTTGGTCGTGGAGCGTTCAGAGCGCTCGTAATCCGGGCGATTATAGAGGTGTCGCTCTGAGGTCGCTCTGGAACTGTTCCGGGGTTTTCCCGGATCAGGTTAGCGGTCTGGGGCAATCTCCGAGCATGGCTCCGAGATTCACCTCTGTGCGAGCGCATGGGGGAGCGTTTACGATGGTCCCGGGAAACACTCCGGGCATCCCGGTCACGGGGAGGATCCGAGACTTTTAGTTCGGCGGCAAGCCTCTCCAGATCTTCGGCCACGACCTTGCCTACGGCCTCTAGGTCCACTTGCTCGGGGAAACTGCGTAGGTCGCGTACGACCGCCGCCAAGGCTTGCAACCGTTCTCGTTTATGGTGAATTGGCAGTGGCGAGCTATGGCGGCATTTTGTGACGCGATCGGGGGTTCGGTACTCGCGAGAGTTCCTTTCCGCGGAAGCGCGCCTCCCTTTTGCCTGGCGGCGAATGCTCGCGAGGGTCTTTCCCAAAGACGCCTCCAGGTGGAGTCTGGCCGCCTCATAGTGGTCGCGCTTAGCAGCGTCCGAGGACCCTTCCCCGGGCTCGGCGCGGCTCCCGGCCATGTTGACTTGACGAGAGCGGGATGAAAGCGATGGGGACATCATTGTATCCCCTTGAGATGCAGTCTCTCGGTCGAGCTCTAGGTCGTCTGGTATGTCCAGGCCATCGTAGAGCCCGTCGCAGTCATCCTCAGAGTCCCCGAGGGTAATGTCTGGGAAATGGAGGTCCTGTCCTCGCATTCCCGTGTCCGGGGAAGGGCTCCCAGACTCAGTGTGACCGATAGGATCGGTTACATTGGCCACGCCGTCGCCGGCGTAGTACATGTCATCATCTTCAACGTGGTCAAAAACGCAAAGGTCCCGAGTGTCTCCCGAGTTTGGCATCCTCGAGGATCTTGATCTGCACGGGAATCAAGCTTTCGTCCCCACGGACGGCGCCAGCTGTCGACGATTGGAGAACGGGCTCCCGTCGAGCTTACTTGTTGAATGGGGGATCAACAGAGCCCCGTCGTGCGGACCAAGGAGGTCGTTCGAGCGATGCCAAGGTCGGGAGAAAGAAAGGGGGGACACGGTGTTTATCCTGGTTCGGGCCTCCCTCTGCCGGGATAACAGCCCTACTCCAGTGTATTGTGTTCTATCTCTCCGTCCCCTCCCCTGTTACAGATCTTCAGGGGGGGTTTAAATAATATGACTATATGTACAAAGAAGGCAACTACCTCCTGGGATCACGCTATGTATCCATATCTGTGACCCGCCGTCCTTGATTCGTGCGCTGTTTGAATTTCGGGTATGATCTCCCTTGATCTTCGGCTGATTGGTTGTCTCCTTCCTTCCTCGTAGCGTTCGTCGGGCCCTCCGACCAAACACCTGAGTAGGTCGTGGTCTCTACGAGCATGCTTGCTCGTGCGGGGGGCGTGTTTGGTACTTCTGCGAGTAAAGGTGCGGACGCGTATGCTCGGAGGAGAAGGAGGGATGCTCGTTTCATTCTCCCGAGCATCTTCTTTTAGTATTGCCTGGTCGGTGGGCTTAGCTTTTCACGGGGGTACCGTGGTCTTTTGCCAGATAGCCAATCCCCGACAAGTACTTTAATTAAAATAACCAAACTGGTTGCTGTAACATCCCAAAATTTTGCTTTTCTTAAATTCATGTGTGATTTGGCACTTTGGTGAATTTTTGAAATTTTCTGGAATTTATTTGGATTTATTTGGAATTTATTTGAATTTATTCCATTTTGAAATAATTAAAGAATTTAATTTTGCAAATAAAATTTTGTTGGAAATATTTTATTCGAGTCCAAAATGATCCAAAATATTTTCCAGAATTTTTCTGGAATTTTTCTGAGTCATTTGCTATTTTTAATGAATTAAATGAATTACTAGGAATTATTTTAAATATTAAATCGCTGGAAATCCAACTCGGGTCAAGTACTGTTCATCCGACCGAGTCGGAACCCGAGTCCGACCCGAACCCGACCGAGCCAGTTGACTCGACCGAACCCACTCCTAAACCTAATCAATCCCAACCGTTGGATCAAGATCCAACGGCTGAGATCCGCCGTCTGGATTCGAGCCGTGAATCGGGCCGGATCCGATCGCGCCCGTCGCGATCGTGGGTCGCTGATCGCGCCACGTGGACGGCCACGATTTCGTCGTCTTCGCCGAGTCCGAAGCCGACTTCGCCGCCGCGCCGCCGTAGCGAACTAGGTTTCCGTCTAGGGCACGGACGCCGAGGCTATTTAAAGCGTGAGACGCCCCCCGAGGTTGCCCTCATCCTTGCGCACCCGTTCCCCCGAGCCATCTCGCCGGAGCCGCCACCGTTGAGCCGCAATCGCCGTCGGAGTTGTCTCTTCCTCCGCCGCGGTTTGCGCCGGTTTCGCCGTCGTCCGTCGTCTTCCGCCGAAGGAGCTCAGATCCGAGTCCTCGCGACGACGCGCACGAAGCGAGGCTTCATCTCGCCGAAAGCACGCCCCAAACGCCGCCGGGCTCGCCGTCGCCCTCGTCTTCCGGTCAAGCCGGCGCCGCGGAAGCCATCGCCGTCGCGAGCTCGGAGGACCGCCGGATCCAGATCGGACGGTTGAGGTGAGCTCACGTGTTCCCAAACCCGATTAGATTCGGATCGTTGGATCAAGATCCAACGGTTCACAATTGCCACGCGTTGTAGCAAAGGCGAATATAGGATTAGATCTCGACCGCCCGATCTAGATCGAACGCCCACGAGCAACGAGTAGTTTCAACGTGTTAACCCTGGATCTAATCCGCGCCGTTGATTTTCAAACCAACGGTGAGATTGGCGCCACGTGGTCGGGAAGATGGACCGCCGCGGTCAACGCCGGCCCACGCGCTGCGCGTGACGCCGACGCGGGGCCCGCTGCGGTCGAGGGGCCGCTTGTCGCTGGTCGACTCGCCAGCGCCGACGTCACCCATGACGTCACAATGGGTCCCACTGCCAAGACCGTGGCCGAGCCTCGCCGACGCCGCCGATGACGCGTCACCCGAAGGGGCCCACATGTCGACCACGTGAGCCGTGGACCGAGTCCACCGTGGACTGAGCCGAGCATGGACCGAGCCCATGGATCGGCTGACGTCGCCAAGAGCCAATCGAGGCTGCCACGTGTCCATGCCGACGCAATAATTAATTTCGAAAAGAAAATGATTTATTAATTCGAAATATTGATTCAAATTTAGATTCAAACTTCAAACGCTTATAACTTTTATGCTTTCAACTCCGATTTGAGCGATTCAAATTTCTAAATTTGTATAAAATTGAGATCTACCTAAATATGAATTTTATTTAATTTTGGACTAAAGTTTTTCTCTGTAAAATTATTTAATTGATTATTTAAACTTTAAATAATCATAACTTTTATGCTTTTAAATCCAAATTTGACGATTCCAGTTTCTAAAAATCCAGAAAATTAGGTTATCTCTGTTTATGGATTTTATTTGGAGTTTTGGGGTATTTTTTCATAGTGTTCATTTGTGTATTTGATATTTGCACTCTTTACGAGTAGACGTTGAAGTGCCTAGGAAGGATTCGAGGGAGAAGTGTTGACTCAGGATCCAACTCAAGACCAAGAGCAAGTACTTTTGAAGGCAAGTTGTGCTTTGACCATATTGATCCCATTTCAAATCTATTTTGATTTAAACTATTGCATGCTAGTTCACTTAGAAAGATACTTTGGTTTACACCTGTTGGTTAGATAAATACCAATTTGATATATGACAACTTGATTAATTAAGTATTTGCCATGACCTTTTGTCACCCTAGTTGTGGTTTACTAGTTGGACATTACTAAATTGCCAACATGGGTTTAGATCGTTGTAGTATGTCGCTTAGACTCGCTACGTGCTCATGACATGATTTTGGACAATCAAACGCTAATATGGACTTAATGATATATTGAACCTGTTTTGGAAAAGTATCATGTGATGTTGACGGCACGTGGTGCATGGTAATCAACCTGGGTTTGATAAATGATTTCGGCGGGGCATGTGGCAAGAGTAATCAGGTGGGCCGCTTGTGGCATTGGGAGTGATGATTTGGTTTTTCGGGTAGTCTTGCCCTGGTCACTCTAAGGACTTAACCTTGCAAGCCTTTGAACTGGTCATACTTGCAACCACATGGCTGGAATGGGACGGCCCTAGTTGACTAAGTCGCTAAGGACTCACTTGTGGAGCCTCAGTGGTGTCGCTTACACCTTTTGTGTGATTGTACGGGGAGCGATCGTGGCTGTGGCCAGTGTACCCATCTAACGGTGTGTTGGTCCCATACTTCGCCTTGGCTAAGGGAAGGGATGGTGTAGAGCACGTCTGAGAGGACCACCTGTGTTGTTTGAGGCTTCCGAAAGGCTTTGTTACTGAACTCGCCTTTGTGGTGTTTGACTTGTATCTTGTGGGTAAAGTGCATAACCTCTCGCAGAGTGTAGAATCTATTTGAATAGCCGAGTCCACTGTGATCGACAATGCTCGGGAATTACAGTCAAGGGGTAGACTTTACGAAAATAACTTGGTTTTGAAAAGATGGGTTGGTTTAACAAGGAAGATGATGGAAATATGGTTTAGGATGGGAAAAATGTTTATTAAACTTCTTGAAAAGTTATTTATGCTTTACTTAGTTCTACTGCTTTCGAATCTACTTATATTACTTGTCAAAAGTCATTTCGCAAATATACCCTGGGCTATTCCTTTGTACTAAGCCATGCATATAGTATATTAGCTTGCATTCGTGCATGACTTGCTCGAGTACCAAGTACTCACCCTTGCCTCAACACAATATCGCTTGAAGAGGAGATTACGCCACTTTGGAGGAGGAACTCCAAGAAGACCCGTCTACTTAGGGATGCGAGCCCGATCGGTTGCTCGTGGTATACTTGGATGGCGCCACGAAGTTTATTTGATTTTCCGCTGCTGCTATTTCTCTTTTAATAAGTTTCGCCTTGCAAGGCATATATTTGTAACTTGGCCATAAGGTCGAGTAACCCTTTGATTATTTAAATAAAGTACTTTGATAGTATCGTTTGGTATGATTGTGATATATACCGATGTTAAGACTGTGTGCACTAGCGCGTTCCTGGACTAGTGCTGAATACACAGAGGGTCCGGATTTGCAAATTCGGGGTCCCGACAGAGGTGGTATCAGAGCCAGGTTGACTGTAGGCTCAACCCTAGCTAGAATGGTCGTAGTGAGGATAAAACCTATTTTCTAAAAGCTAAAAAGTTGTCAAGATAAGAAATGACCTCTCGACTTATCCCCTTCTCTCTTTTCTTGTCTCTTGCTGAAATTTTCCCTTACCTTGTCACAATTCGAAAATTCCGAGTTCTTACGTAAAGCACTCTTGTGACAGATGGAGGAAGAGTTCAACTACGTTGATCTAGGAGTTGGTCACGCCGCGGAACTTTGGCACATGCTACAAACTCTCGGAGATTTTGAGAAGCCCCAATACCAAGTGGAAGTGATCAGACAAGGTGATTGATCAAGGCTTGTGACGTGAGGATTGAGGTACTGCTAGGAAAAGGGCCTGTGCAATCGCTCGATACACCGCAGACCGCCAGAGATCTACAATGCAGATGGGTATCCAAGAAGTATCACGACGAGCAATGCGGCACATTACCCGTGATCTACGCCAGAGAATTGAGAGCACGGTGTTCCGTTATCATCCACAAGAGCGATAACCTTCTTGACCCGAAGACGATTCAGGATGAGAATGCCACTGCGGTTACGGTTGGCACGATTCTGCCGTCGCCAGGAAGAAGTACTAGATAATACAAGCAAGGAGCTACAGAAGGCCCGCAAGGAGATCACGACAGAGAAGAACAAATGGCGGGAAGCTCAAGAGTATGTGGCACACCTTCTACGAAGGATTGACGAGTTGGAGATGACTTTGTACGGACCAGACCCAGCAGCCAAGATTGAGCTACACGAGCCAGATCCAGAGGAGTCAGATCTCGATGAGGACACTGCTTCTTCGACTACCACAGATGACATAGTCGCTGGACATGGCGATCGTTTCGCGCCTATGCCGCAGCACCCGTACCCAGGCCGTGGAGGTTTTCTCGATGAGTGAGCTTAGGTTCTATAGTGAGACTCCTTCGCCGAGTCATAGAATAAAGAGTCACCCTTTTGGCGTTAGACTCCAGAGTTAGTTCGATTTGGATTTGCTTTGTTTGCTGAGTGTGCAGTATGTGTTGCAAGGCCCTTAGGCATTGTAAGCAGCCATACCAAGTTATTAATAATAAAGTTGGACCTTAAAGTTACCCCTTTTGCCCCGCATAAGTTCCATATTACTTGTCTATTCTTGTTTCCCTCTCATCTCTAAACCTAGAGCACATCGATGATGGTGAACACCCGTGGAAACTTTGGAAGCAATGGGAGTGGATCTCGCCAAATGAAAACCCCAATGATGGAGCACCAAAGACCGCCATCGGATGTGCAGAATTTTGGAGCATTTCTTGCTGCTCAGACCGCTTGATGCATGCTATGATGCAACAAATGCAGCACGCCATCGCCAGGCCATCGCTAATCAAGTTAATCAGTGACCACGCCGTAATACAAGGCCGTCGAGTTCATGAGGACTCACCCACCCACTTTCTTCGAAATGCCAATCCATTGGAGGCCGATGATTGGTTAAGATCAATTGAGAGGAAGCTACACATAGCTCAATCGCATAGGAAATGAGAAGGTACTTTACGCTTCTCATCGCTTGGAAGGGACAACCGCCGAATGGTGGGAGAACTTCTGCCACGCAGAGAACCCTCAAGATATCACTTGGGAAGAGTTCACACCGCATTCGACAAAGATCACGTGCCTCGAAGGAATTATGGACCTTAAGAAGGAGGAGTTCAGAGCATCAAGCAAGGTAATCACCAAGCTGGTCGACTACCCGAACAAGTTCACACATTAGCACGCTACGCACTGAGGACGAGCGACGCATAAATCCGCATACCTCGCTTTTATGAAGGGACTTAACTCAGGATTGCAAGTAGGGTTGATCACCCACACCTTTCCGGATTTCCAAGAGTTGGTGAATAAGGCACTTATTCTTGAGGACAAGTGCAAGGAACTGGATGAGAACAGAAGCGCAGGATGCAACAAAGAAGGATCACGCCGTGAACGCACAAATACCGAGAGTTGCACCAAATCAATTCTTCGATTCCAACCACAGAATGCAACGAGGACACCATCCTCAAAGACCAAGACCTGCCAATCGTAACTACCAAACCCCACTTCGCTAGAAACGCTACCCCGTAGTCAAGAAGGAACAAGTGAGACGCCGCTATAACCGCAACGAGCCAGGACACTTTGCCAACAGCTTGTCCGAAGAAGACAGCAGAGCGACCCCGGGCCGCTTCAATCTAGGAACCACCCAGCTAGGACGCCAAAGATCAGGAGCCACACCAGCACCGTGGTGAGAGGCCGAGTCAACCATGTCACCGCAGATGCACCGCAGATGCTACTGACGTCGCATCGGGTAAGTTACTTGTTAACTCAAGACTGCACAGCTTTGTTTGACTCGAGCTTCGCATTCGCTTGTTTCGCAAGGCTTTGCTGCTAGAAATGACTTGAGAATTGCAAGACTTAAGTGCATGCTTTTAGTTCAAACTCCTGGTTCGAACTCCGAACGGAAGTAGGATGTTCCGGGTGAGAATACTAATAGATGGAATAGAGTTCCTAGCAAACCTTATAATTTTGGAGACCTGCACCTTAGATGTTATATTGGGAATGGATTGGTTATCCAAGCACAAGGCCGTATTGGATTGTGGACGAAGGACTATCTCATTGAGAGCCCGTGTGGGAAGAAAGTGGAATTTCAAGCCACTGCAGCTTAGAGATGGACAGCTTGATGGTTAACAAGATTCAAGGCAATCAGCATAGAGGATGTCCCAAAGTAGTCAATGAGTACCCCGATGTTTTTCCCGAAGATCTACCTCGGTATGCCGCTGCACAGTGGGACATAGAGTTTGTGATAGAGCTTGTACTGCACAAAGACCGATAGCAAAGAGACTCCTATCGGATGTCTACCGAGGAGTTGGTAGAAATGAAGAAACAAATAGAGGAGTTAATGGAGAAAGGATTTATCAGACCAAGTTCGTCGTGGTGGGGAGCACCAGCTTTGTTTGTCAAGAAGAAGGACGGGAGTTTCAGGATGTGCATTGACTACCGTGCACTCAATGAAGTCACCGTGGAAGAATAAGTATCCGCTACCCAGGATTGATGATTTGTTTGATCGCTTAAGAGGAGCCGGAGTTTTCTCCAAGATTGATCTCGAGATCGGATACCATCGCTTGAAGATCCGATCGTAAGATATTCCGAAGATCGCATTCTCGCCAAGATATGGACATTACGAGTTTACGCTATATGTCCTTTGGGTCGATTTAATGCGCCTTTTTATTTCATGAATATGATGAATAAGGTGTTCATGGAATATTTGGACAAGTTTGTCGTCGTGTTCATAGACGATATCCTAATCTACTCCAAGACAGATGATGAACATGCCGAACACTTAAGGCGAAGTTTTGGAAAAGCCGAGGAACAAAGAACTTTTCGCCAAGTTCAAGAAGTGTGACTTTTGGAAGGACAAAGTGGAGTTTCTTGGACATGTAATGACTGCAGAAGGAGTCGCCAGAGATCCAAGCAAAGTAGAAGCTGTGTTACATTGGGAGCAGCCGAAGATCGTGACCTGTGTTCGAGTTTCCTTGGAATGGCAGGATATTACCGCTGCTTTCATCGAAGGCTTTTCGACAATTGCGAAACCTCTACGCAATTGTGAAGAAGGAAAAGAAGTTTGCATGGACGCCGTAATGTGAGGAAGGATTTCAGAGTCGAAGAAGCGATTGACATCGGCACCGATGTTAGTTCTACCGGATGTTGCTCAAAGCTTTGATATTTATTGATGACGCATCGCGCCAAGGACTTGGATGTGTGCCGATGCAGAATGGAAAGGTCGCCGCTTATGCATCAAGGCGCTTGAGGCCGCATGAGGAAAATTATCCGACACATGACTCGGAGTTAGCCGTAGTACATGCCTTGAAGATATGGCGCCACTATCCGATTGGAAACAGATGTGAAGTGTATACGGATCATAAGAGTTTTAAGTACATATTCACCCGATCGGATCTGAATATGAGGCAAAGGAGATGGCTAGAGTTAATCAAGGACTACAATGTTGGAATCCATTACCATCCCTGAAGGCCAACGAGTTGCCGATGCTCGAAGTCGGAAGAGCCATACCGCGAGTATGTTGCTAGCCATAAGTCGATGAGTTATGTGAGGAGTTTCTAAAATGAAGATTGAGGTTGTACCTAGCGGATTCTTGGCCGCATTAGAAGTAAAACCGACCCTGGAGGATCAGATTCGAGAAGGACAAAAGGATGATGACAAGATCCGCAGGATTAAGTCCATCAAGGAGGAAGGCAAGGCAGAGGACTTCAAGTTGGATGAGCGAGGCACGTTGTGGATGAAGGATCGCATTTGTGTGCCTAACAAAAAGGAGTTAAAGCAACTGATTTTGGAAGAAGCCCATGACTCCAAGTACTCGATTCACCCTGGAAGCGCCAAGATGTATCAGGATCTGAAGGAGAGATTCTGGTGGCCGAGTATGAAACGTGAAGTTGCCGAGCATGTTGCATTGTGCGACGATGCCGAGAGTCAAGGCAATGCATCGTAGACCAGCCAGGATTGCTACACCAATGAAAATACCCGAGTGGAAGTGGGAGGAAATCGGAATGGATTTCATTACCGGCTTGCCGAAGACTCAAGGGGTTATGACTCCATATGGGTTATAGTGGATCGCTTGACTAAAGTAGCCCATTTTATCCTCGTGAAGACCACTTACTCGGAGATAAATTAGCGTAATTGTACATGATCGTGGATTGTCTGCTTGCACTGAGTACCAAAGAGGATTGTATCAGACGAGAGGTACCCAATTTACCTCAAGGTTTTGGAATAAGTTGCATGAAGCCATGGGGACCCGCTTGAACTTCAAGACGGCTTATCATCCACGTGACGGATGGACAGACCGAAAGAGTCAACCAGATTCGAAGATATGCTAAGAGCTTGTGCATTGGCTTATGCTACCTCTTGGGATAAGAGTTTGCCGATATGCCGAGTTCGCCATTACAACAATAGTTATCGTGCTAGTTTACGATGTCACCTTTGAGGCATTGTATGGTCGACCATGCCTGACGCCATTGAATTGGAATGAGACCGCAGCGCCGTGTCTTTGGGCCTCGATATTCTTCAAGAGGTCAAGAACAGATCGCCATGATTAGGAAAGGTTGAAGATAGCCCAATCTCGACAAAAGAGTTATGGCCGACAATCGTCGCTGGATTTGAGTTTTGAACCGTAAGATTTTGTTTACCTCGTAGTTACGCCTCTCGGGGAGTTAAGAGGTTCCATGCCAAAGGGAAACTCGCACTCTGCTATGTTGGACCATTTAAGATTTTGAGCCGCAGAGGGCGAAGTCGCTTATCACCGGAGTTGCCACAATGCTGGCAGGAGTACATGATGTATTCCATGTGTCCTAGCTTAAAGAAGTGTCTCCGAAGTTCCCGAGGAATGCAGACACCGCTAGAGTCAATTGAGTTGCAAGAGGATTTGACTTATAAGGAACATCCTCGTGAGGATTCTAGACACAATGGACCGAGAAACTAGAAACAAGTCAACCCGCTTCAGAGTTCAAAGGGAGCAACCATGAGGAAAGCGAAGCGACTTGGGAGCGAAGAGGATTTGAAGAAAGAGTTTCCAAACCTATTCTTTAGTGAGCCCCGAATCTCTGTGGACTAGATTCTATTAAGGGGGAGGTTTGTAACATCCCAAAATTTTGCTTTTCTTAAATTCATGTGTGATTTGGCACTTTGGTGAATTTTTGGAATTTTCCTCGAATTTATTTGGATTTATTTGGAATTTATTTGAATTTATTCCATTTTGAAATAATTAAAGAATTTAATTTTGCAAATAAAATTTTGTTGGAAATATTTTATTCGAGTCCAAAATGATCCAAAATATTTTCCGTAATTTTTCTCGAATTTTTCTCGAGTCATTTGCTATTTTTAATGAATTAAATGAATTACTAGGAATTATTTTAAATATTAAATCGCTGGAAATCCAACTCGGTCAAGCATCGTTTCATCCGACCGAAGTCGGAACCCGAGTCCGACTAACCCGACCGAGCCGCTTGACTCGACCGAACCCACTTAAACCTAATCAATCCCAACCGTTGGATCAAGATCCAACGGCCGAGATCCGCCTGCACGGCTCGAAAGCCGTGAATCGGGCCGGATCCGATCGCGCCTGCGGCGATCGTGGGTCGTTGATCGCGCCACGCGGACGGCCACGATTTCGCCGTTTTCGCCGAAGTCCGAAGCCGGACTTCGCCGCCGCTACCGCCGTAGCGAACTAGGTTTCCGTCTAGGCACGGACGCCGAGGCTATTTAAAGCGTGAGACGCCCCCGAGGTTGCCCTCATCCTGCGCACTGCCTCTCGAGCCATCTCGCCGAGCCGCCACCGTTGAGCCGCAATCGCCGCCGGAGTTGTCTCTTCCTCCGCTGCGGTTTGCGCGGTTTCCGCTGCCGTCGTCCGTCGTCTTCCGCCGAGAAGGAGCCCAGATCCGGAGTCCTCGCGACGAGACGCACCGAAGGAGGCTTATCTCGCCGAAAGCACGCCCCAAACGCCGTCGGGCTCGTTGCCGCCCTCTCTCCGGCCAAGCCGGCTGCGTGAAGCCATCGCGCCTGGCGAGCTCGGAGGACCGCCTGATCCAGATCGGACGGTTGAGGTGAGCTCACGTGTTCCCAAACCCGATTAGATTCGGATCGTTGGATCAAGATCCAACGGTTCACAATTGCCACGCGTTGTAGCAAAGGCGAATATAGGATTAGATTCGACCGCCCGATCTAGATCGAACGCCCACGAGCAACGCAGTAGTTTCAACGTGTTAACCCTGGATCTAATCCGCGCCGTTGATTTTCAAACCAACGGCCGAGATTGGCGCCACGTGTCGGGAAGATGGACCGCGGTCAACGCCGGCCCACGCCGCTGGCAGGACGCCGACGCCGGCCCGCTGCGTGTCGAGGGGCCGCTTGTCGCTGGTCGACCGCCAGCGCCGACGCCACCCATGACGCCACAATGGGTCCCACCTGCCAAGACCGTGGCCGAGCCCTGGCCGACGCCGTGATGACGCCACCCGAGCGGGCCCACATGTCATCCACGTGAGCCGTGGACCGAGTCCACCGTGGACCCGAGCCGAGCATGGACCGAGCCCATGGACTCGGCCGACGCCGCAGGCCAATCAGAGGCTGCCACGTGTCCATGCCGACGCAATAATTAATTTCCAAAAGAAAATGATTTATTAATTCGAAATATTGATTCAAATTTAGATTCAAACTTCAAACGCTTTATAACTTTTATGCTTCAACTCCGATTTGAGCGATTCAAATTTCTAAATTTGTATAAAATTGAGATCTACCTAAATATGAATTTTATTTAATTTTTGGACTAAAGTTTTTCTCTGTAAAATTATTTAATTGATTATTTAAACTTTAAATAATCATAACTTTTATGCTTTAACTCCAAATTTGACGATTCCAGTTTCTAAAAATCCAGAAAATTATGTTCTCTCTGTTTATGGATTTTATTTGGAGTTTTGGGATCTTTTGCATAGTGTTCATTTGTGTATTTGCTATTTGCACGCTTTTACGAGTAGACGTTGAAGTGCCTAAGGATTCGAGGAGAAGTGTTGACTCAGGATCCAACTCAAGACCAAGAGCAAGTACTTTTGAAGGCAAGTTGTGCTTTGACCATATTGATCCCATTTCAAATCTATTTTGATTTAAACTATTGCATGCTAGTTCAATTAGAAAGATACTTTGTTTAAACCTGGGGTTAGATAAATACCAATTTGATATATGACACCTTGATTACTTAAGTATGTGCCATGACCTTTGTCACCCTAGTTGTGGTTTACTAGTTGGACATTACTAAATTGCCAACATGGGTTTAGATCGTTGTAGTATGTCGCTTAGACTCAAGCACGTGCTCATGACATGATTTTGGACAATCAAACGCTAATATGGACTTAATGATATATTGAACCTGTTTTGGAAAAGTATCATGTGATGTTGACAGACGTGGTGCATGGTAATCAATCGGGGTTTGATAAAATGATTTCGACCGGGGCATGTGGCAAGAGTAATCAGGTGGGCCGGTTGTGGCATTGGGAGTGATGATTTGGTTTTTCGGGTAGTCTTGCCCTGGTCACTCTAAGGACTTAACCTTGCAAGCCTTTGAACTGGGTCATACTTGCAACCACATGGCTGGAATGGGACGGCCCTAGTTGACTAAGTCGCTAAGGACTCACTTGTGGAGCCTCAGGGTGTCAGTTACACCTTTTGTGTGATTGCACGGGGAGCGATCGTGGTCGTGGCCAGGTACCCATCTAATCGGTGTGTTGGTCCCATACTTCGCCTTGGCTAAGGGAAGGGATGGTGTAGAGCACGTCGGAGAGGACCACCTGTGTTGTTTGAGGCTTAGAAAGGCTTTGTTACTGAGGAACTCGCCTTTGTGGTGTTTGACTGTATCTTGTGGGTAAAGTGCATAACCTCTGCAGAGTGTAGAATCTATTTGAATAGCCGAGTCCACAGTCTGATCGACAATGCTCGGAATTACAGTCAAGGGGTAGACTTTACGAAAATAACTTGGTTTTGAAAAGATGGGTTGGTTTAACAAGGAAGATGATGGAAATATGGTTTAGGATGGGAAAAATGTTTATTAAACTTCTTGAAAAGTTATTTATGCTTTACTTATTTCTCTTGCTTTGAATCTACGTATATTACTTGTCACAAGCTGTGTACTGCAAATATACCCTGAGCTATTCCTTTGTACTAAGCCATGCATATAGTATATTAGCTTGCATTCTGTGCATGACTTGCTGAGTACCAAGTACTCACCCTTGCCTCAACACAATATCAGTTGAAGAGGAGATTACGCCAGCTTTGGAGGAGGAACTCCAAGAAGACCCGTCTACTTAGGGATGCGAGCCCAGTCAGTTGCCTGTGGTATACTGGATGGCGCCACGAATTTTATTTGATTTTCCGCTGCTGCTATTTCTCTTTTAATAAGTTTCGCCTTGCAAGGCATATATTTGTAACTTGGCCATAAGGTCGAGTAACCCTTTGATTATTTAAATAAAGTACTTTGATAGTATCGTTTGGTATGATTGTGATATATACCGATGTTAAGACTGTGTGCACTAGCGCGTTCCTGGACTAGTGCTGAATACACAGAGGGTCCGGATTTGCAAATTCGGGGTCCCGGCAGAGGTGGTATCAGAGCCAGGTTATGTAGGCTCAACCCTAGCTAGAATGGTCGTAGTGAGGATAAAACCTATTTTCTAAAAGCTAAAAAGTTGTCAAGATAAGAAATGACCTCTCGACTTATCCCCTTCTCTCTTTTCTTGTCTCTTGCTGAAATTTTCCCTTACCTTGTCACAATTCGAAAATTCCGAGTTCTTACGTAAAGCACTCTTGTGACAGATGAAGGAAGAGTTCAACTACGTTGATCTAGGAGTTGGTCACGCCGCGGAACTTTGGCACATGCTACAAACTCTCGGAGATTTTGAGAAGCCCCAATACCAAGTGGAAGTGATCAGACAAGCAGGATTGATCAAGGCTTGTGACGTGAGGATTGAGGTACCTGCTAGGAAAAAGGGCCTGTGCAATCGCTCGATACCTTTGACCGCCGGAGATCTACAATGCAGATGGGTATCCAAGAAGTATCACGACGAGCAATGCGGCACATTACCCGTGATTCACGCCAGAGAATTGGAGAGCACGGTGTTCCGTTATCATCCACAAGCAGCGATAACCTTCTTGACCCGAAGACGATTCAGGATGAGAATGCCACTTACACGCTTGGCACGATTCGTCGTCGCCAGAAGAAGTACTAGATAATACAAGCAAGGAGCTACGAAGGCCCGCAAGGAGATCACGACAGAGAAGAACAGATGGCGTGGAAGCTCAAGAGTATGTGGCACACCTTCTACGAAGGATTGACGAGTTGGAGATGACTTTGTACGGACTGGACTCCAGAGCAAGATTGAGCTACACGAGCCGGATCCAGAGGAGTCGATCTCGATGAGGACATCGCTTCTTCGACTACCACAGATGACATAGTCGCTGGACATGGCGATCGTTTCGCGCCTATGCCGCAGCACCCGTACCCAGGCCGTGGAGGTTTTCTCGATGAGTGAGCTTAGGTTCTATAGTGAGACTCCTTCGCCGAGTCATAGAATAAAGAGTCACCCAAAGCTGGCGTCGCTTCTCCTTCAACTGGTGTTGTATTGTTGCAAGGAGTGAGTACTTGGTACTCAACAAGTCATGCACAGAATGCAAACTAATACTCTACATGCATGGCTTAGTACAAGGAATGTTTCACGGTTCATTTGCAGTAAAACAGCAAATAACAAGTAGCATAAGTAGATTCGAAAGCAGTAAAAGTAAATATAATATCAATAACTTTTCCAGGAGTTAAGTAAACACTTTCCCTTTCCTAGTCCACATTTCCATCAACGTCATCAATAAACCCAACCAAACTTTTCACGTCCAAGTTGTTTTCATGAAAGTCTAACCCTTGACTGTAATCCCCGAGTAGTGTCCAATACCATGGACTCGGCTATTCGAATAGGTTGTACACTCTGCAGAGGTTATGCACTTTACCCACAAGATACAGTCAAACACCACAAAGGCGAGTGATCGTAACAAAGCCTTTCAGAAACCGTAAACTATATAAGTGAACCTCCCCGATATTTGCCATACACCAACCCTACCCTCAGCGGAGGCGAAGTATGGGACCGACATATTGTTGGACGGGTACCATGCCATAGCCCTGGTACGCTCCCCCTTCAAGCTACACAAAAGTTGTAGTTGACACCCCGAGGTTCCACAAGTAAGTTATGAGTAACTTACTCAACTAGGTCCATCCCATTACAGACATGTGGTTACACGTTTGACTAAAAACAAAGGCTTGTAAGGTAAAATCCTTAGGATGACCAGGGAAAGACTACCCGAAGAACCAAAACGACATCCCCGGTGCCACCCATGGCCCAACATATAATTCTTGCCACTGGCCCCGGTCTAAATCTATTTATCAAACCCAGTTGATTACCTTTGTGACACCACGGAGTGTTGTAACCTTATATAATGTGAATGTTGAGGTCAAACACATTATGAAATATGGAATTATAGGTTGAAACCATAAGGTATGGAGGTTAATAGACTTTTCGGGCCGTTTCCGGGAGTTTGGGCCGTTTCCGGGGAGTTTTGGGCCTAAGAGAAGGGGTCGTGGGCTTTGGTGGGATGAAGTTTGAGTCCAATTGGGAGTAGGAGTCCTGGTTGGGGGCCTCCCCCTACCCCTTACTACGCCCCCACCCCTGCCCTTGAGCCCCCACATGCCCTAGCCGCCCCCACACCTCCCCACCTCCTCCTTGTGGCGCCTCCACCTCCCCCATTGCTCCCCATTGCTCCACCACCTCTCCACCTCCCTTGCTTCCCTAGGGGAGTTCTCCACCTCAACACCTCGAAGATCCACCCGTTGGAGCGCTCCGCGATGAGGAGATCCGGCGGAATTGGAGCGAGGAAGGAGATCGCGCGAACCGGGAGGAGATCCGTTGGGTTTTCGGTCGTCGGGCGAAGGTATGGCCACGGGGATCCTCTGGGTTGGTCTAGGATCTGTTCTAAGGGGTATTATCATGTTTTTAGATCAATTGGTGGTCCTGGAATTGAGTACATTAGATGGAATCTTGAGTTTGCCACGTTCTCTGTTTCGGGCAGCATGAGCAGTCGACCTAGGGTTTGGGTTTTCGTCAATTTAGAATCGGAATTTAGTCGTACGTCTGTTGAAGAAGTTGTAGGTAATTTCAATATCTTTCCGTGGGTATAAATAACGTCCAATTCTTCCCAGCCGTTTGAAAGTTATGATCATTTTACTGAACGTATTAAAATCTGTGACGTGATTGGAACAGATAACGGTTTTCTGTACATTAAACCATTTTCGATTCCGAATCAGTCTTTCCATATACTTAGAAAAAGTTGGAAAATTTCCTAAGCTACGCGAGGATGTACTCTTTTAATTGATTCGGAGTCTTAGAACCCGAGTTATGCCTTTTGGAAGGCTGTTGTCCCGACGGGACAGAACCTCTGTTTTTGGGTTTAGCGAGTAGTTTGCGATGTCGGGGTAGAAGAGGGATTGCTTACTGTTTTTTGGACATGATTGTGAGTGTGTGGTACCCATGTGCAGGTGGTGTGACCCCGGGAGTGCCTTCTACTTCTCGCCAATCTGTTGCCCGTGGTTGAGGCAAGTATATTGTAATGGATAGCGGTTTGTAGGTTGATAGTTGAGACTAGATGAAATTGATTATATGATATGATCACTTGCCATGCTTTAATGATTGCAAATGATATGATGAGTATGCTTATTATGTTATGATGCCATGTGTTAATGTACACGTTAATTATGATGTTGGCATGTTTGCATACATGGCATGATACATGGCCCGGGCGGTGAGAAAGTCATAACTAGTCCGGGGAAGGTCGGTGAGAAAGTTATGACTATTCCGGAGAACCAATGAGTAAGTCCTACATCGTGATTCCATCCACCGCGGTGTTTGGAAGCGAGGAGTAGGCACCCTCCATCTTCGGGATGGAAGGGGGGAGAGGGTTCACGCCGACGGGTGTGTACTCAACCATACCGGTATGAGTTTCCAAGGAGACATGAGCTTAGCATCGCATTGCATACATAATGATGATGATAATGTTATGTGATCATGAATGAGATGATTTACATGATGTGATTTGTTATAGCCATGTAATTGTTCTTTTGTACCATTGCAATATACTTGCTGAGTGTTGAACTCACGCTTGTGTTTTCTTATTGTTTTAGGTACCATGAGACCGGCATGCGCGGAAGGGAAATAGTCACACTTCTACACGTAGTTTCACTCATTCGTCTCACAAAGTCATTCAATTGGGTTTTGGATAATAAACTAAGTGTGATGCTTATTGTTTTATGGTTTAGCTTTGCGTTATGAGAGTCTTATTGTTGCGCATGGAGACATTGAATGCTTGGAATTAGACTTATATTGTTGTCAAATCGTTAATTATTGCTATTTTAGTTGTCTCTCATATTGCCTTATATTGCTATGCTATTGTGTTTCCTTCAATTCATGTTAAAACAAAGGAGATGCTGCCGAAATATCGGTTTTTAGCATTAGTACCTTTGCTGTAATTTACTTGATTTTGTGGTATTTAGAGGTTGCTTAGTCTATGTTTGGTAGCATTTGGGCATATTAAATGCCGGGGTGTTACAGTTGGTATCAGAGCAGGCTGTAGGTCCTTGGAATGTGTATTTTTAGTGTCATGCTATAGGTACAACTAAAATGTGATGTGGAATAACTTAGAAACATGGCTTAGGTCTTAACTGAAATTTTGTCATAGGATAGCAACATTAAAATTTGCAAATGTGGTATAACTAATCTAAAATTTGAAACACATGGATGCACAGTAGGAAAAGGGTATGGGTATCGTTGCTTATGCTTAAATGTTGTATTTAAGCTTTGATGTTGAATGCTAAAGTTGATAATGCATGTTGTTATGTCTATGAGATAAATGATTGAATTGTTCTTGTGGTTGTGATAAAGTGAGGTTGTGGTGCCGAAGGGTTTCGGTCACCTCTTTTTTTGTTCATAGCAAGGGTGTGGTTTGACGGTGTGGCCGGTTAGCGCCATCACCGAAGAACTATTAACCCCTGTGGGAGAAGAGTGCTTATCCTCTGTCGTAGACCGGGTAGTTGGCTGGAGGCAAATAGAAGAGTTTGGTGGTGGATTTCGTCGTATGCTCTTTACCGTTCTAAGGGTCGGTTTCGATTGGTTTTCTTGGTTTTAGTTGATTGAAATCAAATGAAAAGTGTTTGGAATTGGTTTTTCGCGGAGTGTCCCTTCGGTGTTTCTTGGTTTTGTCTTCCTTGGTTGAAGACGAAGAAGAGGAATTTAGCGTTGCGCCTTTTTAGTCGCCTTTTGGCTTGACACCGGTTTTGTTGGTTGCCTTGCAAAGAAAAGTATAGTTTTGGTTCTTGTGTGTCTTACTCTGAGTTTAAAAGAAGTTATTGAAGCGTGTGCAAAAAGTTAAGTTGTGTCGATTTATGTTTTGTGCCTTTGTCCGCAAGGGTTTATTTGATCGCTTGGTTCCCTCCTGTGGGAGTCTTTAAGATTGAAATGTGTTTTGGAGTCATGTCCCATTGCAACTTTGAGAGTCAAGCTTCTTTGTGAGTTTTGGTTGAGTATTAAAAGAAAAATGCTGCAAATAAAGTAAGTATTCGTTTGACTGAAATTACTTGTCAAAAGTGAAAATTGTTGTTTAGCATGTTATGTAGTATGTAACAATGTGGTTTATGGAAATGATGTACACCTTAGTTAATTTGTGAGTTGAATCAATTAAATGTAATTGTTACCTTTAGCTTAAGATTAAATGAACCTCTAGTGATGTAGAGTACCCCATAGTGGGAATGATTAAATGTGTTAATGTACATGCTTAGAATCTGTTGCTTTGCTTTAAAAGTGCTTATGACCCCCGATTATGTTTAAAGTTTTAAACCCTGATGCATAGTTAGAACATTAAGATGATGTAGACTGCTGTTATTGTTAAAGAAACTTTGCTGGTTGTTTAAAGATGTTCTAATCTAACGGGTTAATGGAGAAATTTAATCGTGTTGGCTAGTGACTTTAATTTGGAAGTTGATTAGAGTTGCTATTTATGTTGTTGCAAATCATTAGTATATTTGGAAGTATGCAGTTGTGTCTCTACAATGCTAGTATTGATATCAATTGAGAAGACATAAGACTTATTGTTAATGATGTTGTTAAGGGCAGTGTTAATGCTAGTATTCAATCTATTTTAAATAGTTGGAGTATGTTGTGTGGTGGTAATTTTGTTATAATCTATGTGTAGGGTAGCTAAAAGTAATGTTGTTGGTTGATGATTATGCCGATTATTGATATTGATGACTTAGTAGTGGTGGTAATTGTGTAGATTACTTGTTGGAAACCATTGTTAAAATGGAGATTATTGTAACATGTTGTGATGGAGTGAACCATAGATGATTAACATGATGTAGAATTTTATCCTTAATGAATGTATGTCTTAGAATCATAGTTATGAACTCTGACTTGTAGAGATAATATTTACGTGTTGAAAGTCATTGATTAATTGAATCAGTTCCGATTGTCGAAAAGTTGATGAATGGATGGTATAAAAAGAGTATAGGTTGACCATGCTGAAAGATTTGTTGAAATACTATGTTTCAAACTTGGAATAAGATGTATTATGAGATGGTGATCCGTGGGGATCATGTCAATGTAGTCTTGGTTGGGCGCCTTTTTAATAAGCATTGTAAACCTTAATTAAAGGTGTTGGGAATGGTAACTAGAGAAAGAAATCGTTATGTAAATTTTGTTAAATCCGGTTGGACTTTCTCAATGAGTAAGTAGTGAATTTTGAAGTCTTTAATGGAAAGCGTAGTGGAATAATAGAGATGATTGTAATTATGCTAAGATGGTGTTTAAAAACCTTTTGGGCTGGTTTGGTTGTTTGCTATCATGGTTGAATGCTTTTGGTCAAAGTGTTCCTTATGTTGAGTTTCAGAGTTTTCCCTAAAACTCGTAGAAATTGGTGCCAATCTCTGGTTTTGGCGAATTTGTTTAGTTTGTGCTATGAGTATGGATTTTTACACTCAAAAGTTGTTGAGTGGATCACGCTTCTTCGCGTTCGCACTGAATTATCTTTGGAATCATTATTTTAAAAGGAAGCAGATGGTCATAATGGGGTTGTGTTGAAAACTTTTGAGTTAAGCCCTTGATGTGTAACATTTTTTTGGCTAGAGTTGGAGTTATTTGGAAAATCTGTGTGGTGCTTGCAAGTGCTTTAAAAGGTGGTTTTTGTGGATGTTTCATCGGTGATGCTGTTAGTGAAGTGTTCTCTTTTGAAAATGAGTTTCCCTTCTCTTTGAGAAAATTTATGGCGGTTGTGTGTGCAGATGTTTAACTTTGGAGCCGATGTTCTTTTCCAAAATGTTGATTGTGGTTAAGTGTGAGGTTTTGCAAGTTTAGTTCTTCCATTGACATGGGTTCTTTTACGACGTGATGTTTCCCTGTTAATGGTGTTGCCATCATAGTTTATATGAATTTCGCAGCCATCGATGTTAATTGTGTTTCAATCGAGTGATACCGAGGAAGAAGTTTTTTTTTTGTGAATGACTACTTGGTATTGTTTATAGATGTTTAATGATGAAAGAGTCGGTGAGCCAGGTCGGTGAGAAAGTCATATATGGATATATGACTAATCCGGAGTGCTCTTGAAAAGTTTGCATTCATGTCATGAATTGAGATTTCCATTGCTCTCTAGCATGAAAAGAAAGAGTGAATAATTTCTGCCATTTGGCTATGCTGTAAGAGGATTGGGTTTCCTTGTCTCCTTGAGAGTTATTACAGCGGTTGTGGATTCTTTCGATTGATTGAGAATCGGTTTTCTCTTCCACAGTGTTGTTTTGGTTAAAATGGGATGTTTGGCTATGGTGAAAGGGTGTCGAATTGTCATTGATTGTTGAGAACTTTTGTCAAGGAATTGTGTGGGGTCACTCTTTTGGTTTGAGTGCTCCCCGATGCGAAATGTATCACATTGATTTGAGATTTGAGTTTTTCCTTTGCGGCTTGACTTAGGAAAAAAAAGGGGGAGTGATCTTTGGGTGTTGTCGAATCTTTGTTCCAAAGTGATTCGTAGCGCTTTGGATTCAAGTTGATGAATGTGGTTCATTCGGCTAAAAGGGAGTTGCTTCTTGTTAGCATTCTCATTTGAGATATGAATAGAAAGGCTTATGAAATTATTGAGTAAATGGAAGATTATGCTCATGGGCTTGGTAGTTTTTGAGTGAGGAAATGTGAGGGTAAGACCCTCATAAAAAAAGAATCAATTGTGGTTGATAAGAATCTACAACCCTAGCTTGGTCTAGGCGTAGAAGATTGGTTGTGATTCAAAAGGTGGTTATGATGGAAGCTTGTGATGTCAGTTCAAGTTTTGTTGAGACTAATGAGATGTGGTAGACAGGTTGAGGAGTGAAATAAGGGTTTGTGAATGAAGTTGAAAAGAGAAGTTGTACTCATTTCATCAGGTTTGTTGTGATAGTAGTATGAAGGGTTTGACGTGAGGGTTTGGGCATATGTAGTAATTTCAATTGAGCCCTTTAATGGGTGAAATCGAGGAATTCGATTGGGGAATTGGAAGTAAAGGTGGAACCGTGAGAGGTTGCACTTTGTTGAGCTAAACCAACATTTTCACACTAGTGTTGGTTTTGAGAACTCGCTTGTCATTTGTTTCGGTTTTAGTCTCTGTGTGAATGTTTTGGTGCTGCAAAGAAGTCTTCTGTCCCTTGGGGACTTTGTTGTTGATTTTGGCGTTCTTCGGATTCGAGGTCGAATCCTGTTTAAGGGGGGAGAATGTGACACCACGGAGTGTCGTAACCTTATATAATGTGAATGTTGAGGTCAAACACATTATGAAATATGGAATTAGAGGTTGAAACCATAAGGTATGGAGGTCAATAGCGTTTCCGGGAGTTTGGGCCTTTCCGGGGAGTTTTGGGCCTAAGAGAAGGGGTCGTGTGCTTTGGTGGGATGGAGTTTGAGTCCAATTGGGAGTAGGAGTCCTGGTTGGGGGCCTCCCCCTGCCCCTTACTGCGCCCCCACCCCTGCCCTTGAGCCCCCACAAGCCCTAGCCGCCCCCACACCTCCCCACCTCCTCCTTGTGGCGCCCCCACCTCCCCCATTGCTCCCCATTGCTCCACCACCTCTCCACCACCTCTCCACCTCCCTTGCTGCCCTAGGGGAGTTCTCCACCTCAACACCTCGAAGATCCACCCGTTGGAGCACTCCGCGATGAGGAGATCCGGCGGAATTGGAGCAAGCAAGGAGATCGCGCGAACCGGGAAGAGATCCGATGGGTTTTCGGTCGTCGGGCAAAGGTATGGCCACGGGGATCCTCAGGGTTGGTCTAGGATCTGTTCTAAGGGGTATTATCATGTTTTTAGATCAATTGGTGGTGCTGGAATTGAGTAGATTAGATGGAATCTTGAGTTTGCCGCGTTCTCTGTTTCGGGCAGCATGAGCAGTCGACCTAGGGTTTGGGTTTTCGTCAATTTAGGTTCAGAATTGGGTCGTATGGCTGTTGAAGAAGTTGTAGGTAATTTCAATATCTTTCCGTGGGTATAAAGAATGTACAATTCCGCCCAGTCGTTTGAAAGTTATGATCGTTTTACTGAACGTATTAAAATATGTGACGTGATTGGAACAGATCACGGCTTTCTGTAGATTAAACCATTTGAGAGTCCGAATCAGTCTTTCCATATACTTATAAAAAGTTGGGAAATTTCCTAAGCTATGCGACGATGTACTCGTTTAATTGATTCGGAGTCTTAGAACCCGAGTTATGCCTTTTGGAAGGCTGCTGTCCCGACGGGACAGAACCTCTGTTTTTGGGTTTAGCGAGTAGTTTGCGATGTCGGCGTAGAAGAGGGATTGCTTACTGTTTTGTGGACATGATTGTGAGTGTGTGGTACCCATGTGCAGGTGGTGTGACCCCGGGAGTGCCTTCTACTTCTTGCCAATCCGTTGCCCTTGGTTGAGGCAAGTGTATTGTAATGGATAGCGGTTTGTAGGTTGCTAGTTGAGACTAGATGAAATTGATTATACGATATAATCATTTGCCATGCTTTAATGATTGCCAATGATATGATGAGTATGCTTATTATGTTATGATGCCATGTGTTAATGTACAAGTTAATTATGATGTTGGCATGTTTGCATACATGGCATGATACATGGCCCGGGCGGTGAGAAGGTCATAACTAGTCCGGGGAAGGTCGGTGAGAAAGTTATGACTATTCCGGAGAGCTAATGAGTAAGTCCTACATTGTGATTCCATCCACCGCGGTGTTTGGAAGCGAGGAGTAGGCACCCTCCATCTTCGGGATGGAATGGGGGAGAGGGTGCACGCCGACGGGTGTGTACTCAACCATACCGGTATGAGTTTCCAAGGAGACATGAGCATAGCATCGCATTGCATACATAATGATGATGATAATGTTATGTGATCATGAATGAGATGATTTACATGATGTGATTTGTTATAGCCATGTAATTGTTCTTTTGTACCATTGCAATATACTTGCTGAGTGTTAAACTCACGCTTGTGTTTTCTTGTTGTTTTAGGTACCATGAGATCGGCATGCGGGGAAGGGAAATAGTCACACTTCTACACGTAATTCACTCATTCGTATCACAAAGTCATTCAATTGGGTTTTGGATAATAATTAAGTGTGATGCTTATTGTTTTATGGTTTAGCTTTGCGTTATGAGAGTCTTATTGTTCGTTTGGCGCATGGAGACATTGAATGCTTGGAATTAGACTTATATTGTTGTCAAATTGTTAATTATTGCTATTTTAGTTGTCTCTCATATTGCCTTATATTGCTATGCTATTGTGTTTCCTTCAATTCATGTTAAAACAAAGGAGATGCTGCCGAAATATCGGTTTTTAGCATTAGTGCCTTTGCTGTAATTTACTTGATTTTGTGGTATTTAGAGGTTGCTTAGTCTATGTTTGGTAGCATTCAGGCATATTAAATGTCGGGGTGTTACAACCATGCACCACGTGCCATCATCATCATCACAACACATGATACTTCTCCAAAACTGGTTCAATATCTCATTAAGTCAATATTAACATTTGATTGTCTAAAATCATGTCATGTGCACGTAGCGGGTCTAAGCAATAACTACAACGGTCTAAATACCCAATGTTGGCAATTTATTAATGGCCAACTAATATGATTCCCAACTAGGGTGACAAGGGTTCAAGGCACATAATTAAATAGTCAAGGTGTCGTACTACAATTTGGCATTTATCTAATTCCCAGAAATAATTAAAACAATTTCTAATTAAACTAGCATGCAATAATTTAAATTAGACTAATTTCCAAAAATAGATGCAATATGGTCAAAGCATAACTTGCCTTCAAAAAAGTACTTGTTCTTGGTCTTGAGCTGGCTCCTAGGTCAAAACTTCACCTTCGAAGCCTTCGGGCACTTCAACGTCTACTCGTAACGCGTGCAAATAGTAATAAATAATTAAACAGTGGAAAAAATTGTCCAAAAATTAAAATAAAATTCCTAAACAGAGAGAGCACATTTTTATAAATTTTTAGAAATTTGAATCGTCCAAATCGGAGTTAAAACGCAAAAGTTATACCCGTTTAAAGTTTGAAAAATCAATTAAATAAATATAAACAAAGAAAAACTCATGTCCAAAAATTAATTAAAATTCACCATTAAGTAGAGCTCAATTTATAAAAATTTAGAAATTGGAATCACCGAAATCAAAGTTAAAACACAAAAGTTATAAGCGTTTGAATTTTAAAAAATCAAATTAAAGAATAAACCAAATTAATCATTTATTTTTCTATTGAAATATCGATTTATTGCGTCATCGTGACACGTGGACCAATCAGAAGCCACCACGTCGCCTCGGGTCCATGGACCCGGCGCACGGTTCGGCTCAGGTCCATTGTGGACCCGGTCCACGGGTACATGTCTCACTTACTTGTAGGACCCACTGGATGACGTCATTGCTGACGTCATCACGCTCGGCCGCACGGTACTGACACGCGGGCCCCACCGTGACGTCATCATGACGTCACGGATGATGTCATGGTGCGGTTGGCTGACCCACTAACAAGCGGGCCCCACGCTGACTTCACGGGTGATGTTAGCGATGACCGGGCGCACCCGTATGGACCGCGTCGCTTCAGCTCTCGGCCACGTGGCACGATGTGGGCCGTTGGTTTGAAATCCAATGGTCCAGATCAGATCTAACCTCACGCGTTATGGATCTACGCGGTTGATCTGAACCGTTCGATTTGAATCGGACGGTCAAGATCCGATCGGGTTTAACTGCGTCGTGGGGGAGACGTGGCACAACCCGGTGTGCGACACGTGGCTGCATCTAAACCATTCGATCTCGATCCAACGGCGGAGATCGCTTCTAATGCTACAACGCGGACCAATTCTAACCGTACGATCTAGATCTAACTGCTATGATTGGATCTAGCACGGTGCGGTCAAAGGCTACGTGGCTTAATCCTGAGCGTTGGATCTAGATCCAACGGTTGAGATTAGATCTAAAACCGCAACGTGGATTTACATGGGGGTGACGTGGACAAACCTGGGCCCTTGGATCACGATCGAACGACTATGGGAGTTCGCAGTTCCGGCAATGTCGCGGCGGAGCTGTGGTGGCCGGAGTTGCAGACGACGACACGACCAACGGCATTTCGGGCATGCTCCGGCGAAGTGAATGGTCCCTTCGGGTGCGGCACGATGCGAGGAACACGGATCTGGGCACCACGACGGCGGAGGACGGCGGTCGGCGGCGAAAAATGGCAAAAACCGCGGCGGACTTCTCCTCCAACTTCGGCGAGCGATTGCGGTGAGACTACGGTGGCTGGAGCTCGACGTCCTAGGACAAAACATGCGCACAGAAGAGGAGAGCACGTTGGTGGCGGCGGCGCATTAAATAGGGCCCTCGGCGTCCGTGAAAACCACGGAAACAGAGGCCCACACGCGCGTGGCGGTGGAATCTGGCGGCGGGTTGGACTGGGTGATGTGGCGCGATCCTATACGTCCACGTGTCCATGATCGATGGCCAAGATTCGACTGGCGCGAATGGGTTCGAACGGGACTCGGGCTCGGGTGACGTGGTGCAACGCTGGCCGTTGGATCAAGATCAAACAGTCGCGAGGGTTAGGGATGGGTCCGGCTCGGGTCTGGCTCGAACGTGGCTCGGTCGAACTCGAGTCAGACTCGAGTCAGACTCGAGTCTGACCCGGGTCGGATGAACAGTGAAACCCGTTCGCGATTTTCCAGCAATTAAATATTTAAAATAATTCATAGAAATTCAAATAATTCAAGAAAAATAGCAAAATAATCAGAAAAATTCTGGAAAATACTTTGAGACATTTTGGACTCAAATAAAATATTTCCAACAAAATTTTATCTAAAATTTTTAATTATTTAATTATTTCAAAAGGGAATAAATTCAAATTAAATCCAAATAAATCCAAAAAAATCTCAGAAAATTCCAAAAATTCTCCAAAGTGTAAAATTTCAATTAAATTCATGAAAGCAAAAATTGGGGTGTTACATTGTGTGTTGCTGAGTTTAATGAAATGTGGTAGTAAGGTTGTTTGCGATAGTAGTATGAAATGTTTGATGTGAGGAGTGTGAGACCGTTTTCCTTCGTTGTCTGTTTGGGAATTTATCCTTTTGCTAGGGACGTTCGGAGTCCTTGTGTTAGTGCGTTGTGTTTCAATGTTGAGTAAGATTCTGGCACGTTTTGAATGTGAGCTATCGTTAGAGCCGTTAGTCTTTGAGCCTTAGCTCCTTGCTTTTGAGTTCTAGCTAGTGCAAATCATAGAGGTTTCTGAGCTGGTTCTGAGAAGTGAACCTTAGCTCCCTTCGATTTGGTTGTTTGCGAAATGGTGTGTCTCGGATTTGGGGTCGAATCCTATTAGGGGGAGGAATGTGACACTACGGATTGTGACATTTTCGGTTTCGGCATCTCGGTACGACTTTTACATCGTGTTTTTGGGCTATTTCTGAGTGTTTGGGCCTTTCTGGGGGAGTTTGGGTCTTAGGGGAATTAGTTTGGGCTTTGGGGGACCTTCTTGGGCCGAAGGTGGGGGAAACTTGGCCCATGTGGAGGTGGTTTTGGGCAGCAAACCTGCTGCCCTTGCCCTAAGCGCCCCCACTCCCCTCCGTCAACCCTACCCGCTGCCCCCTCCTTTCCCTTCGCCTCCACCCTAGCCGCCCATTGCCCTTGCGCCTACACCCCCACATCCCCTCCCTAGCCGCCATCCTCCCCTCCCCTAGCAACCCCACATACTCTCCCTCCGCGGTGTTCTTCATTTCCTCGCTCGGTGGATCACTGGTTCGGAGAACTCCGGCGAATCGCTGCGGTTCGGAAGGAAGGAAGGTTTCGTCGTCGTTCGGTTCTTCAAGAAGAGGTAACAACTCATGGCTCGTTTGGGGTGGTCTAGGTGCTTCTAGATGGGACGATCCATGCTTAGGATTCATATTTAGGTGTTGTTCCTAGATGGGATTAGGATAATTGCAGATCTGTCCAAAGTTGTGTCCTCGGGCAGATTGGGCATCTGAGATTCGGCCTCGGTTTTGGCAATTTTAGAAGCTTTTTCTGATCGGCCGACTTTTATGAAAGTTGTAGGTAACTCAATTACCTTTAATTGGACACCAAGAATGCTAAATTCCGTCCAGCCATTTAAAATTGATGTCTGTTTTACCGAACGTTGTCAAATCTGTGATGAGATTGGGACAGATCATGTTCAATTGTAGATTAGACAACTTTAGAGGCCGAATCAGTCTTTGCAAATATTTAGAAAAAGTTGGTAAATTTCCTAAACTTGGAGAAAATGTACTTGTTTACTTGATTTGGAGTTTTAGAACTCAAGTTATTCTAGTTGGAAGTCCGCTGTCCCGACGGGACAGATTCTCTGTTTTTGGGTTTGAGGAGTGGGTTGCGAGGTCGTTGTAGATGATCGCTCTTGTACTGTTTTGCGGTCAAGTTTTGAGTGTGATGTACCTATGTGCAGGTGGTGTGACCCCAGGAGTGCCCTCAACCTCTCGCCACTCCGTCGCTCACGGTTGAAGGCAAGTGTATTGGGATGGTTTTGGAATTGGGTGACCAAATAGATTCGTAGCATTGCAATAATACTATATGATGTGCTAAATTATACTTGCATAGGTGCAATATGAATACATGATGTGTTAACTTGCCATGCTTGTTATTTGCTTATGATATGATGAGCATGATTACATATTGGCTACGAAATTGTCGTATTAAGTATTTATGCAAGTTCCTACATGTTCATGACATATGTGCATTCATAATGGAAGAGGCGACCCATTCTGATGCGGGCCTATGTTTTCACATGTTGTGAACACGAAAGACTTATCTCGTAGTCCCATCCACGGTTGTGTATGGGAGCGAGTCAGTAAGAGTAGGCACCCTCCATCTACGGGATGGAAGGGGAAAGATGGTGCACACCGATGGGTGTGCACTCGGCAATACCAGTATGTGCTAAGAAAAGAGACATGTGCATCGCATTGCATTGCATGAATGAAGATGATTATGAGATGTTTATTAAGTTTTACTATGAGATGCTTATGATGATGTGCTATGATATGTAATAATGATGCTATTGCTTAATGTTGATGCTCTAATCCATTGCAGTACACTTTGCTGAGTGATGAACTCATGCCTGTGTTTTATGTTGTTTTTAGGTACTAAGAACTCGGCATGCGGGAAAGGGAGTTAGCGCCACGTCTACACTTAGATTCAATCACTTAGACAACTACACCCCCCTCATTCGTAGTTGTGTTGTTTATTTTAATGTGCTAAATGTGGTTCATGCTATAACTTGTGCTTGGCTTTATGGTGCACTTCGTTTTGGTTCATGAAATGGTTGAATTCATTATTCTGGACTTAAACTATCGCTATACCTCCTGTTATGGCTGTTTTAGATGTTATCCATAATGTTATTGCTTGTGATATTATTACTATTGCTTCAACTCATGGAATTACAAAGGAGATGCTGCCAAAATTTCGGTTAAAGCATTAATGCCCTTGCTGTAATTTATTCTTAATTGTGGTGTTTAGTTGCTATTTCTACTATGTTTGGAGACATCGAGGGCATACTAGATGCCGGGGTGTTACATTCTCATTTCTCTCCAGCCGTTTCTCCTAAATGCAAGAAGTCTTCTCATTTCTTCCCAGCTGTTTCCCATCCTGAATGCAAGCGTTTACCGTTCATCTACCCGCTACAAAGTTAGTAGTTTCCCTCACGTCATGGCTTCAATGGCCAGTTATCTGTCTTTAGTTTTGCTTTGCTAGTTAAGTACGGTACAGAGTAAAAAAAATAGAAGTTCTAGCCACACCATTCCAGTGAGTATTTCATTGTTTGCTACTCCTTTGTCTCCAGCGACGAGCGCTCTGGCGAGTGCTGGAACAGCCGCCGCCGCCGCTGACCTCCGGTCTCGCCTTCTCCTGCGCTTGTAACACCCTGGCATTTAATATGCCCGAATGCTACCAAACATAGGCTAAACAACATCTAAATACCATAAATTAAGATAAATTACAGCAAAGGAGTAAATGCTATAACCGAAAATTTCGGCAGCATCTCCTTCGTTTTTCCATGAATTGAAACAACAACAATATGATCACAGGATATAGTATAAAAAATGACATCTAAATCATCAATAATAAAGGTTCTAGCAGTAGTATAAGACTAGAATAAAGATTCCAACCATCTCATGAGCCAAACGAAGTAAATGAGGAAACCAAGCACACAATTTAAAGGAAGGAACATGTCATTGTTTATATGTGTGATGCTAAGTGATGACGTGTGACTAGCTCCCTTTCCCGCATGCCAGTTTCATGGTACCTAAGAAAAACAACATAAACACAAGCGTGAGTTCATCACTCAGCAAGTATATTGCAATGGAACAAGAAAATACATTCTAATACCTTCATCACCACTTTTCACATACGACATCATACACATCTCATATTCATAGCGTAAGCACATCATTGACATATCATCATCATATAACATCCTCATATAATGCAATGCGATGCACATATCTCCTGGAAACTCATACCGGTATGGTTGAGTACACACCTGTAACACCCCAAAATTTTGCTTTTCTTGAATTCATGTGTGATTTGGCACTTTGGTGAATTTTTAGAATTTTCTGGAATTTATTTGGATTTATTTGGAATTTATTTGAATTTATTCCATTTTGAAATAATTAAAGAATTTAATTTTGCAAATAAAATTTTGTTGGAAATATTTTATTTGAGTCCAAAATGATCCAAAATATTTTCGAATTTTTCTCGAATTTTTCTCGAGTCTTTTGCTATTTTTAATGAATTAAATGAATTATCGGGAATTATTTTAAATATTAAATCGCTGGAAATTCAACTCGGGTCAAGTACTATTCCTCCGATCGAAGTCGAACCCGAGTCGGACTCGAGTCCGACCCGAGCCAGCCGACTTGACCGAACCACGTTGAACCTTAACCCACGTGGACCGTCGGATCGAGATCCAACGGTCATGATCGACCGACCCCGACCCGAGCCGTGTCCAGACCGGACCCGTTCGCGCCAAGCCATCGTGGCCGTTGATCGCGCCACGTGGACGGCCGCGATTTCGTCGTCCTCGCCGGATCTGAGCCGGAGTCCTCCGCCGCTGTCACCGTGTCAACCTCGGTTTCCGCGCTCTACACGGAAGCCGAGGCCCCCTTTAAATACGCCGCCGCCGCCATCGGGAAGCGCACAACCGTCCGCACCCGAGCCCCCTTCTCACCTCGCCTGAGCCGCCGCCGTCGCCCCGCTATTGCTCGCCGGAGTAGAGGAGGTCTTCCGCCGCGGTTCTTCGTTGATCCCCGCCGCATCCGCCGTCTTCCGACGACACCAAACCCAGAACTGAGATCGCCGTGTCGCGCCGCGCCTGGGAGTGCCAGCCTTCACGCCGGAGTTGCACGGAAACGCCGCACGGGAGGTCGTCGTCTTCGTCTCCGGTCAAGCCAACGCGCCGCGCGTCGACATCAACCTCGCGAGCTCGGGACGGCCGTCCGATCCAGATCGACCGTCCACGGTGAGATCACGTCTAGATCCTCGGATCTAATCCCGGCCGTTGGATCTAGATCCAACGGTCCAGATTGGCCACGTTCACCCGAGCGTCGTCACCCGATCAATACGGGCCGTTGATTTTCGAATCAACGGCCGAGATTGTGCCACGCGTCTTGGAAGTTGGACCGGCGGTCGGCGCCGTCAGCAGCGTGCGTGTAGGCCCGACACGGGGCCCGCGTGTCAGAGGGCCCGCATGTCAGTGGCTAATCCAGCCAAGCGCTGACGTCACCCATGACGTCACAGCGGGTCCCACCTGTCAGCCTCACCCGAGCTGTGGACCGGGTCCACCGTGGACCAAACCGCGCCGTGGGCTGAGCCCATGAGCCGGCTGACGTCAGCTAGCCAATCAGGAGCTGACACGTGTCCATGCTGGCGCAATAATTAATTTCCGAAAAAGAAAATGATTTATTAATTCGAATAATGATTTCAGATTTTGTTCCAAATTTCAAACGCTTATAACTTTTGCGTTTCAACTCCGATTTGAGTGATTCAAATTTCTAAATTTGTATAAAATTCAGATCTACCCAAATATGAATTTTATTAAATTTTTGGACTAAAGTTTTTCTCTGTAATATTATTTAATTGATTATTTAAACTTTAATAAATCATAACTTTTGCGTTTTAACTCCGAATTTGACGATTCCAGTTTCTAAAAATCCAGAAAATTATGTTCTCTCTGTTTATGGATTTTATTTGGAGTTTTGGGATGTTTTTGCCTATTGTTTATTTGCGTATTTGCTATTTGCACGCTTTACGAGTAGACGTTGAAGTCTTGGGAAGGATTCGAAGGAGAAGTATTGACTCAGGATCCAACTCAAGACCAAGAGCAAGTACTTTTTGAAGGCAAGTTGTGCTTTGACCATGTTGATCCTATTTCGAAATCTATTTTGATTTAAACTATTGCATGCTAGTTCAATTAGAAAAATACTTGGTTTAAACATGGGGGTTAGATAAATACCAATTTGCTATATGACACCTTGATTACTTAAGTATGTGCCATGACCCTTTGTCACCCTAGTTGTGGATTACTAGTTGGACATTATTAAATTGCCAACATGGGTTTAGACCGTTGTAGTATCTTGCTTAGACACGCTACGTGCTCATGACATGGTTTTGGACAATCAAATGTTAATATTGACTTAATGATATATTGAACCTGTTTTGGGAAAAGTATCATGTGATGTTGATGGCACGTGGTGCGTGGTAATCAAGCGGGGTTTGATAAACATGATTTCGGCCAGGGCATGTGGCAAGAGTAATCAGGTGGGCGGTTGTGGCATTGGGGATGTTGATTTGGTTCTTGGGTAGTCTTGCCCTGGTCACTCTAAGGACTTAACCTTGCAAGCCTTTGAACTGGGTCATACTTGCAACCACATGGCTGGAATGGGACGGCCCTAGTTGACTAAGTCGCTAAGGACTCGCTTGTGGAGCCTCAGGGTGTCAATTACACCGTTTGTGTGATTGTACGGGGAGCGTATCGTGGGCGTGGCCGATACCCATCTAACGGTGTGTTGGTCCCATACTTCGCCTTGGCTAAGGGAAGGGATGGTGTAGAGCACGAACCGGAGAGGACCACTGTGTTGTTTGAGGCTTAGAAAGGCTTTATTACTGAAACTTCGCCTTTGTGGTGTTTGATTGTATCTTGTGGGTAAAGTGCATAACCTCTGCAGAGTTTAGAATCTATTTAAATAGCCGAGTCCACGGTACTGGACAATGCTCGGGAATTACAGTCAAGGGTTAGATTTTCTCAAAAATAACTTTGGTTTGAAAGGAGGGTTGGTTTAGTAATGAAGATGATGGAAATGTGGTTTAGGATGGGGAAAATGTTTATTAAACTTCTTGAAAAGTTATTTATGCTTTACTTGTTTCTACTGCTTTCGAATCTATTTATGATACTTGTCAAATGCTGTTTCTTTGCAAATATACCTTAAGCTATTCCTTTGTACCAAGCCATGCATATAGTATATTAGCTTGCATTCTGTGCATGACTTGCTGAGTACCAAGTACTCACCCTTGCCTCAACACAATATCAGTTGAAGAAGAGACTGCACCAGCTTTGGAGGAGGAACTCCAAGAGGATCCGTTTACTTAGGGAAGCGAGCCCAGTCAGTTGCACGTGGTATCTTGGATGGCGCCACGGGTTATCTTATTTTCATTGCTATTATTTCTCTTTTAATAAGTTTCGCCTTGCGAGGCATATATTTGTAACTTGACCATAAGGTCAAGTAACTTGATTTAGTTATTTAAATAAAGTACTTTGATAATATCGATTGGTATGATTGTGATATTTTACCGATGTTAAGACTGTGTGCACTTGCGCGTTCCTTGACTAGTTGTGAATTCACAGTGGGTCGGGATTTTCAAATTCTGGGTCCCGAGAGAGGTTGGATCAGAGACATACTTGTATGTAGGCTCAACCCTAAGCTAGAATGGTCGTAGTGAGGATAAAACCTATTTTCTAAAAGCTAAAAATTTGTCAAGATAAGAAATGACATCTCGACTTATCCCCTTCTCTCTTTTCTTGCCTCTTGCTGAAATTTTCCCTTACCTTGTCACAATTTAAAAATTCCGAGTTCTTACGTAAAGCACTCTTGTGACAGATGGAGGTTTTCTCGATGAGTGAGTATAGGTTCTGTAGTGAGGCCCCTTCGCCGAGTCGCGTCATAGAATAAAGAGTCACCCTTTAGGCGTTAGACTCCAGTGTTAGTTCGATTTGGATTTTCATTGCTTCTTTGAGTGTGCAAAGATGTGTTGCAAGGCCCTTAGGCATTGTAAGCAGCCATACCAAGTTATTAAATAATAAAGTTGGACCTTAAGGCTACACCTTTCGCCCCGCATAAGTTCCATATTACTTGTCTATTCTTGTTTCCCTCTCATCTCTAAACCTAGAGCAAATCGACAGGATGGTGAACACCCGTGGAAACTTTGGAAGCAATGGGAGTGGTTCTCGCCAAAGATGAAAACCCCAATGATGGAGCACCCGCACCGCCATTGATATGCAGAATTTTGGAGCATTTCTTGCTGCTCAGACTCAATTGATGCATGCTATGATGCAACAAATGCAGCACGTCCTTTGCTCAGGCCACGCTAATCAAGTTAATCGGGGACCACGCCGAGAATACAAAGTGTCGAGTTCATGAGAACTCACCCACCCACTTTCTCTGGGAATGCCAATCCGTTGGAGGCCGATGATTGGTTAAGATCAATCGAGAGGAAGCTACACATAGCTCAATGCATAGGAAATGAGAAGGTACTCTACGCTTCTCATCGGTTGGAAGAACAATGGCCGAATGGTGGGAGAACTTCGTACACGCAGAGAACCCTCAAGATATCACTTGGGAAGAGTTCACATTTGCATTCCGACAGTATCACGTGCCTGAAGGAATCATGGACCTTAAGAAGGAGGAGTTCGAGCAGCTGAAGCAAGGTAATCAGCCGGTGGTCGACTACGAACAAGTTCACACAGCTAGCACGCTACGCACCTGAGGATGTAGCGACAGATAAATCCAGACAGTCTCGTTTTATGAAGGGACTTAACTCGGGATTGCAAGTAGGGTTGATCACCCACACCTTTCCAGATTTCCAAGAGTTGGTGAATAAGGCGCTTATTCTTGAGGACAAGCGCAAGGAACTGGATGAGAACAGGAAGCGCAGGATGCAACAGCAAGGATCACGCCAGGGAACGCACGCCTCGAGAGTTGCACCAAATCAATTCTTGATTCCAACCACAGAATGCAACAAGGACACCATCCTCAAAGACCAAGACTCCGCCAATCGTAACTACTGCACCCCACCGCTAGAAACGCTACCCCAGGCAACAAGAAGGAACAGTGAGACGCCGCTACAAGCGCAACGAGCCAGGACACTTTGCCAACAGTTGTCCAAAGAAGACAGCAGAGTGACCCATGTTCGCTTCAACCTAGGAACCACCCAGCTAGGACGCCAAAGACAGTGAGCCACACCCAGGCCGTGGTGAGAGGCCGAGTCAACCATGTCACCGCAGATGCACTGCAGAATGCTACTGACGTCGTCTTGGGTAAGTTACTTGTTAACTCGATACACTGCTTGATTTTGTTTGACTCTGGAGCTTCGCATTCGTTTGTTTCGCGAGGCTTTGCTACTAGAAACGATTTGAGGATTGCAAGGCTTAAGTGCATGCTTTTAGTTCAAACCCCTGGTTCCGAACTCCGAACGAAAGTAGGATGTTCCGGGGTGAGAATACTAATAGATGGAATAGAGTTCCTAGCAAACCTTATAATTTTGGAGACCCAGACCCTAGACGTTATATTGGGAATGGATTGGTTATCCAAGCACAAGGCCGTATTGGATTGTGGACGAAGGACTATCTCGATTGAGAGCAGTGTGGGAAGAAAGTGGAATTTCAAGCCACTTTGCTTAGAGATGGACAATTGATGGTTAACAGTACCAAGGCAATCAGCCTAGAGGATGTCCCAAAGAGTGAATGAGTACCCGATGTTTTTCCCGAAGATCTACCTGGTATGCCGCCAGACAGGGACATAGAATTTGTAATAGAGCTTGTACCGGGTACAGCACCGATAGCAAAGAGACCCTATCGGATGTCCACCGAGGAGTTGGTAGAGATGAAGAAACAGCTAGAAGAGTTAATGGAGAAAGGATTTATCAGGCCAAGCTCGTCGCCGTGGGGAGCACCAGTTTTGTTTGTCAAGAAGAAGGACGGGAGTTTCAGGATGTGCATTGACTACCGTGCACTCAACGAAGTCACAGTGAAGAATAAGTATCCGCTACCCAGGATTGATGATTTGTTTGATCAGTTAAGAGGAGCCGGAGTTTTCTCCAAGATTGATCTGAGATCGGGATACCATCAGTTGAAGATCCGATCAGAAGATATTCCGAAGACTGCATTCTCGTCAAGATATGGACATTACGAGTTCTGATTATGTCCTTTGGGGTGACGAATGCGCGACTTATTTCATGAATATGATGAATAAGGTGTTCATGGAATATTTGGACAAGTTTGTCGTCGTGTTCATAGACGATATCCTAATCTACTCCAAGACAGGAAGCGAACATGCCGAACACTTAAGGCGAGTTTTGGAAAAGCCGAGGAACAAAGAACTTTTCGCCAAGTTCAGCAAGTGTGATTTTTGGAAGGACAAGGTGGAGTTTCTTGGACATGTAATGACCGCAGAAGGAGTCGCCAGTAGATCCAAGCAAAGTAGAAGGCGTGTTACATTGGGAGCGTAGAAGGCGTGACCCGTATTCGAGTTTCCTTGGAATGGCAGGATACTACCGCCGTTTCATCGAAGGCTTTTCGACAATTGCGAAACCTCTTACGCAGGCTGAAGAAGGAAAAGAAGTTTGCATGGGCGCTTGAGAATGTGAGAAAGGATTTCAGGAGCTGAAGAAGCGATTGACATCAGCACCGGTGTTAGTTCTACCGGACGTTGCTCAAAGCTTCGATATTTATTGTGACGCATCGCGCCAAGGACTTGGATGTGTGCTGATGCAGGATGGAAAGGTCGTCGCTTATGCATCAAGGCAGTTGAGGCCGCATGAGGAAAATTATCCGACGCATGACCTAGAGTTAGCTGCCGTAGTGCATGCTTTGAAGATATGGCGTCACTATCTGATTGGAAACAGATGTGAAGTGTATACGGATCACAAGAGCCTTAAGTACATATTCACCCAGTCGGATCTGAATATGAGGCAAAGGAGATGGCTAGAGTTGATCAAGGACTATAATGTTGGAATCCATTACCATCCCGGGAAGGCCAACGTAGTAGCCGACGCTCTGAGTCGGAAAAGCCATACCGTGAGTACGTTGCTAGCCACAAGTCAGGACGAGTTATGTGAGGATTTTCAGAAAATGAAGATTGAGGTTGTACCTAGCGGATTCTTGGCCACATTAGAAGTAAAGCCTACCCTAGAGGATCAGATCCGAGAAGGACAGAAGGATGATGACAAGATCCGCAGGATTAAGTCCATCAAGGAGGAAGGCAAGGCAGAGGACTTCAAGTTGGATGAGCAAGGCACGTTGTGGATGAAGGATCGCGTTTGTGTGCCTAACAAAAAGGAGTTAAAGCAGCTGATTTTGGAAGAAGCCCATGACTCTAAGTACTCAATTCATCCTGGAAGCGCCAAGATGTATCAGGATCTGAAGGAGAGATTCTGGTGGCCGAGTATGAAACGTGAAGTTGCCGAGCATGTTGCATTGTGCGACGTATGCCAGAGAGTCAAGGCAATGCATCAGAGACCAGCAGGATTACTACAGCCGCTTAAATTACCCGAGTGGAAGTGGGAGGAAATCGGAATGGATTTCATTACCGGTTTGCCGAAGACTCAAGGAGGTTATGACTCCATATGGGTTATAGTGGATCGCTTGACTAAAGTAGCCCATTTTATCCCCGTGAAGACCACTTACTCGGGAGATAAATTAGCAGAATTATACATGATCAGGATTGTCTGTTTGCAAGAAGTGCCGAAGAGGATTGTATCGGACAGAGGTACCCAATTTACCTCAAGGTTCTGGAATAAGTTGCATGAAGCCATGGGAACCCGTTTGAACTTCAAGATACTTATCATCCACGCACGGATGGACAGACCGAGAGAGTCAACCATTCTGGAGGATATGTTGAGAGCTTGTGCATTGGCTTATGCTACCTCTTGGGATAAGAGTTTGCCGTATGCCGAGTTTAGTTACAACAATAGTTATCGAGGCTAGTTCTGAGATGTCACCTTTTGAGGCCTTTGTATGGTCGACCTGTCGGACGCCATTGAATTGGAATGAGACCGGCGAGCGCCGTGTCTTTGGGCCTGATATTCTTCAAGAGGTGAAGAAACGGTCGCCATGATTAGGGAAAGGTTGAAGATAGCTCAATCACGACAGAAGAGTTATGCTGACAATCGTCGCCGAGACTTGAGTTTTGAACCAGAAGACTTTGTATACCTCAGAGTTACGCCTCTCCGGGGAGTTAAGAGGTTCCATGCCAAAGGGCAACTTGCACCCCGTTATGTTGGACCATTTAAGATTTTGAGCCGCAGAGGCGAAGTTGCTTATCAGCTGGAGTTGCCGCAGTCGTTGGCAGGAGTGCATGACGTATTCCATGTGTCCCAGTTGAAGAAGTGTCTCCGAGTTCCTGAGGAACAGACACCGCTAGAGTCAATTGAGTTGCAAGAGGATTTGACCTATAAGGAGCATCCCGTGAGGATTCTAGACACAATGGATCGAGAAACCAGAAATAAGTCAACCCGTTTCTGTAGAGTTCAGTGGAGTAACCATGCAGAGAGCGAAGCGACTTGGGAGCGCGAAGAGGATTTGAAGAAAGAGTTTTCAAACCTATTCCTTTAGTAAGCCCTGAATCTCGGGGACGAGATTCTATTAAGGGGGGGAGGTTTGTAACACCCCAAAATTTTGCTTTTCTTGAATTCATGTGTGATTTGGCACTTTGGTGAATTTTTGGAATTTTCTGGAATTTATTTGGATTTATTTGGAATTTATTTGAATTTATTCCATTTTGAAATAATTAAAGAATTTAATTTTGCAAATAAAATTTTGTTGGAAATATTTTATTTGAGTCCAAAATGATCCAAAATATTTTCCAGAATTTTTCTGGTTGTGACATGAATGATATTCGTGGTTGAAACAATTTTTTCTGTTGGGAAGTGAGTTTGGTTCCTTTTTAAGGAAAAAGAGATGGTGGTTGTGTGGAAGCATTTAATTCCTTGATCGGTTTCTTTTTTCTGAATGGCTCGGCCTTGGATAAAAGTGAGATGATTTGTTTTGGTAAAAGTGAAATGCATTTGCAGAAGACTTTCGCGGTGTTTCTCTTTTGAATAGAGCTTCTCCCCGAAGAAAATTTTTTTTGGTGGTTTTGGTTCTATGGAGTTCCTCTTCCAAGTTGAGTTCCCGTGTATGTGAATTTCAGCCCTTTGGTTTAAAGGTGGTGATTGTCGTTCGTTGTGTTAGTGAGAATTAAGATTTCTTTTACGTTCAAGCTTGGGTTTAAGAAAATGAATGTTTATGTTATGGTTGAGTTTATTCAAGGATTGTACTCCTTGCCCTGGTCCTTGGGTGGAAGAATGTGAAGGCGAAACCTTCTTACAAGGGAAAACTAGTGTGGGTCGCTGATCGTAAGTAGTTTAAAAGTGAAGAGTAAAGGAAGGTTGTGTATGACTCAATTCAAACCTTTTTTGGAGAATTGTTTTCATTGATGTGTTCCTCGGTGGGGTTGCTTAATTTAGTAGTGGACAACTTGGAAGTTGCAGGTAATTACATTAATTTTTTTGGAACTTTTGTCGCTGGGTTCGAGCGAGTTTCTGTCAACCGTAGTGATTGTGTTCGGTTGTTATTGTTTCTGCGGATTTACGGACCCTGGTTGTAAAGTAGGCTATCTCTGTCGTTGGTAAGGGTGGATATTGGTTCTTTTTGTAAAAGATCAATCACTTGTAGGAGATAGGAGTTTGTGTTTGGGTTGATTTAGAGACTTACCTAGAGCGTTGTGTCTCACATGGTTCGCGTCGTCCAGAATGCGACGAACTGTGGTAGAGGAGTTGAGATTGGAATGCGGAGTTTCGCGATCAGGTTGAAGAGAGAAGTGGGAGTTGAGATTCTAGATCGATACTAGATTCACCTAATAGGTGTCCTTTATTTAATAGGGGAATAGTTCGTGTTAGTGTCCAATGAAAGATTTGTGGACCAATTAGTCTGAGCGGGATGTAACTTGGGAACATGAGGACCAGATGCGGAAGAAGTATCCTACACTCTTTGAGGATGCTGAAGGTAAAGTGTTGATTACCATTTTGCCTTCCTTTTTTTTAAGGTTCCGTAGCAAAGAGGAGTAGATTCGGGGACGAATCCTTTTAAGGAGGGGAGAATGTGATGCCTTAGAGCGTCAGAGCGATTCTAGGGTTCCTTTTCCTGGTTTTGTTTCGGGAGAGGAATGAAGGATTTGTCGGGGGATGAAATAATTGAAGTTTATCCGGCGTATTAATATTAAATTTGGAGTTGTCGGGCTAGAAACAGTGGGCCGAGGAAAACCTGGGCCTGGGCTGCGAATCCCCTCCCCACCTCTCTCTTTTTTCCCCTAGTGGGCCGGCCCACCATATAAAAGGGGTGTCACCCCCCCCAAAAGCCCTAGGGTGCCCCCCCCCTTCCTCCCCTAGCAGCCACACCACCCCTCCTCTTCCTCCCCTTGTGTGGTGGCTCAAGATCCACCGCGAAACGCGAAGGAGCAAGCGAGAAGAGGATCCGTGGGGGCGTGGAGGACGAGCAGATTTCTGTTTCGGGAATCATCGCGCGTTTTTCGTGGGTTCTCAAGGGAGAACTCAAGGTAAAATTCCCAATCTTTTACCCCTGTTCTACCTAGGGATTAGGAGTGTATTAGATCTGGTGGTGAGTGATTTAGATGGATCTTGATGGGGGAGAAGGGTAGATGTTCACGTGGTGCTGTTTTTGGAAGGGGAGATTGTGCAGCGCAGATTGTTTCGCATTTTACGTGGCATAGACGATTTTTGCTGCAAAAACCTATAACTAGAAAGTTGTAGATAACGCCGAGATATAGCTTCTGTAATTTTTTCAGAATTTTTGGGGCGTGGGTCTGAGAGTTATCGCTGTTGCAAGATGACGGACAGAATCTGTAAAAAGATTTTGTCAACTGTGGTGGACGTTTGTTTAGGCATATTTAACAGTGGAATTGAAATTTGTGATCTTCATGAAAGTTGTAGATCTCGTAAATATCTAGCTACTGTAATTTTTTTGTATTTTGATGATCTGTATAAAAAAAGATACGAAATTGTGAAGAGAGGGTGATGCTGTTTGACCCGGACAGATTGGGGTTTTTGGCGCTTAAGAAGGGAACGGGGATTAGGAAGCGTGTGTTCGAGTTGTGTGATTATTTGTGATGTTGCTATGTACTGAAATAATACTTGTACAGGTGGTGCCCCTTCTGGACGCAACTAGGTTCGTCATCCACGTTGGTAAAGGCAAGTGGAAGTAGCGGTCTTGCTAAACTATAACTCGCTATTTGTTTCGTCTTCAATATAAACCTTAATTGCAGCACACCTACATGGTTTAACTACTTGTTTATGAGATTACAATATCCTATCCTGCATTGTGATGTGGTTGTTTGGCTTTTGAATCATGAGTAAGAATGAAGAAAGATGTTGTTTGCAAGATGAATTGTGGAGATATTCTATCTCAATGATGTTCGCATTCTATCCATGTTATTTGATGGTATGCAAGCATGTGAATTCAGAGTGGGAAGTTATGAATGTATTTATGCATGAAGCATTAACTGCATAATCATGCATTGGAAGTTTGTCGACGCCTTGGCGCGATCGTGCAGTACAACACCGTGTGTTCCCGAGAAAGGGCACGGTGAGGAGGATCATGGCATAAGCATGTGCACAATCATATGCATTTTACTGAGGTTGTGTGGACTCTATAATGTGGTATTGGACATGAGGAATTTGGTATGCTAGTTTTACTGTGGTTGTGTTATTCGTTAGAAGTTGTTCCGCTTGCTGAGATTACCCAATCTCACCCCTTGTTATTTTGTTGTTTTCAGGTAGTTCTCGCGAGTCGTAAGCTTGAAGGGTGGGCTTAGTAGCACAATCAACCCTCCGGGTCATCACGAATCACATGGACTAGTGCATTTAATAATTCATTAGCTTGCTGAAATTTTATTAATCATAGACCTGTTGATGTCCTCTTTGGCGCTGTTTTACGTTTATGTGTGTTTTCTGGTTGATTTAGACTTGTTATCTCTAGTATTGATGCTTTTATGTTATTCCTGTTTATAATGGTTATTATGAATCTTGTTGTCGCCTGCTTTGTCCCAATTTTAGGAGAGATCTTGTCGAAATTTTCTTGTCTGACAGTTTAGATTTGTAGGGTGTTACAGTTGGTATCGAGCTGGTCAGTAGGTCCTTGGAATGTCTATTTTTAGTGTCATACTATAGGATACAACTAAAATGTGATGTGGAATAACTTAGAAACATGGCCTAGGTTTTAACTAAAATTTTGTCATAGGATAGCAACATTAAAACTTGTGTAAGTGGAATCACTAATTTAAAATTTGACACACATGGATGCACAGTAGGAAAGGGTATGGGTATCGTTGCCTTATGCTTAAAGGTTGAATTTAAGCTTTGTTGTTGAATGCTACTTTTGATGATGTATAATGCTATATTTATGATAGATTTGATTGAGTTGCTTCATTTGTGATAAAGTGTGGTTGTGGTGCCGAAGGGTTTCGGTCACCTTTTGTTTGTAGTGAGGCTGTGGTTTGACGGTGTGGCCGGGTAGAGTCACCACCGAAGAACTATTATACCCCTATAGGGAAAGAGTACTTATCCGTGTCCGTCGTAGATCGGGTAGTGACTGGAGTCAAATAGAAGAGGTTGGTGATGGATTCCTTCGGATGTTCTTTACCATGCTGACGGTCGGTTTTGGTTGGTTTTCTGGGTATGTGGTTGGTTCGAAACCGAGGAAAATGCTTAGTTTTGAGCACTCGCTGATTTGTCCTTTTGGCGGTTTGTGGTTTTGTCTCCTTTGAGTGAAGACACAGAAGAAGAGTTCTACGTTGCGCGTCTTTTGGTCACAATTTTGCTTTGGCATCTGATTTATTGTGATGAACTGTCGTTGGGAGGAAATTTCTGTGGTTGTTGTTTCCCCGATTTTTTTTTTAAAAAAAAGAAGGGGGTTGGAGTTTCTCCTGTTGCAGATCAAAATTTGGATGGAGCTAAGTTTGAATCTTTATCGGAAAATTTTAGTTGGACATTTGGTCTTCCCTTTTGCATCCGTCTTCCTTTGTGGAAAGTGTAGGTTTTGGATTTCTTGAAGAGTTTTGGCTACTATGATTGGACATTTGAGGGTCGAGCTCTCTTGCATTTATGTTTGGATTTTGCTTTTCTTCCTTGCCTGAAAACAAGAATTTTTTATCGGTGTTTGTTCTTGATCTAGAACTGTGTTTGTTTTTAATGTTTTGGATTGCCTCCTGTTTGTCAAGGGTAGGTGACCCATGGCGGTGTTTAGAAATTTTATGTACGTGTTCGTAGTATGTAACAATGTGGTTTATGGAATGATGTACTAAGTTAATTTGTGAGTTGAATCAATTAAAATGTAATTGTTATCTTTAGCTTGAGATTAAATAAACTTCTAGTATTGTAGATTGCTCTATAGCGATAATGATTGAATGTGTTAATGTGCATGCTTAGGATTTATTGCATTATTTTAATGTGCCCTTGACCATGGACAATGTTTAAAGCTTTAAATCTTGATGCGTAGTTAGAACATTACGATGATGTAAACTATTGTGAAGGTAATAGAAAATTAGTGGGTTATTTAGAGACATTTTAATATAAGGTCGGTAGAACAATTTAATTGTAATGGTGGACTACCGATATTGTTAAAGAAACCATCTTTGGTTGTTTAAAGATGTTCTAATTTAATCGTGTTGGCTAGTGACTTTAACTTGGAAATTGATTAGAGTTGATATTTATGACGTTGCAAACTATTAGTAGATTCGGAAGTATGCGATATGCGTTCCAATAATGCTAGTATCGATATCAATTGGGAAGACATAAGTTTTTGCCATTGCCGTAAGAGCTTTGTGATGATTTCACCTATTCAGTTCACTTTAAAAAAAAGGCTGGAGTATGTCTTGGAGTGGCAATTTTGCTATAACCCGTGTATAGGGTAGCTAAAAAAATTAAAAAAAAAATTTAAATTTAATTTAGCGTTGTTGTTATAAGAGCTTTGGATGGCTTAAATTATTCAATCTATTTTACATAGTTGGAGTATGTTGTGTAGTGACAGTTTGTCATAGCCTATGGATAGGGTAACTAAAAGCAATGTTGTTGTTTTACAATTATGCCAATTATTGATATTGATGACTTAGTAGTGGTGGTAACTGATTAGATTAATTGTTGAAAACCTTTGTTAAAATGGTGGAAATTGTAACATGTTGTGATGGAGTGAACCAGGATAGTTAGCATGGCGCGTGATTTTGTCCTTAATAAATGTATGTTTTAAACTTCTATTTATGATTGGTGCCTTGTTGAGATAATATTTACTTGTTGAGTCATCTTTTAGGTGAATAAATTTCCATTGTCGAGATGTTGACGCGTATGTGGTATGGAATTTATAGGTTCATCATCTTTGAAAGACTTGTTGAAGCACTTGCCTTTCAAATTTAGAATATGATGATATAGGTTAGTTTTGCTCAGTGGGGATCTTGATGAGGTAGTGTTGGTTGGATGTGTTTTTTTATAAGCACCGTGAACTTTATTTATAATTGTCGAAAAGGTAATAAGAGTAAGAATTTGTTGTGTAGTTGTTGTTAAATCCTGATGGGCCTTCTCAATGAGTAAATAGGGAATATTGAAATCTAAATGGTAAGGGTAGTGGAATGCTATAGATGGCGGGAGTTATGCCGAACTTATGTTTAAAAATTCATATGGATTGGTTTGTTTGTTTGATATTTGGGTTGAATACTTTCGGTCAAAGTATTCTTTGTCTTTGTGTTTCAGAGTTTCCCTAAACTTAGAATGATTACGCCAAATGTGGGTTAATTTCGAGGCTTAAAACAAGGATAAAAGAATGATTAACCTTGAAGTAATTTGTGGAGATTTTGGAATGTTATTCTATTAAATATCGTCATTCATTCATCTTTGATAAGAAAACTAGCTTAAGTTATGAATCGACATTTATGCTCAAGGATGTATGCTTTGACGTGTCCGTAATTTTCAAGGTTGAGTTATCGGTTGCATTGCTGATCAAAAGAAGTAGCTAATCCAATGTAAGATTTGGAACTTCATGATCTGGAAATATTTGTATTTCTATTTTGGGCTAGAGTTGTGTTGTGGTGTGAGGTGTTTGACAGTTTTTGTTTAAGAGACGATTCTTCCGTTGTGACATGAATGATATTCGTGGTTGAAACAATTTTTCTGTTGGGAAGTGAGTTTGGTTCCTTTTAAGGAAAAAGAGATGGTGGTTGTGTGGAAGCATTTAATTCCTTGATCGGTTTCTTTTTTCTTAATGGCTCGGCCTTGGATAAAAGTGAGATGATTTGTTTTGGTAAAAGTGAAATGCATTTGCAGAAGACTTTCGCGGTGTTTCTCTTTTGAATAGAGCTTCTCCCCGAAGAAAATTTTTTTTGGTGGTTTTGGTTCTATGGAGTTCCTCTTCCAAGTTGAGTTCCCGTGTATGTGAATTTCAGCCCTTTGGTTTAAAGGTGGTGATTGTCGTTCGTTGTGTTAGTGAGAATTAAGATTTCTTTTACGTTCAAGCTTGGGTTTAAGAAAATGAATGTTTATGTTATGGTTGAGTTTATTCAAGGATTGTACTCCTTGCCCTGGTCCTTGGGTGGAAGAATGTGAAGGCGAAACCTTCTTACAAGGGAAAACTAGTGTGGTCATTGATCGTAAGTAGTTTAAAAGTGAAGAGTAAAGGAAGGTTGTGTATGACTCAATTCAAACCTTTTTTGGAGAATTGTTTTCATTGATGTGTTCCTCGGTGGGGTTGCTTAATTTAGTAGTGGACAACTTGGAAGTTGCAGGTAATTACATTAATGTTTTTGGACCTTTTGTCGCTGGTTCGAGCGAGTTTCACAACCGTAGTGATTGTGTTCGGTTGTTATTGTTTCTCATGGATTTACGGACCCTGGTTGTAAAGTAGGCTATCTCTGTCGTTGGTAAGGGTGGATATTGGTTCTTTTTGTAAAAGATCAATCACTTGTAGGAGATAGGAGTTTGTGTTTGGGTTGATTTAGAGACTTACCTAGAGCGTTGTGTCTCACATGGTTCGCGTCGTCCAGAATGCGACGAACTGTGGTAGAGGAGTTGAGATTGGAATGCGGAGTTTCGCGATCAGGTTGAAGAGAGAAGTGGGAGTTGAGATTCCAGATCGATACTAGATTCACCTAATAGGTGTCCTTTATTTAATAGGGGAATAGTTCGTGTTAGTGTCCAATGAAAGATTTGTGGACCAATTAGTCTGAGCGGGATGTAACTTGGGAACATGAGGACCAGATGCGGAAGAAGTATCCTACACTCTTTGAGGATGCTGAAGGTAAAGTGTTGATTACCATTTTGCCTTCCTTTTTTTTTAAGGTTCCGTAGCAAAGAGGAGTAGATTCGGGGACGAATCCTTTTAAGGAGGGGAGAATGTGATGCCTTAGAGCGTCAGAGCGATTCTAGGGTTCCTTTTCCTGGTTTTGTTTCGGGAGAGGAATGAAGGATTTGTCGAGGGATGAAATAATTGAAGTTTATCCGTATTAATATTAAATTTGGAGTTGTCGGGCTAGAAACAGTGGGCCGAGGAAAACCTGGGCCTGGGCTGCGAATCCCCTCCCCACCTCTCTCTCTTTTCCCCTAGTGGGCCGGCCCACCATATAAAAGGGGTGTCACCCCCCCCAAAAGCCCTAGGGCGCCCCCTTCCTCCCCTAGCAGCCACACCACCCCTCCTCTTCCTCCCCTTGTGTGGTGGCTCAAGATCCACCGCGAAACGCGAAGGAGCAAGCGAGAAGAGGATCCGTGGAGGCGTGGAGGACGAGCAGATTTCCGTTTCGGGAATCGTCGCGGCGTTTTAAGTGGAGTTCTCAAGGGAGAACTCAAGGTAAAATTCCCAATCTTTTACCCCAGTTCTACCTAGGGATTAGGAGTGTATTAGATCTGGTGGTGAGTGATTTAGATGGATCTTGATGGGGGAGAAGGGTAGATGTTCACGTGGTGCTGTTTTTGGAAGGGGAGATTGTGCAGCGCAGATTGTTTCGCATTTTACGTGGCATAGACGATTTTTCCTGCAAAAACCTATAACTAGAAAGTTGTATATAACGCCGAGATATAGCTTCTGTAATTTTTTCAGAATTTTTGGGGCGTGGGTCTGAGAGTTATCGCTGTTGCAAGATGACGGACAGAATCTGGAAACAGATTTTGTCCACTGTGTTGGACGTTTGTTTAGGCATATTTAACAGTGGAATTGAAATTTGTGATCTTCATGAAAGTTGTAGATCTCGTAAATATCTAGCTACTGTAATTTTTTTGTATTTTGATGATCTGTATAAAAAAAGATACGAAATTGTGAAGAGAGGGTGATGCTGTTTGACCCGGACAGATTGGGGTTTTTGGCGCTTAAGAAGGGAACGGGGATTAGGAAGCGTGTGTTCGAGTTGTGTGATCATTTGTGATGTTGCTATGTACTGAAATAATACTTGTACAGGTGGTGCCCCTTCTGGACACAACTAGGTTCGTCATCCACGTTGGTAAAGGCAAGTGGAAGTAGCGGTCTTGCTAAACTATAACTCGCTATTTGTTTCGTCTTCAATATAAACCTTAATTGCAGCACACCTACATGGTTTAACTACTTGTTTATGAGATTACAATATCCTATCCTGCATTGTGATGTGGTTGTTTGGCTTTTGAATCATGAGTAAGAATGAAGAAAGATGTTGTTTGCAAGATGAATTGTGGAGATATTCTATCTCAATGATGTTCGCATTCTATCCATGTTATTTGATGGTATGCAAGCATGTGAATTCAGAGTGGGAAGTTATGAATGTATTTATGCATGAAGCATTAACTGCATAATCATGCATTGGAAGTTTGTCGACGCCTTGGCGCGACCGTGCAGTACAACACCGTGTGTTCACGAGAAAGGGCACGGTGAGGAGGATCATGGCATAAGCATGTGCACAATCATATGCATTTTACTGAGGTTGTGTGGACTCTATAATGTGGTATTGGACATGAGGAATTTGGTATGCTAGTTTTACTGTGGTTGTGTTATTCGTTAGAAGTTGTTCCGCTTGCTGAGATTACCCAATCTCACCCCTTGTTATTTTGTTGTTTTCAGGTAGTTCTCACGAGTCGTAAGCTTGAAGGGTGGGCTTAGTAGCACAATCAACCCTCCGGGGTCATCACGAATCACATGGACTAGTGCATTTAATAATTCATTAGCTTGCTGAAATTTTATTAATCATAGACCTGTTGATGTCCTCTTTGGAGCTGTTTTACGTTTATGTTTGTTTTCTGGTTGATTTAGACTTGTTATCTCTAGTATTGATGCTTTTATGTTATTCCTGTTTATAATGGTTATTATGAATCTTGTTGTCGCTTCCGTTTTGTCCCAATTTTAGGAGAGATGCTGTCGAAATTTTCTTGTACGACAGTTTAGATTTGTAGGGTGTTACAGTACGGGGGAGCGTATTGTGGCTGTGGCCAGATACCCATCTAACGGTGTGTTGGTCCCATACTTCGCCTTGGCTAAGGGAAGGGATGGTGTAGAGCACGAACCGGAGAGGACCACCTGTGTTGTTTGAGGCTTCCGAAAGGCTTTGTTACGGAAACTCGCCTTTGTGGTGTTTGACTGTATCTTGTGGGTAAAGTGCATAACCTCTGCAGAGTTTAGAATCTATTTAAATAGCCGAGTCCACGGTACTGGACAATGCTCGGGAATTACAGTCAAGGGTTAGATTTTCTCAAAAATAACTTTGGTTTGAAAGGAGGGTTGGTTTAGTAATGAAGATGATGGAAATGTGGTTTAGGATGGGGAAAATGTTTATTAAACTTCTTGAAAAGTTATTTATGCTTTACTTGTTTCTACTGCTTTCGAATCTATTTATGATACTTGTCAAATGCTGTTTACTGCAAATATACCTTAAGCTATTCCTTTGTACCAAGCCATGCATATAGTATATTAGCTTGCATTCTGTGCATGACTTGCTGAGTACCAAGTACTCACCCTTGCCTCAACACAATATCAGTTGAAGAAGAGATCGCACCGACTTTGGAGGAGGAACTCCAAGAGGATCCGTTTACTTAGGGAAGCGAGCGATCGATTGCCTGTGGTATACTGGATGGCGCCACGAAGTTATCTTATTTTCCGCTGCTATTATTTCTCTTTTAATAAGTTTCGCCTTGCGAGGCATATATTTGTAACTTGACCATAAGGTCAAGTAACCAGTTTGGTTATTTAAATAAAGTACTTTGATAATATCGATTGGTATGATTGTGATATTTTACCGATGTTAAGACTGTGTGCACTAGCGCGTTCCTGGACTAGTGCTGAATACACAGAGGGTCCGGATTTGCAAATTCGGGGTCCCGACAACACCCGTCGGTGTGCACCCTCTCCCCCCTTCCATCCCGAAGATGGAGGGTGCCTACTCCTCGCTTCCATACACCGCGGTGGATGGAATCACGATGTAGGACTTACTTATTGGCTCTCCGGAATAGTCATAACTTTCTCACCGACCTTTCCCGGACTAGTTATGACTTTCTCACCGCTCGGGCCATGTATCATGCCATGTATGCAAACATGCCAATATCATAAATAACTTGTACATTAACACATGTCATCATAACATAATAAGCATATTCATCATATCAATGGCAATCATTAAAGCATGGCATGTGAACATATCATATATTCAATTTCAATCTCAACCAATCTAGCAAACTACAACCCGCTACCCATTCCAATACACATGACTCAACCACGGGCGACGGATTGGCGAGAAGTAGAAGGCACTCCCGGGGTCACACCACCTGCACATAGGTACCACACACTCACAATCATGTCCACAAAATAGTACGCAAACACTCTTCTACCCCGACATCGTAAACTACTCGCAAAACCCAAAAACAGAGGTTTTGTCCCGTCGGGACAACAGCCTTCCAAAAGGCATAACTCAGGTTCTAAGACTCCGAATCAATTAAACGAGTACATCCTCGCGTAGCTTAGGAAATTTCTTAACTTTTTCTAAGTATATGAAAATACTGATTCGGAATCTAAAGTGGTTTAATCTACAGAATACCGTGATCTGTTCCAATCACGTCACAGTTTTTAATACGTTCGGTAAAACAAGCATAACTTTAAAACGGTTGGGTAGAATTGGTCGTTCTTTATACCCACTGAAAGGTATTGAAATTACCTACAACTTCTTCAACATGAGGCCGACCAAATTCTGAATCTAAATTGGCAAAAACCCAAACCCTAGGTCAACTGCTCATGCTGCCCGAAACAGAGAACGTGGCATACTCTAGATTTCATCTAATCAACCCAATTACAGCACCACCAATTGATCTAAAAACATGATATTAGCCCTTATAACAGAACCTAGACCAACCCCAAGGATCCCCGTGGCCATACCTTCGCCCGACAAACGAAAACCCGACGGATCTCCTCCCGGTTCGCGCGATCTCCTTCCTCGCTCCAAATCCACCGGATCTCCTCGTTGCGGAGCGCTCCAATGGATGGATCTTTGGGTTGGTGAGGTGGATAACTCCCCTAGGGGCAGCATGGGAGGTGGAGAGGTGGTTGAGGGGGTGGTGGCGCAATGGGGAGAGGAGAGGCGCATGGGGGTGGCGGCTAGGAGGTGGAAGGGAGGGGAAACCCTAAGGCTAGGGGGGCGCCCAAGAGGGCTAGGGTGGCGCGCAAGGCAGCCCACCCTGGTCCCTCCCTCCCTCATGGGCCCAAACTCCCTCCCATCAAGGCCCACGACTCATCCCCTTAGGCCCAAACTCCCCCGGAGAGGCCCAAACTCCTGAAATAGGCCTGGAAACGCGATTAAACCTCGAACCGTATGGTTTCACCCTCCAAATCCACATTCCATAATGTTTTTGACCTCAACATTCACATTTTATAAGGTCTCGGCATTCCGTAGTGTCACATTCTCCCCCCCCCCTAAACAGGATTCGACCTCGAATCCGAAGAACGCCAAAATCAACAACAAGTTCCCCAAGGGACAAAAGACTTCTTTGCAACACTAAACATTCACAGAGAGACTAAAACCGGAACAAATGACAAGCGAGTTCTCAAAACCAACACTAGCGAGAAAATGTTGATTTAGCTCAACAGAGTGCAACCTCTCACGGTTCCATCTTCACTTCAATTCCCAAACAGAAACTGCGTTTCAACCACAAAGGGCTCCATCAACCCAAAACGCCCGAAACCTCACGACAAACACTTCACACTACTATCACAACCAACCTGACTACCACACTTCATTAAACTCAACATGACACAATCAAAGCGAGTCACAATTCCTTTAACGACCTTCCGATACAAAATTTCCATCGAGGGGAATAACTCATTAAGGCACACTTGCCCTTCCGATACAAGATCATGCTAACATTTCATTCCATCCTCTCCCAGGCAAGACTCAAACCCAAAAACAACTAGTTAAGACAATTGCTCACGGTAGGACAATTATCACCGAACTACCGTCAACTTCACTTCCACCCATCGCTACTCTTAATAAAGGTTAAACCCATACATCATCAACCTCCATCACAAACCACCCTTATACCACTAAGGTTCGACACCTAGCCCCAAGCTAGGATCGTAAAACCTTACCAAACCACAATTGGTTCCTTTCTTAAGAGGGTCTCACCCTCACACAAAAACAATTAGTTATCAAGCCCAAGTGTACACATATTTCGCATATTCAACCATAAACCAAGAACATTTATATCCCCACTCCCATCTATAGAGCAAGAGAAGTACAATTCTTTTGAACCCAAGTGGACCACACACGACAACTCAAATCCAAAGCGTTAACAACCATTTTGGAAAGAATTCGGCAACATCCAAGCCAAATCACAAAGGAAGCATAAATCCCCTACACCACAACCAAAATACCAGAATTTCTTCATTCTTTCTTTTCATACTAGAAAGAAATGGACATCTCGATTCATGACATGCATGCACACTTTTCAAGAGCACTCCGGATTAGTCATATATCCATATATGACTTTCTCACCGACCTGGCTCATCGATTCCTTTATGATTAATTATGCATAAACAATGTCTCGTTTTCCTTTTTCACCATTCATTCATCATGTAACAACGGTACCGAATAGTCATTCACCAAATGACTTCTTCCTCGGTATCAAATAATGCAAACACAATTAACATCGAAGGTTGTAGAAATTCATATAGACTATGACGGCAGCATAGTTGACAGTAAAACACCACGTCGCATCACATCCCACATCAATTGAAAACTGAACTTGCAAAACATTGCATTTCATCCAAATTCAACATTTTGGAAGAGAACATCAAAATTTCAAGTTGAGCATCTACTCCCACAACCGTCAAAAATTTTCTCAAGGAGAGGGAAACTCATTTCCAAAAGGGAACACCTCACTAACAAAATCACTTTATAAAACATTCATAAAATCCACCTTTTTGAAGCACTCGCAACCATCACACACATTATGCAAATAAATTGTAACACCCCATAAATCTAAACTGTTGTACAAGAACAGATCGACAGCATTTCCCCTAAAACAGGATAGTACGGAAGCAATTCAAATAGGAATAATATCACGACATCAAAACTAGAGACAACGAGTCTAATTCAACAAGGTATTAACCATAAATAAAACACATCTATAAAGGGACAACCACAAACGAGAAGAAGTTTAAAGGGAACAACAATAGGTCTAAATGAAATAAAATTGCATCCAACTAATGAATTATTTAAAACACTAGATCATGTGAGTTGTGATGACAACAGAAAATTTATTGTGTTGCTAGCCCACCCTTCATGCTTACGACTCACGTGCGCTACCTGAAAACATCAAAACAGCAAGTAGTGAGATTGGGTAATCTCATCAAGCGGAACAACTAATACAAATAAAACATCCACCATATATCTATCATTCCACATTCCTCATATACAATACCACATCAAAGAGTCCACATTCCTCATATACAATACCACATCAAAGAGTCCACACCACTTCAAGAAATGCATATGATTGATGCACATGCTTATGCCATGTTCCTCCTCACCGTGCCCTTTCTCAGGAACACACGGTGTTGTTAAACTCTGATCGCGCACGCTGGCGTCGACAAACTTCCAATGCATGATTATGCAGTTAATGCTTCATGCATGAATTCATTCATAACTCCTCCCACTGAGTCCACATGTTTGCATATCATCATATAGCATGGATAGAAAACAAATATCATAGAGATGAAATGTTTAGACAATTCATCCGGTAAAAAACATCCTTCTTCACCTTACCTCAAAGCAAGTGATTAAACCATGTATGATTGCTGTAATTGGAGTTTATAATGAAGGCGAAGCAAACAACAATGTATAGCTTAACAATACAACAACTTCCACTTGCCTTTACCGACGTGGACGATGAACCTAGTTACGCCCAGCAGTGGCACCACCTGAACAAACATTATTTCAGTACATAGCGACATCACAATTCATCACACAATTCAAACACACGCTTCCTACTCCCCGTTCCCATTTAAACGCCAAAAACCCCGATCTGTCCGAATCGAGCAGCAGCACCCTCTCTTCCCAATTTCGTATCTTTTTTCTACTATTCATAAAAATACAAAAAAATTACAGTAGCTATATATTGACGAGATCTACAACTTTCATGAAGGTCACAAATTTCAATTCCACTGTTAAATATGCCTAAACAACCGTCCAACACAGTGGACGAAATCTGTTTCCAGATTCTGTTCATCATTTTCCAACAGCGATAACTCTCAGACCGACGCCCCAAAAATTCTGAAAAAATTACAGAAGCTAGGTCTCGCCGTTATCTACAACTTTCTAGTTATAGGTTTTTGCAGGAAAAATCATCTATGCCACGTAAAATGCGAAACAATCCGCGCTGCACAATCTTCCCTTCCAAAAACAGCACCACGTGAACATCTACCCTTCTCCCCCATCAAGATCCATCCAAACCACTCACCACCAGATCTAATACACTCCTAATCCCTAGGTAGAACAGGGGTAATAGATTGGGAATTTTACCTTGAGTTACCCCTTGCGAACCCACGAAGAACGCGCGACGATCCCCATAACGGAAATCTGTTCGTCCTCCTCGCCTCCACGGATCCTCTTCTCGTTTTCTCCTTCGTGTTTCGTGGTGGATCTTGAGCCACCACACAGGGGAGGAAGAGGAGGGGGTGCGGCTGCTAGGGGGAGGAAGGGAGGCGCCTTAGGGTTTGGGGGGAGGGGCGCCACTTAAAGGGGGAGGTGGGCCGGCCCACCAAGGCATGGGGAGGAGAGGGGGGAAAAGGAATTCCCGGCCCAGGCCCAGGTTGCCTCAGCCCAGCGGAAACTAGCCCAAAACTCCAATTTTTAATATTAAATTGCCGCATAATCTTCAATTATTTCATTCGCCGACAAAACCCTCTTTCTTTCCGGAACAACCAAGAAAGAAAACCCTAGGATCGCTCTCAAATTCTAGGGCAACACAATCTCCCCACCTTAAAAGGATTCGTCCCCGAATCTAAGACACACCAAAATCAACAACAAAGTCCCCAAGGGACAAAAGACTTCTTTGCAACACAAAACATTCACACAAAGACTCAAACCGGAATAAACGACAAGCGAGTTCTCAAAACCAACACTAGCGAGAAAATGTTGATTTAGCTCAACAGAGTGCAACCTCTCACGGTTCCACCTTCACTTCAATTCCCAAATAGACCATGAAAGAAAACGGTCTCGCACTCCTTATTCCAACCACTCTCCAGAAGAAAACGGTACCAGTCTCTAGAACCCTCTTCATCTCCCACGCACAAACGTGTTTTCACACCACAACCCCTCTACTGTGGTTCGCCGTATTCAAGACGACGACAAACCAGGTGAGACATACACTCCAAGACCACCAGCTATTTGAACAAACGAGGTTAGAACCTTGCAAAAATTAGATCTTAAACAACAAACCAATACCCAACACTACCACCAAAAGGAAATTCATACTTTACAACCAGTGGTCCTTAAACCCGCAAGAGACAAGAATAACCGAACAAAATCGCTATGGTTGACACAACCTCGCTCAACCTCGACAGAAAGGTCCAATACACTGAAAGGAAAAACAATTACTAGCAACCACCAAGTGGTCCACTAATAATTTAAACAGCCCCACCTAGGTACACATCAATGACCCAATTCTCCAAGAAGGTTTGGATTGAGTCATACACAACCTTCCTTTACTCTTCACTTTTAAACTGTTTACGATCATCTACTAGCAACATCTAATATCTTATGTCATTACCAACCCACACTAAATTCCTCTTTCTTAGAAGGTTTCGCCATCGCATTCTTCCTTTCAAAGAATCAGAACCAAGGGTAGAATCATTGAGGAAGCTCAACCAAGACCCATGATCCCCAAATGATTCACATCCAACAACTCGAACTCCAAAGCGCTAAAAGCCACTTTGGAAAAATTTCGGCAACAACCCAAGAGTACTCATTTTATTTTTTTCCTAAGCCAAATGCAAAGAAAGCTCAGATCTCTTACACCACAACCAACATATCAGAAGATATTTGTTCTTACTTCCCGTACTAGAAGGCAATTGAAATCTCGATTCAGGACATGCATGCAGCTTTCCAAGAGCACTCCGGATTAGTCATATATCCATATATGACTTTCTCACCGACCTGGCTCAACGACTCTTTTATCATTTAACATCTATAGACAATGTCATGTTTACTTTTCACCATTCATTCATCATGTAACAACACTATCGAATAGTCATTTACAAGACGACTTTTTCCTCTGTAACACATGAATAAAACTCGAATAACACCGATGATTGCGCTAATTCATATAAACTATGTCGGCAAAGATAGTTAATAAGAAGGCACCACATCATATCAAAACCTACCAATGATAGAAAGCTAAACTTGCAAAACATCGCATTTTAACCAAAATCAATATTTTGGAGAAGAACATCGACTCCAAAGTCAAACATCTGCACAAACAACCGCCACAATTTTTTTTCTCGAAAGAAAGGGAAATTCATTCCCAAAAGAGAACTCTTCACTAACCAAATTCACTTATGAAACAATCATATAATCCACCTTTTTGAAGCACTCGCAAACGTCACACACATCATGCAAATAAATCCAACTCTAGTCAAAAAGAGTTACAAATTAAATCTCAAGAATTTCCAACACAACCCACTATGTCCATCTGCTTCCTTTAAAATTAATTCCAAAGATAATTCGGTAACGCCGAAGGGGCGCGATCCACTCAAAGACTTTTGGGTGTAAATCCATACTCATAGTGCAAACTAAACAAGTTAGCCAAATCCAAAGGTTGGCATTAATCACTACGAGTTTTAGGAAACTCAAACACAAATGAAGAAACACTTCGACAAAAAGTATTCAACCAAAATAGCAACCAACCAAACCAGTCCAAAAGGTTTTAGACACAGGCTCGGGATGAAAGCCACCATATCTAGTATTCCACTATACTTACCATTTAAGCATTCAATATACACTATTTACTCATCGAGAAGCCTCAATATAATTCAACCAAAAGCTACATAACCAATTCTTTCTCTAGTTACCTTTCCCAACATTTATAAATACAGTTTATGATGATTAACAAAACGTCTTCCATTCTATACTACCTCATCATGATCCCCACAGACAACACATCATATATCAATGTATTCTATATTTCAAACATAGTACTTCAACATATACTTAAGCATGATCAACGATCAATTTTATACCATTCATACATCAACATCTTGACAATTAAATATTGTTCATTTAATAAAATGACTTAAAATAATAATTATTATCTCTAAAATATAAATTTTGTAAAAAGTATTCTAAGAAATTAATTCATTAAGGTTAAAATCTTTAATATTGATTGTTATCCATTGTTCATCCCATCACAACATGAACTCGACATTAGTCCACTTTTTTTAACTTTTCTCTTTTTGATCTATGGTTTACAAAAATTAGCAACCCTACCAAGTCATCAATAACTACAAATTGTCATAAACATCAACCATCAACATTACTTTTGGCTACTCCTATACATAGGTGATAACAAAATTACCACCACACAACATACTAGTAGGTTGCAACAACGTAAATAGCAATTCTAATCAACTTCCAAATTAAAGTCGCTAGTCAACACGATTAAATTTTCTCTATTAATCCGTTAGATTAGAACATCTTAAAACAACCAAAGAAAGTTTCTTTAACAATAACCGCAGTCTACCTCATCTTAATGTTCTAACCATGCATCAGGGTTTAAAACCTTAAACATTATCGGGGGTCATAAGCACTTTTAAAGCAAAGCAACAGATTATAAGCATGTACATTAACACATTTAATCATCCCCACTACGGGGTACTCTACATCACTAGAGGTTCATTTAATCTTAAGCTAAAGGTAACAATTACACTTAATTGATTCAACTCGCAAATTAACTAAGGAGTACATCATTTCTGTAAACCACATTGTTACATACTACATAACATGCTAAACAACAATTTCCACTTTTAACAAGTAATTTCAGTCAAACGAATACTTACTTTATTTGCAGCATTTTTTTTTCTTTTAATACTCAACCAAAACTCACAAAGAAGCTTGACTCTCAAATTTGCAATAGGACATGACTCCAAAACACATTTCAATCTTAAAGACTCCCACCGGAGGGAACCAAGCGATCAAGTAAACCTTTACGAACAAAGGCACAAAACATAAATCGACACAACTTAACTTTTTACACACGCTTCAATAACTTCTTTTAAACTCAGAGCAATACACACAAGAACCAAAAGCTATACCTTTCTTTGCAAGGCAACCAACTAAACAGGTGTCAAAGTCAAAAAGGCGACCAAAGACGCACAACACAAAACTCCCCTTCTTTGTCTTCACCCAAAGAAGACAAAACCAAGAAACACCGAAGGCACACTCCACGAAAATCCAAATTCCAAACACTTTTCTTCTGATTTCAATCAACTAAAACCAAGAAAACCAACCAAGACCGACCTTCAGAACGATAAAGAACATCCGAAGGAATCTACCACCAATCTCTTCTATTTGACTCCAGTCAACTACCCGATCCACGACGTAAAGGGTAAGCACTCCTCCTACGAGGGTTAATAATTCTTCGATGATGGCGTTAACCGGCCACACCATCAAACCACACCCTTACTATGAACAAAAAGAGGTGACCGAAACACTTCGGCAACACAACCCCACTTCCTCACAAATGAAGCAACTCAATCAAATCCATCATAAATATAGCATTATACAACATCAAAAGTAGCATTCAACATCAAAGCTTAGATACAATATTTAAACGGAAAGCAACGGTACCCATACCCTTTCCAACTGTGCATCCATGTGTGTCAGATTTTAAATTAGTGATTCCACTTACACAAGTTTTAATGTTGCTATCCTATGACAAAATTTTAGTTAAAACCTAGGCCATGTTTCTAAGTTATTCCACATCACATTTTAGTTGTATCCTATAGTATGACACTAAAAATACACATTCCAAGGACCTCTGACCGCTCCGATACCAACTGTAACACCCCATAAATCTAAACTGTTGTACAAGAACAGATCGACAAAGATTTCCCCTAAAACAGGATAGTACGGAAGCAATTCAAATAGGAATAATATCACGACATCAAAACTAGAGACAACGAGTCTAATTCAACCAGGTATTAACCATAAATAAAACACATCTATAAAGGGACAACCATAAACGAGAAGAAGTTTAAAGGGAACAACAATAGGTCTAAATGAAATAAAATTGCATCCAACTAATGAATTATTTAAAACACTAGATCATGTGAGTCGTGATGACAACAGAAAATTTATTGTGTTGCTAGCCCACCCTTCATGCTTACGACTCACGTGCGCTACAGAAAACATCAAAACAGCAAGTAGTGAGATTGGGTAATCTCAAACAAGCGGAACAACTAATACAAATAAAACATCCACCATATATCTATCATTCCACATTCCTCATATACAATACCACATCAAAGAGTCCACATTCCTCATATACAATACCACATCAAAGAGTCCACACAACTTCAGTAAAATGCATATGATTGATGCACATGCTTATGCCATGTTCCTCCTCACCGTGCCCTTTCGGGAACACACGGTGTTGTACTGCACGGTCGCCAAGACGCCAAGGCGTCGACAAACTTCTAATGCATGATTATGCAGTTAATGCTTCATGCATGAATTCATTCATAACTCCTCCCACTGAGTCCACATGTTTGCATATCATCATATAGCATGGATAGAAAACAAATATCATAGAGATGAAATGTTTAGACAATTCATCCGGTAAACAACATCCTTCTTCACCTTACCTCAAAGCAAGTGATTAAACCATGTATGATTGCTATAATTGGAGTTTATAATGAAGGCGAAGCAAACAACAATGTATAGCTTAACAATACAACAACTTCCACTTGCCTTTACCGACGTGGACGATGAACCTAGTTACGCCCAGCAGTGGCACCACCTGAACAAACATTATTTCAGTACATAGCGACATCACAATTCATCACACAATTCAAACACACGCTTCCTACTCCCCGTTCCCATTTAAACGCCAAAAACCCCGATCTGTCCGAATCGAACAGCAGCACCCTCTCTTCCCAATTTCGTATCTTTTTTCTACTGTTCATAAAAATACAAAAAAATTACAGTAGCTATATATTGACGAGATCTACAACTTTCATGAAGGTCACAAATTTCAATTCCACTGTTAAATATGCCTAAACAACCGTCCAACACAGTGGACGAAATCTGTTTCTAGATTCTGTTCGTCATCTTCCAACAGCGATAACTCTCAGACCGACGCCCCAAAAATTCTGAAAAACTTACAGAAGCTAGGTCTCGCCGTTATCTACAACTTTCTAGTTATAGGTTTTTGCAGGAAAAATCATCTATGCCACGTAAAATGCGAAACAATCCGCGCTGCACAATCTTCCCTTCCAAAAACAGCACCACGTGAACATCTACCCTTCTCCCCCATCAAGATCCATCCAAACCACTCACCACCAGATCTAATACACTCCTAATCCCTAGGTAGAACAGGGGTAAAAGATTGGGAATTTTACCTTGAGTTCCCCCTTGCGAACCCACGAAGAACGCGCGACGATCCCCGTAACGGAAATCTGTTCGTCCTCCTCGCCTCCACGGATCCTCTTCTCGTTTTCTCCTTCGCGTTTCGCGGTGGATCTTGAGCCACCACGCAGGGGAGGAAGAGGAGGGGGTGCGGCTGCTAGGGGGGAGGAAGGGAGGCGCCTTAGGGTTTGGGGGGAGGGGGCGCCACTTAAAGGGGGAGGTGGGCCGGCCCACCAAGGCATGGGGAGGAGAGGGGGAAAAAGGAATTCCCGGCCCAGGCCCAGGTTGCCTCAGCCCAGCGGAAACTAGCCCAAAACTCCAATTTTTAATATTAAATTGCCGCATAATCTTCAATTATTTCATTCCCCGACAAAACCCTCTTTCTTTCCGGAACAACCAAGAAAGAAAACCCTAGGATCGCTCTCAAATTCTAGGGCATCACATAAATCCAACTCCAGTCAAAAAGAGTTGCAAATTAAATCTCAAGAGTTTCCAACACAACCCACTATGTCTATCTGCTTCCGTTAAAATTTATTCCAAAGATAATTCAGGGTGAACGCGAAGGAGCGCGATCCACTCAAAATCTTTTGGGTGTAAATCCAGACTCATAACACAAATTAAACAAAATAGCCAAAACCAAAGATTGGCACCAATAGCTACGGGTTTTAGGGAAACTCGGAAACACAACACAAGGAATACCTTGACCGAAGGCATTCAACCAAAATGGCAAACAACCACACCAGTTCAAAAGGTTTTAAACACCCATTTCAAAGCATGAATCCCACCATAACTTGTATTCCACTACACTTACCATTTAAGCATTCAATAATCACTATTTACTCATCAAGAGAGTCCAACCGGATTTAACAAAATTTACATAACAATTTCTTTCTCTAGTTACCATTCCCAACACTTTTAATTAAGGTTTAAGATGCTTATCACAAAGGCACCCAACCAAGACTACATTGACATGATCCCCACGGAACACCAAATCATATAACAACGTATTCTATATTGCAAACGCAGATTTCATGACTACTTGAGCATGGTCAACCTATCAATTTTATACTATCCATATGTCAAAATCTTGACATTTGAAACTTGTTCAATCAATAAAATGACTTCAACAAATAAGTAATATCTCTACAAGATAAAATTCGTAATTAGGATTCTAAGATATGCATTCATTAAGGTTAAAATCTTGCATCATGATTATTATCCATTGTTCATCCCATCACAACAGGTACTCGACATAATACCATAGTTTTACACTTTTCTTCTATTGGATCAATGGTTTCCAACAATTAACAACACTACCAAGGCATCAATATCAATTCTTTGCATAATCATCAATCAACAACATTGCTTTTAGCTACCTTACACATAGGTTGCAACAAAATTGTCACTACACAACATACTCCAACTATTAAATTAGATTTAATAAGTTAGGTCAGCACAATGCTCTTAACAACATCATTAACAATAAGTCTTATGTCTTCTCAATTGATATCAATACTAGCATTGTAGAGACACAACTACATACTTCCAAATATACTAGTAGTTTGCAACAACATAAATAGCAACTCTAATCAACTTCCAAATTAAAGCCACTAGTCAACATGATTAAATTTCTCTATTAACCCATTAGATTAGAACATCTTTAAACAACCGGCAAAGTTTCTTTAACAGTATCATTAATTTACATCATCTTAATGTTCTAACTATGCATCAAGGTTTAAACTTTTAACATTAACGAGGATCATAAGAAATTTTAAAGCAAGGCAACAGATTCTAAGTATGTACATTAACCCATTTAATCATTCTCTCTACAGAGTAAACTACAACACTAGTAGTATATTTATTCTCCAGCTAGAGATGATAATCACATTGAATTGATTCAACTCAAAATTCAACTTAGCAACACGTCATTCCATAAACCACATTGTTACCTACTACATAGCCCGGACATAAACTTTTCTAAACACCTTCATGGGGCACGAACTCTTGACAAACAGGATGCAACTCAACTTTTAAAGATAACCACAACTCAAGAACCAGAACGAACACCGATAGAAAATTTCTCCTTTCCAGGCAAGGAAGAAAAACAAAACTCCAACAGAAATGCAGGAGAGCTCAACTCTCAAATTCCCAAATTTGCCCACAAAACTCTTCAAGAAATCTCAAGATCTATACTTCCAAGAAGGAAGAAGGATGCACCAGGGAAAATCAAATGTTCATTAAATCTTTTCCGATAAAAGATTCAAACTTAGCTCCACCAACTCAGGGCCTACACAAGGGGAAACTCCAACACTTTTTCTTAGATAGGGAGAACAACAACCACAAAAGTTTCCTCCTCAAGACAGCCCGTAATGACCAACAAAGCCGGTGTCAAAGCAAAAATAGCGACCAACAGATGCGCAACACAAAACCTTTCTTCTACGTCTTCAACCAAGGAAGACAAAACCACGAACCACATAAGGAACAATCCGCAAAAATCCAATACCAAACACTTTTCTTTTGGTTTCAATCAACCAGAGCCAAGAAGACCAACCGAAACCGACCGTTAGAACGGTAAAGAACATCCATAGGAATCCACCACCAATCTCTTCTATTTGACTCTAGTCAACTACCCGACCTACGACAGAAAAGGTGAGCACTCTTCTCCTATAGGGGTTAATAATTCTTCGGTGATGGCATTAACAGGCCACACCGTCAAATCACACCCTTACTATGAACAAAAAGAGGTGACCGAAACCCTTCGGCACCACAACCCCACTTTAACACAACCACAAGAACAATTCAATCATTTATCTCATAGACATAGCAACATGCATTATCAAATGAAGCATTCAACATCAAAGCTTAAATACAACATTTAAGCGTAAAGAAACGATACCCATACCCTTTTCCTACTATGCATCCATGTGTGTCAAATTTTAGATTAGTTATACCACTTTTGCAAGTTTTAATGTTGCTATCCTATGACAAAATTTTAGTTAAAACCTAAGCCATGTTTCTAAGTTATTCCACATCACATTTTAGTTGTACCCTATAGCATGACACTAAAAATACACATTCCAGGGACCTACAGCCCGCTCTGATACCAACTGTAACACCCCGGCATTTAATATGCCCGAATGCTACCAAACATAGACTAAACAACATCTAAATACCACAAATTAAGATAAATTACAGCAAAGGAGTAAATGCTATAACTGAAAATTTCGGCAGCAAGAAAATAATAAAAGTTCTAGAAGTAGTATAAGACTAGAATAAAAAAAATGACATCCAAATCATCACTCAGCAAGTATATTGCAATGGAACAAGAAAATACATTCTAATACCTTCATCACCACTTTTCACATACGACATCATACACATCTCATATTCATAGCTTAAGCACATCATTGACATCATCATATATCATCATCATATAACATCCTCATATAATGCAATGCAATGCAATGCGATGCACATATCTCCTGGAAACTCATACCGGTATGGTTGAGTACACACCCGTCGGTGTGCACCCTCTCCCCCCTTCCATCCCGAAGATGGAGGGTGCCTACTCCTCGCTTCCATACACCGCGGTGGATGGAATCACGATGTAGGACTTACTCATTGGCTCTCCGGAATAGTCATAACTTTCTCACCGACCTTTCCCGGACTAGCTATGACTTTCTCACCGCCCGGGCCATGTATCATGCCATGTATGCAAACATGCCAACATCATAAATAACTTGTACATTAACACATGTCATCATAACGTAATGAGCATATTCACCATATCAATGGCAATCATTAAAGCATGGCATGTGAACATATCATATATTCAATTTCAATCTCAACCAATCTAGCAAACTACAACCCGCTACCCATTCCAATACACTTGCCTCAACCACGGGCGATGGATTGGCGAGAAGTAGAAGGCACTCCCGGGGTCACACCACCTGCACATAGGTACCACACACTCACAATCATGTCCACAAAACAGTACTCAAACACTCTTCTACCCCGACATCGTAAACTACTCGCAAAACCCAAAAACAGAGGTTCTGTCCCGTCGGAACAACAGCCTTCCAAAAGGCATAACTCGGGTTCTAAGACTCCGAATCAATTAAACGAGTACATCATTGCGTAGCTTAGGAAATTTCCTAACTTTTTCTAAATATATGGAAAGACTGATTTTTAACACCCCAAAATTTTGCTTTTCTTGAATTTAATTAAGATTTGGCACTTTGGTGAATTTTTGGAATTTTCTGGAAATTATTTGGATTTATTTGAATTTATTTCCCTTTTGAAATAATTAAAAATTTTAACTTTGCAAATAAAATTTTGTTGAAAATATTTTATTTGAGTCCAAAATGTTCCAAAATATTTTCTAGAATTTTTCTGGAATTTTTCTGAGTATTTTGCTATTTTTAATGAATTAAATGAATTTCTGGAAATTAATTGGATTATTTAATCGCTGAAAATCGAGTTGGTTTTTCTGTTCCTCCGATCGAGCCCAAGTCTGACTCGAGTCCGAGTCCGACTCGAACCCAACCTAACCCTAACCCTCTCGACCGTCCGATCAAGATCGAACGGCCGAGATTGAGCCACGTCACCCGAACCCAAGCCCGACCGAGCCAGCCAAGTCGCCCGAGCCGGACCCGATCCCAAACCCTGCACCGTTGGATCTTGATCCAATGGCTCGCATTGAGCCACGTCACACCTCTCCGAGTCCTCGTCGGACTCCGCCGCTGCCCGCGTGTGGGCCTCGGTCTCCGCACTTTTCACGGAAGCCGAGGCCCCTATTTAAAGCGCCGCCGCCGCCACCGGGAAGCCGACTTCCGTGCGCACCCGTAGCCCTAGCCCACGTCACCTGAGCTGCCGTCGTTTGCACGCTAGAGCTCGCCGTAGTTGGTCTAGCGCCCCGCCGCGGTTATTCGCCGTTTCCGTCGCCGTCCGCAGTCCTCTGCCGCCGTTGAGCTCAGATCCGGAACCGCAAGGACCAGCCGCGTCGGAGGGGACCTTTCACTTCACCGGAATCAAGCCCAAATGCCATCGGGCGTGTCGCTGTCCCCGTCTCCGGTGAAACAACTCCGCCGCAAGCCATCGCCGGACCCCGAACTCCCTCAGCCGTCCGATCCAGATCCAAGGGCCCATAATCGTCCACGTCACCCACGGTGAGATCCCACGTGCTAACCCCAGATCTATTTCCAACGTTGGATCTAGATCCAACGGTTTAGATTGTGCCACGTAGCCTTAACCGCACCGTACTAGATCCAATCTCAACCGTTAGATCTAGATCAAACGGCTAGCGTTAACCCATGTGATAACGTTAGATTAGATCTTGACCGTCCGATCAAGATCGAACGGTCCTTATCAGCCGAGTAGTTTCCTAACGCGTTAAGCCAGATCCGATCTGGGCCGTTGATTTTCAAATCAACGGCCGAGATCTAGCCACGTGGCCGGAAGTCCGATCCGCTGGCGCGGTCCTCGCCAGCCGCGGCCGACGCCACGCTGACGCCGTGGGGCCCAGCGTGTCGGCGTCGGCTAACCGCACCATGACGCCATCGGCCGACGCCACGGTGGGCCCAGCTTGTCACCGCCCTCAGCGGCGTGATGATGTCACTACTGACATCATCCGAGGGGCCCACCTGTCAGTGAGACACGTGAGCCGTGGACCGGGTTCACGGTGGACCAAGCCAAACCGTGCGCCGGGTCCATGGACCCGAGGCAACGTGGCGGCCCCTGATTGGTCCACGTGTCATGCTAACGCAATAAATTGATTTCCGAAAAATAAAATGATTTATTAATTCGGATTTTTGATTTCAAAAATGGATTCAAACTTCAAACGCTTATAACTTTTGCGTTTCAACTCCGATTTGAGTGATTCAAATTTCTAAATTTTCATAAAAATGAGACCTACTTAAATATGAATTTTAATTAATTTTTTATTATGAATATTTCTCTGTTTTTATTTAATTAATGTCTTCTTTAAACTTTAAACGATTATAACTTTTGCATCTAAACTCCGAATTTGACAATTCCAGTTTCTAAAAATTCATAAAATTATGATCTCTCTGTTTGTGGACTACATTTGGATGTTTGGACACTTTTTGTCTACTGTTTTATTCATTTGTTTCTATTTGCACGCTTTACGAGTAGATGTTGAAGTGCCCAAAGGCTTCGAAGGTGAAGTATTGACTCAGGAGCCAGCTCAGGACCAAGAACAAGTACTCTTTGAAGGCAAGTTGTGCTTTGACCATGTTGAACCCATTTTCAAATTAAATTGGTTTAAATTATTGCATGCTAGTTTAATTAGAAAATACTTTATTTAATGATGGGAAATTAGATAAATGCCAGATTGTTGTATGACACCTTGGTTAATTAAATATGTGCCATGACCCCTTGTCACCCTAGTTGAGGATTAAATAGTTGGACATTATTAAATTGCCAACATGGGAATTTAGATCGTTGTAGAATATTGCTTAGACCTGCTACGTGCTCATGACATGATTTTGGACAATCAAATGTTAATATTGACTTAATGATATATTGAACTTGTTTTGGAAAGGTTTCATGTGTTGTGGTGTTGATGGCACGTGGTGCATGGTAATCAACTGGGGGTTTGATAAATAGTTTTTGACTGGGGCATGTGGCAACAATGATCGGGTGGGCCAATTGTGGCACCGGGAGCGTTGTTTTGGTTCTTCGGGTAGTCTTGCCCTGGTCACCCTAAGGACTTAACCTTGCAAGCCTTTCAACTGACTCAACCGTTGGGTTAGATTCTCTTGGCAACAACTTGGTTTTAAAAGGTTGGGTTTGGTTTAATAATGATGTTGATGGAAATGTGGTTTAGATTTGGGAAAGATGTTTATTTAATTGCTGGAAAAGTTATTGCTCTTAAACATGTTTCTACTGCTTTTGAATCTACTTATGTTACTTGTCAAGATGCTGCTTTATTGCAAATATACCATGAGCTACTCCTTTGTACTAAGCCATGCATGTAGTATATTAGCTTGCATTCTATGCATGACTTGCTGAGTACCAAGTACTCACCCTTGCCACAATACAACACCAGTTGAAGAAGAAGCTACACCAGCTTTGGAGGAGGAGCTCCAAGAGGAACCGTCTAATTAGGGAGCGAGCCCAGTCAGTTGCCTATGGTATACTGGATGGCGCCACGAAGTTATCTTATTTTCCGCTGCAGTTATTTCTCTCTTATTGAGTTTTCGCCCTGCGTGGCATATATTTGTAACTTGACCATAAGGTCGAGCAACCCGTTGGTTAACTATTTAAGGTACCTTATTATTCGTTGAGTATGATTGTGATATTTACCAATGTTGAGACTGTGTGCACTAGCGCGTTCCTGGACTAGTGCTGAATACACAGAGGGTCCGGATTTGTAAATTCGGGTCCCGACAGAGGGGTATCAGAGCCATACTGACTGTAGGCTCACCCATAGTTAGATTGGTCGTAGTGGGGATAAAACCTATTTTCTAAAGATAAAATTTTCAAGATAATGAATGAATTGTCGACTTACCCCTTTCTTCCTTGTTCCTACCCTTGCTGAGTTCTTTTTGTCTTCCACATTGATTTTAAAATGTTGCGTTCTTACGCGAGCGTATTTTGGCAGATGATGATGAAGAACAACTACGCCAAGCGTGAGGGAGGCTATGCTGCCGAGTTATGGCGTATGCTTCAGTTTCTTGGAGGTTTTGAGAGACCGCTCTACCGAGGGACTACACTCGTGCAGGCAGGAGTGGTCATAGGATGGGACGTTAGGATCACAGTGTATGCCCGAGAGAAGACGAAGTTCAGCCGCCCTTTCCACTTCACCACCAGGAGTTCTACCTTTGAGATGGGAATCCAGGAAGTGTCGCGTCGAGCAATGCAGTAGATCGCTCGCACCTACTCCAGGGAGCTGGAAGGCACGGTATTCCGTCACCACCCACGCCGAGACAAGAGAGTTCAACGGAAGCCGATAGAAGATGAGGATGCTACCGTCACTCACTTAGCCAGATTCGTCGTTGCCCAGGAGGAGCTGATCGATGACACAGTTCAGGAGTTGAAGAAGGCTCGCGAACAGGTTGAGGAGGAGAAGAAGCACTTGGAGAGTGCCAGTGAGTACATCGCCTAAGCTGTGGAAAGGATCGCAGAGCTGGAGACCGCACTGTATGGACAGGGCCCCGATCCAGTGTTGGAGTTGGAAGCCCTGGAGCCAGAGGAGGAACCAGAAGAGGCGCCACCTGCACCCGCGCCACAGCCACAGTAGCAGCCAGATCCAGAACCAGAGGAGGACGCCGCGTCGTCAACCACAGCTGCAGGTGTGGGGCATGGCGATTGTTTCGCGCCGATGCCGCCGCACCCGCCGCGAGGAGGCAGTGGAGGTTTTCTTGACAAGTGAGCGTAGGTTTTGCTGTTAGGACTCCTTTGTCGAGTCGCGTTTTAGAATAAGGGTCACCCTTAGTGGCGTTAGATTCCTGTGTTAGTCATTTGGATTTTCCTTGCTTGCGTAGTGTGCAGTATGTGTTGCAGGCCCTTAGGCGTTGTAAGCAACCATACCGAGTTATTATTGGTTTAATTATTAAAAAGGAATTTGAGTTACACATTTCCCCGCATAGTTTCCCTATTACTTGTCTATTCTTGTTTCCCACTTATCCCTAAAACTTGGAGCAAACGACAGATGGTGAACACCCGCGGAAACCTTGGAGGCAATGGAAGTGGTTCTCGCCCAGCTGGAAACCCCAATGATGGAGCACCTGCACCCCAGCCAGCACCACCAGTTGACATGCAGAACTTTGGAGCTTTCCTTGCTACACAGACTCAGTTGATGCATGCTATGATGCAACAGATGCAACACGTCACTGCTCAGGCCGCCGCTAATCAAGTCAATCAGGGACAACGCCAGAATTCAAGACTGTCAGAGTTCATGAGGACTCATCCACCCACTTTCTCCTGGAATGCCAATCCATTGGAGGCTGATGATTGGTTAAGGTCAATAGAGAGGAAGCTACACATTGCCTAATGCATGGGAAATGAGAAGGTACTCTACGCCTCTCATCAGTTGGAAGGGACCGCCGCAGAATGGTGGGAGAACTTCTGCACCACGCGGGAGAACCCTCAGGACATCACTTGGGAGGAGTTTACAGCCGCATTTTGCCAGTATCACGTGCCTGAAGGAATCATGGACCTCAAGAAGGAGGAATTCAGGGCTCTGAAGCAAGGTAACCAGCCGGTGGCCGAATACCTGAATAAGTTCACACAGCTTGCTCATTACGCACCTGAAGACGTAGCGACAGATAAATCCCAACAGTCTCGTTTTATGAAGGGACTTAACTCAGGACTGCAAGTGGGACTGATCACCCACACCTTTCCAGATTTCCAAGAGTTGGTGAATAAGGCGCTTATTCTTGAGGACAAGCGCAAGGAACTGGATGACAACAGGAAGCGCAGGATGCAACAGCAGGGATCACGTCAGGGAGTGCAGCAACGTTTGAGGGTTGCGCCAAATCAGTTTTTCAGATTCCAGCCACAGAATGCTGCAAGGACACAGTCACCAGCACCAAGACCCGTCAATCAGAACTATCAGACCCCAGCTCCAGCCAGAAATGCCACTTCAGCGATCCAGGGGGATGTGAGACGCTGCTACACATGCAACGAGCCAGGGCACTTTTCCAACAGTTGCCCCAAGAAGATAGCAGGAGTGACCCCAGTCCGCTTCAATCTGGGATCCACACCAGCTAGGACGCCAGCACCCAGAGCCAACCAAGGGACAGCACAGCCAGGAGCAGCACCCCAGACCGTAGTGAGAGGCCGAGTCAACCATGTCACCGCTGAGGCACTCAAGAATGCCACAGACGTCGTACTGGGTAAGTTACTTGTCAACTCAGTACCTGCAACAGTTTTATTTGACTCTGGAGCTTCGCATTCGTTTGTTTCTCAAGGCTTTACTGCTAAAAATGATTTGGAGATTGCAAGACTTAAATGCATGCTTTTAGTTCAAACCCCTGGTTCTGAACTCCGAACGAAAGTAGGATGTTTTGGGGTAAGAATATTAATAGATGGGATAGAGTTCCTAGCGAACCTTATTATGTTGGAAACCCAGACCATAGATGTTATTTTGGGAATGGATTGGTTATCCAAGCACAAGGCTGTGCTAGATTGTGGACGAAGGATCGTCTCGGTTGAAAGCCCGAGTGGAAGGAAAGTGGAATTTCAAGCTACCGCCGTTAGAGATGGACAGTTGATGGTTAACAGCGCCAAGGCAATCAGCATAGAAGATGACTCAGTAGTGAATGAGTACCCATATGTTTTTCCTGAAGATCTACCTGGTATGCCGCCAGACAGAGACATAGAGTTTGTGATAGAGCTTGTACCTGATACAGCCCCGATAGCAAAGAGACCCTATCGGATGTCCACCGAGGAATTGGTAGAGATGAAGAAACAACATGAAGAGTTGATGGAAAAAGGATTCATCAGACCGAGTTCGTCGCCGTGGGGAGCGCCAGTTCTGTTCGTTAAGAAGAAGGACGAAAGTTTCAGGATGTGCATTGACTACCGTGCACTCAATGAAGTCACCATGAAGAATATATACCCGCTACCCAGGATTGATGATCTGTTTGATCATCTGAGAGGAGCCGGAGTTTTCTCCAAGATTGATCTGAGATCGGGATACCACCAGTTGAAGATCCGATCAGAGGATATTCCGAAGACCGCATTTTCGTCCAGATACGGACATTACGAGTTTACAGTTATGTCCTTTGGTTTGACGAATGCGCCCGCCTATTTCATGAATATGATGAACAAGGTGTTCATGGAATATTTGGACAAGTTTGTTGTTGTGTTTATAGATGATATCTTAATCTACTCCAAGACAGACGATGAACATGCAGAGCACTTGAGGCAAGTTCTAGAAAAGCTGAGGGAACAACAACTTTTCGCCAAGTTCAGCAAGTGTGATTTTTGGAAGGACAAGGTTGAATTCCTTGGACATGTAATGACCGCAGAAGGAGTCGCCATGGATCCAAGCAAGGTAGAAGCTGTGTTACATTGGGAGCAGCCGAAGACCGTGACCCAGATCCGGAGTTTTCTTGGTATGGCAGGTTACTACCGCCGCTTCATTGAAGGCTTTTCGACAATTGCGAAACCTCTCACGCAATTGCTGAAAAAGGAGAAGAAGTTTGCATGGACGCCGGAGTGCGAAAAAGGTTTCCAAGAGTTGAAGAAGCGTTTTGGAAAGGTGTCATGTGTTGTGATGTTGATGGCACGTGGTGCATGGTAATCAACTAGGGGTTTGATAAATAGTTTTCGACCGGGGCATGTGGCAAGAATGATCGGGTGGGCCAGTTGTGGCACCGGGAGTGTTGTTTTGGTTCTTCGGGTAGTCTTGCCCTGGTCACCCTAAGGACTTAACCTTGCAAGCCTTTGAATTGAGTCAACCGTGCAACCACATGTCTGTAATGGGACGGACCTAGTTGATTAAGTTGCTAATGAGGTACCTGTGGGACCTCAGGATGTCAACTATACCTTTTGTGTAGTTGTACGGGGGAGCGTACCAGGGCTTCGGCCAGGTACCCATCTAACGGTGGATTGGCCTAAACTTCGCCTTCCCTAAGGGAAGGGTTAGTGTGCAATCACCGGGGAGGAACACTTGTGCTGTTAGAAGTTTCCGGAAGACTTTGTTATGGACACTCGCCTTTGTGGTGTTTGGCTGTATCTTGTGGCTAAAGTGCATAACCTCTGCAGAGTGCAAAATCTATTCGAATAGCCGTGTCCGCGGCATTGGACATCGCTCTGGAATTACAGCCAAGGGTTAGATTCTCTTGGAAACAACTTGGTTTTAAAAGGTTGGGTTTGGTTTAATAATGATGTTGATGGAAATGTGGTTTAGATTTGGGAAAGATGTTTATTTAATTGCTAGAAAAGTTATTGCTCTTAAACATGTTTCTACTGCTTTTGAATCTACTTATGTTACTTGTCAAGATGCTGCTTTATTGCAAATATACCCAGAGCTACTCCTTTGTACTAAGCCATGCATGTAGTATATTAGCTTGCATTCTGTATATTAGCTTGCTGAGTACCAAGTACTCACCCTTGCCACAATACAACACCAGTTGAAGAAGAAGCTACACCAGCTTTGGAGGAGGAGCTCCAAGAGGAACCGTCTAATTAGGGAGCGAGCCCAGTCAGTTGCCTGTGGTATACTGGATGGCGCCACGAAGTTATCTTATTTTCCGCTTCAGTTATTTCTCCCTTATTGAGTTTTCGCCCTGCGTGGCATATATTTGTAACTTGACCATAAGGTCGAGCAACCCGTTGGTTAACTATTTAAGGTACCTTATTATTCGTTGATTATGATTGTGATATTTACCAATGTTGAGACTGTGTGCACTAGCGCGTTCCTGGACTAGTGCTGAATACACAGAGGGTCTGGATTTGGAAATTCGGGTCCCGACAGTTTCGGACTCTAAAGTGGTTTAATCTACAGAATACCGTGATCTGTTCCAATCACGTCACAGTTTTTAATACGTTCGGTAAAACGAGTATAACTTTCAAACGGCTGGGCGGAATTGGACGTTCTTTATACCCACTGAAAGGTATTGAAATTACCTACAACGTTTTCAACAGGAGGTCGACCAAATTCCGAATCTAAATTGGCGAAAACCCAAACCCTAGGTCGACTGCTCATGTTGCCCGAAACAGAGAACGTGGCATACTCTAGATTTCATCTAATCTACCCAATTACAGCACCACCAATTGATCTAAAAACATGATATTAACCCTTATAACAGAACCTAGACCAACCACAAGGATCCCCGTGGCCATACCTTCGCCCGACGAACGAAAACCCAACAGATCTCCTCCCGGTTCGCGCGATCTCCTTCCTCTCTCCAAATCCACCGGATCTCCTCATCGCGGAGCGCTCCAATGGATGGATCTTCGGGTTCGGGTTGGTGAGGTGGAGAACTCCCCTAGGGGCAGCAAGGGAGGTGGAGAGGTGGTGGAGGGCGTGGTGGCACAATGGGGAGAGGAGAGGCGCATGGGGGTGGCGGCTAGGAGGTGGAAGGGAGGGGAAACCCTAAGGCTAGGGGGGCGCCCAAGAGGGCTAGGGGGGCGCACAAGGAAGCCCACCCTAGTCCCTCCCTCCCTCATGGGCCCAAACTCCCTCCCACCAAGGCCCACGACTCATCCCCTTAGGCCCAAACTCCCCCGGAGAGGCCCAAACTCCCGAAATCGGCCCGGAAACGCGATTAAACCTAGAACCGTATGGTTTCAACCTCCAAATCCACATTCCATAATGTTTTTGACCTCAACATTCACATTTTATAAGGTCTCAGCATTCCGTAGTGTCACAACGCTACCGCCTGCGCCAAACGGTACCCTTTTTCTTTTTCTTCTCGCGTGCGTGCTGTTTTTATCAATCGGGTGACTTCGCCCGTGTATATTTGTGCATGTACGTGCGTGTATACTTGCAGATTAGTCTGGTTTGGATATACGTGTTAGGCTTGTATACGTATGGATATATATATTAGGACGAATCATGAACACATATATTATGTTAGTATGTATGCATATCTACGTATATATTAGGCTGCACATGTATCCGTATGTATATATTAAGATATGCGCATGTATATACGTAAGTATATGTTAGGACGTGTGTGTGTTTACATATATATGTTAGTGTGTATAATTATATATTAGGCAACCGCATGCATGTATCTACATTAGTCGTAGCTTGTATACGTATATATACTCTATGTTGTACATATATATGTATACATGTGGATATATTCGGCTGGTCCGCATGCCTATATTCGGCTGAGTCGCAAGTGTAATTTCCTGTATGCATGTATACGTAAATTATTAGGATGATTTGCATATATATATGTATATATACTGGCCACGACGTTTGGTCCCGGTTTCCTACTGTCAACGGGCAACTATAACCATGTCTTGGTGCCGTCGCCGCCGCCGTTGACACCGCCGCCGACCTGCACTCTTCTTTCTGGTCGTCGCTGGTTGTTCTTTTTCTGTCTCTCTCGCAAAGCCAAGTCACCAAGCCGAACACATGAAGAATATGCATATACGGGATGAATAGTACCATGCATGCATTCTACGAAACGTGATTTCTTACATTCCGTCACCAAAATTGCGAATTTTGTCTTCTTCGCTACAAATTCGTTTTAAGTCCAAATCGCATGCAACAAATTTTGTTAATTAGTAAAAATTAATACTTTTCCACAGTAATTTTTATGAAATTTTATAAATAAATTTATCTTGATAAATTATTCACGGAAAGTCCAAAATTACGAATTTTGTAGTTCTTAAACAATACGTCCAAAAATATCGAAATAAATTTTATAAATCTTAGAAAATGTTAAACTAATTATCTGGAAGTTTTCATGAGATTATAAACTGTAACACCCCAAAATTTTGCTTTTCTTAAATTCATGTGTGATTTGGCACTTTGGTGAATTTTTGGAATTTTCTGGAATTTATTTGGATTTATTTGGAATTTATTTGAATTTATTCCATTTTGAAATAATTAAAGAATTTAATTTTGCAAATAAATTTTGTTGGAAATATTTTATTTGAGTCCAAAATGTTCCAAAATATTTTCCAGAATTTTTCTGGAATTTTTCTGAGTATTTTGCTATTTTTAATGAATTAAATGAATTTCTGGGAATTATTTTAATTATTAAATCGCTGGAAAATGCGAATGGGTTTGCACTGTTCATCCGACCGAGCCGCACCCGAGTCAAACTCGAGTCCGACCCGAGCCAGCCGAGTCGGTCGAACCCAACCCTAACCCAAGTTGATTCCGACCGTCGGATCGAGATCCAACGGTCCGGATTGGATCGCATCGGTTCGAGCCGAGACCGGACCGGACCCGATCGCGCCCGTGCGATCGTGGCCGTTGATCGCGCCACGTGGACGGTCGACCGTCGTCGTCTCCGCCCGAGTCCGAGCCGGACTCCGCCGCCGCGCCGCCGCCGTGGAGAATTAGGTTTCCGTCTCGGGCACGAACGCCGAGGCTATTTAAAGCCCGGGTCACGCCCCGAGGTTGCCCTCCTCCGTGCGCACCCGTGTCCCCGAGCCATCTCGCCTGAGCCGTCGCCGTTTGCCGTCTGAGCTCGCCGTAGTTGGAGGAGGTGTCCGCCGCGTTTGCGCCGCTTTTCGCGCCGTCCGTCGTCTTCCGCCGAGAAGGAGCCCAGATCCGGAGTCCCCGCTTCGAGACGCACCCGAAGAGACCACCCACTTCGCCGGAGCGTGCCCGAAACGCCGTCGGTGTGGTCTTCGTTCTCAACGCCGGCCGCCGGAGCTCCGCCGTGGACATCGCAGACCCACGAAGCTTCTCGACCGTCGGATCTTCATCGCACGGTCCAGTTTCGTCCACGTCACCCACGGTAAAGAATCACGTGTTAATCTCCAGATCTAATCTCAACCATTAGATCTAGATCCAACGTCTTAGATTGAACCACGTTCATAGCAATAGATTGGATCTTGACCGTCTGATCAAGATCGAACGGTCCAGATCAGTGGAGTTGTTTTCCAAGCGCGTTAGCCAGATCTAATCTGGGCCGTTGATTTTCAAATCAACGGCCGAGATTGCGCCACGTGTCGGGAAACCTGACCGTCGCGGTCAGCGCCGTCCCACGCCAGCTGGCGTGTAGACGCCGACACGCTGGGCCCGCGTGTCGAGGGGCCCACTGTCGGCCGATCGTGAGCCGTGGGCCGAGCCCACGCGGACCGAGCCGAGACCGCTGGCCGGTCCGTGGACCCGAGGCCACGCGTCGTCACCCGATTGGTCCACGTGTCCTCGCTGACGCAATAAATGATTTTCCGAAAAGAAAATGATTTAATAATTCGGTTTAATAATTGATTTGAATTTCAAAACTTCAAACGCTTATAACTTTTGCGTTTCAACTCCGATTTGAGTGATTCAAATTTCTAAATTCGTATAAAATTGAGATCTACTTAAATATGAATTTTATTTAATTTTTGGACTAAAGTTTTTCTCTGTAAAATTATTTAATTGATTATTTAAACTTTAAATAATCATAACTTTTATGCTTTTAACTCCGAATTTGACGATTCCAGTTTCTAAAAATTCATAAAATTATGTTCTCTCTGTTTATGGATTTTATTTGGATGTTTGGACACTTTTTGCATATTATTTATTTGTGTATTTGCTATTTGTACGCTTTACGAGTAGACGTTGAAGTGCCGGAAGGATTCGAAGGAGAAGTATTGACTCAGGATCCAACTCAAGACCAAGAACAAGTACTTTTTGAAGGCAAGTTGTGCTTTGACCATGTTGATCCTATTTTGAAATCTATTTTGATTTAACCTATTGCATGCTAGTTCAATTAGAAAATACTTTATTCAAATATGGGGGATTAGATAAATACCAATTTCTTTGTATGACACCTTGATTATTTAAGTATGTGCCATAACCCCTTGTCACCCTAGTTGTGGATTACTAGTTGGACATTATTAGATTGCCAACATGGGTTTTAGACCGTTGTAGTATCGCTTAGACACGCTACGTGCTCATGACATGATTTTGGACAATCAAATGCTAATATTGACTTAATGATATATTGAACCTGTTTTGGAAAGGTATCATGTGATGTTGATGGCACGTGGTGCATGGTAATCAAGCGGGTTTGATAAATAGTTTTCGGCCAGGGGCATGTGGCAAGAGTAATCAGGTGGGCCAGTTGTGGCATTGGGGATGTTGATTTGGTTCTTCGGGTAGTCTTGCCCTGGTCACCCTAAGGACTTAACCTTGCAAGCCTTTGAACTGGGTCTAACGTGCAACCACATGTCTGTAATGGGACGGACCTAGTTGACTAAGTTGCTAATAACGAACCAGAGGGACCTCAGGAGGTCAACTACACCCTTTGTGTAAGTTGTACGGGGAGCGCATCGGGTGAGGCCAGTACCCATCTAACAGTTGATTGGCCTAGACTTCGCCTTAGCTAAGGGAAGGGTTAGTGTGCAATAACCGGGAGGACCACTTGTATTGTTAGAATTTTCCTAATGACTTTGTTACGGGAACTCGCCTTTGTGGTGTTTGACTGTATCTTGTGGGTAAAGTGCATATCCTCTGCAGAGTGTAGAATCTATTCGAATAGCCGTGTCCGCGGTATTGGACATCGCTCGGGAATTACAGTCAAGGGTTAGATTTTCTCAAAAATAACTTGGACTTGAAAGGTTGGGTTGGATTGACAATGATGTTAGAAATGTGGTTTAGGATGGGAAAAATGTTTACTAAACTTCTTGAAAAGTTATTTATGCTTTACTTGTTTCTACTGCTTTCGAATCTACTTATACTACTTGTCAAATGTTTACATCGCAAATATACCTTGAGCTATTCCTTTGTACCAAGCCATGCATATAGTATATTAGCCTGCATTCTGTGCATGACTTGCTGAGTACCAAGTACTCACCCTTGCCACCCTACAACACCAGTTGAAGAGGAGACTACACCCGCTTTGGAGGAGGTCCAAGAGGATCCGTCTACTTAGGGAGCGAGCCCAGTCAGTTGCCTGTGGTATACTGGATGACGCCACGAAGTTATCTTATTTTCCGCTGCTACTATTTCTCTCTTAATAAGATTCGCCCTGTGAGGCGTATATTGTAACTTGACCATAAGGTTTAGTAACCAGTTTGGTTATTTAAATAAAAGTACTTTATTAGTATCGAGTGGTATGATTGTGATATTTACCGATGTTAAGACTGTGTGCACTAGCGCGTTCCTGGACTAGTGTTGAATACACAGAAGGTCCGGATTTGCAAATTCGGGGTCCCGACAGAGGTGGTATCAGAGCCATATTGACCGTAGGCTCAACCCTAAGCTAGAATGGTCGTAGTGAGGATAAAACCTATTTTCTAAAGCTAAAAATTTGTCAAGACAAGAAATGACATCTCGACTTATCCCCTTCTCTCTTTTCTTGTCTCTTGCTGAATTTTTCCTTACCTTGTCACGATTTGAAATTTTCGAGTTCTTACGTAAGCACTCTTGTGACAGATGGAGGAAGAGTTCAACTACGTTGATCTGGGAGTTGGTCACGCTGCAGAACTTTGGCATATGCTACAAACTCTCGGAGATTTTGAGAAGCCCCAATACCAAGTGGAAGTGATCAGACAAGCGGGATTGATCAAGGCTTGTGACGTGAAGATTGAGGTACTGGCTAGGAAGAAGGGCCAGTGCAATCGCTCGATACAGCACCTTTGCCGTGAGGTCTACAATGCAGATGGGTATCCAAGAAGTATCACGACGAGCAATGCGGCACATTACCCGTATCTACGCTAGAGAGTTGGAGAGCACGGTGTTCCGTTATCACCCGCACAGCAATAACCTTCTTGACCCGAAGGCGATTCAGGATGAGGATGCCATGGTTACACAGTTGGCACGATTTGTTGTCGCCCAGGAGGATGTACTCGATGATACAAGCAAAGAGCTACAGAAGGCCCGCAAGGAGATCACGACAGAGAAGAATAGATGGCGGGAAGCTCAAGAGTATGTGTCCCACCTTCTGCAAAGGATTGGAGAGTTAGAGATGGCTTTGTACGGACCAGAACCAGAGCCAGTACTCGAGCTACACGAGCCAGATCCGGAGGAGTCAGATCTCGATGAGGACACTGCTTCTTCGACTACCACAGATGACACAGTTGCTGGACATGGCAATCGTTTCGCGCCTATGCCGCAAAGATCCGTACCAGGCCGTGGAGGTTTTCTCGATGAGTGAGCGTAGGTTCTATAGTGAGACTCCTTCACCGAGTCGCGTCATAGAAAAAGAGTCACCCTTTAGGCGTTAGACTCGGTGATAGTTCAATTTGGATTTTCCTTGTTTCTTTGAGTGTGCAGTATGTGTTGCAAGGCCCTTAGGCATTGTAAGCAACCATACCAAGTTATTAATATCATTAGTTAATAAAGTTGGACCTTAAAGTTACACCTTTCGCCCCGCATAAGTTCCATATTACTTGTCTATTCTTGATTCCCCCTCATCTCTAAAACTTAGAACAAATCGACAGATGGTGAATACCCGCGGAAACTTTGGAAGTAATGGAAGCGGTTCTCGCCCAGCAGAAAACCCCAATGATGGAGCACCAGCACCGCCAGTTGATATGCAGAATTTTGGAGCATTTCTTGCTGCTCAGACTCAGTTGATGCATGCTATGATGCAACAAATGCAACACGTCACTGCTCAGGCCACAGCTAATCAAGTCAATCAGGGACAACGCCAGAATACAAGACTGTCAGAGTTCATGAGGACTCACCCACCCACTTTCTCTGGGAATGCCAATCCATTGGAGGCCGATGATTGGTTAAGGTCAATTGAGAGGAAGCTACACATAGCTCAATGCATAGGAAATGAGAAGGTATTCTACGCTTCTCATCAGTTGGAAGGAACAGCCGCCTGTAGGACCGAGTAGGCAACTAGAGGGGGGGGTGAATAGATGCCGAATAAAAACAACTAATTCTTTCAGAAAAAAACAAAGACCCCTAAAAACGAAAGAATATCTAATATTGTAGAGAACAAAACCCTAGATTAATTAGCGAGACAAGTCGAACAAAAATCAAAACTAGTTCTATCAAAAATCGAACAAACCTTCTAATCAAGAATCAAAGGAAAAAAAAATAAGAGAATATTGCGTAAACTTATCTTTTTATTCCAAAGCCATCTTCAACAAGATGACACAAAAAAAATCTTCTAATCTTTAATGATTAGAAAACCCTAAACAAAATCTCTAATCTCACAAGATTAGAAAACCCTAAACAAACTAAAGAGAGCACAAAAGTTTTTCTTTGTTGTAGACACCTTTTGCTTCTTGCCCTTTTCATTGGATGATTCTCTAAGCCCCTAGAACCCCCTATTTAAAGGGCTCCATAGCAGATTGATTCCTTCTTGTATACGGATCAAAAATTGACAAGCAACCGCACTGCCAAACTCGGACTCCTTTCGGATACCAGCCAACCTCCTCTCGGAAACCACTCGGTCATGCTCGTCCACGACATCCAACAGAGCACGCACTTGGACTCCTTTCGGACACCGCCAAAACTCCTCTCGAGTCGGATGCACACACACAAATGATGCAACCACACATGCCTAAACACCCTGCATGCATTAAATGCACACAACTCACGCACGCCACACAACTCACGCACACATGCATGCTCACACACAGCACACACCCACATGCATGCAACACAAAAATGCACTCATGCAACTCACGCACACACACATGCATGCACCACTCACACCATGCACACACACACACTAGTATGCACACACACATATACCACTCTAAAAAATGTATTCACACGTACTCTAAAAATTGTATACACGCGTACGACCCACTTGCTGCTTTGCCACAGCCATCGGGCGCCGACGCTGCAGTGTCGCCGCTACGGCCGCCGCAGCCGAGCTCCGTCGCCGCAGCTGACGCCATCGACTCCCCGTCGCCGATGCAGTCACGCCGACGCATCCGCTCGGTGCGGCGAAGCCGCTGGTTGCCCGACCGCTCCACCGCTCGAAGCTGCGGCGCAGGTGCCTACTGCGCGTCGGCCGCCACCGTCGGCTTGCCGCGTCGGCCTCGCGAGCTCTGCGCTGCGCAACGATCTCGACCTCACGTGCACCGTTTCTCTAGTCCGAAACATCTCGCATGACACCTCGACCCTCACGACCTCGGTTCCTCCTCGAACCTAGTCTCGGTCTGTCATCGACCATGTTCGACCTCGAGCAACACCTGCACGTGAACAAAAACACAAAACAATTTCGAGCCCAAGTCCACGACTTGACTCAAATTAATCCATACAACCAACTGGTTTCAGATCTTTTTCAAATAAAGAAACCAAAAAAATCGGTTCAAATTGGTTTCAAATTTTTTTTCAAATACTGAGCCAAAATCAAATCAACTCAAATCTTTTCAAATCTCTTCGAATATTCAAATACTCATCATCAAAAACACATGGATCAAAAAACAATGATCCTTCAATCTCCCCCTTGATGAGTAATTTGACAAAACACAATAAGATTTGACAAGAGTAAAGAGAAAAAAAATTTGAGACCCAAAAGATTCCAAGACCAAGTAAAGACCAAGAAAATCCAAATTCTCAAACAGTTTGAAATTCACCTCTCTTTTATTTTTCTTCTTCTTGACTTTTGCTCTCCCCTTTTTGACAAAATAGTCATCAAGATCTCAAAACTCCCTTAATGAATGCAGATCTCAAGCTTTGAAGTATATTCAAGGTATATAATCAAAGTAAAGCATTTGGAGAGTTTTTACGAGAGTTTTCACATTTTGTATCAATTTATCCAATGAGAAAGCAAATTGTGAGAATATGGAAGCCCTAACACATAGAATAGTTGTTGCATAAGCAAATTAGAGCAAACAAGTAAAATGTCATAAATTGATTTTGCTAAAACTAAAAAGAAATCTATCATGAGCAAAGAGAGACTTTCAAATTCACTAATGTTTGTCTCAAGCCTTTTCAAAAAATTGAATTTCCTTTTTCTCTTTTAGCAAGTTTGACAATTTTGCTTTGTGATCAACAGGGATGACAAGTAACTGCACACTAGCCCATACTTGTGTATGAGTAGGTAGTTCTTTCTTGTATCTTTCTCAGTTTAAATTGGCAAGTGGCTTCACATTGTTCTGAACTTTTGTTTAGACAAGTAGCCTTTTCTTGCATCTTTTGAATTTAAATCCTGGCAAGGAAGCTGCACATTGTACTAAACTTGTGTTTAGCCAAGTAGCTTTTGCTTGCATCTTTTCAACTTGCTTTTATCATTTAAAACACTGATTTTGCTTGAGACTCATAATGATCATTTGAAGTCCAACAAAAAGCTCACACATAGTTTCTAATCAGCTCTAGCCTTTCAACAGATGACAAGAAACTTTTAAGCCTATTTCACAAATGTACTACCATAATGAACAAGAGCCAAAATATTCTCAAAAAGCATCTCAAATTGAATTATTTTAGTCTTTTAGTCTTTTAGTGAGAAGTGAAGCAATGTAGCATTAATTTGACTATATACACAAGAATAGTCAACAAAGCTTTGTACTACATGATGTAATGAAAGCAGGGAGTTTTCTTTAAGTGTAACGACAAAATAGCTCCTTGTAGTAACCAAAGTCAAGTAACACAAAAGAAAGAGTTAAAATCAAGACTCCCCCTCAAATCAACCCATGGGGATGAATGATCCCAAGTTCGCCGCGTAAAAAAGCAAAGCGAGAAGAATCAAGCGGCTTAGTGAAAATATCAGCAATTTGAGCATCCGAATCAACAAATTTCAGTTCAATAGCTCCTTTTTCAACATGATCTCTAAGAAAATGATATCGAACATCAATGTGTTTAGTCCTTGAATGTTGAACAGGATTTTTAGCGATGTGAATTGCACTAGTATTATCACAAAGAAGTGGAACACTACTAAAGTTAATGCCGTAATCTTTAAGAGTTGAAGTGATCCAAAGAATTTGTGAACAACAACTAGCGGCTGCAACGTATTCAGCTTCAGCAGTAGATTGAGCAACTGAGGACTGTTTCTTAGAAGACCAAGAAACAAGTGAAGTGCCAAGAAAATGACATGTGCCAGAAGTACTCTTTCTATCTAATCTACACCCCGCAAAATCAGCATCTGAATATCCTAGGAGTGTAAGTGAAGAAGAACAAGAATACCAAATGCCAAATTCAGAAGTGGAGCGAAGATACCTAAAAATTCTTTTAATTGCTTGTCGATGTGATTCTCGAGGAGAGGCTTGAAATCGAGCGCACAAACATACTGCAAAATGTATGTCAGGCCTCAAGCCAAGTCAAGCATGTAGTGATCCAATCATGCTTCTGTATTCTTTTTGGTCCATCTCGACACCATTCTCGTCAAGATCCAAAATTGTTGTTGTGCTCATTGGAGTAGATACTGACTTTCCTTCTCTCATGTCGAATTTCTTTAGTAGCTCCTTTGTATACTTGGATTGGTGCAAGAAGATCCCTTCTTTCGCTTGCTTGATTTGAAATCCAAGGAAGTATGTCAACTCTCCCATCATACTCATCTCGAATTCCCTGGACATCAGCTCGGAAAACTGCAACACAAGAGAGTGGGAGGATCCTCCAAAGATAATATCATCCACATAAATTTGCACCACAAGGAGTTGATCATTTGAATTTTGAGTAAACAGAGTTTTATCAACTTTTCCCATCTCAAAATTATGTTGAAGCAAGAAGCCTTTTAATCTATCATACCATGCACGAGGAGCTTGTTTTAATCCATAAAGAGCTTTTGATAAACGATATACGTGATTAGGAAATTTTTCATTTTCAAAGCCAGGGGGTTGTTTCACAAAAACTTCTTCTTCTATAAAACCGTTTAGAAAAGCACTTTTCACATCCATTTGAAATAACTTAAAACCTTTTGAAGCTGCAAAAGCCAAGAGGATGCGAATAGCTTCTAAACGAGCAACAGGAGCAAATGTTTCATCAAAATCAATTCCTTCAAGTTGAGAAAAACCTTGAGCTACAAGTCTAGCTTTGTTTCTAACAATTATTCCATCTTCATTTAACTTGTTCTTAAAAACCCATTTTGTTCCAATAATGTTTTGATTTTTAGGAGGTTCCACTAAAGACCAAACTTTATTCCTTTCAAAGTTTTCTAACTCTTCATGCATCGCATCTACCCAAGAACTATCAGTTAAAGCATGAGTAATGTTCTTAGGTTCAAAATTTGCAACAAAAGCAGAATGCATGCATAAAAGAGTTTGAGATGAATTAGAACGTGTCACCCTTTCATGAAGACTTCCAATAATTTGTTCAGGAGGATGGTTCTTCAAAACAGTAAGGGGAGGTCCAGTTGTTTCAGTCGTCGTGGGAGGTGTAGGAGAATCTGAAGTAGTAGTCACATCAATTTGTTCAGGAACATCTTCCCGTTCTGTAGGTATGAGCTCATCATCATCATTATCTTCATCATTTTCTTCGAATCTTTTATCCAAAAAGATTGGCTCTAAATCTTCTCGTGAACCTGAAATGTCGGGTCTAGCTCCAGGGCTAGCCTCATCAAAAGTAACATCGCATGTCTCCAACAATTTGTTAGTTGATAAATCAAGTACACGATATCCACGAGAGTGCAACGAATAGCCAAGGAAAATACCATCTGTACTACGAGCTTCGAATTTATCAAGATTTCCATGTTTAAGAATAAAGCATTTGCAACCAAACACTCGTAAGTGAGAAACAGATGGTTTACGATCAAATCTTAGTTCATAAGATGTTTTACCAAGTAAAGCTCTGAGATAGACCCTATTTGATATATAGCAAGCAGAAGAAATTGCCTCAGCCCAAAATTTTCTTGAAGTATTGTATTCATCTAGCATAGTTCTAGCCATTTGAATCAAAGTTCTATTTTTCCTTTCTACAACACCATTCTGTGAGGGAGAATATGGCGAAGAAAATTGATGTTCAATCCCATTAGTTTCACAAAAGATTTAAACAAGGCATTTTTGAATTCTGTACCATTATCTGTTCTTATGGCTTTCAATGAGTTAGGCAATTCATTTATCAATCTCTTAATGAAGACATGAAAGAGTCCAAAAATCTCATCTTTTGAAGACAGAAAATGCACCCAAGAGTATCTCGAATAATCATCAACTATTACTAGAAAGTACCACTTACCTCCTACCGATTGTACTCGAGATGGTCCCTCTGTATCCATGTGAAGAAGTTGACCGGGGCGGTGGTCATTATAGTAGAGACAGGAACATGAGGGGCTCCAACCATCTTACCATGTCGACAGGAAGCACAAACAATGTCTTTGCAAGATTTCAATTTTGGCAAGCCACGAATTAAGTCTAGACCACTCAATCTAGATAACAGATCAAAGCCCATGAGACCTAACCGACGATGCCAAAAATTGAGATTTCTAGATTAAAGCAACAAAACAATGTGAACTTGAAGCATTGCTAAAATTTGCTATGAAAATTTTTCCAAGTCTAGATATTTTAAGAATCAAGTTTCCAGAAGCATCGAGTACTCTACATGCATTCGGTTTAAAACTTACTTCAAAGTTCTCATCCAACAATTGAGATACAGACAGAAGGTTGAATTTCAGTTTCGACACCAAAGAGACATTTTTTAAAGTAAAGTGCTCATTTACCTTCACTGTACCTTTTGCAATGACGCGCCCAGTAGTAGCATCTCCAAAAGTGATCGTTTCGTTCCCAGATGCTTTTGTTAGGGAGGAGAACCAACTTGGGTTGCCTGTCATGTGTTGGCAGCATCCTGAATCAACAACCCAGATGTTCTCCTTCCCTTCTCGTACCACCTACATGTTATGGACAGAAGATGCCGAGGATTCAAATACCAAGTTAGAGAAATAAGATTTAGGTATCCAAAGATCGAATCACTCGACGAGGAGGTGATCGTACAAAAGCTTGTGAATGCAAAGTAGATGAATTTCAGGTATTTTGTTTGCTTTCACTAGCGGAACATGTGGAGAAATGATACGTGTTTGTCTAAAGTTAGACTTAGCCTTTGAATTTTCCTTTCTCTGTTGTTTGGCTAGTCTAAAACAAAAATTCATCAAATGACCATCTTTTCCACAATGAGTGCAATTGTACTTAACAAATGGTTTGTCTTTAGAAGCAGAAGCAACATTTGCATTCATCATAGTAGAAGATAAAATTCCAGCAGATTTGAAGACAGTTTTCTGTGTTCTTTGACAATTTCAAACTTTCCACTTTCAAGAGTTTTAACAATAGTAGGAGCATATGATTTGTGATGAGCATAAGGATCAAAACCTAAACCTTTGTGATGAGTGTCGACTCTTGATTGATCCAAAATCATATTTAGATTTTTCTTTCCTTTAGTAAAACGTTCTAAAGACTTTTCCAAGTAATCAATTTTTCGAGAGAGTGTTAAACAATTATTACAGGAAACATCTACTTTTTCTTTTGCTTGCGACAAGTTGAGCATGAAAGAACTTCATGTGTAAGCAAATCATTAACCAATTGAGTAATCTTAGCATCTGCATCATGCAACTTCAATTCTAGTATGGGACATTTAGAACAAGAAGTTTGACCATGTAAACCATCAAGAGAGCAACCAACATTTTTCACAAGTTTTTCATTTTTCAAAGCATGGATAGATCTTTCTCTAAGTTTTTATTTTTGAGTAAAGATTTTCTTAAAGATTTTCTCAATATGACTAAAACTTCACAAAGCTCATCATACGAAGGTATTACCTCATCACCGTCATTTGGAAGTCTTGTCGTTGTCACTAGAATCACTAGTGTTCCTTTCGCCATGAAGCATAGTCCGGTGAAATCTTTCTCGTCCAAATTAGTTTGCTTTGCTTCCTTCTCATCGTCAGTTGAATCATCAATGTCGCTTAAGTCTAAGCGACCAATTGCTTGAAGACTTTGTTGAGCATCTTTTTGTCCGTTGCTTATTTTTGTCCTTGCTTTCTTTTGGCGGAAGGACTTGGAGGAGTTGCTTTGCTCCTTCTCCTCTTTATCTTTGTTCTTGAAACAGTTAGCACGGATGTGCCCAGCCTTGCCGCAGTTGTAGCAGTGGATGGAGGCTCCTCTTCTCTCCCTTGATCTCATGTAAGCTGCATTGACACGCTTGGAAAGAAGAGCAAGTGTATCTTCTGGTATTTGATCTAGCTGTTCATCACTAAGAGCACTCAAAGCAGTAATGGAATATGATGATGAAGAACTAGTGGCATTATCATATGAAGAATTAGCATTAAGAGCCATAGAGTTATCATTGGAAGTTCTTGAAACGATGTCTATCTCAAAAGTCTTGAGACTAGAATATAGTTTATCCAAAGTCATTTCACTCATCTTGTGAGCTTCCCTAAAAGCAGTCACTTTCATTTGCCAGATTTTAAGATCAAGAGATGATAGGAAATGTCTAGCATTTTCAGAGTCAGTGTACTTTACATCTACAGCTCTAAGATTGTTTAAAATTATGTTAAAGCGAGCAAAACAATCATCTAGAGATTCTCCAGAGTTCATTTCAAATCTAGTGTATTCCTTTTAAATTGATCTTGCCTAGCTTCTTTTACAGAGTCAAGACCCTCGTGATAATCTTGAAGAGATTTCCAAATTTCATGAGCGATGAGTAAATGATGACTCTATCGAATTCTTTTCTAGCAAGTCCTTGAAGCAATATGTTTCTAGCTCTATTATTGTTTTCAACATCTTTTTCAAACTCGATTTTATCAATATCATCATTAGAAGGAAGCTAAATTTAAATTTTTACCTTGCGCCAAATCGCGTTACCTTGAGCTTGAAGATATGCAGTCATCCGGATCCGCCAGTGGGGGAAGTCTGTGCCATCGAAGATTGGCGGCTTGTTCGAGTATTTCTCCGTTGCCATAACTTACCGTTTTACTAATCACCTGTTAAGATGGATTAGTGGAGCCTTGCTCTGATACCACTTGTAGGACCGAGTAGGCAACTAGAGGGGGGGGTGAATAGATGCCGAATAAAAACAACTAATTCTTTCAGAAAAAAACAAAGACCCCTAAAAACGAAAGAATATCTAATATTGTAGAGAACAAAACCCTAGATTAATTAGCGAGACAAGTCGAACAAAAATCAAAACTAGTTCTATCAAAAATCGAACAAACCTTCTAATCAAGAATCAAAGGAAAAAAAAATAAGAGAATATTGCGTAAACTTATCTTTTTATTCCAAAGCCATCTTCAACAAGATGACACAAAAAAAATCTTCTAATCTTTAATGATTAGAAAACCCTAAACAAAATCTCTAATCTCACAAGATTAGAAAACCCTAAACAAACTAAAGAGAGCACAAAAGTTTTTCTTTGTTGTAGACACCTTTTGCTTCTTGCCCTTTTCATTGGATGATTCTCTAAGCCCCTAGAACCCCCTATTTAAAGGGCTCCATAGCAGTTGATTCCTTCTTGTATACGGATCAAAAATTGACAAAGAACCAAGACTCTGCCAAACTCGGACTCCTTTCGGATACCAGCCAACCTCCTCTCGGAAACCACTCGGTCATGCTCGTCACGACATCCAACAGGAGCACGCACTTGGACTCCTTTCGGACACCGGCCAAAACTCCTCTCGGAGTCGGATGCACACACACAGCGATGCAACCACACATGCCTAAACACCCTGCATGCATTAAATGCACACAACTCACGCACGCCACACAACTCACGCACACATGCATGCTCACACACAGCACACACCCACATGCATGCAACACAAAAATGCACTCATGCAACTCACGCACACACACATGCATGCACCACTCACACCATGCACACACACACACACTAGTATGCACACACACATATACCACTCTAAAAAATGTATTCACACGTACTCTAAAAATTGTATACACGCGTACGACCCACTTGCTGCTGCCGCGCTGCAGCCACTGGCGCCGACGCCGTGTCGGCAATGCCGGGCCGCCGCGGCTGAAGCTCTGTCGCCGCGGTGACGCCATCGACTCCCGGTTGCCCGATGCGTCGCCGACAAGATCCGCTTCGGTGCGGCGAAGCCGCTGGTTGCCCGACCGCTCCGGCCGCCGCTCGCTGCGGTAGCGCCGTGCCCTACGCGTCGGCCGCCCGGTAGTCGGCTTGCGCGCGTCGGCCTCGCGAGCTCTGCGGCTGCCGCAACGATCTCGACCTCACGTGCACCGTTTCTCTAGTCCGAAACATCTCGCATGACACCCTCGACCCTCACGACCTCGGTTCCTCCTCGAACCTAGTCTCGGTCTGTCATCGACCATGTTCGACCTCGAGCAACACCTCGTGACGTGAACAAAAACACAAAACAATTTCCGAGCCCAAGTCCACGACTTGACTCAAATTAATCCATACAACCAACTGGTTTCAGATCTTTTTCAAATAAAGAAACCAAAAAAAAATCGGTTCAAATTGGTTTCAAATTTTTTTTCAAATACTGAGCCAAAATCAAATCAACTCAAATCTTTTCAAATCTCTTCGAATATTCAAATACTCATCATCAAAAACACATGGATCAAAAAACAATGACGAATGGTGGGAGAACTTCTGTGCCACGCAAGAGAACCCTCAAGATATCACTTGGGAAGAGTTCACGGTGCATTAAAATCGTATCACGTGCCAGAAGGAATCATGGACCTTAAGAAAGAGGAGTTCAGAGCACTGAAGCAAGGTAATCAGCCAGTGGCCGACTACCTGAACAAGTTCACACAGCTAGCACGCTACGCACCTGAGGATGTAGCGACAGATAAAGCCAGACAGTCTCGTTTCATGAAGGGACTTAACTCAGGACTACAAGTAGGACTGATCACCCACACCTTTCCAGATTTCCAAGAATTAGTGAATAAGGCGCTTATTCTTGAGGACAAGCGCAAGGAACTGGATGAGAACAGGAAGCGCAGGATGCAACAGCAAGGATCACGCCAGGGAACGCAACAGCGTTTGAGAGTTGCACCAAATCAATTTTTCAGATTCCAGCCACAGAATGCTACAAGGACACCGTCACCAGCACCAAGACCTGTCAATCAGAACTACCAGACCCCAGCCCCCGCTAGAAACGCTGCTCCAGGCAGTCAGCAAGGAACAGTGAGACGCTGCTACAACTGCAACGAGCCAGGACACTTTGCCAACAGTTGTCCAAAGAAGACAGCAGGAGTGACCCCAGTTCGCTTCAATCTAGGAACTACCCCAGCTAGGACGCCAGCACCAGGAGTCACACCCCAGACCGTGGTGAGAGGCCGAGTCAACCATGTCACCGCCGATGCCCTGCAGAATGCTACAGACGTCGTACTGGGTAAGTTACTTGTTAACTCAGTACCTGCAACAGTTTTGTTTGACTCTGGAGCTTCGCATTCGTTTGTTTCGCAAGGCTTTGCTACTAGAAATGATTTGGGGATTGCAAGACTTAAGTGCATGCTTTTAGTTCAAACCCCTGGTTCCGAACTCCGAACGAAAGTAGGATGTTCCGGGGTGAGAATACTAATAGATGGAATAGAGTTCCTAGCAAACCTTATAATTTTGGAGACCCAGACCTTAGACGTTATTTTGGGAATGGACTGGTTATCCAAGCACAAGGCCGTATTGGATTGTGGACGAAGGACTATCTCAGTTGAGAGCCCGTGTGGGAAGAAAGTGGAATTTCAAGCCACTACAGTTAGAGATGGACAGTTGATGGTTAACTTGATGCCAAGGCAATCTGCATAGAGGATGTCTCAGTAGTGAATGAGTACCCAGATGTTTTTCCTGAAGATCTACCTGGTATGCCGCCAGACAGGGACGTAGAGTTTGTGATAGAGCTTGTACCTGGTACAGCACCGATAGCAAAGAGACCCTATCGGATGTCCACCGAGGAGTTGGTAGAGATGAAGAAACAGCTAGAAGAGTTAATGGAGAAAGGATTTATCAGACCGAGTTCGTCGCCATGGGGAGCACCAGTTTTGTTTGTCAAGAAAAAGGACGGGAGTTTCAGGATGTGCATTGACTACCGTGCACTCAATGAAGTCACCGTGAAGAATAAGTATCCGCTACCCAGGATTGATGATTTGTTTGATCAGCTGAGAGGAGCCGGAGTTTTCTCCAAGATTGATCTAAGATCGGGATACCATCAGTTGAAGATCCGATCAGAAGATATCCCGAAGACTGCATTCTCGTCAAGATATGGACATTACGAGTTTACAGTTATGTCCTTTGGATTGATTTAATGCGCCAAAGATATTTCATGAATATGATGAATAAGGTGTTCATGGAGTATTTGGACAAGTTTGTCGTCGTGTTCATAGATGACATCTTAATCTACTCCAAGACGGAGGATGAACATGCCGAACACTTAAGGCGAGTTTTAGAAAAGCTGAGGGAACAGCAACTTTTCGCCAAGTTCAGCAAGTGTGATTTTTGGAAGGATAAGGTAGAATTCCTCGGACATGTAATGACCGCAGGAGTCGCCGTAGATCCAAGCAAGGTAGAAGCTGTGTTACATTGGGAGCAGCCGAAGACTGTGACCCAGATCCGGAGTTTCCTTGGAATGGCAGGGTACTACCGCCGTTTCATTGAAGGCTTTTCGACAATTGCGAAACCTCTTACGCAATTGCTGAAAAAGGAGAAGAAGTTTGCATGGACGCCAGAATGTGAGAAAGGATTTCAAGAGCTGAAGAAGCGATTGACATCAGCACCGGTGTTAGTTCTACCGGATGTTAATCAAAGCTTTGATATTTATTGTGACGCATCGCGCCAAGGACTCGAATGTGTGCTGATGCAGAACGGAAAGGTCGTCGCTTATGCATCAAGGAAGTTGAGGCCGCATGAGGAAAATTATCCGACACATGACCTAGAGTTAGCTGCCGTAGTGCATGCTTTGAAGATATGGCGTCACTATCTGATTGGAAACAGATGTGAAGTATATACGGATCATAAGAGCCTTAAGTACATATTCACCCAGTCGGATCTGAATATGAGGCAAAGGAGATGGTTAGAGTTAATCAAGGACTACAATGTTGGAATCCATTACCATCCCGGGAAGGCCAACGTAGTAGCCGATGCTCTGAGTCGGAAAAGCCATACCGTGAGTACGTTGCTAGCCACAAGTCAGGATGAGTTATGTGAGGATTTCCATAGAATGAAGATTGAGGTGGTACCTAGCGGATTCTTGGCCGCATTAGAAGTAAAGCCTACCCTAGAGGACCAGATCCGAGAAGGATAGAAGGATGATGACAAAATCCGCAGGATTAAGTCCATCAATGAAGAAGGCAATGCAGAGGAATTCAGGTTTGATGAGCAAGGCACGTTATGGATGAAGGATCGGATTTGTGTGCCTAACAAGAAGGAGTTAAAGCAAGCGATTTTGGAAGAAGCCCATGACTCCAAGTATTCAATTCATCCTGGAAGCGCCAAGATGTATCAGGATCTGAAGGAAAGATTCTGGTGGCCAAGCATGAAGCGTGAAGTTGCCGAGCATGTTGCATTGTGCGATGTATGCCAGAAAGTCAAGGCAATGCATCAGAGACCAGCAGGATTACTACAGCCGCTGAAAATACCTGAGTGGAAGTGGGAGGAAATCGGGATGGATTTCATTACCGGTTTGCCTAAGACTCAAGGAGGTTATGACTCCATATGGGTTATAGTGGATCGCTTGACCAAAGTAGCCCATTTTATCCCCGTGAAGACCACTTACTCGGGGGATAAATTGGCAGAGTTGTACATGATCAAGATCGTCTATTTGCACGGTGTGCCAAAGAGGATTGTATCGGACAGAGGTACCCAATTTACCTCAAGGTTTTGGAATAAGTTGCATGAAGCCATGGGAACCCATTTGAACTTCAGCACAGCCTATCATCCACAGACGGATGGACAAACCGAAAGAGTCAACCAGATTCTGGAGGATATGTTAAGAGCTTGTGCATTGGCTTATGCTACCTCTTGGGATAAGAGTTTGTCGTATGCCGAGTTCAGTTACAACAATAGTTATCAGGCTAGTTTACAAATGTCACCTTTTGAGGCACTGTATGGTCGACCCTGTCGGACGCCATTGAATTGGAATGAGACCGGTGAGCGCCGTGTCTTCGGGCCTGATATTCTTCAAGAGGCTGAAGAGCAGATTGCCATGATTAGGGAAAGGTTGAAAATAGCCCAATCACGACAAAAGAGTTATGCTGACAACCGTCGCCGGGATTTGAGTTTTGAACCAGAAGACTTTGTATACCTCAGAGTTACGCCTCTCAGGGGAGTTAAGAGGTTCCATGCCAAAGGGAAACTCGCACCCGTTATGTTGGACCATTTAAGATTTTGAGCCGCAGAGGCGAAGTTGCTTATCACCGGAGTTGCCACGATCGTTAGCAGGAGTACATGACGTATTCCATGTGTCCCAGTTGAAGAAGTGTCTCAGTGCACTGAGGAGCAGACGCCGCTAGAGTCAATCGAGTTGCAAGAAGATTTGACTTACAAGGAGCATCCGTGAAGATTTTAGACACCATGGATCGAGAGACTAGAAACAAGTCAACCCGTTTACGTAGAATTCGTGGAGCAACCATGCAGAGCGAAGCGACTTGGGAGCCTTGAAGAGGATCTCAAGAAAGAGTTTCCAAACCTATTCCGTAGTAAGCCCCGAATCTCGGGACGAGATTCTATTAAGGGGGGGAGGTTTGTAACACCCCAAAATTTTGCTTTTCTTAAATTCATGTGTGATTTGGCACTTTGGTGAATTTTTGGAATTTTCTGGAATTTATTTGGATTTATTTGGAATTTATTTGAATTTATTCCATTTTGAAATAATTAAAGAATTTAATTTTGCAAATAAAATTTTGTTGGAAATATTTTATTTGAGTCCAAAATGTTCCAAAATATTTTCCAGAATTTTTCTGGAATTTTCTGAGTATTTTGCTATTTTTAATGAATTAAATGAATTTCTGGGAATTATTTTAATTATTAAATCGCTGGAAAATGCAAATGGGTTTGCACTGTTCATCCGACCGAGCCGCACCCGAGTCAGACTCGAGTCCGACCCGAGCCAGCCGAGTCGGTTGAACCCAACCCTAACCCAAGTTGATTCCGACCGTCGGATCGAGATCCAACGGTCCGGATTGGATCGCATCGGTTCGAGCCGAGACCGGACCGGACCCGATCGCGCCCGTGCGATCGTGGCCGTTGATCACGCCACGTGAACGGTCGACCGTCGTCGTCTCCGCCCGAGTCCGAGCCGGACTCCGCCGCCGCGCCCGCCGCCGTGGAGAATTAGGTTTCCGTCTCGGGCACGAACGCCGAGGCTATTTAAAGCCCGGTCACGCCCGAGGTTGCCCTCCTCCATGCGCACCCGTGTCCCGAGCCATCTACGCTGAGCCATCGCCCGTTTGCCCGTCTGAGCTCGCCGTAGTTGGAGGAGGTGTCCGCCGCGGTTTCTTGTAGTTTTCGCCGCCGTCCGTCGTCTTCCGCCGAAGGAGCCCAGATCCGAGTCCCCGCCGAGACGCACCGAAGAGACCACCCACTTCGCCGGGCGTGCGAAACGCCGTCGGTGTGGTCTTCGTTCTCAACGCGCCGCCGGAGCTCCGCGTGGACATCGCACTGGCATGAAGCTTCTCGACCGTCGGATCTTCATCGCACGGTCGATTTAAATCCACGTCACCCACGGTAAAGAATCACGTGTTAATCTCCAGATCTAATCTCAACCGTTGGATCTAGATCCAACGGCTTAGATTGAACCACGTTCATAGCAATAGATTGGATCTTGACCGTCCGATCAAGATCGAACGGTCCAGATCAGTGGAGTTGTTTTCCAAGCGCGTTAGCCAGATCTAATCTGGGCCGTTGAATTTCAAATCAACGGCCAAGATTGCGCCATGTGTCGGGAAGCCTGACCGCCGCGGTCAGCCGCCCACGCTGGCGTGCGCAGGACGCCGACACGCGGGCCCGCGCGTGTCGAGGGCCCACTGTCGACCATGAGCCGTGGGCGAGCCCACTGCGGACCGAAAGCCGAGATCGCGGCGCCGTCCGTGGACCCGAGGGCACGCAGCGTCGTCACCCGATTGGTCCACGTGTCCTCTTGACGCCAATAAATGATTTTCCGAAAAAGAAAATGATTTAATAATTCGGTTTAATAATTGATTTGAATTTCAAAACTTCAAACGCTTATAACTTTTGCGTTTCAACTCCGATTTGAGTGATTCAAATTTCTAAATTCGTATAAAATTGAGATCTACTTAAATATGAATTTTATTTAATTTTTGGACTAAAGTTTTTCTCTGTAAAATTATTTAATTGATTATTTAAACTTTAAATAATCATAACTTTTGCGTTTTAACTCCGAATTTGACGATTCCAGTTTCTAAAAATTCATAAAATTATGTTCTCTCTGTTTATGGATTTTATTTGGATGTTTGGACACTTTTTGCATATTGTTTATTTGTGTATTTGCTATTTGCACGCTTTACGAGTAGACGTTGAAGTGCCGGAAGGATTCGAAGGAGAAGTATTGACTCAGGATCCAACTCAAGACCAAGAACAAGGACTTTTTGAAGGCAAGTTGTGCTTTGATCATGTTGAACCTATTTTGAAATCTATTTTGATTTAACCTATTGCATGCTAGTTCAATTAGAAAATACTTTATTCAAATATGGGGGATTAGATAAATACCAATTTGCTGTATGACACCTTGATTATTTAAGTATGTGCCATAACCCCTTGTCACCCTAGTTGTGGATTACTAGTTGGACATTATTAGATTGCCAACATGGGTTTTAGACCGTTGTAGTATACTGCTTAGACACACTTTCGTGCTCATGACATGATTTTGGACAATCAAATGCTAATATTGACTTAATGATATATTGAACCTGTTTTGGAAAGGTATCATGTGATGTTGATGGCACGTGGTGCATGGTAATCAACTGGGGTTTGATAAATAGTTTTCGACCGGGCATGTGGCAAGAGTAATCAGGTGGGCCAGTTGTGGCATTGGGGATGTTGATTTGGTTCTTCGGGTAGTCTTGCCCTGGTCACCCTAAGGACTTAACCTTGCAAGCCTTTGAACTGGGTCTAACGTGCAACCACATGTCTGCAATGGGACGGACCTAGTTGACTAAGTTGCTAATAACGTACCTGTGGGACCTCAGGAGGTCAACTACACCCTTTGTGTAAGTTGTATGGGGGAGCGTACCGGGGCTGAGGCCAGGTACCCATCTAACGGTTGATTGGCCTAGACTTCGCCTTAGCTAAGGGAAGGGTTAGTGTGCAATAACCGGGGAGGACCACTTGTATTGTTAGAAGTTTCCGAAAGACTTTGTTACGGGAACTCGCCTTTGTGGTGTTTGACTGTATCTTGTGGGTAAAGTGCATATCCTCTGCAGAGTGTAGAATCTATTCGAATAGCCGTGTCCGCGGTATTGGACATCGCTCGGGAATTACAGTCAAGGGTTAGATTTTCTCAAAAATAACTTGGACTTGAAAGGTTGGGTTGGATTGACAATGATGTTAGAAATGTGGTTTAGGATGGGAAAAATGTTTACTAAACTTCTTGAAAAGTTATTTATGCTTTACTTGTTTCTACTGCTTTCGAATCTACTTATACTACTTGTCAAATGCTGTTTACTATAAATATACCTTGAGCTATTCCTTTGTACCAAGCCATGCATATAGTATATTAGCTTTGCATTACGTGCATGACTTGCTTGAGTACCAAGTACTCACCCTTGCCACCCTACAACACAGTTGAAGAGGAGACTACACCGCTTTGGAGGAGGAGCTCCAAGAGGATCCGTCTACTTAGGAGCGAGCCCGATCGGTTGCTGTGGTATCTTGGATGGCGCCACGGGTTATCTTATTTTCATTGCTACTATTTCTCTCTTAATAAGATTCGCCCTGTGAGGCGTATATTGTAACTTGACCATAAGGTTGAGTAACCAGTTTGGTTATTTAAATAAAAGTACTTTATTAGTATCGAGTGGTATGATTGTGATATTTACCGATGTTAAGACTGTGTGCACTAGCGCGTTCCTGGACTAGTGTTGAATACACAGAGGGTCCGGATTTGCAAATTCGGGGTCCCGACATAAACTAGTTTGATTTGTAGTATTTTTCCGAATGTGTGTTTATATGTTGTTTTGAGTGTTTATTTGGTTCTTTATCTACTACGCATAGACGTGAAGATCAGGACCATGATCAAGCTTTAGACCAAGACCAGCTATTTTTCGAAGGCAAGTTATGCTTTGATCATTTTGCTCTTATGTCTTGAAATGTTATGTTGATTTAAATTATGCACGCTATTTTAGCTACAATGCTTTCAAGTAATTTGGGATTAGATAATTACCACTTGATACTGTCACCTTGTCCATAATATTGTATGTCACTAAATCATTTGTCACCCGAGGTTGGATTTTACATACTGGTCAATACTAGTTGTCGGTGTATTCCACACCAGGGTGCCCACTGCACAAGGCAGCCGCCGCCGGACACGTGGCATCTAGGCCACGTCTTCGGTGGTTGGCCGAGTGATCGCCAGCAGAAAGGTGGTGACCAGGCCACGCCCCCGGCGGTCAGTTGAGTGATCGCCGGCGGGAGGGTGCCGACCAGACCACACCCCCGGCGGTCAGTCGAGTGATCGCCAGCGGGAGGGTGGCGACCAGGCCATGCCTCTGGCGATCAGTTCAGTGATCGCCAGCGGGAGGGTGGCGACCAGGCCATGCCGCTGGCGATCAGTTCCCGAGGACATTTAATGGCCTGCGCGGCCATTCGAGAGGTCAAAGGCATTTAATGCATGTCGTGCGCATTAAATGGGGGTAATGAAGGCTGCGGTATGGCGGCGCGTGTTCCCAACGTGCGCCATAATGACGAGCGACGTCAGGGTGCATTTCTCCACCCCGGTGGAGCGGGCGAAGCTAGCAGGCGCGGCGCTCAAGGGCGGAGGGAGAGGATGTCTGCACCAGGGCATTAAATGTGTTGCAGGGGCATTTAATGCTAGAGAGTAGGGTAATGAGAGGGCTTACTGTGTAAGCCTCCCATGCGCCCCTGCCAGCCCGAGTATAAAAGGGAGTTGGGGTGCATGGGAAGAGGGGTTGGATGATTTTCTCTCAGAATAGACTCTCCATTCCAGGCGGGCTGATATGGTTGGCTTTGGGTAGCTGTTCATCTTCCAGCTCCCCCCAGGGATACGATAATACAAGAACACAGGAGTAGGGTTATTACCCTGAGGAGGGCCCGAACCTGACAAATCGCTAGTCTCCTTCCATACTTCGCCCCCGGTTCTCCATTCCCCGAGCAATATCCACGAAAGCCCTAGTTAGAACTTAGTATACCCCTCGCCGGAAGGGGACTGTTGGCTCATACACTGACAGTGCCGCGCCAGGTAGGGGGCTTAGTGGTTGGATTGTTCTTCCTTATTCCATCTCCTTGCGAAGTTTGCAAGAAGCTTCGACGGTTACGAGTATGGCAACTTTTGGCTCCAAGCATGATGGTCTGCTCGAGGAGAGCCGCGCTCGCGGCTGTCCTGACGCTCGCCCAGAGCGTCGGGCCCCCCGGGGCCATCCGCCCACACGGGGATGCGTGGTGCTTCGACGTTAGGGGCCCAACCCGTCCAGCGGCGTCTCCTGATGGGAGACGACACCCCGGTGTGGAACCTTCAAGCGGCCCGGCTGCTCCTCGATCATCCCCCGGTTGCGCTAGAGGGCGAAACCCCGGTCGCTCCATGGTTGCGGGACATCGCCCGCCTGGTGGATGCCGCCCAACAGCAAGTAGAGGCGGCGAATCGACCAGGGGCTTCCGATGTTGGGCGACAGAGAGCGCGCGTGGCTGACGTGCAAGCCTCTAGCCGCACGGCTACAGTTTGTTCTGGTCGTAGGGATTGAAACAAAGGAAAGGGTGCGCCTATTGCGGCCCCCTCAAGCACAGGGGGACGGGCACGCGCCCCCACTTCTTCCCGTGGTTCCCCCAAGGCGGCGGGGGGCCATGGGGATCTGAGGGCTCGCCTAGACGAAAGGAGGTCCCAACACGGCGGTGACTTGCCCGACGTCCTTAGGGGGTGCCGCGCTAATATGCAACGCCGCGTGGGCCACCCGCCATTTAGCGGTCGGGGGGAAACCTCTCCCCCTGATTCCAGGGAGAGCGCAGACTCGTACTCCTCAACCCCATCTCGGGACCGAGGGGCGGACGAGAGGCGCTGCTCCCCCTATAACGTTGGATGCCAACCGTTCTCCCTCCGCCTGCATCAAGCTGCGTGGCCGGAGAGATTTCGCCCCGCGTCCATCGAGAAGTATGACGGCACCACCAACCCGGAGGAGTTCCTGCAGATCTACACCACGGTGGTGCGCACCGCGGGAGGGTCTGAGAAGGTCATGGCCAACTACCTCCCGACGTCACTGACGGGCTCCGCCCGTTCCTGGCTGTTGAACCTCCCCCTGTCGGGACCCCGAATTTGCAAATCCGGACCCTCTGTGTATTCAGCACTAGTCCAGGAACGCGCTAGTGCACACAGTCTTAACATTGGTAAATATCACAATCATACCATTCGATATTATCAAGTACTTTATTTAAATAACCAAACTGGTTACTCGACCTTATGGCCAAGTTACAAATATATGCCTCGCAAGGCGAAACTTATTCAGAGAAAAATAATAGCAATAGCAGCGGAAAAACAAATAGCTTCGTGGCGCCATCCAGTATACCACAGGCAACTGACTGGGCTCGCATCCCTAAGTAGACGGATCCTCTTGGAGTTCCTCCTCCGGCCGGGCGTAGTCTCCTCTTCAACCGGTGTTGTGTTGAGGCAAGGGTGAGTACTTGGTACTCGACAAGTCATGCACAGAATGCAAGCTAATATACTATATGCAAGGCTTGGTACAAAGGAATAGCTCAAGGTATATTTGCGATGCTTGACTTTTGACAAGTAATATAAGTAGATTCGAAAGCAGTAGAAATAAGTAAAGCGTAAATAACTTTTCCAGAAGTTTAATAAACATTTTTCCCCATCCTAAACCACATTTCCATCATCTTCATTATTAAACCAACCCAACTTTTCAAACCAACGTTATTTTTGAGAAAATCTAACCCTTGACTGTAATTCCCAAGCGATGTCCAGTACCGTGGACTCGGCTATTTAAATAGATTCTAAACTCTGCAGAGGTTATGCACTTTACCCACAAGATACAGTCAAACACCACAAAGGAGAGATACAGTAACAAAGTCTTTCTGAAACTTCTAACAATACAAGTGGTCCTCCCCTGTTATGGAGCACTAACCATTACCTTCTCTAAGGAGAATTCTAGGCCAATCAACCGTTAGATGGGTACCTGGCCTCAGCCCCGGTACGCTCCCCCGTACAACTTACACAAAGGGTGTAGTTGACCTCCTGAGGTCCCACAGGTACGTTATTAGCAACTTAGTCAACTAGGTCCGTCCCATTACAGACATGTGGTTGCACGTTAGACCCATTTCAAAGGCTTGCAAGTTTAAGTCCTTAGGGTGACCAGGTCAAGACTACCCGAAGAACCAAATAAACACTCCCAATGCCACAACTGCCCACCTGATTACTCTTGCCACATGCCCTGGCCGAAATCGTTTATCAAACCCCGCTTGATTACCCCGCACCACGTGCCATCAACATCACATGATACTTTTCCAAAACAGGTTCAATATATCATTAAGTCAATATTAACATTTGATTGTCCAAAACCATGTCATGAGCACGAAAGTGTGTCTAAGCAAAGATACTACAACGGTCTAAAACCCATGTTGGCAATTTACTAATGTCCAACTAGTAATCCACAACTAGGGTGACAAAGGGTCATGGCACATACTTAAATAATCAAGGTGTCATACAAAGAAATTGGTATTTATCTAACCCCCATGTTTAAACAAAGTATCTTTCTAATTGATCTAGCATGCAATAGTTTAAATCAAAATAGATTTCGAAATAGGATCAACATGGTCAAAGCACAACTTGCCTTCAAAAAGTACTTGCTCTTGGTCTTGAGTTGGATCCTGAGTCAATACTTCTCCTTCGAATCCTTCCGGCACTTCAACGTCTACTCATAAAGCGTGCAAATAGCAAATACCCAAATAAACAATAGGCAAAAAGTGTCCAAACATCCAAATAAAATCCATAAATAGAAAGAACATAATTTTATGGATTTTTAGAAACTGAAATCGTCAAATTTGGAGTTAAGACGCAAAAGTTATGATTATTTAAAGTTTGAATAATCATTTAAATAATTTTGCAGAGAAAAACTTTAGTCCAAAAATTAAATAAAATTTATATTTAGATAGATCTCAATTTTATACAAATTTAGAAATTTGAATCACTCGATTCGGAGTTGAAACGCAAAAGTTATAAGCGTTTGAAGTTTGAAACAAAATCTGAAATCATTATTTCGAATTAATAAATCATTTTCTTTTTCGGAAATTAATTATTGCGTCAGCATGGACACGTGGCAGCCTCTGATTGGTTGGCTGACGTCAGCCGGTCCATGGACGTAGTCCACGCTCGGCTCGGGTCCATCGTGGACTCGGTCCACGACTCTACGTGAGACTGACATGTGGGTCCGCCTCGGGTGACGTCATCGCTGACGTCGGCGCTTAGGCTGGTCGGCCCGGCCGACATGCGGGCCCTCGACACGCGGGCCAGCGTGTCGGCGTCCTGCCTTCGCCAGCGTGGGCCGGCGCTGCGTGTCGGTCCAACTTCCCGACACGTGGCGCAATCTCGACCGTTGATTTGAAATTCAGCGGCGCGATTAGATCCAGGGTTAACGTGTTGAATCTACTCGATGATCGTGGGCGTTCGATCTAGATCGGACGGTCCAGATCTAATCCTATAATAACACTACTACAAAGACGTGGCGATCGTGGGCCGTTGGATCTTGATCCAAGCGGTTCCGGATCTAATCGGGTTTCTAGGGTTTGGGGAGAACGTGGGCTCACCGTGGATCGTCGGATCTTGATCGGACGGTGAGAACCTTCGCGGGTGACGATGGCGTCGCGGCGGGCTTGGTGCACGGAGACGGAACGGCGACCAAGGGCACGCGGCGCTACGGGCCTCTCGGCGAGATGAGTCCTCCCTTCGAGTGCGTCGTCGCGGGGATCCGGATCCGGCTCCTTCTGGCGGAAGACGACGGACGACGGCGGAAGCGGCGCAAACCGCAGACAACAGAGTTCCAACTCCGGCGAACTCGTATGGGCAAACGGCGACGGCTCAGGCGAGATGGCTCGGGGGAACGGGTGCGCAAGGATGAGGGCAACCTCGGGGGACGTCTCACGCTTTAAATACGGCCTCGACGTGCGTGCAAACCGGAACCCTAGCCGTGTCCTGCTCGGTCACGGCGGAGCTCTCCGGCTCGGAGTCGGAGCGGAGACGATGACTCACGGCCGTCCACGTGGCACGATCAACGGCCACGATCGCGTGGACGCGATCGGATCCGGGCCGGATACGGCTCGAACCGGTACGGGCGGATCTTAGCCGTTGGATCTTGATCCAACGGTTGGGATTGATTAGGGTTGGGAGCTGGTTTGGTCGAGTCAACTGGCTCGGGTCGGACTCGAGTCCGACTCGGGTTCCGACTCGGTCGGATGAACAGTACTCGACCCGAGTTGATTTTCCAGCGATTTAATATTTAAAATAATTTCCAGTAATTCATTTAATTCATTAAAAATAGCAAAAGACTCAGAAAAATTCTAGAAAAATTCTGGAAAATATTTTGGAACATTTTGGACTCAAATAAAATATTTCCAACAAAATTTTATTTGCAAAATTAAATTCTTTAATTATTTCAAAATGGAATAAATTCAAATAAATTCCAAATAAATCCAAATAAATTCCAGAAAATTCCAAAAATTCACCAAAGTGCCAAATCACACATGAATTCAATAAAAGCAAAATTTTGGGGTGTTACAAACCTCCCCCCCTTAATAGAATCTCGTCCCCGAGATTCAGGGCTTACTAAAGGAATAGGTTTGGAAATTCTTTCTTCAAATCCTCTTCGCGCTCCCAAGTCGCTTCGCTTTCTTCATGGTTGCTCCAATCGAACTCTACAGTAAACGGGTTGACTTGTTTCTAGTTTCTCGATCCATTGTGTCCGTAATCCTCACGGGATGCTCCTTATAAGTCAAGTCCTCTTGCAACTCAATTAACTCTAGCGGCGTCTGCTCTCGGGAACTCGGAGGCACTTCTTCAACTGGGACACATGGAATACATCATGCACTCGCCAACGATTGTGGGCAACTCTAGCCGATAAGCAACTTCGCCTCTGCGACTCAAAATCTTAAATGGTCCAACATAACGGGTGCGAGTTTCCCTTTGGTATGGAACCTCTTAACTCCCCGAGAGGCGTAACTCGAGGTATACAAAGTCTTCGTTCAAAACTCAAATCTCGGCGACGATTGTCATGATAACTCTTCTGGCCGAGATTGGGCTATCTTCAACCTTTCCCTAATCATGGCGACCGCTCTTGACCTCTTGAAGAATATCAGGCCCAAAGACACAGCTCGCCGGTCTCATTCCAATTCAATGGCGTCCGACAGTGGTCGACCATACAAAGGCCTCAAAAGGTGACATCTCAGAACTAGCCTGATAACTATTGTTGTAACTGAACTCGGCATACGGTAAACTCTTATCCCAAGAAGTAGCATAAGCTAATGCACAAGCTCTCAACATATCCTCGTAATCTGGTTGACTCTTTGGCCTCGTCTCGTCCGTCTGTGGATGATAAGTCATCTTGAAGTTCAAACGGGTTCCCATGGCTTCATGCAACTTATTCCAGAACCTTGAGGTAAATTGGGTACCTTCGTCCGATACGATCCTCTTGGGCACTCCGTGCAAACAGACAATCTCGATCATGTATAATTCGCTAATTTATCTCGAGTAAGTGGTCTTCACGGGGATAAAATGGGCTACTTTAGTCAAGCGATCCACTATAACCCATATGGAGTCATAACCTCCTTGAGTCTTCGACAAACCGGTAATGAAATCCATTCCGATTTCCTCCCACTTCCACTCAGGTATTTTCAGCGGTTGTAGCAATCCTCGCTGGCCTTTGATGCATTGCCTTGACTCTACGGCATACGTCGCACAATGCAACATGCTCGGCAACTTCCCGTTTCATACTCGGCCACAGAATCTCTCCTTCGAGATCCCGATACATCTTGGCGCTTGAATGAATTGAGTACTTAGAGTCATGGGCTTCTTCGAATCGTTGCTTTAACTCCTTTTGTTAGGCACACAAATGCGATCCTTCATCCACAACGTGCCTTGCCCATCCAACTTGAAGTCCTCTGCCTTGCCTTCCTCCTTGATGGACTTAATCCTGCGGATCTTGTCATCATCCTACGTCCTTCTCGGATCTGATCCTCTAGGGTAGGCTTTACTTCTAATGCGGCCAAGAATCCGCTAGGTACTATCTCAATCTTCATTTTAGAAAATCCTCACATAACTCATCCGACTTGTGGCTAGCAACGTACTCACGGTATGGCTTTTCCGACTCAGGGCATCGGCTACTACGCTGGCCTTCCCGGATGGTAATGGATTCCAACATTATAGTCTTTGATCAACTCTAACCATCTCCTCTCGCCTCATATTCAGATCCGACTGGTGAATATGTACTTAAGGCTCTTATGATCCGTATATACTTCACATCTGTTTCCAATCGAGATAGTGACGCCATATCTTCAAAGCATGCACTACGGCCTAACTCTAAATCATGTGTCGGATAATTTTCCTCATGCGGCCTCAATCGCCTTGATGCATAAGCGGCGACCTTTCCGATTACGCATCGGACACATCCAAGTCCTTGGCGCGATCGTCACAATAAATATCGAAGCTTTGAGCAACATCCGTAGAACTAACACCGGTGGCCGACGCCAATCGCTTCTTCACTCTGAAATCCTTTCTCACATTCCGGCGTCCATGCAAACTTCTTTTCCTTCTTCGGCAATTGCGTAAGAGGTTTCGCAATTGTCGAGAAGCCTTCGATGAAACGGCGGTAGTATCCTGCCATTCCAAGGAAACTCAACTGGTCACGATCTTGGTGCTCCCAATGTAACACATCTTCTACTTTGCTTGGATCTACTGGCGACTCCTTCAAGGGTCATTACATGTCCAAGAAACTCCACCTTGTCCTTCCAAAAATCACACTTGCTGAACTTGGCGAAAAGTTGCTTTGTTCCTCACTTTTCCAAAACTCGCCTTAAGTGTTCGGCATGTTCATCCTCCTGTCTTGGAGTAGATTAGGATATCGTCTATGAACACGACGACAAACTTGTCCAAATATTCCATGAACACCTTATTCATCATATTCATGAAATAACGGGCGCATTCGTCACCCCAAAGGACATAATCAGAACTCGTAATGTCCATATCTTGACGAGAATGCAGTCTTGAATATCTTACGATCGGATCTTCAATCGATGGTATCCGATCTCGAGATCAATCTTGGAGAAAACTCCGGCTCCTCTCAACCGATCAAACAAATCATCAATCCTGGGTAGCGGATACTTATTCTTCACGGTGACTTCATTGAGTGCACGGTAGTCGATGCACATCCTGAAACTTCCGTCCTTTTCTTGACAAACAAAGCGGTGCTCCCACGGCGACGAACTCGGTCGATAAATCCTTTCTCCATTAACTCTTCTATTTGTTTCTTCATTTCTACCAACTCCTCGGTGGACATCCGATAGGGTCTCTTTGCTATCGGTCTTGTGCATTACAAGCTCTATTACAAACTCTATGTCCCTGTCTGGCGGCATACCAGGTAGATCTTCGGGAAAAACATCTGGGTACTCATCCACTACTGGGACATCCTCTATACCGATTGCCTTGGTACTGTTAACCATCAACTGTCCATCTCTAACTGCAGTGGCTTGAAATTCCACTTTCTTCCCACACGGGCTCTCAACTGAGATAGTCCTTCGTCCACAATCCAATACGGCCTTGTGCTTGGATAACCAATCCATTCCCAATATGACGTCTAAGGTCTGGGTCTCCAAAATTATAAGGTTTGCTAGAAACTCTATTCCCTCTATTAGTATTCTCACCCCGGAACATCCTACTTTCGTTCGGAGTTCGGAACTAGGGGTTTGAACTAAAAGCATGCATCTAAGTCTTGCAATCCTCAAATCATTTCCAGTAGCAAAGCCTTGCAAAACAAACGAATGCGAAGCTCCAGAGTCAAACAAAATCACAGGTGTATCTTGAGTTAACAAGTAACTTACCCAAGACGACGTCCGTAGCATTCTGCAGTGCATCTGCGGTGACATGGTTGACTCGGCCTCTCACCACGGTCTGGGTGTGGCTCTGGCCGGGCGCCCTAGCTGGGTGGTTCCTAGGTTGAAGCGGCCAGGGTCACTCCTGCTGTCTTCTTTGGACAAGCTGTTGGCAAAGTGTCTGGCTCGTTGCGCTTGTAGCGGCGTCTCACCGTTCCTTGCCGATCGCTCGAGTAGTGTTTCTAGCGGAAGTGGGTCCGTAGTTACGATTGGTAGGTCTTAGGTGCCGGGATGGTGTCCTTGTTGCATTCTGTGGTTGGAATCTGAAGAATTGATTTGGTGCAACTCTCAGGCGCTGTTGCGTCCCCTGGCGTGATCCTTGCTGTTGCATCCTGCGCTTCCTGTTCTCATCCAGCTCCTTGCGCTTGTCCTCAAGAATAAGCGCCTTATTCACCAACTCTTGGAAATCTGGAAAGGTGTGGGTGATCAATCCTACTTGCAATCCTGAGTTAAGTCCCTTCATAAAACGAGACTGTCTGGATTTATCTGTCGCTACATCCTCAGGTGCGTAGCGTGCTAGCTGTGTGAACTTGTTCAGGTAGTCGGCCACTGGCTGATTACCTTGCTTCAGTGCTCTGAACTCCTCCTTCTTAAGGTCCATGATTCCTTCAGGCACGTGATCCTGTCGAATGCATGTGAACTCTTCCCAAGTGATATCTTGAGGGTTCTCTTGCGTGTACGAAGTTCTCCCACCATTCGGCGGCTGTTCCTTCCAGCTGATGAGAAGCGTAGAGTACCTTCTCATTTCCTATGCATTGAGCTATGTGTAGCTTCCTCTCGATTGATCTTAACCAATCATCGGCCTCCAATGGATTGGCATTCCCAGAGAAAGTGGGTGGGTGAGTTCTCATGAACTCTGATAGTCTTGTATTCTGGCGTGGTCCCTGATTAACTTGATTGGCTGTGGCCTGAGCAGTGACGTGCTGCATTTGTTGCATCATAGCATGCATCAACTGAGTCTGGGCAGCAAGAAAAGCTCCGAAATTCTGCATATCCAGTGGCGGTGCTGGTGCTCCATCATTGGGGTTTTCTGTTGGGCGAGAACCACTCCCATTGCTTCCAAAGTTTCCACGGGTGTTCACCATCTGTCGGTTTGCTCTAGGTTTAGAGATGAGAGGGAAACAAGAATAGACCAGTAATATGGAACTTATGCGGGGCGAAAGGTGTAACTTTAAGGTCCAACTTTATTATTGATATTAATAACTTGGTATGGTTGCTTACAATGCCTAAGGGCCTTGCAACACATACTGCACACTCAGCAAACAAAGCAAATCCAAATCGAACTAATTCTGGAGTCTAACGCCTAAAGGGTGACTCTTTATTCTATGACGCGACTCGGCGAAGGAGTCTCACTATAGAACATATGCTCACTCATCGAGAAAACCTCCACGGCCTGGTTACGGTGTCTTTGGGCATAGGCGCGAAACGATCGCCATGTCCAAAGAATCGTGTCCTCTATGGTAGTCGAAGAAGCGGTGTCCTCATCGAGATCTGCCTCCTCTGGATCTCGCTCGTGTAGCTCGAGTACCGGCCTGGTCTGGGTCCGCATACAAGGTCATCTCCAACTCGTCAATCCTTCGTAGAAGGTGTGCCACATACTCTTGAGCTTTCCGCCATCTGTTCTTCTCTGTCGTGATCTCCTTGCGGGCCTTCTGTAGCTCCTTGCTTGTATTATCTAGTACATCCTCCTGGGCGACGACAAATCGTGCCAACTGTGTAACCGTGGCATCCTCATCCTGAATCGCCTTCGGGTCAAGAAGGTTATCGCTGCGCGGATGGTAACGGAACACCGTACTCTCCAATTCTCTGGCGTAGATACGGTTAATGTGCCGCATTGCTCGTCGTGATACTTCTTGGATACCCATCTGCATTGTAGATCTCCTGGCAAAGGTCTGGTGTATCGGGCGATTGCCTGGGCCCTTTTTCCTAGCAGGTACCTCAATCCTCACGTCACAAGCCTTGATCAATCCCGCTTGTCTGATCACTTCCACTTGGTATTGGGGCTTCTCAAAATCTCCGAGAGTCTGTAGCATATGCCAAAGTTCTGCAGCGTGACCAACTCCCAGATCAACGTAGTTGAACTCTTCCTCCATCTGTCACAAGAGTGCTTTACGTAAGAACTCGGAATTTTTAAATTGTGACAAGGTAAGGGAAAATTTCAGCAAGAGACAAGAAAAGAGAGAAGGGGATAAGTCGAGATGTCATTTCTTATCTTGACAATTTTTTTTTAGCCTTTAGAAAATAGGTTTTATCCTCACTACGACCATTCTAGCTAGGGTTGAGCCTACAGTCAAGTATGGCTCTGATACCACCTCTGTCGGGACCCCGAATTTGCAAATCCGGACCCTCTGTGTATTCAGCACTAGTCCAGGAACGCGCTAGTGCACACAGTCTTAACATTGGTAAATATCACAATCATACCATTCGATATTATCAAGTACTTTATTTAAATAACCAAACTGGTTACTCGACCTTATGGCCAAGTTACAAATATATGCCTCGCAAGGCGAAACTTATTCAGAGAAAAATAATAGCAATAGCAGCGGAAAAACAAATAGCTTCGTGGCGCCATCCAGTATACCACAGGCAACTGACTGGGCTCGCATCCCTAAGTAGACGGATCCTCTTGGAGTTCCTCCTCCGAAGCTGGCGTAGTCTCCTCTTCAACTGGTGTTGTGTTGAGGCAAGGGTGAGTACTTGGTACTCAGCAAGTCATGCACAGAATGCAAGCTAATATACTATATGCAAGGCTTGGTACAAAGGAATAGCTCAAGGTATATTTGCAAAGAAATGACTTTTGACAAGTAATATAAGTAGATTCAAAGCAAGAGAAATAAGTAAAGCGTAAATAACTTTTCAAGAAGTTTAATAAACATTTTTCCCCATCCTAAACCACATTTCCATCATCTTCATTATTAAACCAACCCAACTTTTCAAACCAACGTTATTTTTGAGAAAATCTAACCCTTGACTGTAATTCCCGAGCGATGTCCAATACCGCGGACACGGCTATTCGAATAGATTCTAAACTCTGCAGAGGTTATGCACTTTACCCACAAGATACAGTCAAACACCACAAAGGCGAGTTCAGTAACAAAGTCTTTCGGAAACCTCTAACAATACAAGTGGTCCTCCCGGTTATTAAGCACTAACCCTTCCCTTCGCTAAGGCGAAGTCTAGGCCAATCAACCGTTAGATGGGTACTGGCCTCGGCCCAGACGCTCCCCGCACAACTTACACAAAGGGTGTAGTTGACCTCCCGAGGTCCCACAGTACGTTATTAGCAACTTAGTCAACTAGGTCCGTCCCATTACTGAGACATGTGGTTGCACGTTAGACCCAGTTCAAAGGCTTGCAAGGTTAAGTCCTTAGGGTGACCAGGGCAAGACTACCCGAAGAACCAAATCAACACTCCCAATGCCACAATCGCCCACCTGATTACTCTTGCCACATGCCCCTGGCCGAAAATCTGTTTATCAAACCCCGCTTGATTACCCCGCACCACGTGCCATCAACATCACATGATACTTTTCCAAAACAGGTTCAATATATCATTAAGTCAATATTAACATTTGATTGTCCAAAACCATGTCATGAGCACGAAAGTGTGTCTAAGCAGATACTACAATCGGTCTAAAACCCATGTTGGCAATTTACTAATGTCCAACTAGTAATCCACAACTAGGGTGACAAAGGGTCATGGCACATACTTAAATAATCAAGGTGTCATACAAAGCAAATTGGTATTTATCTAACCCCCATGTTTAAACAAAGTATCTTTCTAATTGATCTAGCATGCAATAGTTTAAATCAAAATAGATTTCGAAATAGGATCAACATGGTCAAAGCACAACTTGCCTTCAAAAAGTACTTGCTCTTGGTCTTGAGTTGGATCCTGAGTCAATACTTCTCCTTCGAATCCTTCCGGCACTTCAACGTCTACTCGTAAAGCGTGCAAATAGCAAATACCCAAATAAACAATAGGCAAAAAGTGTCCAAACATCCAAATAAAATCCATAAACAGAAAGAACATAATTTTATGGATTTTTAGAAACTGAAATCGTCAAATTTGGAGTTAAGACGCAAAAGTTATGATTATTTAAAGTTTGAATAATCATTTAAATAATTTTGCAGAGAAAAACTTTAGTCCAAAAATTAAATAAAATTTATATTTAGATAGATCTCAATTTTATACAAATTTAGAAATTTGAATCACTCGATTCGGAGTTGAAACGCAAAAGTTATAAGCGTTTGAAGTTTGAAACAAAATCTGAAATCATTATTTCGAATTAATAAATCATTTTCTTTTTCGGAAATTAATTATTGCGTCAGCATGGACACGTGGCAGCCTCTGATTTGGTTGGTGACGTCAGCCGGTCCATGGACGTAGTCCACGCTCGGCTCGGGTCCATCGTGGACTCGGTCCCACGACTTCACGTGAGGCCGACATGTGGGTCCGCCTCGGGTAGCGTCATCGCCGACGTCGGCGCGCTGGGTCGGCCGTGACATGCGGGCCCTCTAACACGCGGCCCCACGTGTCGGCGTCCTGCCACCTTCCAGCAGCGTGGGCGGCGACCGACGCGTCGGTCCAACTTCCCGACACGTGGCGCAATCTCGACCGTTGATTTGAAATTCAACGGCCGCGATTAGATCCAGGGTTAACGTGTTGAATCTACTCGATGATCGTGGGCCGTTCGATCTAGATCGGACGGTCCAGATCTAATCCTATAATAACACTACTACAGCACGTGGCGATCGTGGGCCGTTGGATCTTGATCCAACGGTTCAGATCTAATCGGGTTTCTAGGGTTTGGGGGAGAACGTGGGCTCACCGTGACTGTCGGATCTTGATCGGACGGCTGAGAACCTTCGCGGGTGACGATGGCGTCGCGGCGGGGCTTGGTGCACCGGAGACGGGAACGACGACCAAGGGCACGGCGCTACGGGGCCTCTCCGGCGAGATGAGTCCTCCCTTCGAGTGCGTCTCGTCGCGGGGATCCCGGATCTGGGCTCCTTCTCGGCGGAAGACGACGGACGACGGCGGAAAACGGCGCAAACCGCGGCGCAACAGAGTTCCAACTCCGGCGAACTCGTATGGGCAAACGGCGACGGCTCAGGCGAGATGGCTCGGGGGAACGGGTGCGCAAGGATGAGGGCAACCTCGGGGGACGTCTCACGCTTTAAATACGGCCTCGACGTGCGTGCAAACCGGAACCCTAGCCGTGTCCTGCTCGGTCACGGCGGAGCTCTCCGGCTCGGAGTCGGAGCGGAGACGATGACTCACGGCCGTCCACGTGGCACGATCAACGGCCACGATCGCGTGGACGCGATCGGATCCGGGCCGGATACGGCTCGAACCGGTACGGGCGGATCTTAGCCGTTGGATCTTGATCCAACGGTTGGGATTGATTAGGGTTGGGAGCTGGTTTGGTCGAGTCAACTGGCTCGGGTCGGACTCGAGTCCGACTCGGGTTCCGACTCGGTCGGATGAAAAGTACTTGACCCGAGTTGAATTTAAAGCGATTTAATATTTAAAATAAATCACAGTAATTCAATTAAATCATAAAAAATTGCAAAAGACTTTAAAAATTCGAAAAAATTACGGAAAATATTTTGGAACATTTTGGACTCAAATAAAATATTTCCAACAAAATTTTATTTGCAAAATTAAATTCTTTAATTATTTCAAAATGGAATAAATTCAAATAAATTCCAAATAAATCCAAATAAATTCCAGAAAATTCCAAAAATTCACCAAAGTGCCAAATCACACATGAATTCAATAAAAGCAAAATTTTGGGGTGTTACACCCCCGAAGCTCTGTGCACTCGTGGGAGGAGTTGTGCGACATCTTCATCGCCAACTTTCAGGGATCCTACGCTCAACCAGGCGTGGAGGATGACCTTCACGCCCTGGAGCAGACGAAGGGGGAGTCTCTGAGGGAGTTCATTCGGCGGTTCAGCCACTGCCGGAACACGATCCCTCGGATCTTCGAGCAATCGGTGATTATCGCCTTCCGGAGGGGAGTCCGGGATCAAAAGATGCGGGAGAAGATGGCTACCCGCACCATTTCTACTACCTCCGAGCTGTTCTCCCTGTCGCATAAGTGCGCTCGGGCAGCGGAGGCCCGAGAGCGCCCGGCGAGGCCGTCCGATCACGACGAGGCGGGGACCTCAAAAGCTTTCGACCGCAAGAAGAAGAAGAAGCGCAAGGAGGTCGGTGCCGGGGAGGTCCTCGCCGCCGAACTGGAGGAAAGCCCCAGAAGCGTGACCGCCTAGACAGAAGGGGTGATCGCCAGGGCCCGCGAGGCAATTGCGGGGATCGTCGGTCCCCCCGTAAAGAAGACGACGGAGGCAGGCCCTACTGCCCCATCCACAGGACCAACAGACATGACTTGGCGGACTGCCAAGTCGTGTCCAAGTTGGTGGAGCAGCGGCTGAAGAAGCGCCGTGGAGACGACCATGATGACATGGACGAGGACCCTACTTTGCTGGCTTTTCAGCAAGCGGAGCATACGGTGGCCTTCATCCATGGTGGCTCCGCCACCTACTCTTCGAACTCGCAGTACAAGCGAGAGGTAAGAGTGGTATGCGCCACTGTGCTAACTCCCGGGGCGAGCAAGCTGCTGAAATGGTCGGAGGAGCCGATCACCTTCAGCTAGGCCGACCACCCGGAGAGCACCGCAGGGCCGGGCCATCTCCCGATCGTGGTTTCTCCCACGGTCCGGAATGCGAGACTCGGGCATGTACTCATCGATGGAGGGAGCTCCGTCAACCTCATGTCCGTGGGGGCGTTCAAGGCGCTCCAGATCCCTTACGAGGAGCTGCGCCCGGCCCCTCTGTTCTACAGAGTTGCCCCTGGGGTGGGTTTGACACCCCTGGGTCAGGTTCGGCTGCATGTCACGTTCGAAAGTGTGGAGAACTTCCGGACGGAAAAGATCGACTTCAAGATCGCAGACTTCGACCTCCCCTACAACGCGTTGCTTGGCCGGCCAGCCCTGGTCAAGTTCATGGCGGCCACGCATTACGCCTACATGATAATGAAGATCCCTGGGCCTGGGGGTCCGATAACCATGAAGGTGGACCAGCTGGCGGCCCTGCGCCTCAGTAAACAGGTGCAGGACCTGGCCGGCACCACCTGCATGGCTCGAGGTGAGGAAGACCATCCGGAGCTCCCCCCGGTCAAGGCCCGCGCCTCACCCGGTTCCTCGGGTGAGGTGAAGGCGGCCCCCGTGGGCGAGGTCAGCTCCGGGAAAGTCGTAAAGATCGGTGCCAACCTCAGCACCAAATAGGAAGACGCGCTCGTCACCTTCCTCCGGTCTAACCTGGATGTGTTCGCTTGGGAACCATCAGAAATGACCGGGGTCCCCAGGGAGGTGATCGAGCACCGATTGGCAACACTCCCGGGAGTGCACCCAGTCCGGCAGAAAGTCCGGAGGCAGTCACCCGAGCGGCAAGATGCCATTCGGATTGAGGTAGAAAAGCTGCTGCAGGAAAAAATTGTGCGGGAGGCCGCCTATCCCGAGTGGCTGGCCAACCCTGTGCTCGTCAAGAAGTCGAACAGAACGTGGCGGATGTGCGTCGACTTCACCGACCTCAACAAAGCCTGCCCCAAGGATCCGTATCCCCTGCCGCGGATAGACCTTGTCGTCGACTCCACCGCAGGGTGCGAGACCTTGTGCTTCCTGGACGCCTACTCTAGCTACCACCAGATCAGCATGGCGCAGGAAGATGAAGAAAAGACCGCTTTTGTGACCCCCCCTGGGTGTTTACTGCTATGTCTGCATGCCTTTTGGGTTGAAGAATGCGGGCTCAACCTACCAGCGCGCCATACATACCGTATTCCAATCACAGATTGGGAGGAATCTCGAAGTATATGTTGATGATTCGGTAGTGAAGACGAAAAAGTCTATTGGGCTCGTTGAAGATCTAGAAGAAACTTTTTCCCACCTCCGGCAGTATTGTCTGAAGTTGAATCCCGAGAAATGTGTGTTTGGTGTGTCGTCCGGGAAGCTTCTCGGGTTCCTTGTTTCCCACCGTGGGATCGAGGCCAACCCGAAAAAAATCACGGCCATCGAGCACATGCAACCGCCCGCAAGGCTCAAGCAAGTCCAGTGCCTGGCTGGTCGCCTGGCCTCTCTCGGCCGGTTTATCGCCAGGCTAGGAGAAAAGAGTCTCCCCTTCTTCAAGCTGCTGAAGAAGACTAACTCCTTCGAGTGGACCACGGAGGCGCAGCAAGCATTCGAAGAACTGAAGCCTTTACTGCTCCGGTGCTGGTCGCTCGAAGCCGGCGAGCCGCTATCGCCAGACGTAGCGCCACTCGGGCGGCCGTGAGCGTAATCGTGGCGGAGCGTGAAGGGGTCCAGCGGCCAATTTACTATGTCAACAAGGTACTGCACGATGCCAAAATTAAATACCCGCAGGCTCAGAAGATGGTGTATGCTGTACTGGTGGCGTCTAGGAAGCTGCGGCATTATTTCCAAGGAAGAGAGATCACGGTGGTGTCCGCTTATCCCTTGCGCGAGATTCTCCACAACCGCGAAGCCGAAGGCCACATCGCCAAGTGGTCTGTAGAGCTGGGGGAGTTCGGTCTTAAGTTTGACCCCCGCACACCGATTAAAAGTCAAAGGCTGGCGGAGCTCGTTGTCGAGTGGACTCCTGCCGAGCCGAAAGTCGAAGAAACCCCCGCGCCCTCCCCCTGGACACTCTACTTCGATGGCTCCTTCAGGTACGAGGGCGCGGGGGCTAGGGTCCTCCTGGTTTCCCCAACTGGGGATCTCCTCAAGTACGTGGTCATACTAGACTTCAAAACCACCAACAACGTTGCTGAGTACGAAGGCTTGCTGGCGGGACTTCGTGCTGCCACGGCCATCGGGGTCCGGCGTCTGCAAGTCAAAGGTGACTCTTTGCTAGTCGTCAACCAGGCGGGAAGGAGTTCTCTTGCTCTGATCCTGTCATGGCCGAGTACTTGGCAGAGGTTAGAAAAATGGAGCGACATTTCGATGGGCTGGGGTATACCCATATCCCCCGGCACGACAACTACTTGGCGGACGAGCTTGCTCAGCTCGCTTCGATAAGATCTCCCGTTCCGGTCGGGGTCTTTGAAGAAAGGCTTCCGCGACCGTCCATCGTAGCTCCCGTCTCCAGTGGGGACGATGGTGATGCTTCCCCAGCCCTTGCTCTAGGAGGGGAAGCAGTACCGGTGGAAACGCCTGGCCAGGCGGAGTACCCGGGTGACCACCCCGTGGTCGCTACACTTGACCGGGAAGGCACATGGATGGACCCGATCCTAGCCTACCTGCGTGATCAAGTGTGCCCCAACGATGATGCGTCAGCAGAGAAGATAACGCGAAAGGCCAAGTGCTATACCCTGGTGGGCGGGGACCTTTATGTGACAGCCCAAATTTATTTTGGTTATTAAGTTGTGCATGGCATGTTCATATCATACATGTAGTGGTATCAATTATACTCATTTAGAACTCCATTAGTGCTAATGTGGTTTTATGCATGCATGAGTAGGAATTTATAATGTTCATGACAACTTAAAACTGCTACTTATTTATACCCATGTTCTACTCACCATTGTCAATGACTTGTGGACCCTACTTGTAAGTGAGAGAGTGGACTGCACATACCTACTTGTCATTTCTCACTTTACCCACCTCTACCCACTCTTCTTACCTCACTATGACATGTGGGACCAAGCCCCACATGTAAGGGGTGGAGTGGACCACTATATCACCCCCCACACCTTGGTTTCTCCTCCCCCACACTCTCATTTTCTGCTCACCCCATTTCTGAAAATAGCAAGGAGAGCAAGCAAGAACACTCCTCCCTCACTTCCCCATTTCACCCCACACAATCCATCCAAAAACTGAGATTGAGCTTGTGCATGCAACACCATTGTGATCCTTAGATCAAGGGCTTCAAATCCATCCAAGTGGATTTTGAATGTGCCAAGTTTTGGGTGAGTTCTAATCCTTCCTTTACTCTCCCTTTTTCTGAAATTTTGTTATGTGGAGCTCATCCATCTTCCTTTCCATGAAAATCATCTCCCCGTAGATGATCGGGTCGTGCTTGTTGTGTTGCAAGCTTGAGGAGGAGGAGTTGATGCTACTACAAGCTCAAGAGGAGGAGGCATTGCTTCTACAAGCGAGGAGGAGTTGATACCGGGAAGAACACCGAAGATCACTTTCACGGCGTCATTCTTGATTTCTTCGTCAAACCACCCTTCCATCAAGTGCAAGAACATCCTTGTGGGGGTAAGATTCTACCCTACTCCATTTTCTTGAAGTATAGGAGCACAATGTGCAATAGCCATTCAAAGACTTGAACAAAAATCTTGTTGGACTGTACATTTCGACACACATCGGAACTTCCGACCCCAAATCGGAACATCCGATGTGGCTAAAACTCCAGAAAACTCGTCAATCCTAACCCTGTCTACGCTGGAAATTTACACATATCGGAACATCTGATGTTCACATCGGAACTTCCGAAGTTTCCAGAGAAGCACCTTTCGTGTACTCCAACGAGAAAATTTTTCTAAGTCTGGATCGGAATTTCCGATGTCGGATCGGAACTTCCGATGTGTCCAGAGAAGCACCTTGTGAATTCCAGCTGAAATTTTTCTAAGTCTGGATCGGAACATCCGATGTCACATCGGAACTTCCGACTGAACCAACTTCAAATGACCATAACTTTTGCATCGGAGTCCAAATTGGGTGAAACCAATTCCTATGCTTTCATAGGGTCGTCCTCTATCATTTCCAATAGAAAAACAAGACTTGGGTTGCATATATCAAGATCATAGGATCTTTAACAAGTGGTAGTATTGTTGACCCTCACCCAAACGATATTGTTTTAGTGATAACTTTTGACACACAAGTCCAAACTTCCCAAAGTCAAATCGTATGTTCATATTATGACTATTACTCTAAAATCATGAGCATTTCATGCATGGTTGTGCATATTTCAATTATGATTTATTGTTTCGTTTGTGTTCTTGATTGGAGTTATTTGAATTGAATCCTCTCGATAGGTGTTGACACTTCGAAGGACACTCCCGAGTACGACTACGCTTACGATATCAAGAACGAGCAGCAAGGCACTACCTTACTCCTTGAACATACTTGATCCTATTAATTGCAAATTATGTTGAAGTTATTTTATCAATTGCATGCTTACTTTCAATTACAAGTATATTGGGGTAGAATGCTTAGTTATTACCTTGTTGACATGCTATCCTCTTACCATGTTCATTTTGTATACCATTGTCGCCCTAGGTGGTTGGTTTATTATTATGTATGGGTTCGTACGATTTGCTTAGCCATGCTTAGACATCGTTAGGAACCGCGACAGATGGACTTAGTTCATCAGTCGCGATGATCAAAGATGATTATGATAATGATGGTTCAATTGTGGTTATTGTGTAGCAATGTTGGTTAAGGATCTTAAGGACCAAATCCTGGTGACGTCTCTTTAAGTAACTATCGTGCGAACCACACGCCGTTTATGGGGCCGGCTTAGCCAAGTACTTGTGTATGACTAGGGGTGTTTAAACCACGTGCACCCGGAATTCCTTGAGCTTTGTAGAGTGTCATGGAATGTCCACCGGAGTTCCTTGAGCCCGTTAGAGTGTCAAGGAATGTCCTCAGAATCCCTCGAACTTTGTGAGAGTTGGGGATGTCTAACAACGAGTGTACTCCTTGGTCCACACACACGGAGCACTGAGCACGCGGGATCAAGGGCACAGTCACCCGGGTGGTTTAAATACACTACCATGCATACTGGAAAATGGATTTGTCACGTTCACCTCGGCCGGCACATCAAAGGAATTGTGCTCATAGCTTGGCTTACGAGTGTGGTGTGTCGTGTGGGTAAAGTCGTACCTCTGCAGAGAATAAACCGTTCGAATAGCCGCGTCCATGGTCAAGGACGATCACTTAAGTTGTCAGTCACTGGGCGAGTGTTAAGGATCGGGTAAGAATGGATGGTTTGGGAAACCAAGTCTCATGAGTATTGGAGTATTCATGAGGAGGAACTTCGCGGGTATTGGAGTACTCGTGGAAGGAACTTCACGGATATTGGAGTATCCGTGGGTGTAAGCGAACATGAGCGTTGGACTCATGGTTCGGAAAATGCTTGGAGGCGTGAGATAAAGATGTTTATGATAATGTTATACTATGTATTAGACTTTGTAAATGTTTATCAAACAGCAGTTTCAATCTATACGTGTCTGTGTTTTTATCCCAAATGTTGCTTTACGCTAAAATTAACCTTGTGCCTTTCTTATGATGAAGCACCCACATGTAGCTAGAACTCAGCATGCAACTTATAATATTGTGCGAGTACACTCTTTGTACTCAAACGGATTGTCCACTTGCTGCAGGTGAGGATGAGGCACTGCCCGGAGACCTTTCTCGGGCAGATTTCGATGATGCTAACGCTTAGGGGCACGTTCTTACTTCCAGTCGGTTGCCTGCGGGCTATGGCACACTACGCTGGACTCTTTTGTTGTCTATATTATGTTTCCGCTGCTAGTTCTGTAATAACTTTAAATATGTCGTTTGGACAGCAGTCCTGCTTTTGTATGTAATTATGCTTATGCTTTCGTTAATTGTGTATGTGTTGTGATACAAACTGTTATGCATTGTCGCGCGTGTTGGTGAACGTTCCTGGGACCAACACGGGCATATATGCGGGACGCCCGAGGCTCCCTTGATTTACTTGGATGATGCGAAGCTACTAAGTGAATCAATGGAATCCCGGGGACGGGTCCCCACACTTTATCGCCGGGGTAAAAACGGAATTCTTCTGAAGTGCATCACTCAGGAAGAGGGGAGCACTTTGCTCTCTGATATCCATGGAGGCGTGTGCGGGAGCCACTTGTCAAGTCGAACGATGGTCGGGAAAGCTTTCCGCCAAGGGTTCTATTGGCCAACCGCCCTCTAGGATGCTTGCGAGCTGGTGAGGAAGTGTGAAGCGTGCCATTTCCACGCCAAGCAAATCCACCAACCAGCCCAAGCTCTGCAAACCATCCCGCTCTCGTGGCCCTTCGCGGTCTGGGGGCTGGATATCCTGGGCCTGTTCCCGCGGGCCACAGGGGCTACACCCACCTGTTTGTCGCCATCGACAAGTTTACTAAATGGGTGGAAGCCGAAGCGGTAAGAACGATCACCGCCGCCGCTGCGATCAAGTTCATACAAGGCATCTTCGCCCACTTTGGGGTCGCCAACCGCATCATCACCGACAACGGCCCACAGTTCGCTAGCGCCACATTCTTGGGATTCTGCGAAGAGATGGGCACTAAAGTTTATTTTGCCTCGGTAGCTCACCCAAGAAGCAACGGCCAAGTTGAGCGGGCCAATGCGATGGTGCTGAAGGGCCTCAAAACCAGAGCGTTTGATCGACTCCACAAGCGTGGAGCCCATTGGACCGAAGAGCTCCCTGCGGTGCTGTGGTCGCTTCATACCACTCCCAACCGGGCCACGGGAGAGACTCCCTTCTTCCTGGTCTACAGTGCAGAGGCAGTCCTACCATCAGAATTGGCCTTAGGGTCTACGCGCGTGGCAGCGTTTACCGAGGAAGCCCAGGAAGAACAGCGCCGAGAAGATGTCAACCTCCTGGAAGAAGTGCGAGACCGCGCAGCCGTGCGCGCCGCCCGATACCAGCAAAGTCTCAGGCGGTACCACGCCGCCCGGGTCAGCGAGAGGACGCTGGCAGTGGGCGACCTGGTCTTGCCCAGAGTCCAGACGCATGCCGGGTTGCACAAACTGTCTCCCCAGTGGGAGGGCCCCTTTAAGGTGGTCTCAGTCTCTCATCCGGGGGCGGTCAGGCTGGCCACTGAAGACGGAGAGGAGTTGGTGAACTCCCAGAACCTAGAACTTTTGCGCAAGTTCTACCCCTGAACAGGCTGTAAGTACAGAGTTACACCCCTCGACCAGCTATGTTGAGTCCTCCTCTCTGCAGTCTGGTCGCGGGATGTCTCTTGTTTGCCCAGTGTGTAGTCTTCATTTAAAGCAGTTGTCACTTTCGCTCTCGCTTTACGGTTTGCGCCCCGTTGGGCCGTGACCGCGGGCTCGCCCTCAGAACATTAAGGCCCTTCGAGTGCTCGACGGCAAATGTCGGCTCACTGGGTGAGCATGGCGTGCAGGGATGGGCGATCGGGTGGTTGGTTTGGCCCGGTTCTCCGCATGGTCTTGACGCTCAGGTTGCCCTCGTGAGAACCGGCAACTCAAACACCATTACCGAAAGCCTACTGCCCTGCCCCACTTCACCGAGTGTTCGGCCCTTAGAGACCGCGAGGATAACTGATCTCACAGGGCCCTAATACCCTAAGACTGCGACTTTCCGGCACAAGGGATCCAGGCCCTGCATTCCCGCTAACCCCTAACGTGCGTCGTTGCCTTTTTTGTTCGCTCAGAACTAGCATGGTGGAAGCACTAACAGGCATCCGAACGTAAGGCGTGCGAAAGGAAATCACACATTTTTATAAATATAGATCCTAACTTGCAGAAGTCCGCTACAAGGAAAGGCAAAGCAATGGCAAAAGAAAAAGAAAAGTCCTTCAGTCTTCATCCGCCGCGGCCTCCGCGGCCTCTTGGTCCTCCACCGGGGCGACGTCCTCGGCCATCGCTTCCAGCGCCAGGTTGACCATTTCAAGCTGATCAGCTATCCTTTTGGCGGCGCTGCTGACCTGCGCCTCTGCGCGGGCCCACTCTCCTTCCACCCCCTAGATGGCGACCAGGGGGTCGAAATTAGGGTCTCGGCTGGCGCAGCAGGCAAGCACGTACGACGTTGTGGCCGCTGCAACTGCCCGCCCTTCTTGGCTGGACCGGGTGGCTAGGGCGCCAGGCAGGAAGGTGAGGAAGTCAGCGACCCGGCCCATGCAGAAGGCATAGTGCCAGGTCGTCTGCTCTACCGGGTTCGGTTGCTCCAACCCTAGTGGCGCCAGACTGGCCATCATCCGGTCGAAAGCTGGGCGCAGCATGGAGGTGGCCTCGGCTTCTGCGCGGAGCCGCTCGCCCTTCTCCTCATCGCGCTCCTGGGTGATCGCCTCAACACGGAGGGCACCTTTCTCCCTCTCATACTGCAGGTCCAGCTCCAGCCTCTCCGACCGGCTGCGCCAGTCCTGCACCTCTACCCGGAGGCCAGCGATCTTCGCAATAGCCTCCGTCAGCCTCTCCCTGCTCACCGCGAGGCGTTCGCTCACGCTGGCGTGTAGCTCGCCTAGGGCGGCCAGCAGAGCGTCCGCATCCACCGAGGGCATCGGAGCACCAGGGGCCTCCGGAGTGGCCAGCAGGCCCAGCCCGCCACCGGGCGGTAAGACGTTCGCCTCGGCGGCGGGCATTGGGTGATTGCAAGGGCCGCCTTGGTGTTCGATCACCGCAGCCGGCGCGGCCGCGGCTGCTACCACGCCCTGGTCGACCCCTACAGTAGCCCTCGAAGAAGATGCCCTGAGTAAAAAAGAAGGAAGGGGTAAGTCTCCCAACGTTACATGAAATATGATAAGCTTGCTGCATATCTTTGGTGTATAGCCAGCAGAAGACCTCCTGAATCAGGGTATGCCTGGGACCAGGGTTATTCCCCCGGCGGCGCCGGCCCCGGCGGATCACCATGCGCCGGTGTCGGCAGGGGTGGTGGATCACCCTGCGCTGGTGCCGGCGGCGGAGGCGGGTCGCCTTCGCGCCGGAGTCGGTGGCGGAGGTGGATTCGCCGCCCGGCGGTGAAGGAAGATCGCCCTGTGCCGGTAGCGGCTGCAGGGGCGGATCGGCCTGCGCCAGCAGCGGCGGGGGCGGAACCGAAGCCGGCGGAGCTGCTGGCGGGGCGACACCGGCTGAGGTAGAAGCGGTGGCCGCCGTAGAGCTACCCGCTCCGGTCGTGGCCGCCGCGCCCCCCCAGAGCGACGCGGACCCGCCTAGGGCTGTCGCCAGGGGCGTCATCGTCGGTAGGACGCTTGTCCCTCCCCCCGCCCACTGGAGGAGGGCCCCGGATGGTTAGCGCAGTTTGGCGAGGTGTAGTCACCGGCCCCATGGCATCCATGACGGGCATGGAACGAGTGATCGCCACGCGCTCCCGGGGCTCCACCCGGCAGAGTGGGAGTGCGCCCGCTGGAAAGGGTGGGACGGGGCCAAAGACGCCCAGCTGTGCCTGCCACGCGTCAATCTTAGCAAGGGATAAATTCCCTGCAGCTGAAAAATGAGAAATAATAAGAAAAGGGAGTGAAGGCGCCGTCATGTCCGGTAGCAGTTGAAAGAAAGAAGAGGAAAGCCAGAGGAGCAAAGTAAAAAGTAACCTACCTCCTGGGGTCATCCGAGTCATGTCGTTAGGGCCTGTGTACTGCCAGGCGAGGCGAGCACGATGGCACAGGGGGCTAGTTCTTTGAGAAATGTAGTCCCGAAGAACCATGGCCCCTGTCAAGCCCGCTGCTCGCAGATGGTCCACGCGGGCCAGCATCACCTGGAGCTTGGGCGTCTCATCGATTTGAGCTCCCCAGGGAGGGATGCCAACCGCTGGCCCAGTCGGCATCTCCAGGACCTCCAAGCCGCTGTCATCTTCGACATAGAGCCACCCATTGCGCCAAGCCCTCCAGTTGGAACGGAGGTCCAGCGGAATGTAGCGGGAAACCGTGCCGTCACGAAGGCAGAAGTGGCAGGAGCCGGTCACGGTGGAAAGATCCTTGGCCGCGTGCAAGGAATAGAAGAAACGGAAGAGGGGGAGATTAGGGGCTACTCCCACGAACATCTCGCAGAAATGGGCAAAGACAGCAAGGAGAATGATGGAGTTAGGAGGAAGGTGATGGTTGTGGATAGAATAGAAGTTGAGGACGGCGAGGTAGAAGTCGGAAATTGGCGGAATAAGGCCCGCCAGCATTGCCCAGCCAAAGAAGATTAGTTCGCCCGGGCGGCTCCCGGGCGCAGTAGTCCCGGCGCGAGTACGGACGGTACCGCCGGCGACATACTGGGCACATCTCTCGGCGTCGACCTCCTCGACGGTTGAGGGAGGAAGCAGGGGTGTTGGCGGTGCCATGCGAGTCAAGGAGCAGTGAGCCGAGAGCGGAGGCAGGGAGATGGTCCGCAAGAAGCTTGGGTGAAGAAGAAGCACACAGCAGATGGAAGGCCGAGAAGTGAACGGACCGCCCCCCCCCTCCGAAGTGCCTTCGTTTATACATGCGAGGGAGCGCCTCAACGGGAAACCCGAGGAGGCATGGCAGTTGAAAAGGTGGGATAATCAAGGGGGCGTGGCGGTGCGCTGGCAGGAAACCCAGAAGAATCGGAAGAGGCACGACCATGCCCCCCAAACCCGCGCCGGTTACGAGGCAAAGACGGCCGCACGGTTTGCCTCAGGCCCGGAAAAGCCGGCGGCATTTAAAAAGCCGCAACGTATCGTGGGAACTTTTTTCTGGACCCACCCAGGAGACAGAAGAAGATAAAAAAACACTCTGAGGTGGGTCCGGGGGCTACTGTCGGTGTATTCCACACCAGAGTGCCCACTGCACTTTAGTAAAGGCAGCCGCCGCCGGACACGTGGCATCCAGGCCACGTCTTCGGTGGTTGACCGAGTGATCGCCAGCAGAAAGGTGGTGACTAGGCCACGCCCCCGGCGGTCAGTTGAGTGATCGCCGGCGGGAGGGTGGCGACCAGACCACACCCCCGGCGGTCAGTCGAGTGATCACCAGCGGGAGGGTAGCGACCAGGCCACGCCTCAGCGTCGATTCGATGATCGCCCGGTGAGGGTGGCGACCAGGCCATGCGGCAGCGTCGATTCGAGGACATTTAATGGCCTACGCGGCCATTCGAGAGGTCAAAGGCATTTAATGCATGTCGTGCGCATTAAATGGGGGTAATGAAGGCTGCGGTATGGCGGCGTGTGTTCCCAACGTGCGCCATAATGACGAGCGACGTCAGGGTGCATTTCCCCACCCTGGTGGAGCGGGCGAAGCCGGCAGGCGCGGCGCTCAAGGGCGGAGGGACAGGATGTCTGCACCAGGGCATTAAATGTGTTGCAGGGGCATTTAATGCTAGAGAGTAGGGTAATGAGAGGGCTTGCTGTGTAAGCCTCCCATGCGCCCCCGCCAGCCCGAGTATAAAAGGGAGTTGGGGTGCATGGGAGGAGGGGTTGGTTGATTTTCTCTCAGAATAGACTCTCCATTCCGGGCGGGCTGATCTGGTTGGCTTTGGGTAGCTGTTCATCTTCCAGCTCCCGCCAGGGATACGATAATACAAGAACACAGGAGTAGGGTTATTACCCTGAGGAGGGCCCGAACCTGACAAATCGCCAGTCTCCTTGCATACTTCGCCCCTGGTTCTCCATTCCCCGAGCGATCTCCACGAAAGCCCCGGTTAGAACTTAGTATACCCCTCGCCGGAAGGGGACTGTTGGCTCATACGCCGACACTAGTCACCAGATTGGGGGAGTTAGGACGTGTTAGTTTGCTTAGCCATGCTACACGAACCAATGACACAGTGTTGGCAATAAAGTTGAATATTGACTATTGAACTATAGAACATGTTTTGAAAGAATGTGGCATGTGTTATTGAAAATATGATGGCACGTGATGCATGATAACCAACTAGGTGGGAAAATGGTTTAGACTGGGGCATGTGGCAAGATGTTCAGTGGTGGACCAGATGTGGCATTTGGGCGGTCGCTTTTGGATTTGGTTTTTATGACATATTGACATGATGAGTTTTTGGGTAGTCTTGCCCTAGTCATCTAAGGACTTAACCTTGCTAGAATTTGAACTGGGTTAACCATAGAACCACAAGTTCTGGAGTGGGACGGACCTAGCTGAGTAAATTATGAAATCTTTCCTTCGGTACTGTCGTGGTGGTGTGAGTTCCGGGTGTACGGGTAAAAACTCACATGGCGCAAGAGGGGGGCCCTGTCATGGAGGTGTATCCCTTCAGTGTTGAAACCTTAGCGGGCAGTACTGGGTTTGGACAGATCTTTGGAAAGGCTTTGTTACGGTTACTCGCCTTTGTGGTGTTTAACGGTATCTTGTGGGTAAAGTGTATAACCTCTACAGAGTGTAAAATCTATTCGAATAGCCGTGTCCACAGTATTGGACATCGCTTGGGGATTACAGTCAAGGGTTAGACTTTATTAAAATATGGTTGGGTTTAAATGATGAACATTGATGGAAATGTGGGTTAGGAAAGGAAAAGTGTTTACTTAACTCATGGAAATGTTGTTGTTACATTATTTGTTTTTACCGCTTTCGAATCTACGTATGCTACTTGTTAAATGCTGCTTTACTGCAAAATAAACCTGTTATGCCATTCCATTGGAATAAGCCTGGCATGTAGGATATTAGGTTGCATTATGTGCATAGCTTGTTGAGTACCAATGTACTCACCCCTTCAAAATCACAACACCAGAAGAAGATCTGCAATCCAACGAGGAAGAGCAGAACAATGGGGCGAACAACTAGGGGTGAGCCAAGTCAGTTGCCTGTGGCAAACTGAGGCGCCACGAATAATCTCCATTCCGCTGCTGTTTTAATGTTACTCTGAACTTAGCCCTACGTGGCTTTATAATTGTAAGGCTGACCATAAGGTCGTAACAATCATATTTGAGTTGAATACTTTTATATTACTGTTTCTGTTGTGTATGTGTGATGACATTCATCTCTGTTGTATCTGTGAGCACCAATGTGATCCTAGACTGGTGCATCACGCAGAGTGTTCGGAATTCCAATTCCGGGCGCGACATGCCTCCCCATGCCTTATCCCCTCCCCACGCCGCCCTTATCCTGCATAACTACCACTACCTTTTCCGCCATCAGCAACCACCTTCCTCGCGCACCGTTGTCCCTCCCCCATTTATACCCCCAGATGCCCCTCTCCTCGCACTCCCCCTCTCTCCCCAAACTCTCCTCTCCCTCTCGAGTCGTTCCCGCCGCATTCTTCCCCGGCCCTGGCCGCCCCGTGCTAACCTCCTCTGCCACCTCCCGTGCCCTCTAGCTCCGTCGACCCCGCCCCCAACTCCGCTACCTCCCCGCACCACCGGTGCGCACCGCCGCCCTCCTCCCTCGCCCCCCGGCCGCACCCCATGTGTGCTACGCACGTGCACTAGGTGCACTGCACCATGTGGACTCGGTCCACTAACCCGGCCCCACCTGTCGGCCTAACAGGAATTTTCCTAGTTGAAAATAATTCTATGAAAATTAATTATGACATCCACATTATGTCATAATTCGAGTTTCCTTTTGAAAAATAAATCCAAAAATCTACCGCTGATGGAGCATGCGCAATAATTCAGATTTTCCTATAGAAAAATAATTCCAAAATTTTTTAAAAATCCTTTTTATTTGTTTTCAAACTTCCAGGAACCCGTCCTTTTTCTTTCTAAATTCATATAAAATCCTAAATTTTTGTTTGGTGTTAGTTTGTTATTTTATTTGAATTTATAAGGATTTTATTTAAATTTATTTGATTTTTGTGTGTAGATTTCGGAGAGTTCGAGGAGTACCCAAGCGACGATTTCATGCAACAACTCGTTGAACCAGGCAAGTCACACCTTGTTGATCATGTTGCTCCTAGTTTTTAAACTTGTATGTTAAATTTAAATTATTGCATGCCTAAATGTCATAAATGTTATTTCTTTCCCAGTTTTAAATTGCTAGTTATACCCATAATTGGCACGCCATCTGTTATGAGCTTCTTTCGGATGGGCTCGTACGTATGCTCGAGTTCCCGGTCGATGACCGGAGCGCAAGCTACTCGACATAGAATGCGTCGAAGCGTCTTGCGTCTTGGGTAGTTTGGCTGTCGGAGCATTTACGCCCTTGCATCTCCTTTGTTTTTCCATGGTTTGATGCAACAGCAATGATATCATAAGATATATCATAATGAATGGCATCTAAAACAGCGATAACGAGAGATATAGCAACAGTTTAAGTCCAGAAAAATGAACTTCAACCACTTCATGAGCTAAACAAATTAAATGATATAACCAAGCACACATTTATGGCATACTCCAAGTTTCAGCGCAAAAACTTATTATCACAACTACGAAGGGTAAAAATGTAGTTGTCTAAATGAATGAAGCTACGTGAGGATGTGCCGCTACGACCCTTTCTCGCATGCCGATTTCATGGTACCTAAAACATCATAAAACACAAGCGTGAGTTCATCACTCAGCAAGTATATTGCAATGAAACAAGAAAACAGTTTTCAATACCATCATCACTACATCTCATATTCAACATCATAAGCATTTCATATTCACATTGTACACATCTCATCAACATCATCATATATGCAATGCAATGCACATGTCTCCTTTAAGCACATATCGGTATTACCGAGTGCACACCCGTCGGCGTGCACCCTCTTTCCCCTTCCATCCCATAGATGGGGGGTGCCTACTCTTAATGACTCGCTCCCATACACAACCGTGGATGGGACTACGAGGTAGGTCTTTTGTGTTCACTATGTGTGAACATAGAGGCCCGCATCAGAATGGGGACGCCTCTTCTATTATGAATGCACATATGACATGAACATGTATGAACTTGCATAAATATTTAATGCGACAATTTCATAGCCAATATGTAACCATGTTCATCATATCATAAGCAATTAACAAACATGGCAAGTTAACACACCATGTACCCATATTGAACCTATGCAAGTCTAATAACCATCCAATACACAAACCTGTAACATCCTGGATTCTATATTTAAGCTTAATTAGGCTATTTAAGTGTGGATTAGTGCTCTGTAAAGTTTTCGAATCTTATCTTGGAGTTAATTGCCTTTGAATTCTGTTTTGCTGTTTTGTTCGATCGATTTTCCCGATCGGAGCTTTTGAATACGTTTCTGGGTGAAATCTAGAATCGTGTAAGATAGAACCCGAACCTAAGTTTCTAAACATTCATTAGGATCCTCCGAACCTATTCTAAAGGCCCTCTAGATGTTTGAACTAGAGCCGCTGCGAAAACCGTGGATTCCATTGTTTGTTGCTGCTTTGGCGGCAAGATCGCTAGCCATGACCGCTGCAGATTACCGTCGGCCGAGCGGCAAGATCGCCGCCGGGTGGTACTGCCGGCCGTAGCGATGGGAGCGGGGCCAGAGCCCTATTTTGCTCCTGTGCTCGTGGTTATCCCCTTGCATTGGTTTCCGTGCCCCCCTACTCCCACAAAACACCAGGGGGACACCCCCTCTCTTCCTCCTCTCCCTCATTTCTCCTCCTTCCTCTCTTCTTCCTCCTCTCCTCTTCCTCCTCCCTCTCCATTCAAGCTCTCTCTCCGTTCTCGCCATTACTAGCCGGGTGGAGCTCAAGGAGGCCGAGTGGAAACGGTAGCAAGGGTGGAGAAGCGTCTCTACGCAGTCAAGGAGCTTCAAAGGAGGTAGGTTTTGAAGTTAAGCATAAATCCTAGGTGTAGATGCAAACCCTAGCTCCTCCTTAACATGTATCTCTTCTTTCCATTTTAGTTGGACCCTAGAAACCTTAGTTCTTGCAAAGTATTGATGTTTTTCCGAGTGGTAAACCTAGGTCAAGGTTAGAAGAATCTTTTCGCGTTATTAAGTAGCTTCGGAAACCCTGATCTACGTTTCGTTGGACTCATTCGCCGCAAAATGTCATTTCTCGAATTTCCGGAATCATTCTTCTTGAAACTCTAACTCCGGGAAGACGGAAAAATGACCCACGAATATGTTACGGTATGAGGTTAATTCCTGTTTTGGGCCTTTCGGGAGGGAAAATTAGCCGTCTGGGGGAAGTTTTGGGCTTGGGGGAGCCTCGTGGGCTTGGGGGAACCTCTTGGGCCGGAGGTGGAAGGCATAAGGCCCAAGTGGGGGCAGGTTTAGGGCAGCACCCTGCTGCCCATGCGCCCTAGCCCCCCCCATGCGCCTCCCTCCCCTTTCTCCCCTCCTAGCCGCTGCCCCCTCCCACCTCCATGCCGTGCGCCCCCTCTCCTCCTCCCCCTTGCGCCACCACCCCTCCCCTCTCCTCTCCACCCTCCTTGCTGGCCTAGGAGAGCTCCTCACCTCGCCACCCCGCTGTTCTCTCTATCGGGAAGCTCCGCGACGAGGAGATCCGGCGGTTTCGGCGCGAGGAAGAAGATCTGGGGAACCGGGAGGAGAAGATTCGATGTTCATCGTTCGTCGGGCGAAGGTATGGCTATGGGTAATCCTTGGGGTTGTCCTAGGTTCTGTGCTAGAGGATGTTCTGATGCTTTTAGATCGAGAGGTGGTGCTGCGATTGGGTAGAATGGATGAAAACTAGAGATTGCATAGTGTTCTGCTTCGGGCAGATTGGGCACACGACCTAGGGTTTGCGTTTTCGCAATTTTAGAATCGGAATTTGGTCGGCCGCCTGTTAAGAAAGTTGTAGATAACTTCAATACCTTTAATTGGACACAAAGAACATCCAATTTTGCCCAGCCAGTTGAAAGTTATCATCGTTTTACCGAACGTGTTCAAATCTGTGATGTGATTGGGACACCTTTTGAGTCGAAATCAGTTTTCGCGTCAATATCAGGAGTAAAAAGGTCAAAAAGCGAGATTTCGAGCAAATGAGCTCGAAACTTGACGAAACCTACGTGAATGGGTCCCATGGGTCCCTAGGAACCTATCCATGCATGTATGTTGAAGTTTCGAATTCAACCGCGCGAAATCTCACTTTTTGGAAAAGTTTTCTCTAGCGACTGGCACTAACGCAGGCATTGGAGTGGTACTGCTGGAGGGGCCAGTACTACCGGGGTTTATTCACCAGTAGTTAAAAACCAGAGAGCATCCTTTTTCTTCTCTGGCTACCGGCACTACCAAGCCTGACGGCCGGTACTACCGCTCATGCGGTACTACCGGGGTCTATGGGCCGGCAGTTATTTTCCAGAGAGACACCCAGTTCGGTTGCAAGCGGGCGGCACTACCTGGCAACTCAGCCGGTACTGCCGGAGTGTCGAGCGGCACTACCGTGCTACAGTGGCCGGTACTGCTGACCTCTGAATAAGTTCCTGGAATCCTTTTTCGATTAAGTTCTCGTTCTTCGTTTTGGTTCTTATTGATGTTTAATCGCTTCCTTGCTAGTTTTGAGCGTTGAGTTGGTCTTGTCTCTTTTCGTGTAGGCGTAGACGCGTCGAACGTCGCCGACGATCCCGACTACGTCCCGGAGACCGATTTTACCGAAGAGCAAACAGGCAAGCACCTCCTTTGACCATTTTGATCCCATAATTGCAAATGCTAATTTCAATTGCCAAAACTATTATGCATGCGTGTATGTTTAGTAAAGATGCTAGTTGTGGGAAAGCATGGTAGTTAAACCTGAATTGGTAGATTCCCTTAATTTTAATTGAACTGCGAACCTTGTTAAAACTTAGGCTAAAAAGCTGGACATAAAGATAAATGTCAAATGGGTAATAATGAATAGTATTCGCATAAGCATAGTCATGCTGTAGAATGTATTATATGTTGTTACGACACAATCAACTGATCGGTTTGGTTTGGATTGGGTTTTGGATCAGAAGGTTGGTTAATGGCTTTGGAGATTTGGATCTGGTTTATATTGGTTTGGTGTGGTTGGAAAATGGAAAAGGAGTGTTTAGACCAGGCGAGATGTACGGAGTTTGGTGAGTCGGAATTTGGTTTGGTTTTGTCCAATTGGTTGGATCGGTTGGTTGGGATGGTGTGTGGTTCCGTTGTGTTTGTATGGGTGTCTAGATTCTAACCCATCAATCAATTTTAGGTTTCATCAAGAGTTGTCGAAGAATTTCGAGCTTTTGTCTCTTCGGCCGAACTCGTGTTTTTCGTCGAATTCATCTTTTCCGGTGACCAATTGTTCAATTCCTTGCACTCCTAAGTCCATCTAGAGGTACTCTAGATGATTCATTAATTAATTTTCGAGGCCATATTCAATTTTCTCACAAAATTTTGAATTTTGGAGAAATTTGGTGCTTCTCTGTTCTTATCGCGTACCCGCGTGCACCACCGGCCGCCGACCGCCGCCGTGCCCGCCGCCGCCGCCCTGGCAGCTGGGCGCCGCTTCACGGCGCTCCACACCGGCGCCGCCATGGCCGCCGCTCGTCGCCGGGCCGCCGCTGCCGTTTCGGTCGACCAACCCACCGCCGGTTTCCGTGACGCATCTGCAGCTCGCCGCTCGCCCGCCCGGCCCGCCACGCATCGCCGCACCCCACGCCATGCGCCGCGCCATCGTTCGCGCGCTTCACCGGCCGCATCGCCGCCGCCCGCTTTGCCGGCCGCCGTCTTGCAGCGCCGCCACCATGGGCCGGGCCGCCTCCCACCGCCGGCGCGTAAGGGGAGCACTTGCTCCTCTGTTTTAGAGCTTTGGGGAAGAACCCCTAAGTGTATGACATGGGGGTCCCACCCTCCATAGAGACAAGCAAAATCTAAATCAGCCAAAATAAAGATTCCGGGAATATTCTCGTTTTTCCAATTTTCCAGATTTTCCAACTTCGGAGGCTCATAACTTTTCCGTCCGAACTCCGATTGACTCCGTTCAAATTCCTAAATTCATATAAAATCAATACCTACCTGCCAGTACTACTTTTATAATTTTTGGATTTTATTTATTTTATTGTTATTGATTTGTTGTACCGTTTTGCGCGTAGCCGAGGATCCCGCCGAGTCCGCCGTCCCCGCCGCCAAACTCCCAGGTTTCGACACCCTCGCTGCGACCGAAGACAAGTCCCTTGACGCATTTTGATCCCATGTTTGCAAATGTGTTTACAATGCTTTATAAACATGCATCGCTATCTTTATCATCGTATGTCAAATATAACTGATTAGTTAATCCGAATTGCGATTACCTCCTTGCTTATTATGCAAGTATGATGTGGAAATTATCATAAAGTTTTGGCACTGTTTTTCCAAAATAAAAAGGAAAAGAAAAAGGATTTGGACTAGGGCGGATTGGAATGTCGGGTGGGTGCGGATTGAGCACTAGTTTCCATTGTGCAAGTACCGCCCCAAGTCAATTAAGGACCGACTCTTATGACAGTCCATTCTAAGCATAACCGTACTACCACATGTCTAACATGGTACGACCTGGCTAAATAATTTGTAGAAACCTAACTTAGACTCGCCAGTTGGTGGAATGTGGGTGCCAGATAGAGGCAAGTTGTACTCCCCACACGGCGCAAGAGGGGGCTTCTGTACCGGGTAGATAGAACCCTAACAGCGGTGAAACCTCAATGGGTGAGTCGGGTTAGGCGTATGCATTGTAAAAGCCTTGTCATGATCTCTCTGCCGACACACCAAAGGAAGTGGTTAATTGCATGGCATTAAGAGTTGATCATTTCTTGTGGGTAAAGCTGTACACCTCTGCAGAGTTAAAACTATTCGAATAGCCGTGCCTACGGTCAAGGGCAAAGCAAAGAATGCTTTCATACTGGTAGACTTTGGTTTTGGTTTTGAAAATAAATGGTGTTTTGGGATTCGGGAGTGGTTAGAACTCTCGGATGATTTATTGGCGGATTGAGCCAACCAGGTAGATCGAACCTGTTTTATTTGTCATGACGGATAGAGTCATGTGTGGATAATCTTGATCTTTTAAACTTGTGGCGGATAGAGCCCTTATACTAGTGATGGTGGATAGAACCTTCACTGAAATATACATAATTCAATTGTTAAAAATAATTGCTAAAATATGCTTTATGAAACTTATTATCAAGTATGGATTGATGAAACTTGGCTTTATGCAAAAGAACTATATTAAACCTTCCTTGGAAATCCCCACATGTGCATAATTTCCCAGACTTGTTGAGTACTTTTGTACTCACGTGCTACATAAATGGTTGTCATCAGAGAACTATCAGGACGCCGTTGAATACGGTGAGTTCTACGCTGAGGAGTTTGAGGAAGATCGCTAGGAGAGCTAGTCGTGTGTCTTGTCGTCGCCTGTGGTGTTTTTGGTTTTTGCTTTTTGTCGTTTTGCTTCCACTGTCGTGTCTCCGGTCTTGTGACCGAGTATTGTAATAAGTAGCCATGTGGCTAATACTTTATAGTTATGTTACAATTTCGTTATGTTCGGCAATGACGTATCACTGTTGACTGTGTGTACTAGCTACTGATCTGGGACTAGTACAGAAATATACAGGAGATTTCGGATAGCTGATCCGGGGTCTCACAGCGGTGGTATCAGAGCCTGGACGACTGTAGGCTGTGACCTAGTTAGAATGGCAAAGCCTAGACTAATATTTTCATAAAAACATACTTATAAAATTTTAAGTTCCTTTGCTTCTACCTCTCCTATCTTAGTGTCTTGAGCTTATCTGATCTGTTGTTTAAGACTGGTTACTAATCTCAACTTGTTTCAAAATTTGTAGATGACTTGCACCACTTTTGCGTCCTTGGCTGGAGGCTTTTGTGCGGAGCTGTCCTTGATGCTCCAGGAGCTTGAGTTTCCCCATCGCGTAGAGTACCGCTGTACCTCCGTGCCTAGCATTGGCTACAGCACGTGGAAGGTTCGGCTGTTGGTGCACGCCAGGAGTCGGAGTTTGGCGGAGGATCGTCCGTTCTACTTCACTTCGGAGAGACTGAAGATGGGCGATGCGCTGCAAGATGCGGCGAGACAAGCCATTATCCACTTGGGCAGTAGCTACAGCGACCGACTAGCGGACTCCCCGTACCTCCTGTTTCTGTGCCATGAGGAAGGGAGGTACCACAGCAGGTTCCGGAGTACGGATCAGGAGGCGGATCCGACGATTGTGCATATGGGATCACTCATCCGAGCCCAGGATGAGGCGTATGTCAGCACCACCCACGAGCTCCAGGACATGTACCAAAAGTTGGCAGCAGCTCGAGAGGAGATTCGCCAGCTGAAGGAGGCTCAGCAGGCAGCTGTTCTTCCGCCACCAGCCCCTGTGCAGGCGGCACAGCCAGTAGCACTAGTGCCAGTCCCAAAGGATCTTCCCAGGAGAGGGTTGACTCCGAATGCTTCGCCAGCAAAGCGTCGTCCACTACTACAGATCCGTACATCACAATCGGTTCTTTTTGGTCATCACAGTCGGTTTTGGTGGCGATACAAAGTCCAACGACAGTGATAAGGTAGATATATCACAGTCGGTTTTTAACCGACACTAATAATACATTATCACTGTCGGTTCTTTTTAGGAACCGACTGTGATATTACACTTATCACAATCGGTTTCCTCTTACAACCGATTGCAATAAGTGTAATATCACAATCGGTTCTTTTTTAGACCGATACAAATGATTACATTATCACAATCGGTTTTTTGTTGAAACCGATGGGGATAAGTATAATATCACAATCGGTTCGTTTTTAGAACCGATTCAAATTATTACATTATCACAATCAGTCTTTTATTGAAACCGATGGGGATAAGAATATTATCAAAATCGGTTCTTTATGCAAACCGATTGCGATACTAAAGATATCCCAATCGGTTCAGAAGAATCGACAGATATCAGATTACCTATCCCAATCGGTTCCAACAAAGAACCGATTGTGATGATGTTACTGTCCATCGTCCGAAAATTGCCTCGCATTGACAATATGACACATTCATCACAATCCACAATATCACAGAACATATACATCACAATCTACACACATTACATTAAAATTAATATTGTTTACAATCTGTAACAGATCACATTCACATTCAGATAAATTTTGTTTACACTTTATGGACTAGTATTTGCTTGAATGGTCTCTATATCTACCATCATCCGTTATAACTTCTGTCCAGTACCACTGGCATAAATGGTCTCGTAATTTCTTGAGATCAGCGTTGGTTAGGCTCTTCCGGATGATATCAAGGTCCTGCAAAATAGATAGTAGTGCACTAATATATTTATCTCTTAAATTGGAACTAAAACATCCTGATAGTATTATGCTTGTAAACAAATATCACGTAGACAGTAGTGCAAATAATCTGCTCTATACCTTAGGGAAAAGATGTGAGCGACCAACCAAAATCAGCATGTGATGCATCACGTAAAAGCCGCACAGATCATCGCACCCTTGTTGATGGCACTGTGAACAAAGAAACTTAAATTAAGAGACGAATTAAAAATAGGTGTCAGAAAAAATCCTATGATAGACACTTGTACCTTGAAGCGCTTCCACTCGAGTTTGGTGCCTTGTTTATCATTGTGTCGGCCACATTCAGCAACGTAAGACATGAAAGCCCTATACATTGGAAGAGATGCCATTGAGGTTAAAAATACCTAACGTAGTTCAATATGTAAAGTGTTAGGTTAGAGGAATGTACTTACTTCTGTAAAACAGGCTCGATCGCATAGTCCATCGGTCTATTTTCGAGTGAGTTCAACGTGTAGACCTTGTTTTGACTCGGAACAACCACAAGTAGAACCCAATGGTTGCTTATTAAACGGTACACAATGCAAGAGAATAAGTTAATACAAGGTTGAAGTGTGTACATGTAATTGAATTGTATAGTAGTACATACTCCTGGTGGTATGGGAAGAGAATGAAGTCCTTTTTTGCCTCGTCATGCAATGCCTGCTTGATGTATCCTGCAAGGAACTCCGATTGATACTTAGCCACGGTCGCAGAGACCATCTCGGGATCGACAAACCCGATAGGGTGTCGACCCGTCACGGCTCGTTGCCTCATGATCCTGCAATTCATGTCAATTGTTAAAAAATATAATACAAAATCAGTAAATAGTCATCTGATTGAGTATGGTGCGAGACTCACAGCGTCCAGGATCGTATGGTAGAAATATCGACGGCTTTCAAGCTGTACATAAAGTACAGATCCTCAAAACTGACTGGGAAGGTCCCATCCTCATTGCGGTGGAATTGGCCCGCTCGATACTTCACTATGAAATCGTGGCGAGGCTCGGCCTCATGTGACCTATCGATGTACCATCCATGTAGGTGGCGAGTGAACAAGCCCAAAGAATTCAATTCTCGGCTTGGGAGAAAGGGCTTTCCATGTATGTACCGCTTGTGATCATCAGGGTGCTCTATGCCCTCTGACAACTTTGCCTTCTTCACGGAGGGACTCTCTGAACTCTGCTTTGTATCTTTCGTCAGCGTGGTAGAAGTCCTTTTGCGCACCACCTGCGCACCAGCATTTGTAGCTGCAGGCGTAGGTGCAGGAGGTGCAGCTGCAGGCGTAGGTGCAGGTTGTGTAGCAGGGGCAGGAGAATGTGCAGCAGGAGCAGGAGCTGCAGCAGGAGCAGGAGCAGGAGCAGCAGCAGCAGCAGGAGTAGTAGCAGGAGCAGGAGCAGGAGCAGCAGTACCAGCAGTAGCAGGAGCAGCAGCAGTAGTACCAGCAGTAGCAGTAACAGGAGCAGGTGCATCAACAATAGTAGCAGGAGCAAAGTGACCAAGAGCGCATAAGATTCAGCAAAGCAGCAGCGGCGAGTAGTAGCAGCAGCAGCAGTGAGTACAGCGAGCGTGCAGAGTACCAGCAGTAGCAGAACTAGTAGCAGTAGTGGTAGCAGTAGTAGGAGGAGGTGCTTGCACTACGACACCCGTCGCGGGCCACTTGATGAACGACATCCGTGCTTGCCCGAGAGTGGTGATATCTTCGTTCGGGGGGAACTCCAGGGCATGAGACATGTAAACATCATGGACATAGTCCACCTGCACCCTCATGTAGCCCATCCCCAAAGGTATACCATGCACCGTGTCATCCTCCTTGCTTGGAAATGCAACCCCGCGCGCAGCCTCAATGTGTATTCCGTCGTCGATAAGGACTAGGCGGCACTGGCAGGACCACGCAAGAAGTGATCAGCATCTTCATCATAATCTTTGTTAAGCTTACTCATGTACCTTTGGTCTCAAAGATTATTACCTTGAGGTGTGGAATGCACAGTTCCTTATTGGAAGCGCAATTTGCTAGGGCGTAGTCGGGACCCGAATTTGCAAATCAGGACCCTACGTGTATTCAAAGACTACCCAGAACGCGCTTAGTGCACACAGTCTTAACATCGGTATATATCACAATCATACCAAACGATACTATCAAAGTACTTTATTTAAATAATCAAAGGGTTACTCGACCTTATGGCCAAGTTACAAATATATGCCTTGCAAGGCGAAATTTATTAAAAGAGAAATAACAAAGCGGAAAATCAAATAAACTCGTGGCGCCATCCAAAGATACCACAGGCAATGGCCGGGCTCGCATCCCTAAGTAGACGGGTCTTCTTGGAGTTCCTCCTCCAAAGTGGCGTAATCTCCTCTTCAAGCGATATTGTGTTGAGGCAAGGGTGAGTACTTGGTACTCGGCAAGTCATGCACAGAATGTGTGCTAATATACTATATGCATGGCTTGGTACAAAGGAATAGCACAAGGTATTTTTGGCAAGATAAAGATTTGAAAAGTAATATAAGTAGATTCAAAGCAAGAGAAATGAGTAAAGCATAAATAACTTTTCAAGAAGTTTAACAAACATTTTTCCCATCCTAAACCATAATTCCATCATCTTCCTTGTTAAACCAACCCATCTTTTCAAAACCAAGTTATTTTCGTAAAGTCTACCCCTTGATTGTAATTCCCGAGCATTGTCCAAGATCACAGTGGACTCGGCTATTCAAATAGATTCTACACTCTGCAGAGGTTATGCACTTTACCCACAAGATACAGTCAAACACCACAAAGGCGAGTTCAGTAATAAAGCCTTCTAAGCCTCAAACAACACAGTGGTCCTCTCAGACGTGCTCTACACCATCCCTTCCCTTAGCCAAGGCGAAGTATGGGACCAACACACCGTTAGATGGGTACTGGCCACGACCACGATACGCTCCCCGCACAATCACACAAACGGTGTAATCGACACCACGAGGCTCCACAAGTGAGTCCTTAGCGACTTAGTCAACTAGGGCCGTCCCATTCGACCATGTGGTTGCAAGTATGACCAGGTTCAAAGGCTTGCAAGGTTAAGTCCTTAGAGTGACCAGGGCAAGACTACCCGAAAAACCAAATCAACACTCCCAATGCCACAAGCGGCCCACCTGATTACTCTTGCCACATGCCCTGGCCGAAAATCGCTTTATCAAACCCCAGCTTGATTACCATGCACCACGTGCCATCAACATCACATGATACTTTTCCAAAACAGGTTCAATATATCATTAAGTCCATATTAGCATTTGATTGTCCAAAATCATGTCATGAGCACGAAAGTGTGTCTAAGCGACATACTACAACGGTCTAAACCCATGTTGGCAATTTAATAATGTCCAACTAGTAAACCACAACTAGGGTGACAAGGGATCATGGCACATACTTAAGTAATCAAGGTGTCATATAGCAAATTGGTATTTATCTAACCCCATGTTTAAACAAAGTATCTTTCTAATTGAACTAGCATGCAATAGTTTAAATCAAAGTAGATTTTCGAAATAGGATCAACATGGTCAAAGCACAACTTGCCTTCAAAAAGTACTTGCTCTTGGTCTTGAGTAGTCAACACTTCTCCTTCGAATCCTTCAGGCACTTCAACGTCTACTCGTAGCGTGCAAATAGCAAATACACAAATAAACACTAGGCAAAAAGATCCCAAAACTCCAAATAAAATCCATAAACAGAGAGAACATAATTTTACGGATTTTTAGAAACTGGAATCACAAATTTGGAGTTAAACGCAAAAGTTATGATTTATTAAAGTTTAAATAATCAATTAAATAATATTTCAGAGAAAACTTTAGTCCAAAAATTAAATAAAATTTATATTTAGGTAGATCTCAATTTTATACAAATTTAGAAATTTGAATCACTCAAATCGGAGTTGAAACGCACAAGTTATAAGCGTTTGAAGTTTGAATCTAAATTTTGAATCAATATTTCGAATTAATAAATCATTTTCTTTTCGGAAATTAATTATTGCGTCGGCATGGACACGTGTCAGCTCCTGATTGGCTGGCTGGACGCCACCGGTCCATGGACTTGGTCCACGCCGGCTCGGGTCCACGGTGGACTCGATCCCACGGCTCCACGTGAGGCCGACATGTGGGTCCACTCGGGTAGCGTCATTGGCGTCGGCTGCTTGGGGCCAAGACGACAGCGGGCGCCCGCCATGACGTCATCGTGACGTCATGGTGCGATTTGGTGGCGCGACATGCGGGCTCAGGCGTGTCGAGACACGTTCTCATGCTTGGCGCCGCTTGGCCGATGGCGGTTGGCCTTCTGGCCACGTGGCTAGATCTAGGCCGTTGATTTGAAAATCAACGGCCCAGATTGGATCTGGTGTTACGCGTTTGGGGTGAACGCGGTTAATCTGGACCGTTGGATTTAGATCCAATGGTTGAGATTGGATCTAGAGATCGTAACGAAACCTCACCGTGCGATGACGTGGCAAGATCTGGATCGTGCGATCTTGATCGGACGGCTGAGATGGCTCGGGCGACGGCACGGCAATGGCGTGCGGCGGCTTGCGGCGGCCGGAGCTGATGACGATGACACGCCCGACGGCGCTGCAGGGCCCCTCCGGCGAAGTGGATGGTAGGCACGGGTGCGCCTTGACGCAAGGGATCTGGATCTGGGGTCAACGTCGGCGGAGGATGGCGGACGGTGGCGGAAACGGCGCGAAACCGCGGCGGAGTGCTTTACCAACTCCGGCGAGCAATAGCAGCGAGACGGTGGGGATCCTAGCGGCGTGAGCTAGGGTTTCGGGACCGGCGTGGGATGGCGATCCTCGGGGTGCGATCCGGGCATTAAATAGCCCCGGGAGGCGTGCTCAGGGCGGAACCCTAGTCGGTCACGGCCGGCGCTCTCACGGCGGAGTCCGGCTCGGACTGGCGGAGCGACGCCTTAATCGCAGCCGTCCCACGTGGCGCGATCAACGGCCCCGATCGACGCAGCGCGATCGGATCCGGCGGATCTGGCTCGGAGTCGGTCGGCGGATCTCGGTACCGTTGGATCTTGATCCAACGGTTGGGATTGATTAGGGTTAGGAGTGGGTTCGGTCGAGTCACGTGGCTCGGTCGGACTCGAACACGAAGTCCGACTCGGGCTCGATCGGATGAACAAGAGACTTGACCCGAGTTTGATTTTCCAAATGATTTAATATTTAAAATAATTCCTAGTAATTCATTTAATTCATTAAAAATAGCAAATGACTCAGAAAAATTCCAGAAAAATTCGAAAATACTTTGGATCATTTTGGACTCAAATAAAATATTTCCAACAAAAATTTATTTGCAAAATTAAATTCTTCAATTATTTCAAAATGGAATAAATTCAAATAAATCCCAAATAAATCCAAATAAATTCCAGAAAATTCCAAAAATTCACCAAAGTGCCAAATCACACATGAATTTAAGAAAAGCAAAATTTTGGGGTGTTACAAACCTCCCCCCCTTAATAGAATCTCGTCCCGAGATTCGTGGCTTACTAAAGGAATAGGTTTGGAAATTCTTTCTTCAAATCCTCTTCGCTCCTAAGTCGCTTCGCTCTGCATGGTTGCTCCATCGAACTCTGAGTAAACGAAGTTGACTTGTTTCTAGTTTCTCGATCCATTGTGTCTAGAATCCTCACGGGATACTCCTTATAAGTCAAGTCCTCTTGCAACTCAATTGATTCTAATAAAGGTCTGTTCCTCCGGAACTCGAAGACACTTCTTCAACTGGGACACATGGAATACATCATGTACTCCTGCTAACGACTGTGGCAACTCCAGCTGATAAGCAACTTCGCCTCTGCGGCTCAAAATCTTAAATGGTCCAACATAACGGGGTGCAAGTTTTCCTTTGGCATGGAACCTCTTAACTCCCCTGAGAGGCGTAACTCGGAGGTACACAAAGTCTTCTGGTTCAAAACTCAAATCTCGGCGACGATCGTCAGCATAACTCTTTTGTCGTGATTGGGCTATCTTCAACCTTTCCCTAATCATAGCGATCTGTTCTTCAGCCTCTTGAAGAATATCAGGCCCAAAGACACGGCGCTCGCCGGTCTCATTCCAATTCAATGGCGTCCGACAGGGTCGACCATACAAAGGCCTCAAAAGGTGACATCCGTAAACTAGCCTCGATAACTATTGTTGTAATCGAACTCGGCATACGGCAAACTCTTATCCCAAGAGGTAGCATAAGCCAATGCACAAGCTCTCAACATATCCTCCGTAATCTGGTTGACTCTTTCGGCCTGCCCATCCGTGTGGATGATAAGTCATCTTGAAGTTTAAACGGGTTCCCATGGCTTCATGCAACTTATTCCAGAATCTTGAGGTAAATTGGGTACCTCTGTCCGATACAATCCTCTTTGGCACTCCGTGCAAACAAACAATCCTGATCATGTATAATTCTGCTAATTTATCTCCCGAGTAAGTGGTCTTCACGGGGATAAAATGGGCTACTTTAGTCAAGCGATCCACTATAACCCATATGGAGTCATAACCTCCTTGAGTCTTCGGCAAACCAGTAATGAAATCCATTCCGATTTCCTCCCACTTCCACTCAGGTATCTTCAGCGGTTGTAGCAATCCTGCTGGTCTCTGATGCATTGCCTTGACTCTCTGGCATACGTCGCACAATGCAACATGCTCGGCAACTTCACGTTTCATACTCGGCCACCGTAATCTCTCCTTGAGATCCCGATACATCTTGGCGCTTCGGGATGAATCGAGTACTTGGAGTCATGGGCTTCCTCCGTAATCGCTTGCTTTAACTCCTTTTGTTAGGCACACAAATGCGATCCTTCATCCACAACGTGCCTTGCTCATCCAACTTGAAGTCCTCTCGCCTTGCCTTCCTCCTTGATGGACTTAATCCTGCGGATCTTGTCATCATCCTTCGGTCCTTCTCGGATCGATCCTCTAGGGTAGGCTTTACTTCCAATGCGGCCAAGAATCCGCTAGGTACAACGTCAATCTTCCTCTTTTGAAAATCCTCACCTACCTCCTCCTGTCTTGTAGCTAGCAACTTACTCACGGTATGGCTTTTCCGACTCAGAGCATCGGCTACTACGTTGGCCTTCCCGGATGGTAATGGATTCCAACATTATAGTCCTTGATCAACTCTAACCATCTCCTCGCCTCATATTCAGATCCGATTGGGTGAATATGTACTTAAGGCTCTTATGATCCGTATACACTTCACATCTGTTTCCAATCGATAGTGACGCCATATCTTCAAAGCATGCACTACGGCACTAACTCTAAGTCATGTGTCGGATAATTTTCCTCATGCGGTCTCAATCGCCTTGATGCATAAGCGGCGACCTTTCCATTTTGCATCGGCACACATCCAAGTCCTTGGCGCGACAAGCGTCACAATAAATATCGAAGCTTTGAGCAACATCCGTAGAACTAACACCGGTCTTGCGACGTCAATCGCTTCTTCACTCCTGAAATCGTTTCTCACATTCTCAAGCGTCCATGCAAACTTCTTTTCCTTCTTCAAAGAATTGCGTAAGAGGTTTCGCAATTGTCGAAAAGCCTTCGATGAAACGGGCGGTAGTATCCTCGCCATTCCAAGGAAACTCCGACCGGGTCACGCCCTCATTGTTCCCAATGTAACACCGCTTCTACTTTGCTTGGATCTACGGCGACTCCTTCCGCAGTCATTACATGTCCAAGAAACTCCACCTTGTCCTTCCAAAAATCACACTTGCTGAACTTGGCGAAAAGTTGTCGTTCCTCGCCTTTTCCAAAACTCGCCTTAAGTGTTCGGCATGTTCATCCTCTGCCTTGGAGTAGATTAGGATATCGTCTATGAACACGACGACAAACTTGTCCAAATATTCCATGAACACCTTATTCATCATATTCATGAAATAATTTGGCGCATTCGTCACCCAAAGGACATAATCGTAAACTCGTAATGTCCATATCTTGACGAGAATGCAGATCTTGAATATCTTACGATCGGATCTTCAATCGATGGTATCCCGATCTCGAGATCAATCTTGGAGAAAACTCCGGCTCCTCTTAACTGATCAAACAAATCATCAATCCTGGGTAGCGGATACTTATTCTTCACGGTGACTTCATTGAGTGCACGGTAGTCAATGCACATCCCGAAACTCCGTCCTTCTTCTTGACAAACAAAGCGGTGCTCCCCACGGTGACGAACTTGGTCCGATAAATCCTTTCTCCATTAACTCCTCTATTTGCTTTCTTCATTTCTACCAACTCCTCGGTAGACATCCGATAGGGTCTCTTTGCTATCGGTCTGTGCAGTACAAGCTCTATCACAAACTCTATGTCCCTGTCTCGGCGGCATACTGTAGATCTTCGGGAAAACATCGGGTACTCATTCACTACTTGGGACATCCTCTATGCTGATTGCCTTGGTACTGTTAACCATCAATCTGTCCATCTCTAATCTGCAGTGGCTTGAAATTCCACTTTCTTCCCACACGGGCTCTCAACGGAGATAGTCCTTCGTCCACAATCCAATACTGACCTTGTGCTTGGATAACCAATCCATTCCCAATATAACATCTAAGGTGCTGGTCTCCAAAATTATAAGGTTTGCTAGGAACTCTATTCCATCTATTAGTATTCTCACCTGGAACATCCTACTTCCGCTCGGAGTTCGAACCAGGGGTTTGAACTAAAAGCATGCACTTAAGTCTTGCAATTCTCAAGTCATTTCTAGCAGCAAAGCCTTGCGAAACAAGCGAATGCTAAGCTCCAGAGTCAAACAAAGCTGTTGCAGTCTTGAGTTAACTAGTAACTTACCCAAGACGACGTCCGTAGCATTCGCAGTGCATCTGCGGTGACATGGTTGAATCGGCCTCTCACCACGCAGTGCAGGGTGTGGCTCCTGGTGTCGGGCGTCCCTAGCTGGGTGGTTCCTAGATTGAAGCGGCCAGGGTCGCTCTTTGTCTTCTTTGGACAAGCTGTTGGCAAAGTGTCTGGCTCGTTGCGATTGTAACAGCGTCTCACCGTTTCTTGCCGATCGCCTGGGTAGCGTTTCTAAGCGGGGCTGGGGTTTGGTAGTTCGATTGGCAGGTCTTGGTGCCGGGATGGTGTCCTCGTTGCATTGCGTGGTTGGAATCAAGAATTGATTTGGTGCAACTCTCAGCGCTGCTATGCGTTCTCTGGCGTGATCCTTCCGTTGCATCCTGCGCTTCTGTTCTCATCCAGTTCCTTGCGCTTGTCCTCAAGAATAAGCGCCTTATTCACCAATTCTTGGAAATCTGAAAGGTGTGGGTGATCAACCCTACTTGCAATCCCGAGTTAAGTCCCTTCATAAAACGAGACTGCCTGGATTTATCTGCCGCTACATCCTCGGTGCGTAGCGTGCTAGCTGGTGAACTTGTTCAGTAGTCGACCCTTTGGCCGATTACCTTGCTTGATGCTCGAACTCCTCCTTCTTAAGGTCCATGATTCCTTCAGTGCACGTGATCGCTGTCGAATGCTTGTGAACTCTTCCCAAGTGATATCTTGAGGGTTCTCTGCGTGGCACGAAGTTCTCCCACCATTCGTAATTTGTTCCTTCGGTGATGAGAAGCGTAAAGTACCTTCTCATTCCCTATGCATTGAGCTATGTGTAGCTTCCTCTCAATTGATCTTAACCAATCATCGGCCTCCAATGGATTGGCATTCCCGGAAGAAAGTGGGTGGGTGAGTTCTCATGAACTCGACGCCTTGTATTCGGGCGTGGCCCTGATTAACTTGATTAGCGTGGCCTGAGCAAAGGACGTGCATTTGTTGCATCATAGCATGCATCAACCGAGTGCAGGCAGCAAGAAAGGCTCCAAAACTCTGCATATCAATCGGTGGTGCTTTGGTGCTCCATCATTGGGGTTTCTGTTGGGCGAGATCCACTCCCATTGCTTCCAAAGTTTCCACGGGTGTTCACCATCTGTCGATTTGCTCTAGGTTTAGAGATGAGAGGGAAACAAGAATAGACAAGTAATATGGAACTTATGCGGGCGAAAGGGGTAACTTAAGGTCCAACTTTATTATTAATAACTTGGTATGGCTGCTTACAATGCCTAAGGGCCTTGCAACACATACTGCACACTCAGCAAACAAAGCAAATCCAAATCGAACTAACTCTGGAGTCTAACGCCTAAAGGGTGACTCTTTCTTCTATGACGCGACTCGGCGAAGGAGTCTCACTATAGAACCTATGCTCACTCATCGAGAAAACCTCCATCTGTCACAAGAGTGCTTTACGTAGGAACTCGGAATTTTTAAATTGTGACAAGGTAAGGGAAAATTTCAGCAAGAGACGAGAAAAGAGAGAAGGGGATAAGTCGAGATGTCATTTCTTGTCTTCACTAATTTTTAGCTTTAGAAAATAGGTTTTATCCTCACTACGACCATTCTAGCTAGGGTTGAGCCTGGTCAAGTATGGCTCGATACCACCTCTGTCGGGACCCCGAATTTGCAAATCCGGACCCTACGTGTATTCAAGACTACCAGAACGCAGCTTAGTGCACACAGTCTGAACATCGGTATATATCACAATCATACCAATCGATACTATCAAAGTACTTTATTTAAATAATCAAAGGGTTACTCGACCTTATGGCCAAGTTACAAATATATGCCTTGCAAGGCGAAACTTATTAAAAGAGAAATAACGGCGGAAAATCAAATAAACTGCGTGGCGCCATCCAAGATACCACAGCAACCTGATCGGGCTCGCATCCCTAAGTAGACGGGTCTTCTTGGAGTTCCTCCTCCAAAGCTGGCGTAATCTCCTCTTCAACTGATATTGTGTTGAGGCAAGGGTGAGTACTTGGTACTCAGCAAGTCATGCACAGAATGCAGGCTAATATACTATATGCATGGCTTGGTACAAAGGAATAGCACAAGGTATTTTTGGCAAGAAACAAAGATTTGAAAAGTAATATAAGTAGATTCGAAGCGGTAGAAATGAGTAAAGCATAAATAACTTTTCAAGAAGTTTAACAAACATTTTTCCCATCCTAAACCATAATTCCATCATCTTCCTTGTTAAACCAACCCATCTTTTCAAAACCAAGTTATTTTCGTAAAGTCTACCCCTTGACTGTAATTCCCGAGCATTGTCGATCGTGGACTCGGCTATTCAAATAGATTCTACACTCTGCAGAGGTTATGCACTTTACCCACAAGATACAGTCAAACACCACAAAGGCGAAGTTCCCCGTGAATAAAGCCTTTGGAAGCCTCAAACAACACAGGTGGTCCTCTCGATGCGTGCTCTACACCATCCCTTCCTTAGCCAAGGCGAAGTATGGGACCAACACACCGTTAGATGGGTACTGGCCATAGCCACGATACGCCCCCGCACAATCACACAAACGGTGTAATCGACACCCGAGGCTCCACAAGTGAGTCCTTAGCGACTTAGTCAACTAGGGCCGTCCCATTCCAGCCATGTGGTTGCAAGTATGACCCAGTTCAAAGGCTTGCAAGGTTAAGTCCTTAGAGTGACCAGGGCAAGACTACCCGAAAAACCAAATCAACACTCCCAATGCCACAACCGCCCACTGATTACTCTTGCCACATGCCCTGGCCGAAATCGTTTATCAAACCCCAGTTGATTACCATGCACCACGTGCCATCAACATCACATGATACTTTTCCAAAACAGGTTCAATATATCATTAAGTCCATATTAGCATTTGATTGTCCAAAATCATGTCATGAGCACGTAGCAGGTCTAAGCAGCATACTACAACGGTCTAAACCCATGTTGGCAATTTAATAATGTCCAACTAGTAAACCACAACTAGGGTGACAAGGGATCATGGCACATACTTAAGTAATCAAGGTGTCATATAGCAAATTGGTATTTATCTAACCCCCATGTTTAAACAAAGTATCTTTCTAATTGAACTAGCATGCGATAGTTTAAATCAAAGTAGATTTTCGAAATAGGATCAACATGGTCAAAGCACAACTTGCCTTCAAAAAGTACTTGCTCTTGGTCTTGAGTTGGATCCTGAGTCAACACTTCTCCTCGAATACTTACGGCACTTCAACGTCTACTCGTAAAGCGTGCAAATAGCAAATACACAAATAAACACTAGGCAAAAAGATCCCAAAACTCCAAATAAAATCCATAAACAGAGAGAACATAATTTTCTGGATTTTTAGAAACTGGAATCGTCAAATTTGGAGTTAAAACGCAAAAGTTATGATTTATTAAAGTTTAAATAATCAATTAAATAATATTTCAGAGAAAAACTTTAGTCCAAAAATTAAATAAAATTTATATTTAGGTAGATCTCAATTTTATACAAATTTAGAAATTTGAATCACTCAAATCGGAGTTGAAACGCAAAAGTTATAAGCGTTTGAAGTTTGAATCTAAATTTTGAATCAATATTTCGAATTAATAAATCATTTTCTTTTTCGGAAATTAATTATTGCGTCAGCATGGACACGTGTCAGCTCCTGATTGGCTGGCTGACGTCAGCCGGTCCATGGACTTGGTCCACGCTCGGCTCGGGTCCACGGTGGACTCGGTCCACGGCTCCACGAGAGACTGACATGTGGGTCCACTCGGGTGACGTCATTGCTGACGTCAGCACACTGCTGGGACAGCTGCTGACAAGCGGGCCCGCCATGACGTCATCGTGACGTCATGGTGCAGTTTGGCTGGGCCGCTGACATGCGGGCCCAGCGTGTCAGAGACACGTTCTCATGCGCTTGGCCGATCGCATGGCGGTTGGCCTTACGCCACGTGGCTAGATCTAGGCCGTTGATTTGAAAATCAACGGCCCGCATTGAATCTGGTGTTACGCGCGTTTGGGGTGAACGCAGTTAATCTGACCGTTGGATTTAGATCCAATGGTTGAGATTGATCTAGAGATAAATAACGAAACCTCACCGTCGCGATGACGTGGCAAGATCTCGGATCGTGCGATCTTGATCGGACGGTGAGATGGCTTTCGGCGACGGCAATGGCGCGGCGGCGGCTTGCGGCGGCCGATGACGATGACACGCCCGACGGCGGCTGCAGGCCCTCCGGCGAAGTGGATGGTAGGCACGGTGCGCCTTGACGCAAGGGATTCGATCTGGGGTCAACGTCGGCGGAGGATGGCGACGGTGGCGAAACGGCGCGAAACCGCGGCGGAGTGCTTTACCAACTCCGGCGAGCAATAGCGGCGACGGTGGGGATCCTAGCGGCGTGAGCTAGGTTTCGGACCGGCGTGGGATGGCGATCTCGGTGCGATCCGGGCATTAAATAGCCGGAGGCGTGCTCGGGCGGAACCCTAGTCGGCCACGGCGGGCGCTCTCACCGGCGAGTCCTGGCTCGGACTTCGGCGGAGACGACGCAATCGCAGCCGGCCCACGTGGCGCGATCAACGGCCCCGATCGCGCAGGCGCGATCGGATCCGGCCGGATACGGCTCGGTCTGGTCGGCGGATCTCGTCCGTTGGATCTTGATCCAACGGTTGGGATTGATTAGGGTTAGGAGTGGGTTCGGTCGAGTCACGTGGCTCGGTCGGACTCGAACACGAGTCGACTCGGGCTCGGTCGGATGAACAAGATTTGACCCGAGTTTGATTTTCCAGCGATTTAATATTTAAAATAATTCCTAGTAATTCATTTAATTCATTAAAAATAGCAAATGACTCGAGAAAAATTCGGAAAAATTCTGGAAAATACTTTGGATCATTTTGGACTCAAATAAAATATTTCCAACAAAAATTTATTTGCAAAATTAAATTCTTCAATTATTTCAAAATGGAATAAATTCAAATAAATCCCAAATAAATCCAAATAAATTCCAGAAAATTCCAAAAATTCACCAAAGTGCCAAATCACACATGAATTTAAGAAAAGCAAAATTTTGGGGTGTTACAGTAGCATAGGCGATGGTTGAGGAATCTGATTCTCGGAGAACATCGCCATCATCTCAGCCATCATCTCAGCCTTTAACTCCTCCTTCAACTCCTCCTTCATATGCGCTCTAATCCGCGCCTCACGTGCTTCCCATGATCTTGCCCTGGCACTGGAAGCGCTCTCCTCTACAAAGAAGGACCTCTTCGTATACCCCGCACCTGCGGCAAGCACCCGACCCTTATGATCGGGCTTCCCGATTGCCGAACACAGGATGTCCCTTGACCCTTGGCTTTCAAATGCTCCTTGCTCTTTCTGCAGGCTTACCTCCTCCTGCAGGTTGCAAATATAAATTATTGCTAAAATACAATGGGAATATAATATGCAATGTACTATGTTAGATATCTTACGATGGTCGTGACGATCTGTGCGGTCGCGGGGTTTGGAATGACAATCTGACCGTCAGAGGTTTTCTTCGTCCTCGCTAATACCCAGTCGCGTGCCTGCTCCTCGCATATGTGGGAGTAAGGCATCGTTGTCCTAGAGGTTGCACACTCCTCCGCTAGTCGCGCCCACTCTGCCTTCTTCCCTACATACCCACCGAAACCGAGGTGGTGCGCGTGTGTGTTACTCCTCTGTATAGCGATATTCTTCTCTCTTAGCTCCTCCGCCTCGGGCGTATTCCTCATCCTTGCGAACTCCTCCCAAACCTCGGGAGTAACAAATGGATACCTTTGGAAGGGAGTACGGTTTTTCAACACGAACTCGGCATGCATGGTCACCCTGAAATGCCTCAAAGCCACACCCATTCTCTTCAAGGCGTAGCGCCTCGCATTGATTTCATCTTCCTCTGGTATGATCCATTTCCCCTTAACTTCGTCCCACGGTCGGTTCTTCTGCTCGTCGCTTACTTCCTTCCTCCAGTCCTTAATTGTGATCGGCACTCGCTCCCTCACCAATTAGCTGAGAAAAGAGGAGTAGCGTCCCTTAAACATGCTAGGACCCGTGCAAACCCCAGTGGCATTGAAGTGGAGCACTTGCGGCATTCTCCCTGTGGCTCCTTTATTCGGTCCTCTGCCCTTTCTAACCTTCCTCGATAGGGTAGCAGGACCTTCTTCTCTCTCTGGCGTTGAGCCGGTGCTCTCTCTTTGCGACATTTCGAAGTAAGTACGTATATGTCAAACCTAAACTACATGAGAGAAAGCAATTCAAATTTCTGACATGATTATATTTCACATAATAGAAAGCAATTCACATGTCTATCTGTAGACCGACTAAGTACGTACGTACCAACTATGACTCCTAATCTCTAATTAGGTTAGGTCCTAATCCCATTCGAGGATATGTGGTTCAAGCAAGTTCCTAAGCTGTTGTACAACTCTAGAGAATTTGAAGAGATCTCATTTGTTCTCCAAATACACATCTCGACAACAGGTCAAGAGGGTGTGTATTCGAAGAACACCAGGGAGATGCTGCCGAAACTTTCTCTAGAGTTTGTACAATAGCTTAGGAACTTGCCCGAGCCACATATCCTCGAACTGTCCAAAAAACGTGGACAATTCGAGACTGCTTATTTATAAATATGCCATTTTAGCATACTTATAAACAAGCACCCTCGAACGGGAGACGCATAGGTTATGCAACTAAACTCAATAATAAAGTGCGATAATATAGCATGTGTTACAAGTTTCAAATTGCAATGAGAATATAATGCAAGGAAATTACTATAGAAGGGTTGCTAAATTAATTAGCCGAAGTGGATTGCTCTAAGATTGCTATAGAAGGGTTGCTAAATTAATTAGCCGTCCAACTTCTAGATGGCCAATATATCACCGGCTATTACATCTGAAAATTTCAGGATTACAACCCTAGAACAGCACTACTCTAGCACAGAAAACAACATGTACAACATAGCACAGAATGAATATAGCACTGCTCTAACCGTACCACAATGCATTAAGAGCAAGTGCCACCAAATTGTCAGCTAAGAGCATAAAGGAATAAGCACAGCACTGCTCTGACCCTAGAACAATGCATTAAGAGCAAGTGGCACCAAATTGTCAGCTAAGAGCAGTGTTGTTCTAGGTCTAGCAAGTTCCTTTAATGATCAGATTAATCAAGCCTCATTTTGAAGCAATCATCATCGAGCTAAGAGCAGTGCTGTTCTAGGTCCGATAGTTCTTACAGTGCGCCGAACCGAGTCGGCAATGGGGGATGCGCCGATGGGGGGGGAGCCCGAGGGGGAGGCGCCGGAGGGGGAGGAGCCGATGGGGGAGGCGCCCATGGGGGGGAGGAGCCGGAGGGGGAGGCGCCGGAGGGGGAGGAGCCGATGGGGGAGGCGCCGATGGGGGGAGGCGCCGGAGGGGGAGGCGCCCATGGGGTACCCGATGGGGGAGGCGCCGGGGGGAGGAACCGGAGGGGGAGGCACCGGTGGGGGAGGTGGTCGAGCTAGGGTTGTGGAATGAATTGAAACGAAATCAGTGCGCGCCGAAATGAACTGAGTGTGCGCGCCGAAATGAAAATGCTCTGGGTTTTATCACGGTCAGTTAGCCAAAGAGACCGATCGCAATATGTACACTATCTGTGTCGGTTCTTTCAAACAACCCATCGCAATATGTTCCCTATCTGTGTCGGTTCTGTGAAATAACCGATCGCAATATGTTCCCTATCTGTGTCGGTTCTAAAAAAAACCGATCGCAATATATACTATCTGTGTCGGTTTCCTAAACGAACCGATTGTGATGACTATGATCCAATTTCTAATTTTTTTAAAATAGAGTCTTCATTCAAAAGAGTCGAAAAGTCAAATCTTTTTCAAATTTGCTATACTATAAGATCCATTTGACATATATATTCTACAAAATGCTACATTATATAGGGAATTCTTACAACTTAATTTATTTAAAATACAACCCTTCTTGATGATCTACACGTATGTAATGTGTTCCATGTGTGCCTTCGTCACCGCTAAGACATGCCGCATCTGCAAACGGAGGTGTTTCATCAAATTGGTTGTACTCTTCTTCATCTACGACATTTTCAACTCCACCAATCCTCCTCTTGCCATGAAGTACGACGTGCAACCTCGGATTGGCCGGATCACGCACGTAGAAAACTTGAGTTGCTTGCTTTGCGAGGACGAACGGTTCATCTCTGTAGGCCAGTCTATTCAGATCAACAATTGTAAAACCTGTCTTGTCGACCTTAACTCCGTGAGGAAGTCTCACCCACTTACATCGGAACAATGGAACTTGGTATATTCCGTAGTCGAGCTCCCATATTTCTTCGATCATCCCGTAGTAACAGTTCATTGCAGTTGAGGATCCTCTAATTGAGTGATCATCGGACAAAGCATCTATGCTCACACCACTGTTTTGCACTGTACTCTTTGCATCTTGACTTGCAGTATTAAATGTGTAGCCATTAATATCGTAACCTTGCCATGTCTGTATATTAAATCTTGGTCCGTCAGCCAACCATTTGACATCCTCGGTACTAACGGAGACCTTCACCTTTTCTTTGAACCATCTGAGGAATCGATCGTTGTGTTCTCGTGTGATGGAAAGCTCATCCATAAGTGGATTCTCTTTCCGTAATATCAACTTGTGCTGTAGGATGTATGGATGAACTTCTGCATTGTGTTGCAAGACTGTGAAATGCGCTTTACAGTACATATCAAATTGTGGGCTCATTAGATTTGACCCAATGGTTCCTTTGCCACCAAGTCTGCCCTCATGACGAGATATAGGAACACCAATCGGTTGTCTCTTACCTAGATAGTCCACGCAGAACTCAATAACCTCTTCAGTCCCATAACCTTCAATAATACTACCCTCAGGCTTCGACCTATTCCTCACGTATGACTTTAATATACCCATGTACCTCTCGAACGGATACATGTAACGCAGGAATGCGGGTCCACAAATCTTAATCTCTCTAACAAGGTGAACAACGAGGTGGACCATGACGTCGAAGAACGACGGGGGGAAATGCATCTCAAGGTGACAAAGAGTCTGCACCACCTCACTTTGTAAGTTGTCCAGTATATCGGGATCAATAACCTTGCATGAAATCGCATTGAAGAAATAGCATAGCTTCATGATTGCCAACCTGACGTCATCTGGTAGGATATTTCTGATTGCAACAGGGAGCATTTGGGTCATCAAGACATGACAATCGTGGGACTTCATACCGAACAACTTCAAATCATCCATAGACACAAGCTTCTTAATGTTTGTAGAGTAGCCCGATGGAACTTTAATATCGTGGAGACACTTGCAGAGGTCTTCTTTCTCTTTCTTGGATAAGGTGTAGCATGCAGCGGGGATGTACGGCCCTTTTCCATCCTCCTCCATCACTGCAAGCTTGGGCCTGATCCCCATGTAGGTCATATCGCGGCGAGCATTCACACCATCCTTGGTCTTCCCAGGTATGTTCAGCAGGATGCCTACCAAATTATCACAAACATTTTTCTCAACGTGCATAACATCAATACATTGACGGACATCTAACTCCTTCCAATATGGTAAGTCCCAAAATATCGACCTCTTTTTCCAAATGGTCCTGGGACGAACAGATTCTGACTCTTACCATACTGAACATCGATATCCTCTACGCGTGAATATACTTGCCTTCCAGTCATAGGTTGCGGGGCTGCACGAACTTCCCTCTTTCCATCAAATTTGTCATCCATCTTACGATATCGATGACTTTGGGGTAGAAACCTACGGTGACCCATGTACACCGTTTTCCTCGAATCGGCTGACCACAAGCTATCAGTGTCCTCTTCACAAATTGGACAAGCTTTGGCTCCCTTCGTGCTATAGCCCGCCAAATTACCAAGGGCTGGAAAATCATTTATGGTGCAAAATATCATAGCCCGTAGGGTGAAGTTCGCTCTTTTGTATGCATCTCACACCTCAACCCCCACATTCCACAATTTTACCAAATCCTCAATTAGTGGTGATAGGTACACATCAATATCATTACCCAGCTGTTTGGGTCCTGAGATTAGCAACGACATCATGATATACTTCCGCTCCATGCATAACCAAGGAGGCAAATTGTAGATACACAACAAAATTGGCCAAGTACTGTGTCGACTGCTCATATTACCAAACGGATTCATACCATCCGTACTCAATCCAAATCTTATGTTCCTCATCTCGGCACCAAACTCCTCATGTTGCCAATTAATGTTTCTCCATTGAGCCGAATCAGCGGGATGTCTCAACTTGCCATCTTCCTTTCGAGATTCATAATACCAACGCAACAATTTTGCCTCTTTGGGATTTGCAAAGAACCGCTCTAAACGGGGAATGATGGGCAAATACCACAACACCTTGGCTGGTGCCCCTTTTTTCACATCTTCACCGTCGTCAATTTGGTTCTTACGCTTCTCATTTTGTTTGTATCGGGGTACACCACAAACTGGACAAATGCGCAGTTCCTTATGGACGTTGCGGTATAGTATGCAATCATTTGAACATGCATGTATCCTTTCTATTTCCATTCCCATGGGACATAATAGCTTCTTCGCTTCATAAATACTTGTTGGCAACTCGTTTCCCTCTGGAAGCATATCCGATAGAAGTATTAAAAGTGCATTGAAACTTGTATCTGTCCAACGGTGTTTTGCCTTCAGTTCAAACAATGCAAGGACCGAACCCAACTTGGTTTATTCCCCTTTGCAACCTGAAAACAATGGTTTGGCATCGTCATCCATCAAGCTTTTAAATTTTTCGAACTCTCTTTCCGTGTAATTTCCCTCCACATCCCGCAACATTTGATCTAAATTATCCTCATCAAACAAATCACGCTCCAACTCGTGATCGGCTTCCAGCATGTCTTCGTTGCATAGCACAGAGGTACTACCTATCTCCCCATGATGGATCCAACACGTGTAATTCCTCACGAAGCCACGACGAATCAAATGCCCTTCAATTTGAGCTGAGTTGTTAAATCTCCTGAGATTGGTGCAATCAATACAAGGACAATATATGAACTTTACACCCCTCATAACCATATCCACTTCTGCAATTCTTATGAACTCCTTAACTCCCCTCTGAAATTCATCACTCACACGGCTTTTTCGATACATCCATTCTTCACGGTCCATCTACAAGTAAACTGCAAACAATAAATTAATAATGCCCTAGTCAATGAAATAAAAGAAGGGTTAATTGAACCAGATCACAAAGTTGAGAGCTTGAATGATCTTAAAGAAACGTATATCTGTTGACCAACTAAGTACGTACGTACCAACGATGACTCCTAATTGCTAATTAGGTCAAGTCCTAATCCCATTCGAGGATATGTGGTTCGAGCAAGTTCCTAAGATGTTGTACAAACTTTAGAGAAAATTTCGGCAAAGATCTCTCGCTGTTCTCCAAATACACGTATCGACAACATGTCAAGAGGATGTGTATTCGGAGAACACTGGCCAGGGAGATGCTGCCGAAACTTTCTTTAAAGTTTGTACAACACCTTAGGAACTTGCCCGAGCCACATATCCTCGAACTGTCCAAAATGTGGATACTGAGATCGCTTATTTATAAATATGCCATTTTAGCATACTTATAAACAAGCACCCTCGAACGGGAGACGCATAGGTTCTGTGACCTAATTAACTACTATATCATTGATCATATTAATTATATTGAAACAATTATGACATGTAATGTACAGATTCACCAAATAAAAAATTAATTTAAGTCCTACTGCAATATTGAAGGGATTTATAAGAATTAATGCTGGTCACCTTTCGAGGAAAACCACAAGCGAGGGAAATCTAGCTCTGATCAAGCTAGCTAGGTTTTCAATTAACTTGAACCTTCAACGCACTGATCTCCTCCACGATTGACATTCTCAACCATACACTCTGCTAATGACACCAAATCAAAATCGAATAATGTACGTTAATACAAAATTGAAGGGATTCCAAGGAATGGGGCCCACCTTTTGAATAAAGCCACAAGTAAGCTAGGCAGGAAAATAGAGAAATCGCCTAGCGAACCAACTCGACGAGAGTTAATAAGTTCATCCCGAGTCCAGACGGTACATATAAACCTAGCGATCCTCATCACAATTGGTTCTATAGAAGAACCGTTTGTGATTAATTAGTTATCACCGTCGCTTATATGTAAAACCGACTGTGATAATTTGGATATTCAACACTGTCGGTTTCTTTATAGAACCGACACAGATAATTTATCTGTGTCGGTTCTCAAAAAGAACCGACTGCAATAACATAAGTCATCCCAGTCGGTTCTGGATACGAACCGACACGGATATTAAACCACCCCTTCGTCTTCCCCGCCAATTTGACCGTTCAAACATAGCTACCAATGTGATCGATCGCGTTCCATATAGCTCCCTTCATATAGCTCCTGATCATCGGTAGTACTCTTCCATATAGCTCCTTTCTTCTCTGCAAGGTCTGACTCCTCCGGCAATGGCAGCAATGGATCCTTTCTTCTCTTTCATATAGCTCTTCCATATAGCTCCTTTCTTCTCTTTCATATAGCTCCTTTCTTCTCTGCAGGGTCTGACTTCTCCTTTCGACCGCAAAGAATGGCAGCGCCTCCTTCTCGGCAAAGTCGACTCACGGTGGAGTCATCAGACGACTTCCATCCTCCAGCGTCCTCACCGCCGGCCGGCGGCTTCGCCTCGACCTCCGGCGCCTCACTCCGGCGTGGCGCCGGCGCCCCACCTGTCTCCCGACGTCCCTCCCAGCGCCTCACCACATCCGGGTGCCTCCAAAGCCTGCAGGAAGCGCCCCAGAGATGACGATCAAGACAACGACGACGACGAGGAGGACGACGACGACGAGAAGAAGGAGGAGCAGGAGGAGGAGGAGTACTACGCGCCGATCACCATTGGGACCGGTGCCTTGTCTGGATCTGGTTCATCATCGGAGGATGAACCACCACTACCCCGCGTAGTCTCCAGCGACACCGACTCTGGCGACTCGGATGACTCGGGTGACTCGGGCGAGAGCCGCGAGTGGTAAATTTAATATATTAGCTGTAATGCCGCCAAAATGTTATAACTATTCTCAGTTTCATTGAATGGAACTGGGGCATCTATTGTTTTATGTCCTATTTCTAAAAATATGTATATTGTGTGGTATGGTATTTATATTATTATTAATTATCTCTTTGCATTCATGCTACTATAATGTTATATATAATTTGCATCACTACATGTGTCTATATAAATTGTCGATAGTTGAACCGCGAGTTGGGATTCTAGCGAGCGATGCTTATTCATCGTCCGAAAAAACAAGTTGCACAAATATTAAAGCAGGTATGTGTTGGGATTCTAGCAGAGCGGTCTGTGTTGGAGTTTGTTTTTTTCTTGTTCCCTGAAGGGGAAATGTGTGAGTGGAGGATCTCACAAAAACTATGTTTCTGTTGAACTGTTCTTGCTTTCATCTATTAATGGAACAGGGGAATTCTGTTGCCATCTAAAAATCATCACAATCGGTTCTGGAAAAGAACTGATTGTGATAACCCTGTGCTTATCACAATCGGTTTCTTCCCAAAACCGATTGTGATAATACATACTCATCACAATCGGTTCTAGATAAAAACCGATTGTGATAACAAAATTGTTATCACAATCGGTTCTTATATAGAACCGATTGGGATTATTATTGTACTACAATCGGTTACTTATAAGAACCGATTGTGATAACCTGTTACGAAGATTTCCAAGTGGAATATACTAATCACAATCGGTTTTGAAGTCTAAAGCTTAGAACCGACACGGATGAAGCGATAGTAATGTGCCATTCTGTAGTAGTGGTCGAGGCCTCAAGACTCGGGAGACCTCGCGCAAGTCAGTTAGTCGCCAGTCGCCTTTGGGGGTATCTCTGAGTTTCTTGGTTGCCCCTGGAGGTGCCGGGCCTTCGTCAGCAGCTACCCCTTCCCGCAGCAGGAGCGAGGAGGAGGAGGAGGACTCGTCCCCGCGTGTTTTCGAAAGTGACGCGAGCACCTAGATGTTCTAGTCTGAAGGGCCTTAATTTTGTTCGCTAGCACGATTAATAATTGTTTGTGTTGGTCTGGATTGTGCCGTGTGCGTATGTGATCCAGCCATCGTTATCAAACTATTTTGATTTAATAAAGAGTTTGCTGGTTTTCCTTCTGTTGTGTGCCTTTGTCGTCGTGGATGTTGTAGTCCTATGTTTCTTATCTTTGCTTTTCCCTCTTTCCTTGTGCTTTGGCCATCCTTGTTTCAGATGGAGAACCCAGGCAGAGGCCGTGGTCGTGGAAGAGGAAGAGGTAGAGGCTGTGGACGCGGTCGTGGACGAGTGCAGTTCCAACAGGAAGAACAGTTGGAGCACCAGCAGTAGCAGGCATAAGAGAATGTGCAGCCACCCCCAGCTCAGCAGGAACCGATACCACCTCCACCCCCGATTCATCCACCGAATCTAGAACAAATGATGGCGATGCAGCTTCAACTCTTGCAAGCATTAGCCTAGAATGCTCTCAACCCGCATCAAGCTGCACCAGCGCAAGTCGCAGCGGAGCCGCCTCAATCCAAGATCGGAGAATTCATGAGGACCCGACCTCCAACTTTTGCTGGATTAGTTGATCCCTTGGAAGCCGATGACTGGCTCAAGGAAGTCGAGAGAAAGCTCTACTTGGCCCAGTGTGATGAAGTAGAGAGTGTGCGGTTTGCCTCGCACCAGCTTAAGGGAACAGCAGCGAGTTGGTGGGAAAACTACTGTGCAGCTCATGAGGATGCTCAGAACATTGCTTGGAATTAGTTCACTGAAGCGTTCCGAGCCACCCATATCCCTAAAGGAATTATGGAGATGAAGAGGCGTGAGTTTCACAAGCTGCAGCAAGGGAATTTATCTGTGTCAAAGTACCTGAATCGCTTCACCCAACTTTCACGCTACGCGGCTGCTGATGTCGCTACTGATGAAGCCAAGATCTGGAGATTCATGGAGGGTCTTGACCCTAACCTTAAAGTTCAGCTAGTATCAAGTGACTTCTCGACGTTCCAGCACATGGTTAACAAGGCTTTAATCCAAGAAGATGCTCAACGTCAACTCTTTGAATCAAGGAAAAGGAAGATGATGTTCCAGAGTCAGCGAGGTGCTAGAAGCTCTACGCTTCGTACTTTCCAGCCGCAGCCCAGTAGGCCAGCAGTCTCCAATGTGCCTACGACCCCAATGTCCACCCCTCGGCCAATCGGTCAAGCTCCTACCGGCAATGCAGGAAGTCAAGCCCAAAAGAGCAATATCGCAACGGTAGGAGTGCAATGCTTCAATTGCAGAGAAATGGGACATTATGCCAGCAATTGTCCTCAGAAGCGTCAGCCGGTCACCCCAGTCTGGTTCAATCTGGGACCTACACCAGCCTGTGCCCCAGCCCCAGCTCAAGGGAGAGGTACACCGCAGACACCGCATACCCCTCGGACCGTGGGAAGGGGACGTGTGAACCACGTCACAACTGAGGAAGTTCAGGATGCACCGGATGTGGTCTATGGTAAGTTCTTCGTCAAGTCAGTGCATACTTCAGTTCTGTTTGATTCCGGTGCAACGCATTCTTTCATATCAGAATATTTGGTTAAAAAGCATGGTTGGGATACAGTTCAGTTAAGAAACCCTTTATTAGTTCAATCCCCTGGTAGAGAATTAAGAACAACTTCAGTTTGCCCAAAAATGGATATAGTAATAAAAGGGGTAAAGTTCCTTGCGAACTTAATCTTATTGGATACTAAGGGTATAGAGGTAATCCTTGGAATGGATTGGTTAACCAAGTATAAAGGTCAGATAGATTGTGCTAGTAGAGCCATTTCTCTTACCAGCCCTAAGGGGATTAGAGTGGAGTTCTTGTCTAATCTTTCCTCTAAGGGGGGTAGTACCCTGAATCGTCTGAAAGGTACATCGTTGGAAAAGGTGCCCATAGTGAATGAATACCCGGACGTGTTTCCAGAAGATCTGCCTGGTATGCCACCAGATCGGGATATTGAGTTCGTCATCGAGCTTGTACCTGGTACAGCTCCGGTTTCGAAAAGGCCTTACCACCTACCTGCCAATGAGTTAGTGGAAATGAAGAAACAGATTGCAGAACTGCAGGAAAAAGGATTCATCAGGCCCAGTTCATCGCCCTGGGGATCGCCAGTAATCTTCGTCACGAAAAAGGATGGTAGCCTGAGGATGTGCATAGATTACCGTTCTTTGAATGAGGTCACCATCAAGAATAAGTATCTATTACCTCGGATAGATGATTTGTTTGACTAGTTGAAAGGAGCCCAAGTTTTCTCCAAGATAGATTGAAGGTCGGGGTATCATCAGCTTAAGATAAGGAAAGAAGATATACCAAAGACAACCTTCACTACCCGATATGGACTGCATGAGTTTATAGTGATGTCGTTCGGATTGACAAATGCCCCTTCCTATTTCATGAATTTGATGAATAAGGTATTCATGGAATATTTAGACAAGTTCGTTGTAGTCTTCATTGACGACATTCTTGTGTATTCCAAAAGCAGAAAAGAACATGAAGATCATCTGAGGATAGTTCTGGAAAGGTTAAGAGAACATCAGCTTTATGCTAAGTTTAGCAAATGTGACTTTTGGTTGAAGGAAGTTTCTTTCCTGGGTCATGTTATTTCTGCTGGAGGAGTAGCAGTGGATCCGGCGAAAGTGAAGGATGTTTTGGATTGGACGCAACCCAAGTCAGTCCCGGACATCCGAAGTTTTCTTGGATTAGCTGGTTATTATCGGCGATTCATTGAAGGATTCTCAACGATAGTGAGACCGCTCACCCAACTTTTGAAGAAAGAGAAGAAATTTGAATGGACAAAATCTTGTGAACAGAATTTTCAGGAACTAAAGAAGAGGTTAACGTCCGCCCCAGTTCTGGTCTTGCCGGATATTCATAAAGATTTTGAGGTTTATTGTGATGCTTCAAAACAATGTCTGGGATGTTGTAATATCCCGAGTATTTTTATACTCGAAGCATTGTACCATTGTACACAAACGTTGTTCAATAATACATCAAGTTTGTGTATTTCTGTATTTTGAGCTGAGTAGACTCGACTGGGATCCAAAAGAACCCTTTAACTTAATTAAACTCACTCAAAATCAAATCGAGTTCAATTGCGGTTCGTAATTGTCCTTTTGGACAAATTGGAAATTGAGGAAATTAAATGTCTAAAAGTCCTCAAAAACTATCCAAAATATCTTAGAAGTATTCAAAATCAACTTTTGATGTTTGAATCTTCAAGTTTTGGCCTTTGACCATTTTACCCCTCCTTAAGTGCATAGTGTGTATACCCTTTATTCCCTCATTTCCAAAGCCACTCCCCATTTCCCCATCCTCTCCTCACACGTTTTGATCAAGAGGAAGAGAGGAGAAGGAGCCCAAGCATTTGAGCACCCAAATCCGCGGATTCCGGGCGATTCAACCGACGAAAATCGAATCGGAGGCTGGATTTGGCGTCCTCATCGTGTTCCTCACCCTCTCAACCCCTCCGGGTGAGAAATCCATCGAGTCTCATCGACATTCCTCGGAGCTCCCGTGGTGCTTTTACAATCTGACCTGATTTCTCGACTCCCGGGTCGATCCTCTTGCCGTAGCTACGACTCTTTTCTCCTGTAGCTTCGCATTTCATCAAGTTTTCCCAAACCCTAGCTTAGGCCATGTCTAGGTACCATGTGTTCAATGCATCGCATAGCAATTCTGCTTTAAAATCTAGACTCAGGTCGTCGTTAGGTCCGTTTAACTCTATAGTCGACCTGGCTTTTAGCCATCTTCAAAATCGAGCATGCTCTCGCTAGGTCTTCGGTTTGTCGGAGTTCTAGTGAGGTAGGGCATGTATAGACTGTTCCATTAGCAATTCTGGTAGCTAGAGCCGCTACCGGAGGAATCAGAATTCAATTCTGCCTAGCCGAAATTTATTTATTTCTCTAGGCATTAATTATTTTTGCAAGGTTCTAGAGGTCCGAAGCGTGAATCGACAACTTCATTAGCTCTTCTGATAGCTTTTATCGCGATCAGAAGAGTCAGAACTGCATTTCAGCAAATCCTGCTAGCACTTGTCAGCTCTAGGTCACTTTATTTTTGAAAAATCCTAGAGGTCTAGTGATCAAATGGATAGCCTGGACGGCTTCCCTGCGAGTAGAGACCTCGATTAGCAGTGTCGAAATTCAGTTTCGGCAAATTCCTGATATACTTTGCTGCTCTAGGTCACTAGTATTTTTGCAAAATGCTAGACCTCCAGGGCATGTAGTGAGTATGCCGTTAGTCTTCGTAGATATTAGAAAAGCAATTACAATCGCTAGATTTGCATTTTGCTAGCCCGCATTTTATTTTATTCCTCGAGATCCAATTATTTTTATAAAATGCCAAGGACCTGTAGCATGCATGGTCGGCACTATCAGCTCTCCCGGTGCTTGTAAACGAGCTCCGAAGGGTTGATTTTGCATTTTCCTAGCTCCCATTTTATTTTAGTGGTCATAGTGACCAAAGCCATTTAATGAGTTTTTGCTTCGTTTAGCTTCGTTTAAGGTCACTAAGGTCGATAGCATGCTTCACGTATGCTTTAAATCGCGTTTGAGACGTTTTCGGACTTTATGCGATCGAAGGCGCATTTATCGAGCCAAATTACGCTTTTGATCCGAATTCAATGTAGGTTAAGTGAATTTCAGTGGGGTAAGGCCTAGATAGGTCCTAAATGTCCTAAACTACCTATTAGTAAGCCCTAAATAAGTCGCCGCTTCATTTATTGCGTTTTGCACCTTTTTGCCATTTTGGGCTTAAAACTAGTTTTAGCCGTTTTGGTCATTATGGCCGTTTTGAAGATTTAAAGCAAATTGCGTTTCTACCGAAGCGCTTTAGTTAGGTAATGAGTGTTTGAATCCGTATCGGGAACCCACGACGGATTCGATCGCGTTTGGACTCAATACGGACTCAAAACGATTTTTGTCGGTAATTACTCCGCGGTTTTGTGTTTTGATTCAATTTTGGTCAATTTCATTAGGAATTGATTTGCAACTGATCCAACTAAGTCCTAAATATCTTTCTTTAGCTTGTTGCGAAGTCGGAAAATCATTTCGCGCAAAAATCCGCAAAAGTGGTCATTTGGCGGATTTCCGTCGAAACGATCGTTTTCGGCCGTTTCGGAAAAATTGTCGTTTTAGCTCCCGGTTGATCGTTTTAGTACCAAACGAGTTCCACTAAGTTCCTTTAGGTCTATTATACCTATTTTTAGGTATTTAACCAAATTTTGTTGTATTTTTCTTCAGTTTATATATTTTTATTCGCGTAGGGTAGAAACCGTCGTAATTGTCGCAATTTCGCCGTTTTTCTCGTTTTGCTCTTTTCTTTTCTCTCGGAGCACTTGTTTGAGTCTTATTTGAAGTTAAGTTTATGTTTATGCACTTAATTCTCTTTTTCGCTAATTTATTTCGCTTTCGTCGTTTTTCCTGTTTTTGCTCGTTTAGAGGCTAGCGAGTCAGGATTCGCATCAAGCACTCCTGAAATCATCCCGGACATCACCGAAGAGCAACAACAAGGCAAGCACCTCCTTTGAACATATTGATCCCATATTTCACGATGTTTACTTTGATTTCTCAAACTATATGCATTGTTTAAATTCAATAAAGTGCTAGATTGTGGGAATGGTAGTTATACCCTGACTTGGTGGATTTCCTCAATTTAATTCCCTCGAATCCATTGGCAACCTTAAGTAGGGTTAGACAATTAAATAAAATGTCAATTGGGTATAAACGAATCTAGTAACTGCACATGCTTAGACAATGCAATAGGAATGAGTCTGAAAATCAGTCATTTACCAAACACTCAAAACTATCGATTATGGTAATTGGTTTTGAAAATGTGACTTGTGAAAGTACTTTGGTAAATGTGGAATGTCTAGTCGATAATTAGACTTGGCGGGAGGTATATTATGTGCTAGTTACATTGGTGGCGAGTGGTTGGCTAGTTAAGTGGAGTTCCCGCTTGAGTCACTAGGCAAAAACTACAAGGACTGAACTTGAGACGCTTTACGAATGAGCAGCAGCGCAACCACGCAAGTGGTATGGGACAGTCTATTCTAGCACCTAAAGTGTGAGGGGTTAGGCGTGCTGTTGGTTGGGCGAAGTGTGGACGTTCTCCCACGTAGAAGCGAGGCAGTAGCGGTGTATGTTTTCAAAAACCACTGGTTGTACCTTTGTGTGCATAGCTGGTAGATGCGGCGTGGTAGATCCTCCAGTTCATAAAATGATACAACGGGGTACGCCATGCTATGGGAAATGCCGCGGTACGTATTTTGGCCGCCGTCACAAGGTTTCTTCTCCAGTGGCTCCCTTCGTGTGGAGTTGGCCTCTTTCCCCATAGCAGGGGGTTTTCGTCGCCGGTGCTGTGGTGTGGCTAAACCCTTAACGATGGGAACGAATAGTTCATTCTTGCATATCGGGTACCTCTCGGTATCGCGTGTATCCTGGCTGACAGGAGTGCAATTTTGAATTGTGTTTGGGTAAAGTGTGCAAACTCTGCAGAGTCTTAAAACAAATCTAATCGATTAGCCGTGCTCACGGTTAAGAGCAATTCTTCAGTTAATGGATCGAGTATAGTATTTGTTTTGGTTTCAAAAATAAAAAGTTACTTCGGAGTCTAGCTAAAGGTATTTGGTTCGGTATGGTACTTGGTGGATTTATGCATATATGGATGTCGTTTCGTATCCCGGTGCGATCATGGATGATGGCAATGAGAAGCTCAAATGTTACATATCTTTGTAAATATGTTTTATTCAAGCTGTTGTCTTCTACATTATGTACTACTTTTCGATGAACTGTTTCAACTGCCGCTTTTCGCAACATACCTAGTGTAGCAGCCATTTCATTTGTATCGGCCTGCATTTAATTATATTTCCATACACTAAAGTCTTGCGAGTACATACGTGTACTCACCGTTGCTTGCTAACCTTTTTCCCGGAGGAAGGTGCGATGATGTCTGGATGATGGCGAGCCTCACTTCGTGAGCTTTGTGGCTTCGTGGGCCCTTCCTCGATCAAGAGCCTTAGGGTTGGTGGGCGGCTACGCTGGTTGTGTTTCTTTTGGGTTTCCGCTGTCGTACTTCTTCTTTTGGCCTGTATTATATTTCTGCAAGTTATACACCCAGTTATGTAAATTAAATTAGCTTCTGTGCTTTGATATTCACGATGTTGGTATGCGATACTGGGCTACTGATCCAGGGAACCAGTATCTGGTGCGTACTGGTACCGGGTTTGAAGCTAGGATTTCGATTGCGGTGATCGAAATTTTTAGGTTCAGATTTTCGGTATCGAGAACCCTGTTGCTATACGGTGCCGTACACTACACTAGACGGTGTACAGTACGGTATAGGAAAAAGGGGCTCTCACAGCGGTGGTATCAGAGCCATTGACTGCAGGAAGACTTAGTTAGCCAGTCGGTAGACTTAGGAGCAGATTTTATTCTGAAAATTTATTTTCAGTTACAAACTCTAATTTAAAAATGTAGAATGCTGATCTTGCCTAATCTATAGTTTTTCACTCATCTACTCTTCAAAATGAATCTGATCTTAATCAAAATCTCAAAATTTGATTTCTTCTTCGATCTTATTCAAAAGGATTAGAAGGAACACGGGTTTGGTTTAAGTGGGTTAAAAGTAGATGTTTGTGATTGTAATTAGGGTTTGTTTATCATTTCCTTAATTTGCCGATGGCTTTGTTCTTGTGCTTGATTTTGGTTGAGTGTTTTGGGATGTTTATGATTCGTCGCATTCTTTAGGATCGAGCTCTTTTCACCTGTTTTGTGCGGTTTGAGTAACTCAAATTGTGCATTTCAGGATGCCGCTAAAGAGGCGTGGCGCTCAAGGCATCAGCAGCTTGATGATGGGAGCGTGTTGGTGCAGCGGGATCTCAGAGACAGGGGACCCAGCAGTCCCATGTTCCAACTGGGGACCAGGCAGAGGTCCGCTCCCAGCCTAGAGCCCAGGATGAGGAGCTCCCTCCTCCTCCTCCTCTCCCTGACATGGCAGCCATGATGCAGCGTCAGACTCAGGTCATGGAGCTGATGTTGCAGACCATTCAGGGCCAAGCGGCAGCACCACATGTAGCTTCAAAGTAGCCTAGGTCGTCCTCGAGTTCCAAATAACTCGGCCACCTAACTTCTCCACAGCAGCAGATCCCATGGAGGCAGAGGATTGGCTCAGCGACATGGAGGGGAAGCTGGTGCTAGTCGGCTGTACCGACGATGAGAAGGTGCAGTACACCTCCTACTACCTCCAGGGACCAGCAGCTTCATGGTGGAGCAGCTTTAAAGCTGTTCGACCGGCCAGATCGAGTGACAGTTGGGCAGAGTTCAAGGCTGCCTTTCGCTCATTCCACATCCCATCGGGGCTAGTCGAGATGAAGAAGCGGGAGTTTTATAATCTTCGCCAGGGATCCTCGCTTGTGATGGATTACCTTCACCGCTTCAACCACCTGTCCCGGTATGTGGATGATGAGGTGACCACCGAGGCACGGAGGGTGGCTTTGTTCAGAGTGCACCGGCCCGTCCCTAGAGTCAGTCTGGTGGGCGTGGGGGTGGTCAGGCAGGATGTCCCGGTTCCCGAGCACTATCGGCCCCGGTCCGTGGCCATTTGAACGTGGCCACCGCAGAGGAGGCAGCTCCAGTTGTGGTATTTGGTACGTTGTTGGTGCATTCCGTACCTACCTTGGTTTTATTTGACTCTGGAGCATCGCATTCTTTTGTTTCTTCCCGGTTTGTTGATCAGCATGGGATTCCTTCTGTCCACCTCGACAAGTACTTGCTGATCCACTCACCTGGTCTGCATTTTAGTTCTTTGAACTGGTAAGTCCAGAAGTTAGAATTGTGATCAACGAAGTATATTTCTGGGGTGATCTCATTAACATTGAGACATCAGGTCTTGATGTGATTCTGGGTATGGACTGGTTGTCCAAGAACCAGGGGTGTATTGACTGTGCCAGAAGGTCTATCTTATTAGTCAATCCTGATGGCATTTCAGTGACCTTCTCATCAGTTCCCTCTGCCCAGCATTCTTTGCTCAATGCTCTTGCTGTGCCAGAGACAGCTCAGACGCCTGTAGTGTGCGAGTATCCTGATGTGTTCCCTGATGAGTTGCCAGGTCTACCTCCTGATCGCGATGTAGAGTTCATCATTGATTTGTTGCCTGGCACTTTTCCTATCTCCAAGCGTCCCTACAGGATGCCTTCTGATGAGCTAGTTGAATTGAAGAAACAGCTCAAGGAGCAGCTTGAGAAGGGGTTCATTCGTCCCAGCTCTTCTCCCTGGGGTAGTCCTGTTCTCTTTGTCAAGAAGAAGGACGGCACTCTTCGCCTGTGCGTTGATTACCGGTCCTTGAATGAGGTCACTATCAAGAACAAGTATCCTCTTCCTCGGATCGACGATTTGTTTGACCAGTTGGGCGAAGCTCGAGTCTTCTCCAAAATAGACTTGAGATCCGGCTATTTCCAGCTCAAGATCCGTCCGGAGGATATCCAGAAGACTTCCTTTGTTACTCGTTATGGTCAGTACGAGTATACAGTTGTTTCATTTGGCCTCACCAATGCACCAGCCACCTTCATGAATCTGATGAACAAGTTCTTCATGGAGTTCCTTGATAGATTTGTGGTTGTGTTCATTGATGACATCCTCATATACTCCAAAGATGAGGAAGAGCACGCACTTCACTTGCATATGGTCCTTGACAAGCTTCGCGAGCATCAGCTGTATGCCAAGTTCCGTAAGTGCGAGTTCTGGCTCGAGAAGGTGGAGTTCTTGGGACATGTCCTGTCAGAGGGCGGGGTAGCAGTTGATCCACGCAAGGTACAGGATGTACTTGATTGGGAGCAGCCCCGCAATGTCCCAGAGATTTGGAGTTTTCTCGGTCTTGCCGAATATTATCGCCGGTTTATCGAGAACTTCTCCAAGATTGCTAAACCCATGACAGCGCTACTCAAGAAGGAGAAGAAGTTTGAGTGGTCGACTGATTGTGAGACCAGCTTTCAGGAGCTGAAACAAAGACTCACCATCTGCGCGGTGCTAGTCCTCACGACATCCACAAGAGCTTCGACGTATCTTGTGATGCATCTCGCCTTGGGCTCGGATGTGTGTTGATGCGAGGAGGGCAAAGTGGTTGCATATGCTTCTCGACACCGGCCGCATGAAGCCAATTATCCGACTCATGATTTGGAGCTTGCATTTGTTGTTCATGCTCTCAAGCCGTGGGCGACATTATCTCATAGGTAATGGATGTGAGATCTACACCGACCACAAGAGCTTGAAGTACTTCTTCTCCCAGCCAGATCTGAATTTGAGGCGTGGCCGATGGCTAGAGCTGATCAAAGACTATGATCTGTGTATTCATTACCACCCTGGCAAGGCTAATGTTGTTGCAGATGCTCTCGCAAGCTGCATCTGATGAATGCCTTGGGTGTCATTGGTCGACCTCAGTTGATTGAAGACTTTCAGAGGCTCAATCTAGAAGTGGTTGAGTATGGCTATATTCTTTGCTTTAGCCATGACCCACACTAGAGTCTCAGATTCAGGAAGCTCGGCTCCAAGATGATCTTGTGATTGAGATCGAGCCGCTTGGTGAGGAGCGCACCTCCTGAGTTCTCTGAGAGTGCAGAGGGGCTGATTATGCATGGGCGTTGGATCTATGTCCCAGCTGATGAAGAAGTAAAAGGGAAGATTCTGGGTGAAGCCCATGATTCTCCTCTCTCCATCCATCCCGGTAGTACAAAGATGTACCGGGATATCCGTGAGAGATTCTGGTGGCCGGGTATGAAGAAGGACATTGCTAAGTACGTAGCCCGGTGCGACATATGCCAGCGTGTCAAAGCTGAACATCAAAGACCAGCCGGGTTACTTTAGCCACTAGAGATTCCTGAGTGGAAGTGGGAAGAGATTGGGATGGATTTCATTACTGGTCTACCGATGTCGTCCACCGGTCACGACTCTATTTGGGTGATCGTTGACCGTCTGACCAAGGTAGCACATTTCATCCCAGTACGTACCACATATGAGGGCCCCAAGCTAGCAGAACTTTACTTGCAGAACATTGTTCGGCTCCATGGGGTTCCAAAAGTCATAGTCTCTGACCGTGGTTCATGATTCACCTCCAGATTTTTGGGAGAGTTTGCAGTCACTTCGGCACTAGACTGTCTTTCAAAGATCGCATACCATCCCGGACCAATGAATGACGGAAAGAGCAAATCAGATCTTAGAAGATATGCTCAGGGCTTGTGTCTTTGTGCTACAACAAGTCGTGGGAGAAATGCTTGCCATTCGCCGAATTCTCCTACAACAACGAATACCAAGCCGGCCTTGAGATGTCGCCTTTCGAGGCTCTTTATGGCGAAAGTGCGAACGCCATTATTTTGGTCGAGGTTGGTGAGAGCCAACTCTTCGGGCCACCACAATCGAAGAGGCGTAAAAGCAAGTTAGTTTGATTCGGATCGATCGAGAGAAACTTCGGTCTCGTCGGAAGAGCTACACCGATCGCCGTCGCGCGAGTTGAGCTTTGAGGTGGGTGACTTTGCCTACCTCAAAGTCTCACCACTGCGTGGTACTCGCAGATTCGAGGTTCGCGGGAAGCTAGCCCCGCGATACATCGATCCGTTACGGATTACGGAGAAGATTGGTGCTTTGTAGCTTATCGGCGAGCTACCACCACGGCTTGCGGACGTTCACGATGTGTTCCACGTGTCCCAATCAAGAAAAGCCTTCGCATTTCATCGAAGTTACTCAATTGGACAATCTTGATCTGCGGCTGATCTTTCATATCGAGAGTATCGATTCGTATTCTCGAGACGGTGGCGTCATACTCGCAGTCAGGTTATCAAGATGCTCAAGATCCAGTGGAGCAACCATTCAGAAGGCGAGGCCACATGGGAGCGTGAAGATCATATCCTAGCCGAGTACCCCGATTTCCTTCGAGAGCTTTAGCAATCTCGAGGACGAGATTTTTGTAAGGGGGGTAGGCTGTAATATCCCGAGTATTTTTATACTCGAAGCACTGTACCATTGTACACAAACGTTGTTCAATAATACATCAAGTTTGTGTATTTCTGTATTTTGAGCTGAGTAGACTCGACTGGGATCCAAAAGAACCCTTTAACTTAATTAAACTCACTCAAAATCAAATCGAGTTCAATTGCGGTTCGTAATTGTCCTTTTGGACAAATTGGAAATTGAGGAAATTAAATGTCTAAAAGTCCTCAAAAACTATCCAAAATATCTTAGAAGTATTCAAAATCAACTTTTGATGTTTGAATCTTCAAGTTTTGGCCTTTGACCATTTTACCCCTCCTTAAGTGCATAGTGTGTATACCCTTTATTCCCTCATTTCCAAAGCCACTCCCCATTTCCCCATCCTCTCCTCACACGTTTTGATCAAGAGGAAGAGAGGAGAAGGAGCCCAAGCACTTGAGCACCCAAATCCGCGGATTCCGGGCGATTCAACCGACGAAAATTGAATCGGAGGCTGGATTTGGCGTCCTCATCGCGTTCCTCACCCTCTCAACCCCTCCGGGTGAGAAATCCATCGAGTCTCATCGACATTCATCGGAGCTCCGTGGTGCTTTTACAATCGACACGATTTCTCGACTCCGGGTCGATCCTCTTGCCGTAGCTACGACTCTTTTCTCCTCAACCGCATTTCATCAAGTTTTCCCAAACCCTAGCCTGTGCCATGTCTAGGTACCTTGTGTTCAACGCGTCGCATAGCAATTACGCTTTGAAATCTAGACTCAGTCGTCGTTAGGTCCGTTTAACTCTATAGTCGACACGGCTTTTAGCCATCTTCAAAATCGAGCATGCTCTCGCTAGGTCTTCGGTTTGTCGGAGTTCTAGTGAGGTAGGGCATGTATAGACTGCTCCATTAGCAATGCGGTAGCTAGAGTCGCTCTGGGAGGAATCAGAATTCAATTCTGCCTAGCCGAAATTTATTTTATTTCTCTAGGCATTAATTATTTTTGCAAAGTTCTAGAGGTCCGAAGCGTGAATCGACAACTTCATTAGCTCTTCTGATAGCTTTTATCGCGATCAGAAGAGTCAGAACTGCATTTCAGCAAATCCTGCTAGCACTTGTCAGCTCTAGGTCACTTTATTTTTGAAAAATCCTAGAGGTCTAGTGATCAAATGGATAGCCTGGACGGCTTCCCTGCGAGTAGAGACCTCGATTAGCAGTGTCGAAATTCAGTTTCGGCAAATTCCCGATATACTTTGCTGCTCTAGGTCACTAGTATTTTTGCAAAATGCTAGACCTCCAGGGCATGTAGTGAGTATGCCGTTAGTCTTCGTAGATATTAGAAAAGCAATTAGAATCGCTAGATTTGCATTTTGCTAGCCCGCATTTTATTTTATTCCTCGAGATCCAATTATTTTTATAAAATGCCAAGGACCTGTAGCACGCATGGTCGGCACTATCAGCTCTCCCGGTGCTTGTAAACGAGCTCTGAAGGGTTGATTTTGCATTTTCCTAGCTCCCATTTTATTTTAGTGGTCATAGTGACCAAAGCCATTTAATGAGTTTTCGCTTCGTTTAGCTTCGTTTAAGGTCACTAAGGTCGATAGCATGCTTCACGTATGCTTTAAATCGCGTTTGAGCCGTTTTCGGACTTTATGCGATCGAAGGCGCATTTATCGAGCCAAATTACGCTTTTGATCCGAATTCAATGTAGGTTAAGTGAATTTCAGTGGGGTAAGGCCTAGATAGGTCCTAAATGTCCTAAACTACCTATTAGTAAGCCCTAAATAAGTCGCCACTTCATTTATTGCGTTTTGCACCTTTTTGCCATTTTGGCTAAAACTACGCTTTTAAGCCGCTTTTGGTCATTATGGCCGTTTTGAAGATTTAAAGCAAATTGCGTTTCTACCGAAGCGTTTTAGTTAGGTAATGAGTGTTTGAATCAGATCGGGAACCCACGCGCGGATTCGATCGCGTTTGGACTCAATACGGACTCAAAACGATTTTTGTCGGTAATTACTCCGCGGTTTTGTGTTTTGATTCAATTTTGGTCAATTTCATTAGGAATTGCTTTGTAACCGATCCAACTAAGTCCTAAATATCTTGCTTTAGCTTGTTGCGAAGTCGGAAAATCATTTCGCGCAAAAATCCGCAAAAGTGGTCATTTGGCGGATTTCCGTCGAAACGATCATTTTCTACGCTTTAAAAAATTGTCGTTTTAGCTCCCGGTTGATCGTTTTAGTACCAAACGAGTTCCACTAAGTTCCTTTAGGTCTATTATACCTATTTTTAGGTATTTAACCAAATTTTGTTGTATTTGCTTCAGTTTATATATTTTTATTCGCGTAGGGTAGAAACCGTCGTAATTGTCGCAATTTCGCCGTTTTTCTCGTTTTGCTCTTTTCTTTTCTCTCGGAGCACTTGTTTGAGTCTTATTTGATGTTAAGTTGATGTTTATGCACTTAATTCTCTTTTTCGCTAATTTATTTCGCTTTCGTCGTTTTTCCTGTTTTTGCTCGTTTAGAGGCTAGCGAGTCAGGATTCGCATCAAGCACTCCTGAAATCATCCCGGACATCACCGAAGAGCAACAACAAGGCAAGCACCTCCTTTGAACATATTGATCCCATATTTCATGATGTTTACTTTGATTTCTCAAACTATATGCATTGTTTAAATTCAATAAAGTGCTCGATTGTGGGAATGGTAGTTATACCCTGATTTGGTGGATTTCCTCAATTTAATTCCCTCGAATCCATTGGCAACCTTAAGTAGGGTTAGACAATTAAATAAAATGTCAATTGGGTATAAACGAATCTAGTAACTGCACATGCTTAGACAATGCAATAGGAATGAGTCTGAAAATCAGTCATTTACCAAACACTCAAAACTATCGATTATGGTAATTGGTTTTGAAAATGTGACTTGTGAAAGTACTTTGGTAAATGTGGAATGTCTAGTCGATAATTAGACTTGGCGGGAGGTATATTATGTGCTAGTTACATTGGTGGCGAGTGGTTGGCTAGTTAAGTGGAGTTCCCCGCTTGAGTCACTAGGCAATAACTATAAGGATCGAACTTGAGACGCTTTACGAATGAGCAGCGCAACCACGCAAGCTGGTATGGGACAGTCTATTCTAGTACCTAAAGTGTGAGGGGTTAGTGTGCTGTTGGTAGGCCGAAGAGTGGACGATCTCCCACGTAGAAGCGAGGCCGGTAGCGGTGTATGTTTTCAAAAACCACCGGTTGTACCTTTGTGTGCATAGCTGGTAGATGCGGCGTGGAAGATCCTCCAGTTCATAAAATGATACAACGGCGTACGCCATGCTATGGGAAATGCCGCGGTACGTATTTTGGCCGCCATCACAAGGTTTCTTCTCAAGTGGCTCCCTTCGTGTGGAGTTGGCCTCTTTCGCCATAGCAGGGGTTTTAAATCGCGGTCTTTGAGGTGTGGCTAAACCCTTAACGATGGGAGCGAATAGTTCATTCTTGCATATCGGGTACCTCTCGGTATCGCGTGTATCTGGTGACAGGAGTGCAATTATGAATTGTGTTGGGTAAAGTGTGCAAACTCTGCAGAGTCTTAAAACAAATCTAATCGATTAGCCGTGCTCACGGTTAAGAGCAATTCTTGATTAATGGATCGAGTATAGTATTTGTTTTGGTTTCAAAAATAAAAGTTACTTGAGTCTAGCTAAAGGTATTTGGTTCGGTATGGTACTTGGTGGATTTATGCATATATGGATGTCGTTTCGTATCCCAGTGCGATTATGGATGATGGCGTGAGAAGCTCAAATGTTACATATCTTTGTAAATATGTTTTATTCAAAACATTGTCTTTTACATTATGTACTACTTTTCGATGAAGCTGTTTCAGCGCCGCTTTTATAACATACCTAGTGTAGCAGCCATTTCATTTGTATCGGCCTGCATTTAATTATATTTCCATACACTAATGTCTTGCAAGTACATACATGTACTCACCGTTGCTTGCTAACCTTTTTCCCCAGAGGAAGGTACTGATGATGTCCTGGATGATGGCGAGCCTCACATCTGTGAGCTTTGTGGCTTCGTGGGCCCTTCCTCGATCAAGAGCCTTAGGGTTGGTGGGCGGCTCTTGTTGGTTGTGTTTCTTTTGGGTTTCACTGTCGTACTTCTTCTTTTGGCCTGTATTATATTTACGCAAGTTATACACCAGTTATGTAAATTAAATTAGCTTACGTGCTTTGATATTCACGATGTTGGTATGCGATATCAATATCGATCCAGTGGAACCAAGATCTGGTGCGCATCGGTACCGGGTTTGAAGCTAGGATTTCGATTGCGGTGATCGAAATTTTTAGGTTCAGATTTCGGTATCGAGAACCCTGTTGCTATCTTGTGCCGTACACTACATGAGACGGTGTACAAGATCTGATGCAGGAAAAGGGGCTCTCACGGTGGTATCGAGAGCCATTGACTGCAGGAAGACTTAGTTAGCGGTCGGTAGACTTAGGAGCATTTTATTACGAAAATTTATTTTGATTACAAACTCTAATTTAAAAATGTAGAATCTTGATCTTGCCTAATCTATAGTTTTTCACTCATCTACTCTTCAAAATGAATCGATCTTAATCAAAATCTCAAAATTTGATTTCTTCTTGATCTTATTCAAAAGGATTAGAAGGAACACGGGTTTGGTTTAAGTGGGTTAAAAGTAGATGTTTGTGATTGTAATTAGGGTTTGTTTATCATTTCCTTAATTTGCCGATGGCTTTGTTCTTGTGCTGATTTTGGTTGAGTGTTTTGGGATGTTTATGATTATGCATTCTTTAGGATCGAGCTCTTTTCACCTGTTTTGTGCAGTTTGAGTAACTCAGCTGTGCATTTCAGGATGCCGCCAAAGAGGCGTGGCGCTCATGGCATCAGCTGCCCGATGATCTTTGAGGAGCGTGTTGGTGCGGGATCTTAGAGACAGGGGACCCAGCAGTCCCATGTTCCAGCTGGGGACCAGGCAGAGGTCCGCTCCTAGCCTAGGGCCCAGGATGAGGAGCTCCCTCCTCCTCCTCCTCTCCCTGACATGGCAGCAATGATGCAGCGTCAGACTCAGCTCATGGAGCTGATGTTGCGGACCATTCAGGGCCAGCAGCAGCAGCAGCCACAGCTTCAAAGATTTAGCCTAGGGTCGATTTCAGCGAACTCGGTCGCCTAACTTCTCCACAGCAGCAGATCCCATGGAGGCAGAGGATTGGCTCGACATGGAGGGGAAGTCGGTGCTAGTCGGTCAGACTGACGATGAGAAGGTGCAGTAGACCTCCTACTACCTCCAGGGACCAGCAGCTTCATGGTGGAGCAGCTTTAAAGCTGTTCGACCAGCAGATTAGGTGACCAGTTGGGCAGAGTTCAAGGCTGCCTTTCGCTCATTCCACATCCCATCGGGGCTAGTCGAGATGAAGAAGCGGGAGTTTATAATCTTCGCCAGGGATCCTCGCTTGTGACGGATTACCTTCACCGCTTCAACCACCTATCCCGGTATGTGGATGATGAGGTGACCACCGAGGCACGGAGGGTGGCTTTGTTCAGAGTGCACCGGCCCGTCCCCAGAGTCAGTCTGGTGGGCGTGGGGGTGGTCAGGCAGGACGTCCCGGTTCCCGAGCACTATCGGCCCCGGTCCGTGGCCGTTTGAACGTGGCCACCGCAGAGGAGGCAGCTACAGCTCCAGATGTGGTCTTGGGTACGTTGTTGGTGCATTCCGTACCTACCTTGGTTTTATTTGACTCTAGAGCATCGCATTCTTTTGTTTCTTCCCGGTTTGTTGATCAGCATGGGATTCCTTCTGTCCACCTCGACAAGTACTTGCTGATCCACTCACCTGGGTCTGTTTTAGTTGCTGAACTGGTAAGTCCAGAAGTTAGAATTGTGATCAACGAAGTAGATTTCTGGGGTGATCTCATTAACATTGAGACATCAGATCTTGTGATTCTGGGTATGGACTGGTTGTCCAAGAACCAGGGGTGTATTGACTGTGCCAGAAGGTCTATCTTATTAGTCAATCCTGATGGCATTTCAGTGACCTCTGCCCAGCATTCTTTGCTCAATGCTCTTGCTGTGCCAGAGACAGCTCAGACGCCTGTAGTGTGCGAGTATCCTGATGTGTTCCCTGATGAGTTGCCAGGTCTACCTCCTGATCGTGATGTAGAGTTCATCATTGATTTGTTGCCTGGCACTTTTCCTATCTCCAAGCGTCCCTACAGGATGCCTTCTGATGAGCTAGTTGAATTGAAGAAAGCGGCTCAAGGAGCGGCTTGAGAAGGGGTTCATTCGTCAGCTCTTCTCCCACAGGCGATCCTGTTCTCTTTGTCAAGAAGAAGGGCGGCACTCTTCGTCAGGCGTTGATTACGGTCCTTGAATGAGGTCACTATCAAGAACAAGTATCCTCTTCCTCGGATCGACGATTTGTTTGACCCGGTTGGGCGGAGCTCGAGTCTTCTCCAAAATAGACTTGAGATCCGGCTATTTCAACTCAAGATCCGTCCAGGAGGATATCCAGAAGATCGCCTTTGTTACTCGTTATGGTCGATGCGAGTATCTGATTGTTTCATTTGGCCTCACCAATGCACCAGCCACCTTCATGAATCTGATGAACAAGGTCTTCATGGAGTTCCTTGATAGATTTGTGGTTGTGTTCATTGATGACATCGTCATATACTCCAAAGATGAGGAAGAGAACGCACTTCACTTGCATATGGTCCTTGACAAGCTTCGCGAGCATCAGCTGTATGCCAAGTTCCGTAAGTGCGAGTTCTGGCTCGAGAAGGTGGAGTTCTTGGGACATGTCTTGTCAGAGGGCGGGGTAGCAGTTGATCCACGCAAGGTACAGGATGTACTTGATTGGGAGCAGCCCTGCAATGTCCCAGAGATTCGGAGTTTTCTCGGTCTTGCCGGATATTATCGCCGGTTTATCGAGAACTTCTCCAAGATTGCTAAACCCATGACAGCGCTACTCAAGAAGGAGAAGAAGTTTGAGTGGTCGACTGATTGTGAGACCAGCTTTCAGGAGCTGAAACAAAGACTCACCACTGCGCCAGTGCTAGTCCTCCCTGACATCCACAAGAGCTTCGACGTATACTGTGATGCATCTCGCCTTGGGCTCGGATGTGTGTTGATGCAGGAGGGCAAAGTGGTTGCATATGCTTCTCGACAGCTGAAGCCGCATGAAGCCAATTATCCAACTCATGATTTGGAGCTTGCAGCTGTTGTTCATGCTCTCAAGCTGTGGTGACATTATCTCATAGGTAACAGATGTGAGATCTACACCGACCACAAGAGCTTGAAGTACTTCTTCTCCCAGCCAGATCTGAATTTGAGGCAATGATGGCTAGAGCTGATCAAAGACTATGATCTGGGTATTCATTACCACCCTGGCAAGGCTAATGTTGTTGCAGATGCTTTCGATGCATAAGCTGCATCTGATGAATGCCTTGGGTGTCATTGGTCACCTCAGTTGATTGAAGACTTTGAGGCTCAATCTAGAAGTGGTTGAGTATGGCTATATTGTTGCTTTAGCCGTCAGCCCACACTAGAGTCTCAGATTCAGAAGCTCGGCTCCAAGATGATCTTGTGATTGAGATCGAGAGCCGCTTGGTGAGGAGCGCACCTCGAGTTCTCACGAGAGTGCAGAGGGGCTGATTATGCATGGGCGTCGGATCTATGTCCCAAACCGATGAAGAAGTAAAAGGGAAGATTAGGTGAAGCCCATGATTCTCCTCTCTCCATCCATCCCGGTAGTACAAAGATGTACCGGGATATCCGTGAGAGATTCTGGTGGCCGGGTATGAAGAAGGACATTGCTAAGTACGTAGCCCGGTGAGACATATGCCAGCGTGTCAAAGCTGAACATCAAAGACCAGCCGGGTTACTTTAGCCACTAGAGATTCCTGGGTGGAAGTGGGAAGAGATTGGGATGGATTTCATTACTGGTCTACCGAAGTCGTCCACCGGTCACGACTCTATTTGGGTGATCGTTGACCGTCTGACCAAGGAAGCACATTTCATCCCAGTACGTACCACATATGAGAGCCCCAAGCTAGCAGAACTTTACTTGCAGAACATTGTTCGGCTCCATGGGGTTCCAAAAGTCATAGTCTCTGACCGTGGTTCGCAGTTCACCTCCAGATTTTGGGAGAGTTTGCAGTCACTTCTCGGCACTAGACTGTCTTTCAGCACTTCATACCATCCCCAGACCAGCGGACAGACGGAAAGAGCAAATCAGATCTTAGAAGATATGCTCAGGGCTTGTGTGCTGTGCTACAACAAGTCGTGGGAGAAATGCTTGCCATTCGTCGAATTCTCCTACAACAACAGTCACCAAGCCAGCCTTCAAATGTCGCCCTTCGAGGCTCTTTATGGTAGAAAGTGCAGAACGCCATTATTTTGGTCCGAGGTTGGTGAGAGGCAACTCTTCGGGCCAGCCACAATCGAAGAGGCAGAAAAGCAAGTTAGTTTGATTCGGGATCGACTGAGAGAAGCTCAGTCTCGTCAGAAGAGCTACGCTGATCGCCGTCGCCGCGAGTTGAGCTTTGAGGTGGGTGACTTTGTCTACCTCAAAGTCTCACCACTCCGTGTTACTCGCAGATTCCAGGTTCGCGGGAAGCTAGCCCCGCGATACATCGGTCCGTTCCGGATTCTGGAGAAGATTGGTGCTGTAGCTTATCAGCTTGAGCTACCACCACAGCTTGCGGACGTTCACGATGTGTTCCACGTGTCCCAACTGAAGAAAAGCCTTCGCATTTCATCAGGAGTTACTCAATTGGACAATCATGATCTGCAGCCTGATCTTTCATATCGAGAGTATCCAGTTCGTATTCTCGAGACAGCTGAGCGTCATACTCGCAGTCAGGTTATCAAGATGCTCAAGATCCACTGGAGCAACCATTCAGAAGGCGAGGCCACATGGGAGCGTGAAGATCATATCCTAGCCGAGTACCCCGATTTCCTTCGATACCTTTAGCAATCTCGAGGACGAGATTTTTGTAAGGGGGGTAGGCTGTAATATCCCGAGTATTTTTATACTCGAAGCACTGTACCATTGTACACAAACGTTGTTCAATAATACATCAAGTTTGTGTATTTCTGTATTTTGAGCTGAGTAGACTCGACTGGGATCCAAAAGAACCCTTTAACTTAATTAAACTCACTCAAAATCAAATCGAGTTCAATTGCGGTTCGTAATTGTCCTTTTGGACAAATTGGAAATTGAGGAAATTAAATGTCTAAAAGTCCTCAAAAACTACCCAAAATATCTTAGAAGTATTCAAAATCAACTTTTGATGTTTGAATCTTCAAGTTTTGGCCTTTGACCATTTTACCCCTCCTTAAGTGCATAGTGTGTATACCCTTTATTCCCTCATTTCCAAAGCCACTCCCCATTCCCCATCCTCTCCTCACACGTTTTGATCAAGAGGAAGAGAGGAGGAGCCCAAGCACTTGAGCACCCAAATCCGCGGATTCCGGGCGATTCAACCGACGAAAATCGAATCGGAGGCTGGATTTGGCGTCCTCATCGCGTTCCTCACCCTCTCAACCCCTCCGGGTGAGAAATCCATCGAGTCTCATCGACATTCATCGGAGCTCCCGTGGTGCTTTTACAATCTGACCTGATTTCTCAACTCCCGGGTCGATCCTCTTGCCGTAGCTACGACTCTTTTCTCCTATAGCTTCGCATTTCATCAAGTTTTCCTAAACCCTAGCCTAGGCCATGTCTAGGTACCATGTGTTCAACGCATCGCATAGCAATTCTGCTTTAAAATCTAGACTCAGGTCGTCGTTAGGTCCGTTTAACTCTATAGTCGACCTGGCTTTTAGCCATCTTCAAAATCGAGCATGCTCTCGCTAGGTCTTCGGTTTGTCGGAGTTCTAGTGAGGTAGGGCATGTATAGACTGTTCCATTAGCAATTCTGGTAGCTAGAGGCGCTCTGGGAGGAATCGAATTCAATTACGCCTGGCCAGAAATTTATTTTATTTCTCTAGGCATTAATTATTTTTGCAAAGTTCTAGAGGTCCGAAGCGTGAATCGACAACTTCATTAGCTCTTCTGATAGCTTTTATCGCGATTAGAAGAGTCAGAACTGCATTTCAGCAAATCCTGCTAGCACTTGTCAGCTCTAGGTCACTTTATTTTTGAAAAATCCTAGAGGTCTAGTGATCAAATGGATAGCACAGACGGCTTCCTGCGAGTAGAGACCTCGATTAGCGATGTCGAAATTCAGTTTCGGCAAATTCCGATATACTTTCTTTGCTCTAGGTCACTAGTATTTTTTCAAAATGCTAGACCTCCAGGGCATGTAGTGAGTATGCCGTTAGTCTTCGTAGATATTAGAAAAGCAATTAGAATCGCTAGATTTGCATTTTGCTAGCCCGCATTTTATTTTATTCCTCGAGATCCAATTATTTTTATAAAATGCCAAGGACTCATGTACGCATGGTCGGCACTATCAGCTCTCCCGGTGCTTGCAAACGAGCTCTGAAGGGTTGATTTTGCATTTTCCTAGCTCCCATTTTATTTTAGTGGTCATAGTGACCAAAGCCATTTAATGAGTTTTCGCTTCGTTTAGCTTCGTTTAAGGTCACTAAGGTCGATAGCATGCTTCACGTATGCTTTAAATCGCGTTTGAGCCGTTTTCGGACTTTATGCGATCGAAGGCGCATTTATCGAGCCAAATTACGCTTTTGATCCGAATTCAATGTAGGTTAAGTGAATTTCAGTGGGGTAAGGCCTAGATAGGTCCTAAATGTCCTAAACTACCTGGTACAGCTCCGGTTTCGAAAAGGCCTTACCACCTACCTGCCAATGAGTTAGTGGAAATGAAGAAACAGATTGCAGAACTGCAGGAAAAAGGATTCATCGAGCCCGATTCATCGCATGCAGGGATCGCGATAATCTTAAATCACGAAAAGGATGGTAACTTTGAGGATGTGCATAGATTACCGTTCTTTGAATGAGGTCACCATCAAGAATAAGTATCTATTACCTCGGATAGATGATTTGTTTGACTAGTTGAAAGGAGCCCAAGTTTTCTCCAAGATAGATTGAAGGTCGGGGTATCATCAGCTTAAGATAAGGAAGGAAGATATACCAAAGACAACCTTCACTACCCGATATGGACTGCATGAGTTTATAGTGATGTCGTTCGGATTGACAAATGCCCCTTCCTATTTCATGAATTTGATGAATAAGGTATTCATGGAATATTTAGACAAGTTCGTTGTAGTCTTCATTGACGACATTCTTGTGTATTCCAAAAGCAGAAAAGAACATGAAGATCATCTGAGGATAGTTCTGGAAAGGTTAAGAGAACATCAGCTTTATGCTAAGTTTAGCAAATGTGACTTTTGGTTGAAGGAAGTTTCTTTCCTGGGTCATGTTATTTCTGCTGGAGGAGTAGCAGTGGATCCGGCGAAAGTGAAGGATGTTTTGGATTAGACGCAACCCAAGTCAGTCCCGGACATCCGAAGTTTTCTTGGATTAGCTGGTTATTATCGGCGATTCATTGAAGGATTCTCAACGATAGTGAGACCGCTCACCCAACTTTTGAAGAAAGAGAAGAAATTTGAATGGACAAAATCTTGTGAACAGAATTTTCAGGAACTAAAGAAGAGGTTAACGTCCGCCCCAGTTCTGGTCTTGCCGGATATTCATAAAGATTTTGAGGTTTATTGTGATGCTTCAAAACAATGTCTGGGATGTTGTAATATCCCGAGTATTTTTATACTCGAAGCATTGTACCATTGTACACAAACGTTGTTCAATAATACATCAAGTTTGTGTATTTCTGTATTTTGAGCTGAGTAGACTCATCGGGATCCAAAAGAACCCTTTAACTTAATTAAACTCACTCAAAATCAAATCGAGTTCAATTGCGGTTCGTAATTGTCCTTTTGGACAAATTGGAAATTGAGGAAATTAAATGTCTAAAAGTCCTCAAAAACTATCCAAAATATCTTAGAAGTATTCAAAATCAACTTTTGATGTTTGAATCTTCAAGTTTTGGCCTTTGACCATTTTACCCCTCCTTAAGTGCATAGTGTGTATACCCTTTATTCCCTCATTTCCAAAGCCACTCCCCATTTCCCCATCCTCTCCTCACACGTTTTGATCAAAAGGAAGAGAGGAGAAGGAGCCCAAGCACTTGAGCACCCAAATCCGCGGCTTAGGCGATTCAACCGACGAAAATCAAATCGGAGGTTTGGATTTGGCGTCCTCATCGTGTTCCTCACCCTCTCAACCCCTCAGGGTGAGAAATCCATCGAGTCTCATCGACATTCCTCGGAGCTCCGTGGTGCTTTTACAATCGACTGATTTCGACTCCGGGTCGATCCTCTTGCCGTAGCTACGACTCTTTTCTCCTGTAGCCGCATTTCATCAAGTTTTCCCAAACCCTAGCTTAGGCCATGTCTAGGTACCATGTGTTCAATGCATCGCATAGCAATTACGCTTTAAAATCTAGACTCAGTCGTCGTTAGGTCCGTTTAACTCTATAGTCGACACGGCTTTTAGCCATCTTCAAAATCGAGCATGCTCTCGCTAGGTCTTCGGTTTGTCGGAGTTCTAGTGAGGTAGGGCATGTATAGACTGTTCCATTAGCAATTACGGTAGCTAGAGCCGCTCTGGGAGGAATCAGAATTCAGTGCGCCTGGCCAAATTTATTTATTTCTCTAGGCATTAATTATTTTGCAAGGTTCTAGAGGTCCAAGCGTGAATCGACAACTTCATTAGCTCTTACGATAGCTTTTATCGCGATCGGAAGAGTCGAATCACATTTCGACCAAATCCTGCTAGCACTTGTCAGCTCTAGGTCACTTTATTTTTGAAAAATCCTAGAGGTCTAGTGATCAAATGGATAGCCTGGACGGCTTCCCTGCGAGTAGAGACCTCGATTAGCAATGTCGAAATTCAGTTTCGGCAAATTCCTGATATACTTTGCTGCTCTAGGTCACTAGTATTTTTGCAAAATGCTAGACCTCCAGGGCATGTAGTGAGTATGCCGTTAGTCTTCGTAGATATTAGAAAAGCAATTACAATCGCTAGATTTGCATTTTGCTAGCCCGCATTTTATTTTATTCCTCGAGATCCAATTATTTTTATAAAATGCCAAGGACCTGTAGCATGCATGGTCGGCACTATCAGCTCTCCCGGTGCTTGTAAACGAGCTCCGAAGGGTTGATTTTGCATTTTCCTAGCTCCCATTTTATTTTAGTGGTCATAGTGACCAATGCCATTTAATGAGTTTTCGCTTCGTTTAGCTTCGTTTAAGGTCACTAAGGTCGATAGCATGCTTCACATATGCTTTAAATCGCGTTTGAGCCGTTTTCGGACTTTATGCGATCGAAGGCGCATTTATCGAGCCAAATTACGCTTTTGATCCGAATTCAATGTAGGTTAAGTGAATTTCAGTGGGGTAAGGCCTAGATAGGTCCTAAATGTCCTAAACTACCTATTAGTAAGCCCTAAATAAGTCGCCGCTTCATTTATTGCGTTTTGCACCTTTTTGCCATTTTGGGCGAAAGTAGCTTTTAGCCGTTTTGGTCATTATGGCCGTTTTTGAAGATTTAAAGCAAATTGCGTTTCTACCGAGCGTTTTAGTTAGGTAATGAGTGTTTGAATCCGTATCGGGAACCCACGCGCGGATTCGATCGCGTTTGGACTCAATACGGACTCAAAACGATTTTTGTCGGTAATTACTCCGCGGTTTTGTGTTTTGATTCAATTTTGGTCAATTTTATTAGGAATTGCTTTGCAACCGATCCAACTAAGTCCTAAATATCTTTCTTTAGCTTGTTGCGAAGTCGGAAAATCATTTTGCGCAAAAATCCGCAAAAGTGGTCACTTGGCGGATTTCCGTCGAAACGATCGTTTTCGGCCATTTCGGAAAAATTGTCGTTTTAGCTCCCGGTTGATCGTTTTAGTACCAAACGAGTTCCACTAAGTTCCTTTAGGTCTATTATACCTATTTTTAGGTATTTAACCAAATTTTGTTGTATTTTTCTTCAGTTTATATATTTTTATTCGCGTAGGGTAGAAACCGTCGTAATTGTCGCAATTTCGCCGTTTTTCTCGTTTTGCTCTTTTCTTTTCTCTCGGAGCACTTGTTTGAGTCTTATTTGCTGTTAAGTTGATGTTTATGCACTTAATTCTCTTTTTCGCTAATTTATTTCGCTTTCGTCGTTTTTCCTGTTTTTGCTCGTTTAGAGGCTAGCGAGTCAGGATTCGCATCAAGCACTCCTGAAATCATCCCGGACATCACCGAAGAGCAACAACAAGGCAAGCACCTCCTTTGGACATATTGATCCCATATTTCACGATGTTAACTTTGATTTCTCAAACTATATGCATTGTTTAAATTCAATAAAGTGCTAGATTGTGGGAATGGTAGTTATACCCTGATTTGGTGGATTTCCTCAATTTAATTCCCTCGAATCCATTGGCAACCTTAAGTAGGGTTAGACAATTAAATAAAACGTCAATTGGGTATAAACGAATCTAGTAACTGCACATGCTTAGACAATGCAATAGGAATGAGTCTAAAAATAAGTCATTTACCAAACACTCAAAACTATGGATTATGGTAATTGGTTTTGAAAATGTGACTTGTGAAAGTACTTTCGTAAATGTGGAATGTCTAGTCGATAATTAGACTTGGCGGGAGGTATATTATGTGCTAGTTACATTGGTGGCGAGTGGTTGGCTAGTTAAGTGGAGTTCCCCGCTTGAGTCACTAGGCAAAAACTATAAGGACTGAACTTGAGACGCTTTACGAATGAGCCTTGGCGCAACCACGCATAGCCGGTATGGGACAGTCTATTCTAGTACCTAAAGTGTGAGGGGTTAGGCGTACTGCTGTTGGTAGGCCGAAGAGTGGACGATCTCCCACGTAGAAGCGAGGCCGGTAGCGGTGTATGTTTTCAAAACCACCGGTTGTACCTTTGTGTGCATAGTCGGTAGATGCGGCGTGGTAGATCCTCCGATTCATAAAATGATACAACGGCGTCGCCATGCTATGGGAAATGCCACGCACGTATTTTGGCCGCCGTGACAAGGTTTCTTCTCGGTGGCTCCCTTCGTGTGGAGTTGGCCTCTTTCGCCATAGCAGGGGTTTTAAATCGCCGGTCTTTGAGGTGTGGCTAAACCCTTAACGATGGGAACGAATAGTTCATTCTTGCATATCGGGTACCTCTCGGTATCGCGTGTATCCTGGCTGACAGGAGTGCAATTACGAATTGTGTTTGGGTAAAGTGTGCAAACTCTGCAGAGTCTTAAAACAAATCTAATCGATTAGCCGTGCTCACGGTTAAGAGCAATTCTTCAGTTAATGGATCGAGTATAGTATTTGTTTTGGTTTCAAAAATAAAAAGTTACTTCGGAGTCTAGCTAAAAGTATTTAGTTCGGTATGGTACTTGGTGGATTTATGCATATATGGATGTCGTTTCGTATCCCAGCTGCGATCATGGATGATGGCGGTAGAAGCTCAAATGTTACATATCTTTGTAAATATGTTTTATTCAAATCATTTGTCTTTTACATTATGTACTACTTTTCGATGAATGTTTCAATGCCGCTTTTATAACATACCTAGTGTAGCGACCATTTCATTTGTATCGGCCTGCATTTAATTATATTTCCATACACTAAAGTCTTGCGAGTACATACGTGTACTCACCGTTGCTTGCTAACCTTTTTCCCAGAGGAAGGTGCGATGATGTCTGGATGATGACGAGCCTCACTTACGTGAGCTTTGTGGCTTCGTGGGCCCTTCCTCCGATTAGTAGCCTTAGGGTTGGTGGGCGGCTACTGGTTGTGTTTCTTTTGGGTTTCATTGTCGTACTTCTTCTTTTGGCACGTATTATATTTACGCAAGTTATACACCCAGTTATGTAAATTAAATTAGCTTCTGTGCTTTGATATTCACGATGTTGGTATGCGATACTAGGCTACTGATCCAGGGAACCAGTATCTGGTGCGTACTGGTACCGGGTTTGAAGCTAGGATTTCGATTGCGGTGATCCAAATTTTTAGGTTCAGATTTTCGGTATCGAGAACCCTGTTGCTATACTGATGCCGTACACTCTGATGAAGCGGTGTCTGATGCGGTATAGGAAAAAGGGGCTCTCACAGATGTGTTTTGATGCAAGAAGGAAAAGTTATAGCTTACGCTTCAAGGCAACTGCGACCCCATGAAGAAAACTACCCAACTCACGACTTGGAGTTAGCCGCAGTTGTGCATGCCCTTAAGATTTGGATGCATTATTTGATTGGGAATAGGTGTGAAATCTATACGGATCACAAGAGTTTGAAGTATATTTTCACTCAGTCCGATCTCAACTTGAGGCAGAGAAGATGGTTGGAATTGGTGAAAGATTATAATATCGGAATCCATTACCATCCTGGAAAAGCTAATGTTGTTGTGGATGCATTGAGCAGGAAAAGCTACTGCAACAATGTTATGGTACAGGAAAGCCAACCAGCGCTTCATAAAGAATTCCTACGCCTTAATTTGGAGTTGGTGAATGAAGGTTGCGTTTTCAATATAGAAGTGCAATCAACCCTAGAAGAGCAGATCCGAGAGGCTCAAAAAAAGGATAAGGATATTGCGAACCTCAAGGAAGAGTTAAAGAAAGGAAAACATCCTGGATTTTCCGAAGATGAGAAAGGTACTGTTTGGTTCGGGAAAAGAATTGTAGTTCCTAACCAAAAGGAAATCAAGGATATAGTGTTGAAGGAGGCTCATGATTATGTCTATTCTATTCACCCGGGAAGTACAAAAATGTACTCAGACTTAAAGGAAAAATATTGGTGGTCCAATATGAAGAAAGAAGTGGCTGATTTTGTAGCTCGGTGTGATGTTTGCCAGTTGGTGAAGGCAGAACATCAGAGACCAGTCGGATTGTTGCAACCTTTGCAAGTTCCCGTCTGGAAATGGGAAGAAATTGGAATGGATTTTATCACTGGGCTATCCAGAACTAAGTCTGGATATGACTCCATTTGGGTCATTGTGGGCAGATTAACAAAAGTAGCACACTTTATTCCTGTGAAGACAATCTACTCTGGAGATAAGCTCGCAGAATTATATATGGCCAAGATTGTGTGTTTGCATGGTATGCCAAAGAGAAATTGCATGAGGTGTTGGGTACGAATTTGAACTTCAGTACTGCTTACCATCCCCAAACAGATAGACAGACAGAAAGAATAAATCAAATATTAGAAGATATGCTGAGAGCTTGTGCTCTGACGTATAAATGTTGTTGGGATCAGAATTTGCCTTATGCAGAATTGTCAAACAACAATAGCTATCAGGCCAGTTTAAAGATGGCACCTTTTGAGGCTCTGTACGGGAGAAAGTGCAGAACACCGTTGTATTGGAAAGAGACAGAAGGTGGACAGATAATTGGACCTGATATTTTAAAGGAAGCTGAAGAGCAAGTCAAAGTAATCCGTGAGAATTTGAAGACAGCCCAGTCAAGACAGAAAAGCTATGCCGATAATCGTCGACGGGAATTAAGTTTTGCACATGGTGATCATGTGTATCTGAAAGTTTCACTGTTGAAGGGAATGCGCCGATTCCGAGTTAGTGGAAAGTTAGCGCCCCGCTACATTGGTCCATTCCTAGTGATTGCCAGAAGAGGAGAACTCGCGTACAAGTTGGAACTACCTCCACAGCTATCAGGTGTACATGACGTCTTTCATGTGTCTCAGTTGAAGAAATGTCTCAGAGTACCCGAGCATCAGATGCCGTATGAAGAGATGGAGTTGAAAGAAGACCTGTCGTATCCCGAGTATCCCGTCAAGATTTTGGATGAAGCCGAGCGTCGAACCCGAAGCCGTGTGATCAAATTCTGCAAGGTTTAGTGGAGTCATCATTCCGAGAAGGAAGCTACCTGGGAGCGTGAAGAAGATCTTCGAGCAGAGTTTCCCCATCTTTTTCTTTCTCCGTCCGAATCTCAGGGACGAGATTCTCTCTAAGGGGGGTAGGTTTGTAACATCCTCAATTTCGGCTTTTTGGAAAAAGCTAATTTAAATTAAGTAAATTAAAAGTTTGGAGTTTCCTTGGTGTTTAATTTAACCTGGCATCCTTATTCCTCCAAAATCGGAATTCAATTCCCCTCCGTTCGGAAAATCAAATTTCCAGATTACCGCCGGTACCCGAAATTTCTCCCTTGTTCAAAAATGCTCCGAAAATCATGGAACCTATTGCATTATGTCCCAAATATTCTAAAAACATTTTGGGAATTTTCCCAAGATTTTTGAAGGCTCGCTGGTATTTTATCTCGCGCGGCTTTTGTTTAATGCCCGCTATTCGCCCCAGAATATTCTAAACTCCAAATTTCATCCAAATTCCGCGAAACTAATTTTACTAGTATATTGCCCGTGCTAACGCTACGGCGATATTTGGTAATACAATTCAAATAAGCAAAAGGTGTTATATGTTTTGGCAATGAAGTACAGTAAGATGTGCACAAAAGAAAGATACAGAGAGTTATTATTATATCGTTGATTACACAAGCAAGTGCATAAAGTAACATAGCAACTGTTTATCATTAAAAATGTGGACAAATACACGTATCGACAACATGTCAAGAGGATGTGTATTCGGAGAACACTGGCCAGGGAGATGCTGCCGAAACTTTCTCTAAAGTTTGTACAACACCTTAGGAACTTGCCCGAGCCACATATCCTTGAACTGTCCAAAAAATGTGGACAATTCGAGACTGCTTATTTATAAATATGCCATTTTAGCATACTTATAAACAAGCACCCTCGAACGGGAGACGCATAGGTTACGCAGCCTAATTAACTACTATATCATTGATCATATTAATTATATTGAAACAATTATGACATGTAATGTACACATTCACCAAATAAAAAAATTAATTTAAGTCCTACTGCAATATTGAAGGGATTTATTTCGAGGAAAACCACAAACGAGGGGAAATCTAGCTCCTGATCAAGCTAGCTAGGTTTTCAATTAACTTGAACCTTCAACGCACTGATCTCCTCCACGATCGACATTCTCAACCATACACTCTGCTAATGACACCAAATCAAAATCGAATAATGTACGTTAATACAAAATTGAAGGGATTCCAAGGAATGGGGCCCACCTTTTGAATAAAGCCACAAGTAAGCTAGGCAGGAAAATAGAGAAATCGCCTAGCGAACCAACTCGACAAGAGTTAATAAGTTCATCCCGAGTCCAGACGGTACATATAAACCTAGCGAACCTCATCACAATCGGTTCTATAGAAGAACTGTTGTGATTAATTAGTTATCACCGTCGCTTATATGTAAAACCGACTGTGATAATTTGGATATTCAACACTGTCGGTTTCTTTATAGAACCGACACAGATAATTTATCTGTGTCGGTTCTCAAAAAGAACCGACTGCAATAACATAAGTCATCACAGTCGGTTCTGGATATGAACCGACACGGATATTAAACCACCCCCTCGTCTTCCCCGCCAATTTGACCGTTCAAACATAGCTACCAATGTGATCGATTGCGTTCCATATAGCTCCTGATCATCGGTAGTACTCTTCCATATAGCTCCTTTCTTCTCTGCAAGGTCTGACTCTTCCGGCAATGGCAGCAATGGATCCTTTCTTCTCTTTCATATAGCTCTTCCATATAGCTCCTTTCTTCTCTTTCATATAGCTCCTTTCTTCTCTGCAGGGTCTGACTTCTCCTTTCGACCGCAGCAATGGCAGCGCCTCCTTCTCCGGCAAAGTCTGACTCCACGGTGGAGTCACCGTACGACTTCCATCCTCCAGCGTCCTCTCGCCGGCCGGCGGCCACCTTAGCCTCCGGCGCCTCACTCCGGCGTGGCGCCGGCACCCCACCTGTCTCCCGAAGTCCCTCCCGGCGCCTCACCCCATCTGGGTGCCTCCAAAGCCACCAGGAAGCGCCCCAGAGATGACGATCAAGACGACGACGACGACGAGGAGGAGGAGGAGGACGACGATGAGGAGGACGACGACGAGGAGGAGGAAGACGACGACGACGAGAAGAAGGAGGAGGAGGAATACTACGCGCCGATCACCATTGGGACCGGCGCCTTGTCTGGATCTGGTTCATCATCAGAGGATGAACCACCACTACTCCGCGTAGTCTCCAGCGACACCGACTCTGGCGACTCAGATGACTCGGGTGACTCGGGCGAGAGCCGCGAGTGGTAAATTTAATATATTAGCTGTAATGCCGCCAAAATGTTATAACTATTCTCAGTTTCATTGAATGGGCCAGGGCATCAAATGTTTGATGTCCTATTGATAAAAAAAGTATAATGTGTGGAATGGTATATATATTATTATTAATTATCTGCTGCATTCATGCTACTGTAATGTTATATATAATTTGCATCACTACATGTGTCTATATAAATTGTCTAATAGTTGAACCGCGAGTTGGGATTCTAGCAGAGCGGTACTGTTCATCGTCCGAAAAAACAAGTTGCACAAATATTAAAGCAGGTCTGTGTTGGGATTCTAGCAGAGCGGTCTGTGTTGGAGTTTGTTTTTTTCTTGTTCCCTGAAGGGGAAATGTGTGAGTGGAGGATCTCACAAAAACTATGTTTCTGTTGAACTGTTCTTGCTTTCATCTATTAATGGAACAGGGACATTCTGTTGCCATCTAAAAATCATCACAATCGGTTCTGGAAAAGAACTGATTGTGATAACCCTGTGCTTATCACAATCGGTTTCTTCCCAAAACCGATTGTGATAATACATACTCATCGCAATCGGTTCTAGATAAAAACCGATTATGATAACAAAATTATTATCACAATCGGTTCTTATATAGAACCGATTGGGATTATTATTGTACTACAATCGTTTACTTATAAGAACCGATTGTGATAACCTGTTACGAAGATTTCCAAGTGGAATATACTAATCACAATCGGTTTTGTAGTCTAAAGCTTAGAACCGACACGGATGAAGCGATAGTAATGTGCCATTCTGTAGTAGTGGTCGAGGCCTCAAGACTCGGGAGACCGCGCGCAAGTCAATTAGTCACCAGTCGCCTTTGGGGGTTTCTCTGAGTTTCTTGGCTGCCCCTGGAGGTGCCGGGCCTTCGTCAGCAGCTACCCCTTCCCGCAGCAGGAGCGAGGAGGAGGACTCGTCCCCGCGTGTCTTCGAAAGTGACGCGAGCACCTAGATGTTCTAGTCTGAAGGGCCTTAATTTTGTTCACTAGCACGATTAATAATTGTTTGTGTTGGTCTGGATCGTGCCGTGTGCGTATGTGATCCAGCCATCGTTATCAAACTATTTTGATTTAATAAAGAGTTTGCTGGTTTTCCTTCTGTTGTGTGCCTTTGTCGTTGTGGATGTTGTAGTCCCATGTTTCTTATCTTTGCTTTTCCCTCTTTCCTTGTGCTTTGGCCATCCTTGTTTCAGATGGAGAACCCAGGCAGAGGCCGCGGTCGTGGAAGAGGAAGAGGTAGAGGCTGTGGACGCGGTCGTGGACGAGTGCAGTTCCAACAGGAAGAACAGTTGGAGCACCAGCAGCAGCAGGCACAAGAGAATGTGCAGCCACCCCGGCTCGAGAGAACCGATACCACCTCCACCCCCGATTCATCCACCGAATCTAGAACAAATGATGGCGATGCAGCTTCAACTCTTGCAAGCATTAGCCTAGAATGCTCTCAACCCGCATCAAGCTGCACCAGCCCAAGTCGCAGCGGAGCCGCCTCAATCCAAGTTCGGAGAATTCATGAGGACCCGACCTCCAACTTTTGCTGGATTAGTTGATCCCTTGGAAGCCGATGACTGGCTCAAGGAAGTCGAGAGAAAGCTCTACTTGGCCCAGTGTGATGAAGTAGAGAGTGTGCGGTTTGCCTCGCACCAGCTTAAGGGAACAGCAGCGAGTTGGTGGGAAAACTACTGTGCAGCTCATGAGGATGCTCAGAACATTGCTTGGAATGAGTTCACTGAAGCGTTCTGAGCCACCCATATCCCTAAAGGAATTATGGAGATGAAGAGGTGTGAGTTTCACAAGCTAGAGCAAGGGAATTTATCTGTGTCAAAGTACCTGAATCGCTTCACCCAACTTTCACGCTTCTGGCAGTGAGCTTGATGTAAGCTCTTGATGAAGCCAAGATCTGGAGATTCATGGAGGGTCTTGACCCTAACTTTAAAGTTCAGCTAGTATCAAGTGACTTCCTGACGTTCCAGCACATGGTTAATAAGGCTTTAATCCAAGAAGATGCTCAACGTCAACTCTTTTAATCAAGGAAAAGGAAGATGATGTTCCAGAGTCAGCGAGGTGCTAGCAGCTCTACGCTTCGTACTTTCCAGCCGCAGCCCAGTAGGCCAGCAACCTCCAACGTGCCTAGGACCCCAATGTCCACCCCTCGGCCAATCGGTCAAGCTCCTACCGGCAATGCAGGAAGTCAAGCCCAAAAGAGCAATATTGCAACGGTAGGAGTGCAATGCTTCAATTGCAGAGAAATGGGACATTATGCCAGCAATTGTCCTCAGAAGCGTCAGCCGGTCACCCCAGTCTGGTTCAATCTGGGACCTACACCAGCCTGTGCCCCAGCCCCAGCTCAAGGGAGAGGTACACCGCAGACACCGCGTACCCCTCGGACCGTGGGAAGGGGACGTGTGAACCACGTCACAACTGAGGAAGTTCAGGATGCACCGGATGTGGTCTATGGTAAGTTCTTCGTCAAGTCAGTGCATACTTCAGTTCTGTTTGATTCCGGTGCAACGCATTCTTTCATATCAGAATATTTGGTTAAAAAGCATGGTTGGGATACAGTTCAGTTAAGAAACCCTTTATTAGTTCAATCCCCTGGTAGAGAATTAAGAACAACTTCAGTTTGCCCGAAAATGGATATAGTAATAAAAGGGGTAAAGTTCCTAGCGAACTTAATCTTATTGGATACTAAGGGTATAGAGGTAATCCTTGGAATGGATTGGTTAACCAAGTATAAAGGTCAGATAGATTGTGTTAGTAGAGCCATTTCTCTTACCAGCCCTAAGGGGATTAGAGTGGAGTTCTTGTCTAATCTTTCCTCTAAGGGGGGTAGTACCCTGAATCGTCTGAAAGGTACATCGTTGGAAAAGGTGCCCATAGTGAATGAATACCCGGACGTGTTTCCAGAAGATCTGCCTGGTATGCCACCAGATCGGGATATTGAGTTCGTCATCGAGCTTGTACCTGGTACAGCTCCGATTTCGAAAAGGCCTTACCAGCTACCTGCCAATGAGTTAGTGGAAAATGAAGAAACAGATTGCAGAACTGCAGGAAAAAGGATTCATCAGGCCCAGTTCATCGCCCTGGGGATCGCCAGTTTACTTCGTCACGAAAAAGGATGGTAGCCTGAGGATGTGCATAGATTACCGTTCTTTGAATGAGGTCACCATCAAGAATAAGTATCTGTTACCTCGGATAGATGATTTGTTTGACCAGTTGAAAGGAGCCCAAGTTTTCTCCAAGATAGATTTAAGGTCGGGGTATCATCAGCTTAAGATAAGGAAAGAAGATATACCAAAGACAACCTTCACTACCCGATATGGACTGCATGAGTTTACAGTGATGTCGTTCGGATTGACAAATGCCCCTTCCTATTTCAAGAATTTGATGAATAAGGTATTCATAGAATATTTAGACAAGTTCGTTGTAGTCTTCATTGACGACATTCTTGTGTATTCCAAGAGCAGAAAAGAACATGAAGATCATCTGAGGTTAGTTCTGGAAAGGTTAAGAGAACATCAGCTTTATTCTAAGTTTAGCAAATGTGACTTTTGGTTGAAGGAAGTTTCTTTCCTGGGTCATGTTATTTCTGCTGGAGGAGTAGCAGTGGATCCGGCGAAAGTGAAGGATGTTTTGGATTGGACGCAACCCAAGTCAGTCCCGGACATCCGAAGTTTTCTTGGATTAGCTGGTTATTATCGGCGATTCATTGAAGGATTCTCAACGATAGTGAGACCGCTCACCCAACTTTTGAAGAAAGAGAAGAAATTTGAATGGACAAAATCTTGTGAACAGAGTTTTCAGGAACTAAAGAAGAGGATAACGTCCGCCCCAGCTTCCGGGTCTTCTTGGATATTCATAAAGATTTTGAGGTTTATTGTGATGCTTCAAAACAATATGCAGGATGTTGTAATATCCGAGTATTTTTATACTCGAAACCTTTGTACCATTGTACACAAGCGTTGTTCAATAATACATCAAGTTTGTGTATTTCTGTATTTTGAGCTGAGTAGACTCGACTGGGATCCAAAAGAACCCTTTAACTTAATTAAACTCACTCAAAATCAAATTGAGTTCAATTGCGGTTCGTAATTGTCCTTTTGGACAAATTGGAAATTGAGGAAATTAAATGTCTAAAAGTCCTCAAAAACTATCCAAAATATCTTAGAAGTATTCAAAATCAACTTTTGATGTTTGAATCTTCAAGTTTTGGCCTTTGACCATTTTACCCCTCCTTATGTGCATAGTGTGTATACCCTTTATTCCCTCATTTCCAAAGCCACTCCCCATTTCCCCATCCTCTCCTCACACGTTTTGATCAAGAGGAAGAGAGGAGAAGGAGCCCAAGCACTTGAGCACCCAAATCCGCGGATTAAGGCGATTCAACCGACGAAAATCGAATCGGAGGTGGATTTGGCGTCCTCATCGCGTTCCTCGCCCTCTCAACCCCTACGGGTGAGAAATCCATCGAGTCTCATCGACATTCATCGGAGCTCCGTGGTGCTTTTACAATCGACTGATTTCTCGACTCGGGTCGATCCTCTTGCCGTAGCTACGACTCTTTTCTCCTGTAGCCGCATTTCATCAAGTTTTCCCAAACCCTAGCCTAGGCCATGTCTAGGTACAATGTGTTCAACGCATCGCATAGCAATTTCGCTTTAAAATCTAGACTCGGTCGTCGTTAGGTCCGTTTAACTCTATAGTCGACACGGCTTTTAGCCATCTTCAAAATCAAGCATGCTCTCGCTAGGTCTTCGGTTTGTCGGAGTTCTAGTGAGGTAGGGCATGTATAGACTATTCCATTAGCAGTGCAGTAGCTAGAGCCGCTCTGGGAGGAATCGAAATTCAGTGCGCCTGGCCAGAAATTTATTTTATTTCTCTAGGCATTAATTATGTTTGCAAAGTTCTAGAGGTCCGAAGCGTGAATCGACAACTTCATTAGCTCTTCTGATAGCTTTTATCGCGATCAGAAGAGTCGAGCTTACATTTCCAAATCCTGCTAGCACTTGTCAGCTCTAGGTCACTTTATTTTTGAAAAATCCTAGAGGTCTAGTGATCAAATGGATAGCCTGGACGGCTTCCCTGCGAGTAGAGACCTCGATTAGCAGTGTCGAAATTCAGTTTCGGCAAATTCCCGATGTACTTTGCTGCTCTAGGTCACTAGTATTTTTGCAAAATGCTAGACCTCCAGGGCATGTAGTGAGTATGCCGTTAGTCTTCGTAGAGATATTAGAAAAGCAATTAGAATCGCTAGATTTGCATTTTGCTAGCCCGCATTTTATTTTATTCCTCGAGATCCAATTATTTTTATAAAATGCCAAGGACCTGTAGCACGCATGGTCGGCACTATCAGCTCTCCCGGTGCTTGTAAACGAGCTCTGAAGGGTTGATTTTGCATTTTCCTAGCTCCCATTTTATTTTAGTGGTCATAGTGACCAAAGCCATTTAATGAGTTTTCGCTTCGTTTAGCTTCGTTTAAGGTCACTAAGGTCGATAGCATGCTTCACGTATGCTTTAAATCGCGTTTGAGCCGTTTTCGGACTTTATGCGATCGAAGGCGCATTTATCGAGCCAAATTACGCTTTTGATCCGAATTCAATGTAGGTTAAGTGAATTTCAGTGGGGTAAGGCCTAGATAGGTCCTAAATGTCCTAAACTACCTATTAGTAGGCCCTAAATAAGTCGCCGCTTCATTTATTGCGTTTTGCACCTTTTTGCCATTTTGGGCAAAAACGGCCGTTTTTAGCCGTTTTGGTCATTATGGCCGTTTTTGAAGATTTAAAGCAAATTGCGTTTCTACCGAGCGTTTTAGTTAGGTAATGAGTGTTTGAATCCGTATCGGGAACCCACGCGCGGATACGATCGCGTTTGGACTCAATACGGACTCAAAACGATTTTTGTCGGTAATTACTCCGCGGTTTTGTGTTTTGATTCAATTTTGGTCAATTTCATTAGGAATTGCTTTGCAACCGATCCAACTAAGTCCTAAATATCTTGCTTTAGCTTGTTGCGAAGTCGGAAAATCATTTCGCGCAAAAATCCGCAAAAGTGGTCATTTGGCGGATTTCCGTCGAAACGATCGTTTTCGGCCGTTTCGGAAAAATTGTCGTTTTAGCTCCCGGTTGATCGTTTTAGTACCAAACGAGTTCCACTAAGTTCCTTTAGGTCTATTATACCTATTTTTAGGTATTTAACCAAATTTTGTTGTATTTTTCTTCAGTTTATATATTTTTATTCGCGTAGGGTAGAAACCGTCGTAATTGTCGCAATTTCGCCGTTTTTCTCGTTTTGCTCTTTTCTTTTCTCTCGGAGCACTTGTTTGAGTCTTATTTGCTGTTAAGTTGATGTTTATGCACTTAATTCTCTTTTTCGCTAATTTATTTCGCTTTCGTCGTTTTTCCTGTTTTTGCTCGTTTAGAGGCTAGCGAGTCAGGATTCGCATCAAGCACTCCTGAAATCATCCCGGACATCACCGAAGAGCAACAACAAGGCAAGCACCTCCTTTGGACATATTGATCCCATATTTCACGATGTTAACTTTGATTTCTCAAACTATATGCATTGTTTAAATTCAATAAAGTGCTAGATTGTGGGAATGGTAGTTATACCCTGATTTGGTGGATTTCCTCAATTTAATTCCCTCGAATCCATTGGCAACCTTAAGTAGGGTTAGACAATTAAATAAAATGTCAATTGGGTATAAACGAATCTAGTAACTGCACATGCTTAGACAATGCAATAGGAATGAGTCTAAAAATAAGTCATTTACCAAACACTCAAAACTATGGATTATGGTAATTGGTTTTGAAAATGTGACTTGTGAAAGTACTTTCGTAAATGTGGAATGTCTAGTCGATAATTAGACTTGGCGGGAGGTATATTATGTGCTAGTTACATTGGTGGCGAGTGGTTGGCTAGTTAAGTGGAGTTCCCCGCTTGAGTCACTAGGCAAAAACTATAAGGATCGAACTTGAGACGCTTTACGAATGAACGCAGCCGCAACCACGCAAGTGGTATGGGACAGTCTATTCTAGTACCTAAAGTGTGAGGGGTTAGCTGTGCTGTTGGTAGGCCGAAGAGTGGACGATCTCCCACGTAGAAGCGAGGCGGTAGCGGTGTATGTTTTCAAAAACCACGGTTGTACCTTTGTGTGCATAGTTGGTAGATGCGGCGTGGTAGATCCTCCGATTCATAAAATGATACAACGGCGACGCCATGCTATGCGAAATGCCGTGATGCGTATTTTGGCCGCCGTCACAAGGTTTCTTCTCCGGTGGCTCCCTTCGTGTGGAGTTGGCCTCTTTCGCCATAGCGAGGGTTTTAAATCGCGGTCTTTGAGGTGTGGCTAAACCCTTAACGATGGGAACGAATAGTTCATTCTTGCATATCGGGTACCTCTCGGTATCGCGTGTATCTGGTGAGCGAGTGCAATTATGAATTGTGTTTGGGTAAAGTGTGCAAACTCTGCAGAGTCTTAAAACAAATCTAATCGATTAGCCGTGCTCACGGTTAAGAGCAATTCTTCAGTTAATGGATCGAGCATAGTATTTGTTTTGGTTTCAAAAATAAAAAGTTACTTCGGAGTCTAGCTAAAGGTATTTAGTTCGGTATGGTACTTGGTGGATTTATGCATATATGGATGTCGTTTCGTATCCCAGCTACGATCATGGATGATGGCGTGAGAAGCTCAAATGTTACATATCTTTGTAAATATGTTTTATTCAAGCTTGTCTTTTACATTATGTACTACTTTTCGATGAGTTTCAAGCTATAGCTTTTATAACATACCTAGTGTAGCGACCATTTCATTTGTATCGGCTTTGCATTTAATTATATTTCCATACACTAAAGTCTTGCGAGTACATACGTGTACTCACCGTTGCTTGCTAACCTTTTTCCCAGAGGAAGGTAATGATGATGTCCTGGATGATGGCAAGCCTCACTTCTGTGAGCTTTGTGGCTTAAATGGGCCCTTCCTCGATCGGTAGCCTTAGGGTTGGTGGGCGGTTTGCCGGTTGTGTTTCTTTTGGGTTTCATTGTCGTACTTCTTCTTTTGGCACGTGTTATATTTACGCAAGTTATACACCCGATTATGTAAATTAAATTAGCTTACGTGCTTTGATATTCACGATGTTGGTATGCGATCTTGGAGCTCTTGATCCAGGGAACGATTATGCAGTGCGTCTTGATGCAGGGTTTGAAGCTAGGATTTCGATTGCGGTGATCGAAATTTTTAGGTTCAGATTTTCGGTATCGAGAACCCTGTTGCTATACGGTGCCGTACACTACAGTAGACGGTGTACAGTATGGTATAGGAAAAAGGGGCTCTCACATATGTGTTTTGATGCAAGAAGGAAAAATTATAGCTTACGCTTCAAGGCAACTGCGACCCCATGAAGAAAACTACCCAACTCACGACTTGGAGTTAGCCGCAGTTGTGCATGCCCTTAAGATTTGGAGGCATTATTTGATTGGGAATAGGTGTGAAATCTATACGGCTCACAAGAGTTTGAAGTATATTTTCACTCAGTCCGATCTCAACTTGAGACAGAGAAGATGGTTGGAATTGGTGAAAGATTATAATATCGGAATCCATTACCATACTGGAAAGGCTAACGTTGTTGTGGATGCATTGAGCACGAAAAGCTACTGCAACAATGTTATGGTACAGGAAAGCCAACCAGCGCTTCATAAAGAATTCCTACGCCTTAATTTGGAGTTGGTGAATGAAGGTTGCGTTTTCAATATAGAAGTGCAATCAACCCTAGAAGAGCAGATCCGAGAGGCTCAAAAGAAGGATAAGGATATTGCGAACCTTAAGGAAGTGTTAAAGAAAGGAAAACATCCTGGATTTTCCGAAGATGAGAAAGGTAATGTTTGGTTCGGGAAAAGAATTGTAGTTCCTAACCAAAAGGAAATCAAGGATATAGTGTTGAAGGAGGCTCATGATTATGTCTATTCTATTCACCCGGGAAGTACAAAAATGTACTCAGACTTAAAGGAAAAATATTGGTGGTCCAATATGAAGAAAGAAGTGGCTGATTTTGTAGCTCGGTGTGATGTTTGCCAGTTGGTGAAGGTAGAACATCAGAGACCAGTCGGATTGTTGCAACCTTTGCAAGTTCCCGTCTGGAAATGGTAAGAAATTGGAATGGATTTTATCACTGGGCTACCTAGAACTAAGTCTGGATATGACTCCATTTGGGTCATTGTGGACATATTAACAAAAGTAGCACACTTTATTCCTGTGAAGACAACCTACTCTGGAGATAAGCTCGCAGAATTATATATGGCCAAGATTGTGTGTTTGCATGGTGTGCCAAAGAGAATCGTGTCCGATCGAGGTTCTCAGTTTACCTCGCGGTTCTGGCAGAAATTGCATGAGGTGTTGGGTACGAATTTGAACTTCAGTACTGCTTACCATCCCCAAACAGATGGACAGACAGAAAGAATAAATCAAATATTAGAAGATATGCTTAGAGCTTGTACTCTGACGTATAAATGTTCTTGGGATCAAAATTTGCCCTATGCAGAATTCTCATACAACAATAGCTATCAGGCCAGTTTAAAGATGGCACCTTTTGAGGCTCTGTACGGGAGAAAGTGCAGAACACCATTGTATTGGAAAGAGACAGAAGGTGGACAGATAATTGGACCTGATATTTTAAAGGAAGCTGAAGAGCAAGTCAAAGTAATCCGTGAGAATTTGAAGACAGCCCAGTCAAGACAGAAAAGCTATGCCGATAATCGTCGACGGGAATTAAGTTTTGCACATGGTGATCATGTGTATCTGAAAGTTTCACCGTTGAAGCGAATGCGCCGATTCCGAGTTAGTGGAAAGTTAGCGCCCCGCTACATTGGTCCATTCCTAGTGATTGCCAGAAGAGGAGAAGTCGCGTACAAGTTGGAACTACCTCCACAGCTATCAGGTGTACATGACGTCTTTCATGTGTCTCAGTTGAAGAAATGTCTCAGAGTACCCGAGCATCAGATGCCGTATGAAGAGATGGAGTTGAAAGAAGACCTGTCGTATCCCGAGTATCCCGTCAAGATTTTGGATAAAGCCGAGCGTCGAGCCCGAAGCCGTGTGATCAAATTCTGCAAGGTTCAGTGGAGTCATCATTCCGAGAAGGAAGCTAACTGGGAGCGTGAAGAAGATCTTCGAGCAGAGTTTCCCGATCTTTTTCTTTCTCCGTCCGAATCTCAGGGACGAGATTCTCTCTAAGGGGGGTAGGTTTGTAACATCCTCAATTTCGGCTTTCTGGAAAAAGCTAATTTAAATTAATTAAATTCAAAGTTTGGAGTTTCCTTGGTGTTTAATTTAACCTGGCATCCTTATTCCTCCAAAATCGGAATTCAATTCCCCTCCATTCGGAAAATCAAGTTTCCAGATTACCGCCGGTACCCGAAATTTCTCCCTAGTTCAAAAATGCTCCGAAAATCATGGAACCTATTGCATTATGTCCCAAATATTCTAAAAACATTTTTGGAATTTTCCCAAGATTTTTGAAGGCTCGCTGGTATTTTATCTCGCGCGGCTTTTGTTTAATGCCCGCTATTCGCCCCAGAATATTCTAAACTCCAAATTTCATCCAAATTTTTGGATTTTATTTATTTTATTGTTATTTATTTGTTGTATCGTTTTGCGCGTAGCCGAGGATCCCGCCGAGTCCGCCGACCCCGCCGCCGAACTCCAAGGTTACGACACCCTCGCTACGACTGAAGGCAAGTCCCTTAAAGCATTTTGATCCCATGTTTGCAAATGTGTTTAAAATGCTTTATAAACATGCATCGCTATCTTTATCATCGTATGTCAAATATAACTGATTAGTTAATCCCAATTGCAATTACCTCCTTGGTTATTGTTATCCATACTTAATTGTAACCCTAGGACCCTTTGCTATGTCAAGTACATCTTCTATTGTGACTTTTGTTGGTTAGAACGGTAGAGATGCTTAGTACCCGAATTGATAAAATGACCCATGGGTGCGATTATACAAGAGTTATGGTTTAAAGTATGATTTGGAAATTATCATAAAGTTTTGGTCCTATTTTTCCAAAATAAAAAGGAAAAGAAAAAGGATTTGGACTTGGGCGGATTGGAATGTCAGGTGGGTGCGGATTGAGCACTAGTTTCCATTGTGCAAGTACCGCCCCAAGTCAATTAAGGACCGACGCTTATGACTGTCCATTCTAAGCATAACCGTACTACCACATGTCTAACATGGTACGACCTAGCTAAATAATTTGTAGAAACCTAACTTAGACTCGCCAGTTGGTGGAATGTGGGTGCTAGATAGAGGCAAGTTGTACTCCCCACACGGCGTCGATGGGGGCTTCTGTACTGGGTAGATAGAACCCTAACAACGGTGAAACCTTAGCGGGTGAGTCGGGTTAGGCGTATGCATTGTAAAAGCCTTGTCATGATCTCTCTGCCGACACACCAAAGGAAGTGTGTTAATTGCATGGCATTAATAGTTGATCATGTCTTGTGGGTAAAGTTGTACACCTCTGCAGAGTTAAAACTATTTGAATAGCCGTGCCTACGGTCAAGGGCAAAGCAAAGAATGCTTTCATACTGGTAGACTTCGGTTTTGGTTTTGAAAATAAATGGTGTTTTGGGATTCGGGAGTGGTTAGAACTGTCGGATGATTTATTGGCGGATTGAGCCAACTAGGTAGATGGAACCTGTTTTTTTGTCATGACGGATAGAGTCATGGCGGATAGAGGCCTTATACTAGTGATGGTGGATAGAACCTTCACTGAAATATTACATAATTCAATTGTTAAAAAGAATTGCTAAAATATGCTTTATGAAACTTATTATCAAGTATGGATTGATGAAACTTGGCTTTATGCAAAAGAACCATATTAAGCCTTCCTTGGGAAGCCCCACATGTGCATAATTTCCCAGACTTGCTGAGTACTTTTGTACTCACGTGCTACATAAACTGTTGTCATCAGAGAACTATTAGGACGCCGTTGAAGACGGTGAGTTCTATGCTGAGGAGTTTGAGGAAGATCGCCAAGAGAGCTAGTCGCGTGTCTTGTCGTCGCCTATGGTGTTTTTGGTTTTCGCTTTTTGTCGTTTTGCTTCCGCTACCGTGTCTCCGGTCTTATGACCGGTCTTATGACCTAGTATTGTAATAAGTAGCCATGTGGCTAATACTTTATAGTTATGTTACAATTTCGTTATGTTCGGCAATGACGTATCACTGTTGACTGTGTGTACTAGCTACTGATCTGGGACTAGTACAGAAATAGACAGGAGATTTCGGATAGCTGATCCGGGGTCTCACACCTGCCGTGTCGGTGTGTTCTAGGGATTCCCTCATCGAGGCATCGAGGGGGAATTTGCCCAATACAACTGTAATGCCTGCTATGGGGAGGTATGGGCCAGTAAAGCTAGTGGGAGCCCGTACGGACCACTAGTGGACATCCTCTTGGGACCGTAGTTAGGGATGCACATTACCGGGCTGGTGCAAGGTTTAAATCCTAGCCTATCGAAAGGTTTCGTCACGGTCTAGCAAAACGGGTACGGTGCGTATCACGTGGCATGGTTGACATGATTGCTAGAACGTGTCATGTGGGAAAGTGTACAAACTCTGCAGACATAACTAAACTAATCGATTAGTTGTGCTCACAGTCATGAGCAGCTTGGGAAGTACTGTCAAGTATAGAATTTCTGGTGTTGGTCCTGGTTTGGTTTTGGGAAAATGGTCGGGTTTGGATTGGTTCGGTGTGGTGTGAGTATGGTTATTTGGAAATGGTTGGGTATGGTGTATGGTTCCTGGTTGTGGATTCGGGAGTATGGTATGGTTTGAGGTGGGAAAAGGTTTGGTCGGGTGTTGGTTTTGGTTAAAAGGTTGAATATTGATACTTGCTTTGAAATGTTTTCAGCAAACTCTTTTACAACTGCCGATGTTGAACCTATTATCATATTACAAATAAAACTTGCCTTTTGCTCAAAAAGACATAGTGTAGAAACCCGATTGTCCTTGTCATAACCTGCATTTCTATATATATACAAATTGCATACACTAAAGTCTTGCGAGTACATACGTGTACTCACCGTTTGCTCTAACGGATTTTGGTTAGAGGAAGGAGCAGGTAAGAATGAAGATGTGCCTGACGAGTCACAATACGCTGAAGACACTGACGATTTCGTTGAGGGTTAGCTGGGTTCCTTCCAGCCAGTTGCCTGAGGGTGGAAGGCACACTACGCGTTTTCTTTTGGACTTCCGCTGATGTTATTTGGCTCTTTTGGACATATGCTGGCCGCAAGGCCGTAACTTGTAAATTTTAGATAAATGTAATAACTTTACCTTTCGAATGTAATATATTTACTTTTGTATGGATATGAAACGTCTTGTATGACAACGTGTGGGTACTGGACTACTGATCCAGGGAACCAGTACTATTCACACGATTACGGGAAGCTCGAATTGGGATCAATCGGTTGGTGCATACACTTGCCTCAAGTATTGCCGACCAATTGGCCTCAAATCGGGTACGGTTTGTGACTAGCAATCGGATTACTGATGGGTTGTGTTAATTCCAGTTCGACGCAACAGTGAGTACCCGAGTTACTGTTACAAAGACCGGAGCCCCCACGACAGATGTGGTATCAGAGCTTTGCAAAAGCTGAAAGGATGTTTCTGATAGCTAACCGATAGGAATAGGAATGAGTTTCCCCTAGAAGGTTATTTTCATACTAAGTCTTAATTGCGAAATGGTAGAATGCTACTCTTTCCCCTCTATATCCTCTTTTCTGTTTTTGAGCGGTAAAATTGAATTTCGACTTACCTCAGCCCTAAACTTCTAAGTTTTTGGGTAATTGTGAGGAGAGGGAGTTAGGGACTATTTTAGTTTCCTTTCGTTAGTCAAATTCTAAAAATTTTAGTGTTGGGGAGCCTTACCTAAATCAAAACTATGAGTTAGGTATTAGGTAGTGGAAAGGCTAAGGCTTTAGGCTGTGGTTTCTTGGTTGATTTGGTTGTCTGTTGTGTTTCCCTCTACCTATTTTGGTTCCTGTCCATTTAAGGTCTTTGCTAACTTGCTTCTTTTCTTAATCTTAGATGTCGGGACGTTGGGAGCCTCGTTATTTCACGCGTGCGATCCTGGAGGGCTCTGTTCAGGCAACTCTTTGGGAGATGATGCGCCGTGCGGGCTTTAACGAGCCGCCGGAGTTTATGATCTCGAGCGCCGGACATAGCCCAGCATCCTCTCTCTATGTGGCGGAGGTCACCATCCGTGGTCGCCACGATGGGGAGCAGACTCGCCTCTACCACGACACGGCTCCGAGTCCTCTCGCGGCTTTGCTAGATGGGGCGTATATGGTGATCCTTCGACTTCGCTTTGACCTTCCCGAGATGTCCCAGTTGTTCCCTAGCTGTCCCTCCCGTGAGCTAGCAAAGTCGCGTGAACTTCTATGCCTCGGTGAACCTCTATGCCTCGGTGAACCCTTTGATGGATTTTGTGGAGGCTTGGCAGATCGGGTACGTGAGAGCCCTTGATCGGTACCTGCTTCGCTTGAAGGATGAGCTGCTACTAGCTCGTCGTTGCATTTCTAAGCTAGAGAGCCATATGGCACCGTTCGTCAATCATGGCTTCTTCACCGCCGAGATGATCTACGGGGAGCACGATGAGCTTTAGCCGACAGAGGAGCTTCCTCGCCCTTACGGATCCTACCGTCGGGTCTCCCGCAATGCCAGGATGTCCGTGCGAGGCATCAGCCACTGTCATGTCTCAGCCGTGCGCCCTAGAGCTTCGTCGAGTGCGGCGTCGGGCCGGAATCTCATTTTCGGCTGCCGTGAGTACGAGCTGATGTACTCGGTGGAGACGTCTACTCCTTCTGCAGCACCAGGCACTTCTGTTGCCCCTGCCGAGAACGGTGGCGATGTGTAGATATAGATCTTATGAGTCCTCTGTGTAATAGGTAGTACCGAAGCTCGCTTTTGTCGTAGATACGAGCTGGCTAGTGACGTACTTTTGTTGTACAGAGGTTTGTGGGAACTTGCGTTAGTGGGAGGATGATGTATTATAAGAGCTCTGTAGCGCGAAAAGACGTGCTTTGTCACCGTTTGTAAATCTAACGCAAATGCAATCCTTTCGCTGCAATGCATGCTTGATAATCTTGTGTTGTCGCGAATCTTGTTGAACTCTTCTGTAACCCGTAGTGATTCTGTTGTGTCGTCTCATTCCTCGAATCGCACCTGTTATTCATTGTTGAACCTTGGTGTTTAACAGGATGCCGAGGAGGCGGCCAGTTCATGCGATTATGGCCAAGGGTATGGCGCGGATTGAGCCGAATCTGGCCACAACGGAACCGAACCCCTCGCAGCATGATCCCCCGCCACAGGGATATCATAGCCATGTTTCAAGGCATTCTAATGAGCCGGTGTCAGCATCACATGGTCATCAGGAAGCACAGAGCGAGGAGTTGCCTCCTCCTCTGTCGATGGCCCAAGTATTGGTGATGCAAACTCGTTTGCTCGAGTGATTAGTGCAAAATTTGGTGAATCTGGGCACCGCTGCTTATGGTGGTGTGGCAGCGATGCAACCCCAGACTCGACTGGCGGAGTTCCAACGAACTCGCCTACCGAACTTGTCATCAGCGACTGATCCCTTGGACGCTGATGATTGGCTCCGTGATGTCGAGTGCAAACTTGAGCCTGCGAGATGCACGGATGATGAGAAAGTCCAGTATGCTGCGTATTACCTCCAAGGAGCAGCAGCAGCATGGTGGGATAGTTTTAAGGCCATTCGACCCGCCGGACAGATGATTACTTGGGCGGATTTCAAAGAGGCCTTCCGTGCAGTGCACATTCCCTCTAGTTTGATGGAGATTAAGAAGAGGGAATTCTATAATCTGAAGCTAGGATCCATGTCTGTCATGGATTTCTGCACAAGTTTAATTACTTGACTCGTTATGTCGCCGACGAGATCCCGAGCGAGGCCCGGAAGACTGCTTTGTTCCGGGAGCACTTGAATGAAGAAGTTAAGCACTCGCTCGCAGCTCTTGACTTCTCAAATCTTCAAGAGTTGGTGGATAAGGCGATCCGAGTGGAAGACAGCGCTAAGGCCGTCGCAGACAGCCGGAAGCGGAAGTGGCTGGCCCAAAAAGCAGCCAGCGCGGGCCCGTCAAGGTCTCGCCCGGCGAAAGCTGTTAGTGTCCAGTCAGTCGCTTCGCCACTGCCAAGACCCCAACGACCTGTTCCTCGTGCCCCTCAACCTGCGGTTCAATCTTATAACCACGGTGGGCAGATGCAAGGAGGACATCAAAGGACGACGCCACTTTCATGCTTTGCATGCGGACAGGTTGGCCACTTCACCAATGTTTGCCCGCATCGTCGACCCGTGCCAAATCGTCGTACAGCTCAAAGCGCTCCAGGTCATCCCCAAGCTTCTGCAACCGGACGTGGTAGTCATCAGGCTGGCCAGTCAGGTTCTCGCCCTGCGCAAAACCCTGGTCAGGGCCGTCTTAATCTGGTGACAGCCGAGGAGGCAAGTAATGCACCAGACGTGGTTCTCGGTATGTTTCTTGTGCATTCAGCTCCTTCTGTGGTTCTGTTTGATTCGGGAGCTTCTCATTCTTTTGTATCCTCGAGGTTTGTTAAGGATCAAGGGATTAAGACTAGTCTGCTAGTCAATTACATGTTGATTCATTCTCCTGGCTCAGTCCTTCGAGCTGAGTGTATTTGCCTAGGAGTCCCAATCGAAATCGAAGGAGTGAGGTTTTGTGGAGATCTGATTCAGATTGACACACCTGGACTCGATGTAATCCTAGGAATGGATTGGCTATCCAAAAACCAAGGATGCATCGATTGCGCCAATCGTTCCATTTCCTTGGTGAATCCAGATGGTATTCATGTTTATGTCGACTCCAGTCAGTTGACCGTGCAGAAACCCTCTCTTCATTCCCTTTCTATTCCTGAGATGGGACAAGTACCGGTAGTACGTGAGTATTCCGATGTCTTTCCTGAAGAATTACCGGGATTGCCTCCGGATAGAGACTTGGAGTTCATAATCGATTTGCTACATGGAACAGCACCAATCTCCAAGCGACCCTACCGGATGCCCTCAGATGAGTTGATCGAGCTCAAGAAACAACTCAAAGAGCAGCTAGCGAAGGGTTTTTCCGTCCTAGCTCCTCACCATGGGGTAGTCCAGTGCTCTTCGTCAAGAAGAAGGACGGCAGTCTTCGCATGTGCGTTGACTATCGTTCACTGAACAAAGTCACAATCAAGAATAAGTATCCTCTCCCTCGAATAGATGATCTGTTTGATCAGTTGAGCAGAGCCCATATCTTTTCTAAGATCGATTTGAGACTTGGGTACTTCCAACTCATGATCCGATCGAAGGATATTCAAAAAAATGCGTTCACTACTCGTTATGGATTGTACGAGTATATCGTGGTTTCATTTGGTCTTACCAATGCTCCTGCCACGTTCATGAATCTCATGAATAAGGTGTTCATGGAATACCTGGACAAAATTCGTGGTAGTGTTCATTGACGACATTCTTATCTACTCCAGAAGTGAACGAGAACATGAGCTTCATTTACGAAAGGTGCTCGACAAACTTCGTGAGCATCAATTGTACGCAAAATTCAGTAAGTGCGAGTTCTGGCTCAAAGAAGTCGCATTCTTAGGTCATGTTCTTTCTAGAGGTGGAGTTGCAGTTGATCCAAGCAAGGTGCAGGATGTGATTGCTTGGGAGCAGCCACGGACTGTTCCTGAGATCCGGAGTTTTCTCGGTCTCGCTGGTTACTATCGCCGATTCATCGAGAATTTCTCCAAAGTTGCTAAACCACTGACAGAACTACTGAAGAAGGAAAAGAGATTTGAGTGGTCAGCAGCCTGTGAGGCAAGTTTTCAAGAATTGAAGCAAAGACTTACCTCTGCCCTGATTCTTTTCTTGCCAGACATACACAAGAGCTTTGATGTGTACTGTGATGCTCGCGTCAGGGTCTCGGTTGTGTACTGATGCAAGAGGGCAAGGTTGTAGCTTATGCTTCACGACAATTGAAGCCTCATGAAGCCAATTATCCAACTCATAATCTAGAACTGGCGGCAGTAGTTCACGCTCTAAAACTGTGGCACCATTATCTCATCAGAAACAGATGTGAGATATTTACTGACCACAAGAGCCTGAAATACTTTTTCACTCAACCAGATCTGAATTTGAGACATCGTAGATGGTTGGAGCTGATCAAGGATTATGATCTAGGGATCCATTATCATCCAGGCAAAGCTAACGTGGTTGCAGATGCCCTTATTCGCAAACTGCATACCGTTAACACTTTAACTTTAGTCAATCAACCTCAATTGCTGGATGAGTTTCGAAGACTCAATCTGGAAGTGGTTCAAGAAGGGTTTCTTGCAGCTTTAACCCTGGAATCCACTCTTGAATCCCAAATTTTAGCCACACAGCTCGTTGATGAGAAAATGGATAAAATTAAGAGCAAATTGAAGGAAAGCGCGCCTTCGGAGTTTTCAGAGAGAGCCGATGGGATGGTCACACGCGGACGGCAATTTTATGTTCCAAATGACAAGGAGATCAAGCGATTGTTCATGAAAGAAGCTCACGATACTCCTCTTTCGATCCACCCTGGAAGTACGAAAATGTACCAGGATCTCCGTGAAAGTTTCTTGTAACACCCCGGCATTTAATATGCCCGAATGCTACCAAACATAGGCTAAACAACATCTAAATACCATACACTAAGGTAAATTACAACAAAGGAGTAAATGCTAATACCGAAAATTTCGGCAGCATCTCCTTTGTTTTTCCATGAATTGAAGCAACAACAATATGATCACAGGGTATAGTATAAAGAATGACATCTAAATCATCAATAATAAAGGTTCTAGCAGCAGTATAAGACTAGAATAAAGATTCCAACCATCTCATGAGCCAAACAAAGTAAAGGAGGAAACCAAGAACACAAATTAACCATCACAATTTAAAGGAAGGAACATGTCATTAATTATCTATATGTGTGATGCTAAGTGATGACGTGTGACTAGCTCCCTTTCCCGCATGCCGGTTTCATGGTACCTAAGAAAAATAACATAAACACAAGCGTGAGTTCATCACTCAGCAAGTATATTGCAATGGAACAAGAAAATACAATCTAATACCTTCATCACTACTTTTCACATACGACATCATACACATCTCATATTCATAGCGTAAGCATATCATTGACATCATCATATATCATCATCATATAACATCCTCATATAATGCAATGCGATGCACATATCTCCTGGAAACTCATACCGGTATGGTTGAGTACACACCCGTCGGTGTGCACCCTCTCCCCCCTTCCATCCCGAAGATGGAGGGTGCCTACTCCTCGCTTCCATACACCGCGGTGAAGGGAATCACGATGTAGGACTTACTCATTGGCTCTCCGGAATAGTCATAACTTTCTCACCGACCTTCCCCGGACTAGTTATGACTTTCTCACCGCCCGAGCCATGTATCATGCCATGTATGCAAACATGCCAACATCATAAATAACTTGTACATTAACACATGGCATCATAACATAATAAGCATATTCATCATATCAATGGCAATCATTAAAGCATGGCATGTGAACGTATCATATATTCAATTTCAATCTCAACCAATCTAGCAAACTACAACCCGCTACCCATTCCAATACACTTGCCTCAACCACGGGCGACGGATTGGCGAGAAGTAGAAGGCACTCCCGGGGTCACACCACCTGCACATAGGTACCACACACTCACAATCATGTCCACAAAACAGTACGCAAACCCTCTTCTACCCGACATCGCAAACTACTCGCAAAACCCAAAAACAGAGGTTCTGTCCCGTCGGGACAACAGCCTTCCAAAAGTCATAACTCGGGTTCTAAAACTCCGAATCAATTAAACGAGTACATCCTCGCATAGCTTAGGAAATTTCCTAACTTTTTCTAAGTATACGGAAAGACTGATTCGGACTCTAAAGTGGTTTAATCTACAGAATACCGTGATCTGTTCCATTCACGTCACAATTTTTAACACGTTCGGTAAAAAGAGCATAACTTTCAAACGGCTAGGAGGAATTGGACGTTCTTTATACCCACTGAAAGGTATTGAAGTTACCTACAACTTCTTCAACAGGCAGCAGACCAAATTCTGACTCTAAATTGGCGAAAACCCAAACCCTAGGTCGACTGCTCATGCTGCCCGAAATAGAGAACGTGGAAACTTCTAGATTTCATCTAATCTACTCAATTCCAGCAACGCCAATTGATCTAAAAACATGATAATAACCCTTAGAACAGATCCTGGACCAATCCCAAGGATCCCCATGGCCATACCTTCGCCCGACGCACGAAAACCCAACGGATCTCCTCCCGGTTCGCGCGATCTCCTTCCTCGCTCCAAATCCACCGGATCTCCTCATCGCGGAGCGCTCCAATGGACGGATCTTCGAAGTGTTGAGGTGGAGAACTCCCTTAGGGGCAGCAAGGGAGGTGGAGAGGTGGAACTCACCTAGGACCGGCTAGAGGAGGTAGAGGAGGAAGGGGAACAAGGTGGTGGCTAGGGGAGGCAAGGGGGAGGCGCATGGGGGAACAAGGGAGGTGGCTAGGGTTAGTGGGAGGGGGTGGGGCGCAGGGGGCTGGGCAGCAGGTTTTGCTGCCCAATAACTCCTCCACATGGGCCAAATCTTCCCCACCTTTGGCCCACATTGGTCCCCGAAGGCCCGAGTTAGGTCCCCCAAGGCCCAAACTCCCCCGAAGGGCCCAAATTCTTCGCCGGAAAGGCCCAAACTCCCAGAAGAGGCCCAAAACATGATACAAAAGTCGTACTTACGTCGAAAAATTCTCATACCGTCATTCCGTAGTGTCACATTCTCCCCCCCCTCTTAAACAGGATTCGACCTCGAATCCTAATGAACTCCAAGAACCACAAACAAAACCCCTATAGGGCTGAACTCCTGTGCAACAAGAGGCAACCACACAAAACTCAAACCGAAGGAACGACAAACAAACTCCCAAAAACAACTCTTAGCGAGAAAGAGTTACTTAGCTCAACTAAGTGCAGCCTCTCACGGTTCCACCTTTCCTTCCAATTCCCCAACCGGAATTCGCGATTTCACCCACTAAAGGGCTCCATCAAACTAAGACGCCCAAATCCTCACGACAACCACTTCACACTACTATCACAACCAACCTGGCTACCACATTTCATTAAACTCAACATGACACAAACAAAGCGAGTCACATTCCGTTTAACAACATCTCTACATTCCCAAGAAATGCCATCGAAAGAAATAACTCATTACCGCACATTTGCCCTTCCGATACACGATCATGCTAACATTTCATTCCATCACCTCCTAGGAAAGTCTCAAACCCAGAGACAACTAGTTAAGACAATTGCTCACGGCACGATAATTATCACCGAACTACCATCAACATCACTTCCACCCATCGATACTCTTAATAAAGGTTAAACCCATACATCATCAACCTCCATCACAAACCACCCTTATACCACTAAGGTTCGACACCTAGCCCCAAGCTAGGATCGTAAAACCTTACCAAACCACAATTGGTTCCTTTCTTAAGAGGGTCTCGCCCTCACACAAAAACACTTAGTTATCAAGCCCAAGTGTACACAAATTTCGCATATTCAACCATAAACCAAGAACATTTATATCCTCACTCCCATCTATAGAGCAAGAGAAGTACAATTCTTTTGAACCCAAGTGGACCACACACGACAACTCAAACCCAAAGCGTTAACAACCATTTGGAAAGAATTCGGCAACATCCAAGCCAAATCACAAAGGAAGCATAAATCCCCTACACAACAACCAAAATACCAGAATTTCTTCATTCTTTCTTTTCATACTAGAAAGAAATGAACATCTCGATTCATGACATGCATGCACACTTTTCAAGAGCACTCCGGATTAGTCATATATCCATATATAACTTTCTCACCGACCTGGCTCAACGATCCTTTATGATTAATTATGCATAAACAATGTCTCGTTTTCCTTTTTCACCATTCATTCATCATGTAACAACAGTACCGAATAGTCATTCACCAAATGACTTCTTCCTCGGTATCACATAATTGAAACACAATTAACATCGAAGGTTGCGGTAACTCATATAGACTATGACGGCAGCATAGTTAACAGTAAAACACCACGTCGCATCCCATCCCACTTCAATTGAAAACTGAACTTGTAAAATATTGCATTTCAACCAAATTCAACATTTTGGAAGAGAACATCAAAATTTCAAGTCAAGCATCTGCTCCCACAACCGTCACAAATTTTCTCAAGGAGAGGGAAATTTATTTCCAAAAGGGAACACCTCACTAAGAAAATCACTTTATAAAACATTTATAAAATCCACCTTTTTGAAGCACTCGCAAACATCACACACATTATGCAAATAAATCCAACTCTAGTCAAAAAGAGTTACAAATTAATCCAATACAACCCACTATGTCCATCTGCTTCCTTTAAAATACTGATTCCAAAGATAGTTCAGTGCGAACGCGAAGAAGCGTGATCCACTCAACAATTTGTGGGTGAAAAAAATCCATACTCATAGCACAAACTAAACAAATTCGCCAAAACCAGATATTGGCACCAATTTCTACGAGTTTTAGGGAAAACTCTAAAACTCAACATAAGGAACACTTTGACCAAAAGCATTCAACCAAGATAGCAAACAACCAAACCAGCCCAAAAGGTTTTTAAACACCAGCTTAGCATAAATGCAATCATCTCTAGTATTCCACTACGCTTTCCATTAAAGACTTCAAAATTCACTACTTACACATTGAGAAAGTCCAACCGGATTTAACAAAATTTACATAACAATTTATTTCTCTAGTTACCATTCCCAACACCTTTAACTAAGGTTTATGATGCTTATTAAAAGGGCACCCAACCAAGACTACATTGACATGATCCCCACGGATCACCAACTCATAATACATCTTATTCCAAGTTTGAAACATAGTACTTCAACAAATCTTTCAGCATGATCAACCTATAAATTTTATACTATCCCTATGTCAAAATCTTGACAATTGAAACTTGTTCAATCAATAAAATGACTTCAACAATTAAGTAATATCTCTACAAGATAAAATTCGTAATTAGGATTCTAAGATATGCATTCATTAAGGTTAAAATCTTGCATCATGATTATTATCCAATGTTCATCCCATCACAACATGTACTCGACATAATACCACAGTTTTACACTTTTCTTCTATTGGATCAATGGTTTCCAACAATTAACAACACTACCAAGGCATCAATATCACTTCTTTGCATAATCATCAATCAACAACATTGCTTTTAGCTACCTTGCACATAGGTTGCAACAAAATTGTCACTACACAACATACTCCAACTATTAAATTAGATTTAATAAGTTAGATCAGCACAATGTTCTTAACAACATCATTAACAATAAGTCTTATGTCTTCTCAATTGATATCAATACTAGCATTGTAGAGACACAACTGCATACTTCCGAATATACTAGTAGTTTGCAACAACATAAATAGCAACTCTAATAACTCCCAAATTAAAGTCACTAGTCAACATGATTAAATTTCTCTATTAACCCGTTAGATTAGAACATCTTTAAACAACCGGCAAAGTTTCTTTAACAGTATCATTAATTTACATCATCTTAATGTTCTAACTATGCATCAAGGTTTAAACTTTTAACATTAACGAGGATCATAAGCACTTTTAAAGCAAGGCAACAGATTCTAAGCATGTACATTAAAACTTTTAATCATTCTCGCTATAAAATAATATACAACACTAGCAGTCTATTTATTTTCGAGCTAAAGATAACAAACACATTGAACCGATTCAACTCACAGATTAACTTAGCAATACGTCATTCTGTAAACCACATTAGTACATACTACATGGCACGGACACAAAACTTTCTAAACACTTTCATGGCTCGCCTACTCCTGACCAACAGGATGCAACCCAGCTTAGAAAAAATAACCACAGCTCAGGAACATGAACGAACACCGATAAACAATTTCTTCTTTCCAAGCAGGGAATGAAACAAAACTCCAACAAAAATGCAGGAGAGCACAACTCTCAAATTTCCAACTCTGATAGCCAAAACTCTTCAAGAAATCGCAAGACCTACAACTTCCAAGAAGGAAGTTGGATGCACCAATGAAATCAAATGTTCAACCAAATCTTCTTCGATAAAGATTAAACTTAACTCCACCCAACTTGAGGTCTGCACAAGGGGAAACTCCAACACCTTTCTTAGATAGGGAGAACAACAACCACAAAAGTTTCCTCCACAAGACCACAATAACCAACAAAACCGGGTGTCAAAACAAAAATTGCGACCAAAAGACGCGCAACACACAACTCTTCTTCTTCGTCTTCAACCAAGGAAGACAAAACCATAAACCGCCTACGGAACAATCCACAAGAATCCAATACCCACACACTTTTCTTTTGGTTTCAATCAACCAGAGCCAAGAAGACCAACCGAAACCGACCGTTAGAACGGTAAAGAGCAACTGAAAGAATCCACCACAAACTCTTCTATTCGACTCCAGCCAACTACCCAGTCTACGACAGAAAGGACAAGCACTCTTCTCCCACAGGGGTTAATAGTTCTTCGGTGATGGCGCTAACCGGCCACACCATCAAACCACACCCTTACTATGAACAAAAAGAGGTGACCGAAACCCTTCGGCACCGCAACCCCACTTTAACACAACCACAAGAACAATTCAATCATTTATCTCATAGACATAGCAACATGCATTATCAAATGAAGCATTCAACATCAAAGCTTAAATACAACATTTAAGCGTAAAGAAACGATACCCACACCCTTTCCTACTGTGCATCCATTGTGTGTCAAATTTTAGATTAGATATACCACTTTTGCAAGTTTTAATGTTGCTATCCTATGACAAAATTTTAGTTAAGACCTAAACCATGTTTCTAAGTTATTCCACATCACATTTTAGTTGTACCCTATAGCATGACACTAAAAATACACATTCCAAGGACCTACAGCCCGCTCTGATACCAACTGTAACACCCCGGCATTTAATATGCCCGAATGCTACCAAACATAGGCTAAACAACATCTAAATACCATACACTAAGGTAAATTACAATAAAGGAGTAAATGCTAATACCAAAAAATTCGGCAGCATCTCCTTTGTTTTTCCATGAATTGAAGCAACAACAATATGATCACAGGGTATAGTATAAAGAATGACATCTAAATCATCAATAATAAAGGTTCTAGCAGCAGTATAAGACTAAAATAAAGATTCCAACCATCTCATGAGCCAAACGAAGTAAATGAGGAAACCAAGCACACAAATTAACCATCACAATTTAAAGGAAGGAACATGTCATTGTCTATATGTGTGATGCTAAGTGATGACGTGTGACTAGCTCCCTTTCCCGCATGCCGGTTTCATGGTACCTAAGAAAAATAACATAAACACAAGCGTGAGTTCATCACTCAGCAAGTATATTGCAATGGAACAAGAAAATACAATCTAATACCTTCATCACTACTTTTCACATACGACATCATACACATCTCATATTCATAGCGTAAGCATATCATTGACATCATCATATATCATCATCATATAACATCCTCATATAATGCAATGCGATGCACATATCTCCTGGAAACTCATACCGGTATGGTTGAGTACACACCCGTCGGTGTGCACCCTCTCCCCCCTTCCATCCCGAAGATGGAGGGTGCCTACTCCTCGCTTCCATACACCGCGATGGAGGGTATCACGATGTAGGACTTACTCATTGGCTCTCCGGAATAGTCATAACTTTCTCACCGACCTTCCCCGGACTAGTTATGACTTTCTCACCGCCCGGGCCATGTATCATGCCATGTATGCAAACATGCCAACATCATAAATAACTTGTACATTAACACATGGCATCATAACATAATAAGCTTATTCATCATCTCAATGGCAATCATTAAAGCATGGCATGTGAATGTATCATATATTCAATTTCAATCTCAACCAATCTAGCAAACTACAACCCGCTACCCATTCCAATACACTTGCCTCAACCACGGGCGACGGATTGGCGAGAAGTAGAAGGCACTCCCGGGGTCACACCACCTGCACATAGGTACCACACACTCACAATCATGTCCACAAAACAGTAAACAAACCCTCTTCTACCCGACATCGCAAACTACTCGCAAAACCCAAAAACAGAGGTTCTGTCCCGTCGGGACAGCAGCCTTCCAAAAGGCATAACTCGGGTTCTAAAACTCCGAATCAATTATACGAATACATCCTCGCGTAGCTTAGGAAATTTCCTAACTTTTTCTAAGTATACGGAAAGACTGATTCGGACTCTAAAGTGGTTTAATCTACAGAATACCGTGATCTGTTCCAATCACGTCACAGTTTTTAACACGTTCGGTAAAAAGAGCATAACTTTCAAATGGCTGGGAGGAATTGGACGTTCTTTATACCCACTGAAAGGTATTGAAGTTACCTACAACTTCTTCAACAGGCGGCCGACGAAATTCCGACTCTAAATTGGCGAAAACCCAAACCCTAGGTCGACTGCTCATGTTGCCCAAAACAGAGAACGTGGAAACTTCTAGATTTCATCTAATCTACTCAATTTCAGCACCGCCAATTGATCTAAAAACATGATAATAACCCTTAGAACAGATCCTAGACCAACCCCAAGGATCCCCATGGCCATACCCTTGCCCGACGCACGAAAACTCAACGGATCTCCTCCCGGTTCGCGCGATCTCTTTCCTCGCTCCAAATCCACCGGGTCTCCTCGTCGCGGAGCGCTCCAATGGACGGATCTTCGAGGTGTTCAGGTGGAGAACTCCCCTAGGGGCAGCAAGGGAGGTGGAGAGGTGGAACTCACCTAGGACCGGCTAGAGGAGGTAGAGGAGGAAGGGGAACAAGGGGGCGGCTAGGGGAGGCAAGGGGGGAGGCGCATGGGGGAACAAGGGAGGCGGCTAGGGTTAGTGGGTGGGGGTGGGGCGCAGGGGGCTGGGCAACAGGTTTTGCTGCCCAATAACTCCTCCACATGGGCCAAATCTTCCCCACCTTCGGCCCACATTGGTCCCCCAAGGCTCAAGTTATGTCCCCCAAGGACCAAACTCCCCCGAAAGGCCCAAATTCTTCCCCGGAAAGGCCCAAACTCCCAGAAGAGGCCCAAAACATGATCCAAAAGTCGTACTTTAATGCCGACGTCGAAAAAGTCTCATACCGTCATTCCGTAGTGTGACATTTCTGGTGGCTGGTGCAAGGTTTAAATCCTAGCCTATCGAAAGATTTCGTCATAGTCTAGCAAAACGGGTACGGTGCGTATCGCGTGGCATGGTTGACATGATTGCTAGAACGTGTCATGTGGGTAAAGTGTACAAACTCTGCAGAGATAACTAAACTAATCGATTAGCCGTGCTCACGGTCATGAGCAGCTTGGGAAGTACTGTCAAGTATAGAATTTCTTGTGTTGGTCCTGGTTTGGTTTTGGGAAAATGGTCGGGTTTGGATTGGTTCGGTGTGGTGTGAGTCTGGTTATTTGGAAATGGTTGGGTATGGTGTATGGTTCCTGGTTATGGATTTGGGAGTATGGTATGGTATGGTTTGAGGTGGGAAAAGGTTTGGTCGGGTGTTGGTTTTGGTTAAAAGGTTGAATATTGATACTTGTTTTAAAATGTTTTCAGCAAACTCTTTTACAACTGCCGATGTTGAACCTATATACAAATAAGACTTGCCTTATGCTCAAAAAGACTTAGTGTAGAAACCCGATTGTCCTTGTCATAACCTGCATTTCTGTATATATACAAATTGCATACACTAAAGTCTTGCGAGTACATATGTGTACTCACCGTTTGCTCTAACGGATTTTGGTCACAGGAAAAAGGAGCAGGTAAGAATGAAGATGTGCCTGACGAGTCACAATACGCTGAAGACGCTGACGATTTCGCTGAGGGTTAGCTGGGTTCCGTCCAGCCAGTTGCCTGAGGGTGGAAGGCACACTGCGCGTTCTCGTTTGGACTTCCGCTGATGCTATTTGGCTCTTTTGGACTTATGCTGGCCGCAAGGCCGTAACTTGTAAATTTTAGATAAATGAAATAACTTTACCTTTCGAATGTAATATATTTACTTTTGTATGGATATGAAACGTCTTGTATGACAACGTGTGGGTACTGGACTATTGATCCAGGGAACTAGTACTATTCACATGGTTGCAGGAAGCTCGAATTGGGATCAATCGGTTGGCGCATACACTTGCCTCAAGTATTGCCGACCAATTGGCCTCAATTCGGGTACGGTTTGTGACTAGTAATCGGATTACTGACGGGTTGCGTTAATTCCATTTCGACGCAAGAGTGAGTACCCGAGTTACTGTTACAAAGACTGGAGCCCCCACGGTAGACGTGTTATCAGATGTATGCAAAAGCTGAAATGATGTTTCTGATAGCTAACCGATAGGAATAGGAATGAGTTTCCCCTAGAAGGTTATTTTAATACTAAGTCTTAATTGCGGAATGGTAGAATGCTATTCTTTCCCCTCTATATCCTCTTTTCTGTTTTTGAGCGGTCAAAATGAATTTCGACTTACCTCAGCCCTCAACTTCTAAGTTCTTGGGTAATTGTGAGGAGAGGGAGTTAGGGACTATTTCAGTTTCCTTTCCTTAGTCAAATTCTAAAAAATTTAGTGTGGGGAGCCTTACCTAAATCAAAACTGTGAGTTAGGTATTAGGTAGTGGAAAGGCTAAGGCTTTAGGCTGTGGTTTCTTGGTTGATTTGGTTGTCTGTTGTGTTTCCCTCTACCTATTTTGGTTCCTGTCCATTTAAGGTCTTTGCTAACTTGCTTCTTTTCTTAATCTTAGATGTCGGGACGCTGGGAGCCTTGTTATTTCACGCGTGCGATCCTGGAGGGCTCTGTTTAGGCAACTCTTTGGGAGATGATGCGCCGTGCGGGCTTTAACGAGCCGCCGGACTTTATGATCTCGAGCGCCGGACTTAGCCCAGCATCCTCTCTCTATGTGGCGGAGGTCACCATACGTGGTCGCCACGATGGGGAGCAGACTCGCTTCTACCACGGCACGGCTCCGAGTCCTCTCGCGGCTTTGCTGGATGGGGCGTATATGGCGATCCTTCGACTTCGCTTTGACCTTCCCGAGATGTCCCAGTTGTTCCTAACTGTCCCTCCCGTGAGCCGGACGGCCAGGTGAACCTCTATGCCTCGGTGAACCCTTTGAAGGATTTTGTGGAGGCTTGGTAGATCGGGTACGTGAGAGCCCTTGATCTGTACATTCTTCGCTTGCGGGATGAGCTGCTGCTAGCTCGTCGTTGCATTTCAAAGCTGGAGAGCCATATGGCACCGTTCGTCAATCATGGCTTCTTCACCACCGAGATGATCTACGGGGAGCACGATGAGCTTGAGCCGACAGAGGAGCTTCCTCGCCCTTACGGATCCTACCGCCGGGTCTCCCGCAATGCCAGGATGTCCATGCGAGGCAGCAGCCACCGTCGTGTCTCAGCCGTGCGCCCTGGAGCTTCGTCGAGTGCGGCGTCGGGCCGGAATCTCGTTTTTGGCGGCCGTTAGTACGAGCTGATGTACCCGGTGGAGCCGTCTACTCCTTCTGCAGCACCAGGCACTTCTGTTGCCCCTGCCGAGAATGGTGGCGATATGTAGATCTAGATCTTATGAGTCCTCTGTGTAACAGGTAGTACCGAAGCTCGCTTTTGTCGTAGATACGAGCTGGCTAGTGACGTACTTTTGTTGTACAGAGGTTTGTGGGAACTTGCGTTAGTGGGAGGATGATGTATTATAAGACCTTTGTAGCGCGAAAGATGTGCTTTGTCACCGTTTGTAAATCTAACGCAAATGCAATCCTTTCGCTGCAATGCATGCTTGATAATCTTATGTTGTCACGAATCTTGTTGAACTCTTCTGTAACCCGCAGTGATTCTATTTTGTCGTCTCATTCCTCGAATCGCACCTGTTATTCGTTGTTGAACCTTGGTGTTTAACAGGATGCCGAGGAGGCGGCCAGTCCGTTCGATTATGGCCAAGGGTAAAGCGCGGATTGAGCCGAATCCGGCCGCAGCGGAACCAAACCCCTCGCAGCATGATCCCCCGCCACAGGGATATCATAGCCATGTTTCACGGCATTCTAATGAGCCGGTGTCAACATCACATGGTCATTAGGAAGCACAAAGCGAGGAGTTGCCTCCTCCTCCGTCGATGGCTCAAGTATTGGTGATGCAGACTCGTTTGCTCGAGCAATTAGTACAAAATTCGGAGAATCTGGGCGCCGCTGCTTATGGCGGTGTGGCAGCGATGCAACCACAGACTCGACTGGCGGAGTTCCAACGAACTCGCCTACCGAACTTTTCATCAGCGACTGATCCCTTGGACGCTGATGATTGGCTCCGTGATGTCGAGTGCAAACTTGAGCTTGCGAGATGCACGGATGATGAGAAAGTCCAGTATGCTGCGTATTACCTCCAAGGAGCAAAGAAGACATGGTGGGGATGCTTTTAAGGCCATTCGACCCGCCGGACAGATGATTACTTGGGCGGATTTCAAAGAGGCCTTCCGTGAGTGCACATTCCCTCTAGTTTGTTGGAGATTAAGAAGAGGAAATTCTATAATCTGAAGCTAGGATCCATGTCTGTCATGGATTTCTGCACAAGTTTAATTACTTGACTCGTTATGTTGCCGACGAGATTCCGAGCGAGGCCCGGAAGACTGCTTTGTTCCGGGAGCACTTGAATGAAGAAGTTAAGCACTAGCTCACAGCTCTTGACTTCTTAAATCTTCAAGAGTTGGTGGATAAGGCGATCCGAGTGGAAGATAGCGCTAAGGCAGTCGCAGACAACCGGAAGCGGAAGTGGCTGGCCCAAAAAGCAGCCAGCGCGGGCCCGTCAAGGTCTCACCCGGGGAAAGCTGTTAGTGTCTAGTCAGTCGCTTCGCCACCGCCAAGACCCCAACGACCTGTTCCTCGTGCCCCTCAACCTGCGGTTCAATTTTATAACTGCGGTGGGCAGATGCAAGGAGGACAACAAAGGACGACGCCACTTTCATGCTTTGCATGCGGACAGGTTGGCCACTTCACCAATGTTTGCTCGCATCGTCGACCCCTGCCGACTCGTCGTACAGCTCAAAGCGCTTCAGGTCGTCCCCAAGCTTCTGCAACCGGACGTGGTATTCATGTTTATGTCGACTCCAGTCAGTTGACCATGCAGAAACCCTCTCTTCGTTCCCTTTCTATTCCTGAGATGGGACAAGTACCGGTAGTCCGTGAGTATTCCGATGTCTTTCCTGAAGAATTATCGGGATTGCCTCCGGATAGAGACTTGGAGTTCATCATCGATTTGCTACATGGAACAGCACCAATCTCCAAGCGACCCTACCGGATGCCCTCAGATGAGTTGATCGAGCTCAAGAAACAACTCAAAGAGCAGCTAGCGAAGGGTTTTATCCATCCTAGCTCCTCACCATGGGGTAGTCCAGTGCTCTTCGTCAAGAAGAAGGACGGCAGTCTTCGCATGTGCGTTGACTATTGTTCACTGAACAAAGTCACAATCAAGAATAAGTATCCTCTCCCTCGAATAGATGATCTGTTTGATCAGTTGAGCGGAGCCCATATCTTTTTCTAAGATCGATTTGAGACTTGGGTTCTTCCAACTTAAGATCCGACCGGAGGATATTCAAAAAACTGCGTTCACTACTCGTTATGGATTGTACGAGTATACCTTGGTTTCATTTGGTCTTACCAATGCTCCTGCCACGTTCATGAATCTCATGAATAAGGTGTTCATGGAATACTGGACAAAATTCGTGGTAGTGTTCATTGACGACATTCTCATCTACTCCAGAAGTGAACGAGAACATGAGCTTCATTTGCGGAAGGTGCTCGACAAACTTCGTGAGAATCAACTGTACGCAAAATTCAGTAAGTGCGAGTTCTGGCTCAAAGAAGTCGCATTCTTAGGTCATGTTCTTTCTGGAGGTGGAGTTGCAGTTGATCCAAGCAAGGTGCAGGATGTGATTGCTTGGGAGCAGCCACCGACTGTTCCTGAGATCCGGAGTTTTCTCGGTCTCGCTAGTTACTATCGGCGATTCATCGAGAATTTCTCCAAAGTTGCTAAACCACTGACAGAACTACTCAAGAAGGAAAAGAGATTTGAGTGGTCAGTAGCCTGTGAGGCAAGTTTTCAAGAATTGAAGCAAAGACTTACCTCTGCCCCAATTCTGGTCTTGCCAGACATACACAAGAGCTTTGATGTTTACTGTGATGCTTTGCGTCAGGGTCTCGGTTGTGTACTGATGCAAGAGGGCAAGGTTGTAGCTTATGCTTCACGACAATTGAAGCCTCATGAAGCTAATTATCCAACTCATGATCTAGAACTGGCGGCAGTAGTTCACGCTCTAAAACTGTAGCGCCATTATCTCATCAGAAACAGATGTGAGATATTTACTGACCACAAGAGCCTGAAATACTTTTTCACTCAACCAGATCTGAATTTGAGACATCGTAGATGGTTGGAGCTGATCAAGGATTATGATATAGGGATCCATTATCATCCAGGCAAAGCTAACGTGGTTGCAGATGCCCTTAGTCGCAAACTGCATACCGTTAACACTTTAACTTTAGTCAATCAACCTCAATTGCTGGATGAGTTTCGAAGACTCAATCTGGAAGTGGTTCAAGAAGGGTTTCTTGCAGCTTTAACCCTAGAATCCACTCTTGAATCCCAAATTTTAGCCGCGCAGCTCGTTGATGAGAAAGTGGATAAAATTAAGAGCAAATTGAAGGAAAGCGCGCTTTCGGAGTTTTCAGAGAGAGCCGATGGAATGGTCACACGCGGACGGCAATTTTACGTTCCAAATGACCAGGAGATCAAGCGATTGATCCTAAAAGAAGCTCACGATACTCCTCTTTCGATCCACCCTGGAAGTACGAAAATGTACCTGGATCTCCGTGAAAGTTTCTGGTGGCCTGGTATGAAAAAGGATATCGCTGAATTCGTCGCCACTTGCGACGTGTGTCAGCGAGTGAAAGCGGAGCATCGACGCCGCGCGGGATTGCTTCAGCCTTTGAAAATTCCGGAGTGGAACTGGGATGAAATCGGCATGGACTTCATCACTAGCCTGCCGAAGTCATCGAGTGGCCATGACTCCATTTGGGTGATCGTAGATCGACTGTCAAAAGTGGCTCATTTTATTTCGGTCCATACCACCTACAATGGGCCTAAACTTGCAGAACTTTACCTGAACCACATTGTTCGATTGCACGGTGTTCCTAAGGTCATTGTGTTAGACCGTGGAACCCAATTCACATCGCGGTTCTGGAAGAATCTGCATGACCTCCTCGGTACCAAGTTGTTTTGCAGTACAACGTACTATCCTCAGACCGATGGCCAAACCGAAAGGACAAATCAAGTTCTGGAGGATATGCTAAGAGCTTGCATGTTATCCTATAGCACGAAATGGGAGAAGTGTTTAGCCTTCGCTGAATTCTCCTACAAGAATAGCTATCAAGCAAGCCTCCAGATGTCACCGTTCGAAGAACTTTACGGAAGAAAGTGCAGAACACCTCTATTCTAGTTTGAAGTCGGCGAGAGACAATTCTTCGGTCCTGCTGTGATTCAAGAAGCCAAAGATCATGTCAAGCTGGTTCGAGATCGACTAAAAGAAGCCTAGTCGAGACAGAAAAGCTATGCTGATAATCGTCGCCGCGAGCTAAGTTTTGACGTAGGCGATTTCGTCTATCTCAAAGTTTCTCCGGTACGTGGCACTCGTCGATTCCATGTTCGTGGGAAATTAACGCCACGTTACGTCGGTCCGTACCGCATCCTCACGAGGAAAGGTGAAGTTGCTTATCAGATTGAACTTCCACCTCAGCTCTCTAAGGTACACGACGTATTCCATGTGTCGCAGCTGAAGAAATGTCTTCGAGCACCCACAGAACATACCCCATTGGAAACGATTGATCTTCAGCCTGATCTATCGTATCGCGAGCATCCAATCCAAATACTTGAAGAAGCTGAGTGTCTTACTCGCAATCAAGTCATCAAAATGCTCAAAGTCCAGTGGAGTAACCACACCATGGACGAAACCACCTGGGAACGTGAAGATCATCTCAGAACCGAGTTCCCCTCCTTCGTTGTGGAATCTAGCTAATCTCGAGGACGAGATTATTCTAAGGGGGGTAGGATTGTAACATCCTGGATTCTGTAATTAAGCTTAATTAGGCTATTTAAGTGTGGATTAGTGCCCTGTAAAGTTTTCGAATCTTATCTTGGAGTTAATTGCCTTTGAATTCTGTTTTGCTGTTTTGTTCGATCGATTTTCCCGATCGGAGCTCTTGAATACGTTTCCGGGTGAAATCTAGAATCGTGTACGATAGAACCCGAACCTAAGTTTCTAAACTTTCATTAGTTTCCTCCGAACCTATTCTAAAGGCCCTCTAGATGTTTGAACTTGAGCCGCTATGAAAACCGTGGATTCTAGAGTTTGTTGTCGCTGAAAGGCAAGATCTGTGATCATGACCGCAAAGATTACGGGCCGAGTGGCAATACCGGCCGCTGGCAGATCTGGCGTCAGAAGCGATGGGAGCGGGGCCAGAGCCCTGTTTTGTTCCTGTGCTCGTGCTTATCCCCTTGCATCGGTTTCCGTGCCCCCCTACTCCCTCAAAACACCAGGGGGACACCCCCTCTCTTCCTCCTCTCCCTCATTTCTCCTCCTTCCTCTCTTCTTCCTCCTCTCCTCTTCCTCCTCCCTCTCCATTGAAGCTCTCTCTCCGTTCTCTCCATTACTAGCCGGGTGGAGCTCAAGGAGGCCTAGTGGAAGCGGTAGCAAGGGTGGAGAAGCGTCTCTATGCAGTCAAGGAGCTCAAAGGAGGCAGGTTTTGAAGTTAAGCCTAAACCCTAGGTGTAGATGCAAACCCTAGCTCCTCCTTAACATGTATCTCTTCTTTCCATTTTAGTTGGACCCTAGAAACCTTAGTTCTTGCAAAGTATTGATGTTTTTCCGAGTAGTAAACCTAGGTCAAGGTTAGAAGAATCTTTTCGCGTGACTATGTATCTTCGGAAACCCTGATTTACGTTTCATTGGACTCATTCGCCGCAAAATGTCATTTCTCGAATTTTTGGAATCTTTCTTCTTGAAACTCTAACTCTGGGAAGACGAGAAAATGACCCGAGAATTTGTTCTCCAGGCCTCGAAGGTCGACTCTTGCGGAAGAATCGAGTTTGAACTCGATTCAGGGCGAGAATCGAATTCGGGAGTAAATTCGGGTTTTCGAGTCTTAGAGTTTCGATCATCGTGCTTCGCTGGTCCTAGTCGATACCCGATCGTATAGAGCCTTAGTGCACCATCGGAACTAATGCGCGGGTCGCAAATCCGCTACCCAGGTAGATTTGTAAAAGTTGCACTTTGGGCCTTCGGAGCGATTTCGTATTCCGAAGTCCCAAAGCTCAAAAGTCTAACGTGAATCAGTCCCTATTGCCGTAGTGAACCCGTTGTCGTGAAGAAACTCGAGTTTCGACACCTTTTGAGTCGAAATCCATTTTCACGTCAATATCGGGAGTAAAAAGGTCAAAAAGCGAGAGTCCGAGCAAATGAGCTCAAAACTTGACGAAACCTGCATGAATGGGTCCCATGGGTCCCCAGGAACCTATCCATGCATGTACGTCGAAGTTCCGAATTCAACCGCGCGAAATCTCACTTTTTGGAAAAGTTTTCTCTAGCGACCGGCACTACCGCAGGCATTGGAGCAGTACTGCCGGAGGGGCCGGTACTACCGGGATTTATTCACCGGTAGTTAAAAACCAGAGAGCGTCCTTTTTCTTCTCTGGCGACCGGCACTACCGAGCCTGACGGCCGGTACTACCGCTCATGCGGTACTACCAAGTCTATGGGCGGCGATTATTTTCCGAAGAGACACCCGATTCGGTTGCAAGCGGGCGGCACTACGGCAACTTCCCAGATCGCCGGAGTGTCGAGCGGCACTACCGCACTACTGAAAGGCGATCTTCAGCGACCTCTGAATAAGTTCCTGGAATCCTTTTTCGATTAAGTTCGCGTTCTTCGTTTTGGTTCTTATTGATGTTTAATCGCTTCCTTGCTGGTTTTGAGCGTTGAGTTGGTCTTGTCTCTTTTCGTGTAGACGTAGACGCGTTGAACGTCGCCGACGATCCCGACTACGTCCCAGAGACCGATTTTACCAAAGAGCAAACAGGCAAGCACCTTCTTTGACCATTTTGATCCCATAATTGCAAATGCTAATTTCAATTGCGAAAACTATTATGCATGTGTGTATGTTCAGTAAAGATGCTAGTTGTGGGAAAGCATGGTAGTTAAACCCGAATTGGTGGATTCCCTTAATTTTAATTGAACTGCGAACCTTATTAGAACTTAGGCTAAAAACCTAGACATAAAGATAAATGTCAAATGGGTAATAATGAATAGTATTCGCATAGGCTTAGTCATGCTATAGAATGTATTATATGTTGTTACGACACAATTAACTGCAGTCTTCTTCGAATTGGATTGGGTTTTGGATCAGAAGGTTGGTTAATGGCTTTGGAGATTTGGATCTGGTTTATATTGGTTTGGTGTGGTTGGAAAATGGAAAAGGAGTGTTTAGACCGGGCGAGATGTACGGAGTTTGGTGAGTCGGAATTTGGTTTGGTTTTGTCCGATTGGTTGGACCGGTTGGTTGGGATGGTGTGTGGTTTTGGTTTGGATGGCAAGCCTGGGGCTTGGTTCTTGGATGGTTCCTTGCTATGGGGAGGTGGCCAGTAAAGCTAGTGGGAGCCCGTAGGGACCACTAGTGGACATCCTCTGTGGCCGTAGCAAGTGGGATTGGAAGATCTCGCCTGAGTCACCCTAAGGATTGAACTTGATACTATTACTGGGTCTTACAGTACAACCACATGTGCTAGTATGGGATAGCCTTGTCCTAGTACATTGGAAAGGATTTGGGTCTTGCATCATTAGGCGGCGGGAGAGTTGGACACGCCTGCCGTGTCGGTGTGTTCTAGGGATTCCCTCATCGAGGCATAGAGGGGGAATTTGCCCAATACAATGGTAATGCCTGCTATGGGGAGGTATGGGCCAGCAAAGCTAGTGAGAGCCCGTAGGGACCACTAGTGGACATCCTCTAGGGACCGTAGCTAGGGATGCACATTACCAGGCTGGTGCAAGGTTTAAATCCTAGCATATCGAAAGGTTTTGTCATGGTCTAGCAAAACGGGTACGGTGCGTATCGCGTGGCATGGTTGACATGATTGCAAGAACGTGTCATGTGGGTAAAGTGTACAAACTCTGCAGAGATAACTAAACTAATCGATTAGCCGTGCTCACGGTCATGAGCAGCTTGGGAAGTACTGTCAAGTATAGAATTTCTGGTGTTGGTCCTGGTTTGGTTTTGGGAAAATGGTCGAGTTTGGATTGGTTCGGTGTGGTGTGAGTCTGGTTATTTGGAAATGGTTGGGTATGGTGTATGGTTCCTGGTTGTGGATTCGGGAGTATGGTATGGTATGGTTTGAGGTGGGAAAAGGTTTGGTCGGGTGTTGGTTTTGGTTAAAAGGTTGAATATTGATACTTGCTTTGAAATGTTTTCAGCAAACTCTTTTACAACTGCCGATGTTGAACCTATATACAAATAAAACTTGCCTTATGCTCAAAAAGACTTAGTGTAGAAACCCGACTGTCCTTTTCATAACCTGCATTTCTATATATATACAAATTGCATACACTAAAGTCTTGCGAGTACATACGTGTACTCACCGTTTGCTCTAACGGATTTTGATCACAGGAAGGAGCAGGTAAGAATGAAGATGTGCCTGACGAGTCACAATACGTTGAAGACGCGGACGATTTCGCTGAGGGTTAGCTGGGTTCCTTCCAGCCAGTTGCCTGAGGGTGGAAGGCACACTGGGCGTTTTCTTTTGGACTTCCGCTGATATTATTTGGCTCTTTTGGACTTATGCTGGCCGCAAGGCCGTAACTTGTAAATTTTAGATAAATGAAATAACTTTACCTTTCGAATGTAATATATTTACTTTTGTATGGATATGAAACGTCTTGTATGACAATGTGTGGGTACTGGACTACTGATCCAGGGAACAAGTACTATTCACACGGTTGCGGGAAGCTCGAATTGGGATCAATCGGTTGGCGCATACACTTGCCTCAAGTATTGCCGACCAATTGGCCTCAATTCGGGTATGATTTGTGACTAGTAATCGGATTACTGACGGGTTGCGTTAATTCCAGTTCGACGCAACAGTGAGTACCCGAGTTACTATCACAAAGACCGGAGCCCCCACGACAAAACCCATCCCAATACACTTGCCTTGAACCGTGAGCGACGGAGTGGCGAAAGGTTAAGGGCACTCCCGGGGTCACACCACCTGCATATAGTTACAATACACTCAAAACTTGCCCACAGAAATAGTACAAGAGCGATCATCTACCCCGACTTCGCAACCCACTCCAAAAACCCGAAAACAGAGAATCTGTCCTATCGAGACAACGGGCTTCCAACTAGCATAACTTGAGCTCTAAAAATCCAAATCAAGTAAACGAGTACATTTTATCTAAGCTTAGGAAATTTCCTAGCTTTTTCTAAGTATTTGCGAAGACTGAATCGGTATCTAAAATTGTCTAATCTACAGATGAACATGATCTGTCCCAATCTCATAACAGATTTGACAGTGTTCGGTAAAACAGCCATAACTTTTGAACGGCTAAACGGAATTTTGCATTCTTAGTGTCCATTGAAATATAATTAAATTATCTACATCTTCTGTAACAGCCGGACGATCAGAAAACGCCTCTAAAATTGCCAAAACGCAAGCCCTAGGTCGGGGTGCAAATCTGCCCGAGGACAGAACGTGAGATAGCATTGAAATTTTCCCAACCTCATCTAGGAACAGCACCTAAACATGGATCTTAGGCATGGAATATCCCTTCCAACTAGCACCTAGACCACCCCAAGGAAGCCACGATTCGTTACCTCTTCTAGAAGAGTCGGACGACGACGAGACCTTCCTTCCTTCCAGCCGCTCCTCCCTCCCGAACCGCCGCGATTCGCCAGAGATTCCCGAACTGGCGATCCACCGGACGGGGAAAAGAAGAACACCGTGGAAGAAGGCAACAAAGGGCTGCTAGGGGAGGGAAGAGGAGGTGGTGGCGCATGGGTAAAGGGGGCGGCTAGGGGGAGGCAAGGGGGAGGCGCATGGGGGTGTAAGTGGGGCGTCTAGGGTTAGGGTTGCGGGGCGTATGGGGGCAGCAGGGCTGCTGCCCCATACCTCCTCCACATGGGCTAGTTCTCCCCCACCTTCGGCCCCCGATGATCCCCCAAAGCCCAAGTTAGATCCCTCAAGGCCCAAACTCCCCCGGAAGGTCCAATTCCCCCCTGGAAAGGCCCAAACTCCAGAAACGGCCCAAAAACACGCTACAAACGTCGTACCTTAATGCCGAAATCGAAAATGTCTCATACCGTCATTCCGTAGTGTCACATCCAGGGAGTCTAGTAGTGACCCCAAGACCGTCCTCAGGGACCTAGAGAACAGCAAGCCCCTAGGCCAGCATTTTCTCCAATACAGGGATTTGGTCATGACTGCCTCCACCATGTGGCCGCGGAAGAAGCTCATGATGCACCTGATGTGGTGTTGGGCACGTTCCTTGTGAATTTAGCACCTACGGTGGTATTATTTGATTCTAGAGATTCTCATTCTATTTTTTCCAAAGAATTTGTTGAGCATCAAAAGATCAAAGTTGACCCTCTACCCAACAAAATGACAATTTATTCACTCGAAACAACCATGAAAAATGATGAGTATATGTTCCAAAGTTAGCATTGAAATTAATGGGGTAGTCTTTTATGTTGACCTTATCATGATAGATATGCCATGTCTGGATATAATATTTTGGATAGATTGGTTTTCTAAGCATAAGGGTTGCATAGATTGTGCTAATCGATTCATATCTCTTGTTAACTCTAACGGGATTTCGGTTGAATTACCATCCATCCACGGTGTCTCAATGTAGTGGACATACCTCAATCCCACATTGGCCATATTTGAAGACATACTTGAGAAAAGATGATGAGCTTGACTCGAGGACGACTCAAATGCAAGAAGGGGAGGATGATGAGGACATCACTACCATGGATGCGGCCATGCCTACAAACCCAATTAAAGCCAACAATGTAATACAAGGGCCAATTACTCGAGCTCGCGCACATCAATTCAATTGCCAAGTGAATGCGTTCCTCGGGTTGCATACAAATAATTTAATGAATGGAATGCTATTTAATCCTTGTGATAATTTTATTGTCCTTAGGAACCAAGGAGAAGGACTCCCAAACATCAAGCATGAAGCCAATTCTTCCGGTGCACAAGTTCAACTCGGATTCGGCCTCCGGGACAGCACCAACTTAAAACGACCATAACTTTTGATCCACAAGGGTGTTTGGGGTCTATGAGTACTGGTTTGAAAGGTTTCGACGTCCTCTTTCCAACGGATCCAGCCCCACTTCCAAATTCCTTACGAGTCAACGGGAATCTGCAAAACAAGTTCGGTCATCTTTCCAAATCCGAGTCAAACTAGGAATAGGAGTCCTACTCGGCCATTGATGTGGTTTGGACGCCCCTAGCCTGATTTTGGCCTCCTATTTCTCCTATATATAGCTAGGGAGTCCCCCAAAATAACTTGGGTTTTGGTTATTTGATAGTTTAGCCTTTTGCTACTATTTGAGTCTTTTAGACGTGCTCAACGGCCGCCTAACAAGCTCCTTGTATCGGAACCCCAACTTTTCAATACTTCATCTATATTTGCAATTTTAGATTGCTTTTGCCTCGTTCTTGCTTGTTCTCGATTGCTTGCAGGAATTGATCTTCGTGATCAGGTTGATCGTGCCCACAGCAAGGTCAATAACCATCTGGAGTTGGTTTAGCGATTGCTAAGGCCCATCGTCGTTGTACGTTGTAGTCGGATCGTCAAAGTCGTCTCCACCCAAATCGAAGGTTATCATTCTCATCGAAAGATCGGGACACCCAGTGTTACATCACTACTTCTCCCACGAAAGGAGTAGAGGTTACTTCTACTTTTGGACCTCCCCGCCACATTCAGCAGGCTCATCCACCTGACCAGATCATTGGAGATCTGTTTGAGCGAGTTACTCGCTCTAAGTCAGGTTTGTCCACTTTCTGCCTTCACTTTGCCTTTGTTGCATCTTTTGAGCTAATGGATGTTTCTCATGCATTGTCTGATGAATCTTGGATTAATGCCATGCATGAGAAACTCGAAAACTTAAAGAGGAACAAAGTTTGGCAGCTTGTTGAGTCCCCTTCTAGCACAACATCATCGGGACCAAGTAGGTGTTCAAAAACAAGTAGAGTGAGGATGGGGTTGTGTCGGGACCCGAATATGCAAATCCGGACCCTCTGTGTTGTTAGCACTAGTCCAGGATCACGCTAGTGCACACAGTCTCAACATCGATGAATATCACAATCATACACAGCGAAATAGTAATTAGTCTTTATTATAACAAACGCGGTTGAGTCAACCTTATGGTTATCGACATGTTGCAGGACTAAGCATACTATATACGATCTATTTAACCCATGTTGGTAATTTATTAATGTCCAACTAATATTCTATAATCTAGGGTAACAAATGATTCATGGTATACAATTATTATAGACAAGGTGGCATACAACAAGTAGGTCGTATAACTATTTCCCGAATTATTTGAAAGCATTTTTAATTAACTAGCATGCAACAATTCAAATCAACATAATTTCAAAAGTGAGATCAATATGGTCAAAGCATAACTTGCCTTAGAAAAGTTTCTGTTTTTGCTCTTAGACTTGTTCTTGGGTCAAAACCTCTCCTTTGAAGCCTTCGGGCAATTCAACATCTACGCGAAACGGATAAATAAATAACAAATAAATAAAAACAGAGATAAACTCAAATCCAAAAATTAAATAAAATTCACCATTAGATAAAGCTGAATTTAAATCACGCATGCATGGCATACGAGGCCTCTCCTCCCTGCATGCATACAGGGCCTCTCCTGCCTGCGTGACACGCAAGATTCTGCACAGCAAAAAATTAATAATTTTCTCTACGCGTCTATTATTCACTTACCTGGCCCCTTCAGATTCTTGGTTGTCCCATTTTGTTTTCTTTTAGCATGTGGCCGGTCCTTCGTCGTGTACTCCTGATCTCTGTTTCCAGTGGTAAGCCACAGTTTTTTCCGCATATTTTTTTAAAAAAGGCCGCCTACCACCTCCAGCAGTTTGGAACCGCTAGATGTCCTGTAGCCGCGACATCCAGCGGTCCAGGTTCCTGTTGCACTTTTTTTTATTCATTTTTATTCGGCGGGCGATAAAAAAACAAAAAAAAAAAGATCCAACAGATCGCATCCACTGGAGGTAATAGAAAAACAAAAAAATTTCCAGTGGACCGGATCTGGATTCGGCACGCAAAAATTTTAAAATTTTTGCCCGCGGACAGGAATCGCTGAATGTCACTGTGTAGGGAACTATATCTGTTATTTCGTCCGTTGAGCGGCTATTTTCGAAAAAAAAGTCGGCGAACGAGGCCAGAACAGTAAAAAAATTCTAAATCTGACAAACTCGTGACAAGAAGGTCAAAGGAAAGTAAATATACACATTGAATTTGGATTTAGCCACTGCACAGCAACACTGAACAAAATGTGGCCTTGTTCAATACAATCAGGAAAAAAGGGGGAAAAGAAAAGGAATGAAACCCTCGATTCTGTAGATCCAGCTATGACTTGCAAGGAAACTATACAGGTATGTACGTACACTACGTATGTTAGATTGTCTATGTAAGCTTCCCATGGTATTTCCTCTCGATGTCTCCATGTGTAAAAGAAAAACCAGGCGATGCAAATAAATAGACGATAAAGCTGAGCCAAATCACCCCATCAGCCTGTCTTCTTCGCGTAAATGCCAGGAAAACCAGTGAAACAATTAACTCTGCCCGCTACCGCCTCCACCACCGCTAAATCTTGATTTATTTACCTTGCAATTCCGTCTATCTACGACGGCCAACAACAATTTATTGCATTTTCATCAACAAATTTTACGGCCAGAAAAAGAAGTACTAGTTTACAAGAAGCTAATTTCTCATCCACTAGTCTTCTACAACACAAGGTCCAATATGCTTCTTGCTCTCAGCCAAGAATACTTTTATATCCCTAAAATATTATTAAGAAATCAACAATAAGAAACTTGGAGAAAAGGGGTTTATTGAAATGCAAGTGTGCATTTAAAGGAGCTGAATAATGCAGATGAAGCACGATTTTACCTGCATCTGGGAACTGAACAGTCTACATGATCACAATGCTTTGAATGAATAAGCAGAAGTTTCCACATGAAGACACACTTCTTGCAACCGCCTAGATCGCGGGCACGGATATAACATCGTACACCATGGAAGAACAATTTCTTCAACAAAACACAAAGTTTCAAACTGCAATTACGAGGATCGAAACAACTTGATGCATGCACCAAGCCTTCAAGGTAGTCCTGCTTTGAAAACATGCAGTTCATTAGTAAGAGAGTGGACAAGTTCCTACCGTTTTTCTCAAGAGATTACCAAAAAAAATCAGGACGAAAGTACATAATTCCCATGTAAGAATCTAAAATCTCGGAATAATCTTCACGCTGACTATGAAATAGCATATGCTTAAAGTCAACAAGGAAATTACTTGGACAAACAGGTCAGCATAAACACCTTCAATACTTCAAAAATATAAAACAACAAATTCACATAAAAAGCTCTTTGTTCAAGAAAATTCAAATGGGTAATTTTAGTCAAACAAAAAAGAATGGTGCAGTGCACCTAAGGCCAACAACTTATGCCAAAAATAACTTGCAACCAAACCAAAAAAAAATCGGATCCCAGAACTTCTGCATAAAAAATGGAAAGACATGGACTTATGCTAATAATTAAAATTTCCTGAACTAGGGAACAAAACATAAGATATTTAAAAAGCTTTAATTACCAATTTAAGAAGGATACCTGTAGAGTGTACTGTTGTAATGTGTGGTGATTGTCCATCTGTCTGAGTTTATGAATATGCAATTTTTCACCATTTTGTTTATAGCATGAATCACAAAAATTGCAGCCTAGGCAAACCATGCACCGCCACACCAAGCATTGATCCATGACACGGTGACAAGCAGAACAAACAGAATCATGTAGATGATAGAGAATCATCATTGTAGAGTGTTTTGCCCGCCGGAGGGTATCAAACTGGTATTGATTGTCTTGACAGTGCTTCAAGAAATCTATTCTGCTGTCAAAATACTTGCTTTCCATTATTGGATCTCCATCATCAGTCTCCGGAAGAGGTTCTTCCTCTATCTGTAGGACAATTAGCTACTCTGGTGAGTATAAATTCCATAACACATCTATTAAATAGTAGAAAACATATTGTGATTGCCTTATTCAATTGTTGAAATCAACCAAAAAAATAGCAGAGTTTATATGCGTACTCTTTGAAATGCATGCTTTTGTTTTGTTGTAGCTGGGTGCCTGTCCTTTTGTGGGGTATTTAGCTCCTCAGCATGACACCTACAAGGACCAATAACAATAACACCATCAATGATGGGTGTCTTATTGATGAAGAGTAACTGGGTAAGTAACAAAAATAGGGAGCATGTACGTTCATTTTGCAATTTGATTGACAAATGATCAATGCAAAAAGAAGCTGGAGGTTGATTGCAAGGGCCTAGGCACTAGATGAAAATACATGTGTGCAATTAGACATTTTTCACAAGAGTGGATATTTCCACTGCTGATATTTAACCAAGTTCTAAATTATTGGAAATGCATTTTATATGTTTACAAAAATTCACGTAACTATGTGAGAGATCCTATGAGTGTAAAATAAAATAAAAATGATAATAAGAATGCTTACTGGTCACATAGATGGAAGTTTTTGCAGCTGGTGCAAACCCAACTTTTACCAGATACAATAGGTTGATGACAATGCTTGCAAAACTTCTGCAGACAAAGCATGATAAAGTCTTCTTTCATGGTGCGCATCCTTTCTCCAAGCTGACAACAATGAAAAATAAGGTGTCAAGTGCCTACAAAGTACTGAAAAAAGGAACAAAAATCATGATTTAAATAAACTAACCCTGTGCAGGAGCAAAATATCATCAAGGTTTCCTTTCCTGTCATCACGTTTGGCAACCCGTAGAAGCCTTCCTACTTGTGTCTCTTTCTTCTGTGAAGTGTTATCTTTCTTCTCAAGGAGTCTCTCTGCTTCCCCAGGCCAGAAATCGTTCTCGCAGTATGGCAAGCATGCTGCTGAGATATTAGCCTTGCATTCATTGGTGGGCTGAATGAAAAAGTCAAAGAGTGTATTACGCTCCACAACTACACCCTCCTTAACAGCCTTCTTGATCAAGTTCTGGTACCTAAAAAGATTCACAAGATAGCCAAATGACGGCCCACAAAAAGTTAACTAGGTTTAAATCATAAATATCATGTTATGAAGACAAACCAGCTCCGAAGCTTGTCAGACTTGGGCATCTTTTGTGTTGTAGGATGACAATATAAAACATAATCATCACGCTTTGTAGATGGGCAAGCCCATATGGAGCAGCTTACAAATCCTCGTTTCTTGCAGTAATCCAAATAGCCAATCTAGGAAAAGAACAGATTGGATGCAAAATCAGACTCTAGAAACATGAGCTCAATACGAAAATCAAGAACAAGTGTGTGATGATTATCTGCATTTCTCATACCAAAATTTCATGATACACAAAGGTACGGAGAGCTTCCCCACTTGCAGATTTGATTTCAGGTCTGAAGTACTTGACAGAATCGATATATGCAAGATAAACATGCCTTTGATTTGGTAATGGGCAACCTGAACCATACTCTTGTACATACATGGCGAATAGACAAACATCCACCCCTTCATTCTTTTGAAACAAGAGAATGGCCTGTATAAAAACAAAAGGCAGTAAGGTAACCCTTATTGTGTACTAAATAGCTGAAATTATTATTTACTTGGATATTATAACAAAAGCATTCGTCAAATAAAGTATCATCCAATCACCTTTGATTTGAATGGAAATTCCCCAGGACAATTTTCTTGTTTAAAAAATTCCCGAAAACGTGGTTGGATTTGCAGTACTCTGGCAGCTGATGAAACCACTCTAACAGTAAGACCTTCAACACCTGGTACCTAAAAATTGGAGCACAAAAGACAAAAGTAAAATAAGTTTAGTCCAGAGTTGGCATCGGAGAAAAAAACTTCCTACACAGTTCCTAGAGACAGGCAAATAACATTAAGACCAACACAGATAGTCTGATGACAAGTAAGCATCAGCAGTTAGCACTAATTCCACAATTGTATGCTTGTCATGGTTGGCTAATAGATTGTAATAAGAACTAGATTGCAACATAAAATTTGGAACATGTATGCACGCAGACCATCTTTTATTGGTCATTATCTAATACAGTCTGAGGCAACCTCGAAGCCAGTTAAATGTGAATTTGCCAACGCTGCACCAACACAAGGTTTCACAACCAAATCAAATCAAATGCCATCATATAGAACAAGAATAGAAAAGCATTCAAGTACAGATGCCTTCCGGCAGTGAATTACTGATGTCTACAGTAGAAGATTACATTACAGGGATCAGCGTGTAAGACCAATCAACAAGGATTAGAAAGAGGAAGTAGCACAAAAAATACATCTGGAAAATAGAAATAAGACGTAAACACAGGTGTAATAGGCCAACAATAAGGTGCATGTTCAACAGTAGAAAATTATGTATGAGACTTGTTATGTATGTGGTACAAGATAGTCACAAACGTAAAACAAATACCTCTTCTGCGCCTTTTCCTGAGGCGCTTGCCCTCTGCTGCCGTTCTTGCTCAAGCTGCTCTGAAAGCCTTTGCTCAATATGATCACTTAGTTTAGTTCTTGGTAACTCCCATGCTCCCATAACAGTAGATGTCCCCAGCGAATCAATATCTCCACTATCCTTCTCCTTCAAGAAACATTTTGCACAAGTATATTCAGCCTCTTCCTCCACAATTTTAGGGTTAAAAAGAGCACAGATTTGATGCTGCCAAGCTTTGCACTTATCACACTGGACCCACTGAAAAGACATTAGCGAACAAAAGATAAGATATCATATATAATTAAGAATAGTCAGAGAGAGAGAGAGAGAGATCAGAAAAAGCACATTACCCATTCAGCCTCAGCATCTGTTTCTGCATAACTGAATTTTTTTTTATATTTAGCTTTTGCACTACTAAGATGGTGACATCTGCCACATATTGAAGCCTTTTCAGTCCCACTTTCCAATTGAACGTAATAAGATCCTGTAGAATTTATTATTTTAAAACAGAGAGCACAAAATCTTGGAGGGGGTTCAAAAAGAAGTCTTTCCATCCCACATAAACTGCATGTATTCTGATCAGGCAAGCCTTCAACTAAATAGAGTTCTTCTGTCGTCACCTTTATCTGAAAAAAGTAAAACAAATTGTGATAAGGGATATAAAGTATAGGTCAAAATAAATAAATATTCTGTACAATACAATCAATCCAGTCTGAATGAAAAGAAAACCTAACTTTTTAAGCCAGAATAAACACAAATGGAACTACACAATAATTATTTAACTTTGCAATTACTCAGTGGCATAATTTGTAGAGATTCCAGCATGAACCAATGATCAAGTGTTTTTACAGTAACGAAAAACTTGTATGAGATCCAATCCACTCACAGGACATGTATGCTGGTTCAGACTTCCCATGTGATCTCTAAGCTCCTTGGCAGTTAATGCATAAAGTATTGAAGCCCCTATTTTCTTCCTTGCACTTAAGTTGGCTCCTATTGATATTTGATTCAATGAACCAACTGTAGAGCCCTTCATCTCAATGTCACCATTTTCACAGCGCAATTCTTCTTCAGTTTGTACAGCAGTTTCCGGTGATCTAGCAATCTCCATGTTACGTAAGTTTTCACTGGTCGGTCCGAAAACAACATTGGTACTAACATTGTTGTCCCCCAAGGAACTGCAACATGGTGACTTTGTAGGTAATTCTGTAGTTTCAGACTGTACTGTGTCAGCAGATACATCAGTCTGATTGACAACAGGCTGTTGTTCATTTGGAATCTCTAGGTCATTGACATCGACAACATTAGGAGAATCAACCTTCAAGCGTTTTGCCAGATGATGCTTGCCAGAAGATTCATCTGAAGTAGGTGAAGTTGGCTTTGATACAGTACTATTAGATGCCTGTTCAATCTCCACTCTCTCTCTCACAAGACCACAAGTATCACAGTCAGTCATGAAGCAGCATTGGTAATGAGTGTAGTGTGTGCTTATATTTGAGCATTTCTCCCTGCATAAACCTTTGCTGTCCGATATGTGGCAAAAATTTTCTTTCATTTGCATGCATCCATCAAGTCCGCATTCTCCTTTGATGTATGGGCACATTTTAGTGTGGTCATAGAGATACAACAAGTCCTGGCTTCCAGTTGTGATGTTGGACTGATCTGATTGTTCTAATGGATGACTCCACATATAGTCCAACTCTTTCTCACTCTCTCTGAATTGCAGTGATGATGGTTCTTGACCGACAGGATATATGTTCTTATTTGTAGAAAGTTTATGACCATTTGTTGTTGAGACAGAGTCAATCGAAAATGTTCTCATTGCACTGGAACTTGCGGTTCGATCACACATTGCTGATGAAGAACTGAAACTCCCACACATCAATGGTTGTGGACTATCAAATTGATGAGCATCACCTGGCAAAATTTGGTCATAATGTTTATGATGCAAAATAACTTCAGCTCAGTTTCATACATAAGACAAGGGAGGCAAAACAGCTTACCTGGGAAATGGTCCTTTAAATGGCCATTATGGACTCCACCACTGACACTCCCACCAAGACCAGGACTGCATTTTGGTAGTGCTGACACACATGGAGCAACAGTGGTGTTTACCAAGCTTTCAGGCCTCCGTTTAATTTCATCAGCCGATGAACGAGCAAAGTTAGCAGCAACCTTACGGTGGTCATTTGGTACATATCCTGCAAAATCAAGCCAATAAAGGATTAAAATTCTGAAGGTGTATTGTGAGGTAAAAGTAAAGAACCTATCATCTCAACTTTTATGATAAGAAAACACACTATGTGGGGATAAGTCTCTTGCACACAAAGGCAGAATAGTAGAACCAGAAACAGCTCTACCATGATGTAGAGTTAAATCTGGCACGTCTATCCCAAGCAGCTGTTCTGAGTTTAGCGTGGATGAAGCTGCTGAAGAAACCAAAGCATATCTACCATTACCAAATGATCCAGAACTGAGCACAGCACTCAACCTAACTTTTACAGTTTCAAAATCCATGTAGTGCACCTGGGAGAAAAGAACTAGATGTTAGCAAGTGATTCAGAACTAACGAGATAGATTATAATTGAATTCAAACAATCACTTTCAAATATCAAATTATTTGAAAGTAACAATACCACATAAGGCAAGCAAAACAAATTAAAAGAATTGCTCAAACTTTTGACTTTAACTTTTTTGTTCAGTAAAATACGTAGCTAAATATAAAATGATGTAACAGAGAGCATAAATCACCCCCAAATAAAGAACCATGCATGATCATAGACATTATTATATTGTAGTTATATTGCAACAAGAAGCAAATGAACACAAACCTGTGATTCAGCTTCCTTAAAAAGCTGTTCATCAATATTTTTTGAAATTGTCACAAGATAATGTGGGTTCAAGTTACAGAATTCCTCCCGTTGTTTCAGGTACTGCACACTGGATTAAAAAAATCAGTATATATTGTGCAAACAACAGATATCAGATACGTACAATGAAATAGATAACGAAAAAAGAACCAACTATCTCTTTTTTCTACAATTCTCTACTATTCCTAAGGGAAATTTTAAACTACCGAAATATCAATTATGTACGTGTTTAAAAGAATCAAGCACAAGGATTTTGTCATACACAATATGTCAACATATTTTGCTATATGATTTAGTCAGAAAAAATAAGAAATAGTGCAATTTCAGCAGCATATCAGTAGCTCTCTCAAATGGAAAGTTGAACTGGTGTCAAGGTTTTAGTGGAAGAATCATGCAATTCACACTCAAACAATGCCAATTTTCAATAAACAACTTTGAAACTATGGCATGGATTCATAAGGACTTGTTCCTCATATAGGTGAGCTAGATACAAACACCTACTTCTGAACTTATGAACACAGTGGTTGATAGAACATGTGAAAGCCATAGAACATACAAGAAATGGCCATAAAAGTCAGTATCTACAGCAGAGGGAAGACTGTCGCCAATAGTGAAAAGTTATGGTGTAAATGACACTTGGCACTGCTAAATTGTAGTCATCTAGTCAAGTATAAGGCTAAAAATAGCCATATCAGCAAATAAATACAGCCTTGCAAGAGCAATGAATATGTTAGCATGATCGCAGTGATATGGCTTAAGGCTAACAACAATACACACAACATTTCATGACATTGTTGAATACTTGGATAGAGAACTATGCTAGCAATCGACAGCTCATATTGCCAGTATAGGATTCCTGCTTATGTTTGAAAATTTGTAGAAAAAACAGATTGTTGCACTAATCATAAAAAGCTACAAAACAACTAGGTGCAGTGAAATAGCTAAAAAAAAGCCTTGGATTGTAATCTTTGCTTGTATAATGAGCTAGTACGCTACCAATTAGCAATTGGCAGGTCAAAGCTATGTCGACATTGGTGGTTTCAGAACATACATTTTATGTTGGACCATGATGCGAACTGGAGAGGTATCTGGATCCATATTGTCCAGCTGAATAATTTGAGCTACAGTCTGCGTATACGGTGCCTGCATAGGAAAGCCACTTGGTGAATATCGCTGCTGGATCCCTTGCAGAGTTTGTGCCATCATGCTTCTAGCTCACCTGAAATGCACAGATTTAAGTCATCAAGAGTTTGATCAGCAGCTACATTGCTACAAACACCCCAGACGGCAACCAAGGCTAATAAAGGATAAACCACAAATCATTAACAGAAGGCAGCATACCGAAAGTTGTATTACAAATAAAAGCTCAATTTTGCTGCTTAAAGCCGGGAGAGCCGAGCCTTGCTCGGTTGGCAAAGGCGATGAGGCGCACGCTGCCCGCCCGCGTTCCAGCGTTGCTCGAGTGTGTGTTGGGGCGGGGGAGTGCATTTGTAGCTTGGTTGTTGCCCTCCTTTAATGAATTGCCAGGGCTCCTGCTGGACAAATTTTTTAAAAGTGAAACACACCACCCACTGAACTCCACATTGCATCACCTACACCACGCTCAATATTGCTACCAAGAAGCAATGAATGGCACAGGGCAACAAGCTATGGGAAGAATAACAGAGCAAGAGTAATACAATGCAACTGTGGCGACAAAAGCAGAACCACCGCGTATAATTAGAACAATGCAGCTGTTACCAAGTAAAATGCTGAAAACAGGCAAATGAATAATCGCTAACATGAAGGAGCACATTAAAACATTACCCTGAGGACAGGGCCACCCTATGTTAACTCAAAAATTTGCGAAGAGCAGCACCTGCTGAACCCCACATTGCCTATTCTACATCACAACTCTACACACTGCAATGCAACACCAATTGGCCAAGCAAGAAGCTACACACTTTATTGCACAATTATAATTAATTTATGAACAACACAAAAATTCAGCATGCATCGATACAACTCAATTCTGCAATGTTTACCAACAATTAACAAGGCATATCAAGAACTGAAACTACCCTACCCTACACGATGAGACATACCGCACACGAGGCACGCCTAATCGAGAGCTAGAACAAAAACGAAGGCAAGAAACCCTAACCCTAACTGAGGCGTACGGGACGACGACTCCCGCGAGATCCGGATCGGGTGACATGCTGGCAGAACGTTACCTAGGGATCCCCGGCAGCAGTACGGCCGCGAGGCGTCGGCGCCGTGGGGGACGACGCGGGAGGGCACGCTGGGGTCGGGGTCTCGCCGGCGGCGGCAGCGGCGGCAGGCTAGGGTTAGGGTTAAGGCGGTGGGCGGTGGAAGCAGGGGACGGTGACGAGGCGGAGAGAGAAATTGAGGAGAAAAAAATAAAAGAAAAAAGAGGTGTGACTGGGCCCAGAACAGGACGGCCCAGATACGGGTCGGACTCGAGAGGGGCGTTGCGAGACGATATGATACCGGCTTGGTCTGGGTTCGGGCTCGTGGTGATGTTGAGAGTTGCGACGCGGGCTTGGGCCGGCCTGGTTGTTGGGGTGGCGCGTGGGGAGTTCATTGACGGCTGTCGTGAATCTGTGACTGGGATGGGATTGATCGGATGGTCAGGGATCTCCTGCGTCTATTTGGAATCAGATTGGGCTACTGGATTGGGGCCTAATTAACAGCCGTGATTTTTTCAATAGTTCTTTTTTTAGGGTACTAGATGGACGTACACTTCACTCACCCAAATACACTGTAACACCTCCATGGACCCACATGTAAGAGGAGTGGGAGAGAGATATAAGAAGAGGAGTCTGTCCTAAGGAAAGAGGCAGAAAAGAAATGGAATAGAAACTTGTTCCCCTTTTGCTTTCTTCTTCTTTGTTCTGTATCTGTTGCCCTGTTCTTCGTTCTTGGTTGCCTGAAACCTCTTGCATCGCTAGCATCTCACGTGCTGATTTACTCAGTGCCAAGGGGTGTGACAATTGGTATCAGAGCTAGTCTCGGTCCCGATTCTACCTGGTGAACTCGGTGAAGTCGGTGGAAGAGCCATCCGTGCCATCGCCGATGGAGAACCACGCATCGTTCTCGCGCTTTGCCTCAGCGTCGTCCTCGTTGCACTCCTCCGCCAGGCGTGCTACGCCGTGCCTCCTTTCGCTCCACCGCTTCGTCGCCCCGACATCCACCGCTTCCAAGGCTCCTTCGGATCTGCCGCGCCTCGTTTCCACCGCCGACGGCCATCCCGGTATATCGCCGACTTCGCTGCCGCCTCACCCGCGCCCCAACCTCCACCTCTCCCGCTCCCAGATCGCCGCCGATGACGATCGGGCGACTTGGTGGCGAAGCGCCGGATCATCCAACCCGTGGATCGGCACACACCACGCCCGACGGCCAAGCCCTCCGCCTGGGAGAAGTCGCAGGCCCCTTCCCTCTCCTCGCTCGGCGCCGACGACGAGGAGGTCGACGAGGCCGGGCCGATCCGTCCGCCACGCCACGACTCCAAAGAATGAGCCCCGGCCCGCTTTCTCCAACGGCCGGGCCCGCTGGATCTCAAGGACCTTATCGCGGCCTCTACGGATCTCGCCTCCCTCCACCCCGACGCAAGACAAAGCGAGCACACAAGAGGCGATGATGATGACGGAATCGGAGACGGCAGCTTGGGAATTCAAGGCCGCGCCCTCCTCGGCTCCGGCCAGGATGGAATTGACGAACTCGGGAGAATGGAATTGAGGATGTGCCAAAATTATTGGGCGTGACTGTGAATTGGCCTCGATCAAGGAACGATCGATTTCCTGCTCACTCGAGTTGAAGCAATCGACACCAACCAACAACCGCTGATGGCTCGGTTGGCGATTACGGCGAAAAGGCTGAGCGACATGCGATGGATCGCCAAGTGATGGCCAAACGGCTAGAAGCAATGGCGCTGGCCGTGGCGCGCCACAATGGAAGAAGGATCGGAGATGGACACCCAAGACGTGATGTGGTCTTCCATCAACAAAGATTGAGATGACGCCTGAGGTGTTCGATGAAATGCCTCTCAAGGATGTGGCATGGGATGAGGAGACACCACGACTTTGATCGTCAAGATGGCCTATTGCAGCAACTAGCTCAAGGTGAGGAGTTTTGGGATGACCGGAAGGAGGAACCACACACAGGGATTGTGGCATCGATCGGTGTTGACAACTCAGCATTTGTCTCCTGTGTTGATGATGAGCGTCTGGAGTTCCAGGATGGTGATCTAGTTGTGTTCTCTGAAGTTTTGGGAATGATTGAGCTGAATGATGGAAAACCAGGAAGGATGAAGAATGCAAGGCCTTGCTCTTTTATCCTAGAAGAAGACACTTCCTCAGGTGACAGAGTGAGGCTTATGACTTCAGGTGCTTCTCCATTGTCAACAGGTGTCATGGATATTGGTGACTTGAAGCCATATGTCATTGTTTTTGTTGGAGTTAATGGAGTTGGCAGAGTTCTTCTATTCAAGGAAGTTCATAATGCGAATCCAACTAACTTAATTCAAACAGCAAGGATAGTTCCTCTTAAACGGCCATGGGATCCAGGGAAATGCCTCTGTACAAGATATCAGTGTTGGAGGAATGGAAGTGATCTCAGGGACTTGACTAGATATGAGGAGTTGGATAAGGAGATCCAAGCTCAGATGAATGAGGAGCTCTCCGGGTGGAAGCTTGTCGTTGGAGATGTCTTCAGAGAGCCAACCTTATCAAAGCTGCTCTGCGTCATGATTGGTGATGGGGTTCAAATTCTGGGTATGGCAATTGTCACCATTTTCTTTGCTGCCTTTGGATTCTTGTCTCCTGCATCGAGAGGAATGCTGTTGACAGGGATGATATTCCTTTATATGTTACTTGGAATTATGGCTGGATACGCTGCTGTTAAGCGCATACCTCTTGATTTCCGGGAAGGTGATAAGTTCCAGGAGGCGGCAGACAAATATATCAGATCTCTATTGTTTGATCGAACAAGACCTAAACAACTTGGAGCTAGTACCATGACAGGCCCCATCCTTGCTGGATTGACACAATCATTTCTTGATGCCATTAATACTGGTGCAGTCCCAACAATATCTTCATCATGGCAGAGTGTGGAGGAAACAGAATGTCGAAGGGCGTATGATTCTGCAGTTGATGCTTACAATTCTTCTTTTGACCGCAGAAAAACAGTAGAAGAGGATGCTTTGAGAGAAGCACATGAAAATGCAATGAGGAAGGCTGTTAGTGTTTTTTATGCTTCTGCTGTCGGTGCTGGGTCAGCTCGTTTGAAATTTGAAAAGCTTCTTCAAAGTTCTCTCAGGAAGGCCTTTGGGGATTACAAAAGGAATACTTTTCTGGAGGCTGATGTGCAATGTTCAAATAGAATACAGAGCATGGAGTCAAAGGTGCAGGCAGCATGTAACCATCCTGATGCAAAGTTGGCTGAGATAGTCAGGCTTCTTGATGGCCTCCTTATGGTCCTGGGAAATGGAAAAGGCTAGCTATGTTTCGTTTGTCAAGTCCCATGTTAGATCTTTTCAGAAGACAGCTGGAGCATATAGATGCTGAGAGGAATGCCCTCAGATTGAAATACAATTCAAGTGATGATAAGTTCGCATTGCTCAGGAAGCAGCTTGAGGCTACTGAGGGGCACAGAGCTGAGTACTTAAGGCGCTATGAGGCTATTTTACATACACCAACTGATGATATGTTCAGACAAGGGTTGAATCTGCACTTGTTTGATGAGATGGCATTCACTGACAAGATATCAGAAATCATGGACCCAACCCTTTTGCAATTGCAGCCTTATGATACTGACGATAGGTATTATGATCCAAAGACTGTTGGGTTGGATTTTGAGGGAATGATAGCTGACATACAGGCTGCCCCAGATGCTTCTTTTGGTTCTACTACATGGTTGCTATGCTTTTGCTTGGGGACAAGCAAAATTTCAAGGGGGCGGTAATGTAACACCTCCATGGACCCACATGTAAGAGGAGTGGGAGAGAGATATAAGAAGAGGAGTCTGTCCTAAGGAAAGAGGCAGAAAAGAAATGGAATAGAAACTTGTTCCCCTTTTGCTTTCTTCTTCTTTGTTCTGTATCTGTTGCCCTGTTCTTCGTTCTTGGTTGCCTGAAACCTCTTGCATCGCTAGCATCTCACGTGCTGATTTACTCAGTGCCAAGGGGTGTGACATACACGTGTGCATCTTTTATGTGTGTTAGGTCTCAGAGAGGGCATACACAAGTTTTCTCAGTGAACGCACGCGCAAGTATTAGAATTTCTGACGTGACTCATGAGTATACCTAGGGAGCTACTCACTGCCTGGTGTAGCTAACCAAAATCCATGTAAATCTTGTGATTTTTGCGATTATCGTCCATATCAACGCGGTCCGGTTTCAAAAACCGATCAATAAACCGTTCAATTAAAAAAAATTACGTGTCACAAACCGGTCAAAAATTGATACAAATCGCTCAATTTTCATTAAAAATCGCTACAAAAAATCAACCACAAAAAGTTCAACAAGCCTGTCGATTTTCCACGAAAATCATCGATTTTTTATTATTTTTTTTCAAAAAAATTTGAATTTTGAATTTATGTGATTTTTAGCGATTTTCGGTGCCGACGCAGTAGCAAATTTCGTGTATATAATGGTAAGGTAAACCCTGCTTGAGCCCAAGGTCAATCCTTTTCTCAAGAGTTCTTCAGCTTAAAGGATAAAAATAGTGACCCAACTAGCGAGGTTATGAGCTTTGGCTGATAGGTGGTAGACCTAAAGCGAATTGAGCTTCTTTGAATGGCCCAACTCAAGCCTAGCTTATCTACATTTGACTTAGATATATGTACTTTTCTACTACAATATGCATAGCTACTGATTAAAAAAAAACAACCACATTAATTTAGTGTGTAGTAAGAAGAGAGTTAACCTAAGTGTAGTAGGTGAAGACAGGTCGGATTCGAGCATATATTGCTCTTTTCGTATCTTGACTCATATTTTTTTCTCTTATTCGGAACAGGATACGGATGTGAATCCAAGTTATTTGGGATACGGACATGTGACATATTTGGGTCGGAAAAAGATAAAGATATATGGATAATACACACATACATAAAGTAATTTGTGTTGAATCAAACCACATGAATACAGTACCATAATAGCAACTTATATATCAACCAAACCACACTCCACAATAATAAAATAATTAGTAACCATGAGATGACATAAGTGTTCATACACAGGTACATAAGTAATTAAGTACTAATCGAGTTATCATAGCAGTTACCACATAAGTACTAAATACTAACCAACATATTACACAAGTACTGACTAGTGATCATACATAACAATATAACATCAACCAATCCATAATTTTACTAATAATGAGTTTTTAGAGCATCAAGCATGTTCTTTTTTCTCAGCTGCATGTCATTCAAAAAGGCAAACGAAAAGCTTTCAGAATCAATGACCTAGACTCCTCAATCCTCATCATTAGCTATTTCTTCTTCATCATATAATTTTCTAATGTCAAATAGTAAATTGACATATAAGTTAGAAGCAAACTAGTCATCAACCCATGCATCTCACATACTATATATTTTCTTTATGTTTTTGCAAATTTATTACTAAGATTATAGAAACTGATCTAATTTTGGTATCAATATTATAGTAATCTTGGATTTAACTTCATTCCCATTTAACTTCAATTTTAAATTATGGCGTGTTAATTCTTTTGTGTCTGATTTCAATTACATTGCAAGTTTTATGTTTATATTTGGGTACAGCATGATCATCTAGCCGTTGATTACATAGTCAAGAATTGTTCATTTTTCGATTAATGTTAGAATTTCTAAAAAAAATTATTTTTTTGTGATTAATATGGTAATTTGTAACTTTTTCACCCTCCTAGGATTAAAATAGAGACTTCTAGGAAAGCCTTCAATAAGCATAGATATAGATAGATGCTAACTAAAGAAGTAAAGAGTGCCATACCACAATCATCATATTAGCAATAAGGGTATCCATAACCTCGAGATCATTAATGATAGATGCAACCTTATTATTAGAATCTATAAAGTTTAAAGAAATGTATATTAGTAAATAATATACTTTCTTATATAATTATATTATAGACTGAAATACAATATAAATCATCACTTTTTCAAGATGCGGCTATCCAATCTTTAGTACATATCAATGCCTCTACAATCTCAGGTTCTAAGCGGCTGCAAAATGGATCAATGACATGGCCACCAGCACTGAACGCAAATTCATAAGTAACATTTTACACTTACATGGCCAACACATCGTGGGCGGGTTGTCATAGAATAGGATATACATCTTGATGATTTTTTCCACCGTGATAAAATATTAAATTTTTTATTGGATTTAGCAAGTCTTAGTGGTGGTTCTATCATGTATTTATCCAAGTCATTTGCATCACCTTGATCAGTCCCATGAGTATCATATAAGAAGTTTTCAAGTTCATCATTTTCTTCTTACATAAAGTCATTTTTTGGTTTAGAAGTCGCACTAGGTGCAATAGTACTCTTTGAATAAGAAGAAGAATAGGCATCATATAATTGCTTGATAAACTTAGTGAATTCTTCTAGTTCAACTTGACACAATAGCTCACCATAAAGCTTTTTCATGTAAAATGCTATACACTTCTTCTTTCTCCTAGGGCCAAGAAAGTAAGCTACAACAAGAGAAATGTTTGACTTCTTCCAGTAATTTTCAAACCTAGCGTTCATAGATAATGCCATCTTACTAATGGTGGTATTAGTGCTAACACACCACTTAGAAATCAAAAGCTTAATATCATAAAAACTTGGATAAAATAGATTTGCTATTGGATATAAAGTACTAGAGAATAGCTCAATAACATCATGAAATTTCTTTAAGCACTTACAAAGTGTCGATGCCTTTTCCCTTTTAGCAGCTAATGGAGCTAAGTTCTCATACCTTCAGTGTTGCATGCACACAAGCCGCCCAAAAGCTCTCCAACATGGTATAGGTGGAATTCCACCTTGTTGCAACATCTAGTGAGACACCTCTCTTTATATTGGATTGACATTGAGATGTACATTTCTAGAACTCCTCCTACTGCAATGGAGAGCCCTTTACAGCTGATATGAATGATTGAATATTATGAACCGCATATGCAATTTCTTGCAGACCATCTCTAGTAACAAGATTTAATATGTGATTACCACATCTCACATAAAAGAACAATCCATCACAGATTAGGGGACTTTGTGGTTTTAGTTCAATAATTAATATTTAACACGCTTCATTTGCTAATGCATTGTCCAAAGTTAGAGAAAATAATTTCTTCTCAATATACCATCTCATAATGCTAGCAGTAAATGCATCAAACAACTTAGTACCCATGTGTCGACCTCCTACATGCATGAAATTGGTAATTCTTTTTTCGAATACACCAATTATCATCAGTCCAATGAATAATGACATGCATATATCCTTTCTTCTGATTTGATGTCCACATGTCCATAGTTCTACTAAAGCGGCATTTCATAGTTTGAAAACATTCAAGCAATTTATTCTTTTCTTCTACAAAGATATCTATTAGTTCCTTCCTAACAGTGACACAACTCTTGATTAGAAATTTGGACGCAGAGATTTGATTAACTCAACAAAATATTCATGCTCAACAATATTGAAAGGGTACTCATGCATGATTATTGCCAAATAAAATTTTCTCAAGCTGGCTTCTTGGTCATACCTGTAAGGCTTGACCACACTTGTACCATCTTCATGATTCTTTTCTAGTTTGAGTTGTTGCTGGACTAGTTGCAAGCTATGTTTTTTCTTCAAATGGTTACATAAAACCTTTGTGCCATTTGCACTCTCGTATCTAGATGTGTAAACACAATGGTTGCATTTTTGTTGAATAACCTTCTTGCCTTCCAAAATAGTTGTAACTGAATACTTAGTGTAGTGATCCCAGACAGGTGATGTGTTCTTCTGTATTTTTACATGAGGCTCGTCATTTTTCTCTTCAACATGCACAATAGCTATAGGATTTGCATCTCATGTGCCACTATCCACGGTTGGGATGGCTTGACTTGGCGGTGCAGATGATACAATTACACTTATACTTGCATTAGCACTAGATGCATATGCCATGTTCTTCCTAGTATAAACAAAGTAACAAACCATCAGATTTGAATGTGTATGTTTGCATGTAACATATATTGTAAGCATTATAGTTTATAGTATGTTAAAGGAGTCAATAATGGAACAATGAAGAAATTAGCATTGTACAAGTTTCTTTACAGAAAAATATGATGTAATATAGTACATGAAGTTACCAGTTGTCCATCAGTTATTTCTCATTAGGAGTCACTCAAAGCTTTTCTTGTTCCATGATGTATCATCAATGCAAATCTCTTAGTATTTTGGAATATAGCTAGTATATAAGCATCTCACTACAATTATGGGAGCCAAGTCATGTAAGATCTTGGAATATAGCTTGCATTGTAGTATATGATACTAGGGGTAATGCGTATAAAACGCTTAATTGCACTGATCCTGAAGCGCATTCATGTTTTCTTAATTGGCTAGCTAACTAGTATCCCATAATATACCTACATAAGTGTCCAATGTTCTAAAAATGTAACACCCCGGCATCTAGTATGCCCGAATGCTACCAAACATAGACTAAGCAACCTCTAAATACCACAATTACAAGTAAATTACAGCAAAGGCACTAATGCTAAAAACCAAAATTTCGGCAGCATCTCCTTTGTTTTAACATGAATTGAAGGAACATCAACAGCATAGCAATATTTGGCAATATGAGAGGCATCTACAATAGCAATAATTAAAGGCATGACAGCAATATAAGTCTAATCCAAACATTCAATGTCTCCATGAGCCGAACGAGCAAAAAGACTCTCATAATGCAAAGCTAAACCATAAATCAAAAGCATCACACTTAAATTATTATCAAGACTCCAATTGAATGACTTGTGGGAACAAATGAATGAAGCTACGTGTAGAAGTGTAACTATTTCCCTTCCCCTCATGCCGGTCTCATGGTACCTAAAACAAACAACATAAACACAAGCGTGAGTTCAACACTCAGCAAGTATATTGCAATGGTACAAAAGAAAAAATACATGGCTACAACAACTCACATCATGTCTATCATCTCATTCATGATCACATAACATTATCATCATCATTATGTATGCAATGCGATGTGATGCGATGCTCATATCTCCTTGGAAACTCATACCGGTATGGTTGAGTACACACCCGTCGGTGTGCACCCTCTCCCCCCTTCCATCCCGAAGATGGAGGGTGCCTACTCCTCGCTTCCCCACACCGCGGTGGATGGAATCACGATGTAGGACTTACTCATTGGCTCTCCAGAATAGTCATAACTTTCTCACCGACCTTCCCCGGACTAGTTATGACTTTCTCACCGCCCGGGCCATGTATCATGTCATGTATGCAATCATGCCAACTCGGGTCCGGTCGGATGAACAATACAAACCAACTCGCATTTTCCAGCGATTAAATATTCAAAATAATTCTCAGAAATTCATTTAATTCATTAAAAATAGCAAAACACTCAGAAAAATTCCAGAAAAATTCTGGAAAATATTTTGGAACATTTTGGACTCAAATAAAATATTTCCAATAAAATTTTATTTGCAAGGTTAAGTTCTTTAATTATTTCAAAAGGGAATAAATTCAAATAAATTCCAAATAAATCCAAATAAATTCCAGAAAATTCCAAAAATTCACCAAGGTGCCAAATCTTGATTAAATTCTGTCGACGATTGGAGAACGGGCTCCCGTCGAGCTTACTTGTTGAATGGGGGATCAACAGAGCCCCGTCGTGCGGACCAAGGAGGTCGTTCGAGCGATGCCAAGGTCGAGAGCAAGAAAGGGGGGACACGGTGTTTATCCTGGTTCGGGCCTCCCTCTGCCGGGATAACAGCCCTACTCCAGTGTATTGTGTTCTATCTCTCCGTCCCCTCCCCTGTTACAGATCTTCAGGGGGGGTTTAAATAATACGACTATATGTACAAAGAAGGCAACTACCTCCTGGGATCACGCTATGTATCCATATCCGTGACCCGCCGTCCTTGATTCGTATACTGCTTGAATTTGGTATGATCTCCCTTGATCTTGGTGATTGGTTGTCTCCTTCCTTCCTCGTAGCGCTCGCCGGGCCCTCTGACCAAACACCTGAGTAGGTCGTGGTCTCTACGAGCATGCTTGCTCGTGCGGGGGGCGTGTTTGGTACTTCTGCGAGTAAAGGTGCGAACGCGTATGCTCGGAGGAGAAGGAGGGATGCTCGTTTCATTCTCCCGAGCATCTTCTTTTAGTATTGCCTGGTCGGTGGGCTTAGCTTTTCACGGGGGTACTGTGGTCTTTTGTCAGATAGCGAATCCCCGACAGCTAGCCCCCGAGGTTCAAGCGGGGGACCCTCGGGCTTCCCCTTGAGCCTAAGAAGACTTGAGGGGGGATTGAATTTCTTTCGATCGTGGCTCACGACCATTTTACGTCGGGAGACGAACTTCTTTACCCGCCGCGTGCTTGCTCCGCGTGGGCGCGTCGTTTGGTTGTTCTGCGGTTCCTTCTCTGAGAAGCCTCCTCGCACCTGCACGGTTTCAGCGCGCTTTCTCTGGCCAGGTGTCGCTACGTGATAGGCGGCGATTTTTAACCTGTCCCTTCACTGTCTTTTTAACCCTTTCTACCGGGAGAGGTCGGAGTTACACCGTGTCTCTTTGCTCGTCTTCGGCCCAAAATCTTCCAAGAGCCTTAGCGCCCATGAACCCTTTTCGCTCCCCTTCCTTCTTTGGCCATGGCGCGTTTCAAGGTTAGCCAGATGACCCGAAGGAGGCTCCAGGTGCTCACGGACGAGGGGTACATCGACCCAAGCTCGGGTCGAGTGCCTGGGAGCGATGCGGTGCCGGCACCGCGGGAGACGGAGATCGTCTCCTGCGAGTTGTACGCCATCAACGGGCTTCGTCTGCCCGAGAGCGACTTCCTCGCCTCCGTGCTTGCCTTCTGCGGGTGCGAGATCTCTCATCTCCACCCCAACTCTATCCTTTCTCTCGCAATCTTCTCCCACCTTTGCGAGGCTTACGTGGGTGTAGTGCCCACGGCTAGCCTCTTCTTTCACTTCTATTCCCTTCCGCTTTGGCGGGATGGCTCACGGCTATGCGTTTATCTTCGCCTCGGCCCAACCGACCATACGAGTACCCCTTGTTGCTCACGAAGGACTCGGTGTCGGGTTGGGCTGACCTCTGGTTCTACCGAGAAGAAGGCGGAGGGGTCCTGGCTTGGTCTATACGGGAGGACGCTCCGCCATCGAGAGGCAGCGCGCCGCCTGCGTAACCCGAGGAAGAGCGGGTGCTCGGGGCGATCGGTGAGCTTGCCCAGATGGGGCTCACTGGTCGGGATATCGCCCGGGACTTTACCTTCAACCGGGTGTCCCCCCTGAGGCGCCGTGAGCACCCCTTCTTCGAGGTGACCGGGTGGCATGACTTCACCCGTGAGGACAACGCAGGTATGTTCCTGGACCTCTTTCTCGAGCATCGTTGCTTTCTGGTGATCGGTGCTATATATTTTTTTGTTTTAATCTTCGGTCGTGGACGCAGCTCGAGGACGGATGGGTTGACGAGAGGGTCGCCGAGATGTTCGGTGCCAGAAGGAGAAGGAGCCGACGCCCAATCGCCGATCCCCAAGAACATTTTACCACGGTGACGCGGTAAGTACATCTTCCTCGCTCGTCCGAGGGTATGTTTTCCGAGCTTATTTCTTCCTATTTCTGTTGTCAGGAGAAGGTCGCCCTTGACCTCGCCGTGTCGAAGGCAAATACGCCAAGAAGCCAAAGACTCGCCAGGGGTTCCCGCAAGAGGTCGGCGGGTCGAGGCCGCCAAGCATCCGCCTCGCCTCCCCGCGCCAAGCGGTCGAAGCACCGAGCTTCGACCAGGACCCCCACGCCACACCTTGAGTACGCCGACCGCCGGAGGTGTTTAACTTCGAATCTGGTATGATGACTTCAAACGGAGGAGGCCGGAGCTGATGGGCCGACTGGAACAGCTCGCCGAGCAGGCGAAGAAGGCCGAGGAGGAGGCCAGGTCCCTCCCGACCAAGTAGCGGCTGGAGAGGCAGATCAAGGGCCTCTAGGACCAGCTTATTCGTGTGGTCGATGACCCCGAGGAGGAGGAAGAAGAGGAGGCCACCTATGCTCTGGTCAGAAGGAGCAGGACGTCGACCTCTCAAACAACCTCGGCGCTGGAAGAGGTCGACATGGACGACGTCGACCCGGCGATGGCACGTGCTAGCGACGCCGCGGAGGAGCGCGTCGTGGTCGTGGCCGAGGCCTACGAGGCCGCCATGGCAGTGTCGCCGTGGCCCGAGGCGAGGAGGTCGAGGAGGATGGCGCCGTCACGCGTAAGGTAAGCTCCTACTTCATTCTCTTGTTCTGTTCTTGTCTTACGATTTTCTTCGGGCTAACCCCACCCTGTTTGGCGTGGGCGTGATAGCTCGGATGTTGCTTTTGGACTTCCGTCAGATGGCTGATGAGATTATCGACTCTGCAGTTGATGCCGAGCTCAACCGCATCGTCGACCAAGTAATGGCCGAGATGGGGGAGGAGTCGGTGCCAACTGCGGCCTCAACGGAGTCCGAGCTTCCCTCGGCGGGGCCCGAGCTTCCTTCAGCGGACGTGGAACCTACTCCAGCCGCGGAGGAGCAAGAGCCGCAGGGGGCTGAGGACCAAGAAGCCTTGGCCTTGGTCCCTTGCGAAGGGGTAAGCGCAAGCGAGCCCCAAGTGACGGACTCCGATGGTCAAGGGGTGGTGGCTTTCGACCCACCGCCCATGGCCGCGAGCCAAGAGGAGGAGCCGGTCGCTGCCGGCCAGCCACCTCCAACTGCGGACCAAGGGGGAGATGCGGTCGTGATCGGCCAGCCACTTCCTGCCGCGGAAGTGATCGCCGAGCCCGACCAGCTGCCTCCGTTCGCGGACCACGGAGAGCAGGTGGTCGTTGATGACCAGCTGCCCCCAGCCGCAGACCACGGGCCGGAGGTGGTCGTCCTCGACCAATCGCCTCCGGGCGCGGAGCTCCCATCGCTTCCGGTCGCGGAAGTGCAAGGGGCTAAGCGCCATAGCCGGCCCAGCTTCGAGCGCAATGGCCGGGCAGGAGGAAGGCGGCCACGAGCTGCCTGTTGACGCAGAAGACCAACCTCCGGGCGTCCTGGGGTTGGTCGAAGGAGGAAACGTTGTTGCCCTCCTGGGAGCACCAGGTGCCCAGGAGGGGCAAGATCTCGACGTGCCGGCTTCGGGATCAGGATGGCCCTGCGTGGGTTAACCCCTTTTTCCGAGCTGGCGCTACTGACCGCCAGCGGCTTCAAGACAAGCTGGTCAGCCGGGCTCTTTTGGTAAGTACTTCGCTTCTAACTTTTTACATGAGGCGAGCAATCTTCAAGGGGTTCTTCTTGACCTTCCTTCCCTTTTCTTCTTTTTTGCTCCAAGTTTGCTGCGAAGGCTATGGAGGACATCGATGCCTCCGCAGTTCCAGCAGAGGAGTTCTGGGCGTATCATCGCGAGCAAGACGCCAAGATCGCCGATCTCGAGCGTCGGGTCTCCGAGGTGTGCGAGGCCGACCTGAAGGAACTGGAGTTGGCGAAGAGCCTCATCGCCGGACTTCGGGACCAGCTCTTTGAGAGCGAGACGGCGAAGAACACTTCGAATGTATGTGCCGACCTCGAAGAGGAGCTGGGGAAGTTGCGGCAGGAGGTCCCCGACCTGCGCGCCGACCTCCAGCGAGCTCGGGAGTGCGAAGAGGCCCAGCTCAAGGAGTTGCAACGCCTTCGGGACAGCGCGGCTGAAGGTCGTGCTGCTCGGCGGAAAGTTTTGGACCTGGAGGCAGAGGTCGACTCCCTTAAGGAGGAGCTTGCTGCCCTTCAGGCCGAGCGTAGGACTTAGTTCTTCTTTTATTTTTAGCTCGTGTAAATCCTGTAAAAAAGGAAACAACCTTTTGGGTTAAATGAGCAAACTCGCAGGTGTTTGGGTCCTTGACTGTTTTTCTCAAGTTCGCCTTCAACATATGCTTACATGATCCCGGTTCTGCAGAAAAAGAAAACAAGTTCCTGCATAAGAGCATATAGCATAGATACGAGCAAAGGATCCTTGGAAGAAGGGACGGAACGTTCCTATCATATGGAGCCCCTGCTATGGACAAAGGTCGTGCCCTCATTATTGCGAGCACGAGTTTGTTCGTGGGAAAATTTAAGGGTCGCTTTGGTCGTAACGATTTTTTAAATGATTTAAATAGGTCGGTTGTGTCGAGAGAAGTGTGAGCACAGAGTAGACGAGCTTTAAACCAACAATACGTAGAGCCGCCATACCCGAGTGGTCACTGAACCGGGCTTAGAGTGGATGCTCGCGCCCGACCACGCATACAGTGAAGAGCTACTGTGGAAAGTGAACGATTGGGCGAGCATCCGGCCGGGGGCCAAGGGAAATGGTGCGCACATACTTGTCGGATAAGTTCGTCTGCAGTGCTGGTAGACGACGATGCTCGTTCGACAAGGCGAAGACAAAACACGAGAAGGAGGGAAAAAGTTTTATTGGAAAGAACGCAAGGGGCGCGAGATAGGAGTACTCGTCTAAACGTAGAATTTACGCAGTTGATCGATGTTCCAGGTGCTGGTGAGCTCCCGACCATCTGGCATCGCGAGGCGAACAGCCCCCGGGCGTGCTGTAGACACGGCCGTGTAGGGTCCCTCCCACCTTGGGGTCAGCTTGTTGGCTTTCGACAGGTCTTGAACTCTTCGTAAGACCATGTCGCCGACTTGTAGGACCCTAGGTCGGACTGTCTTGGCTGCGTGCCTACGAAGAGCACAGTAGGTAAACCGCAGACCGAGCAACGCCCGTTCGCGTGTTGCTCGACGAGGTCCAGTCGATGAGGCGCTCAACCTCTTGATCGATGGAATCGATCGCTTGCACCTCCTTGGGGAACCCAAAGACGATTTCGGCGAGCAAAATGGCCTCCGTGACCGTAGACGAGTTGGAAAGGCGTTTACTGTGGGCTCAACTTGTCGTGGTGCGATGCACCAAAGTACTGGCGGGAAGCTCATCCACCCATCTTTGCTTGTCTTTGGTTGAGGGTCTTGAAGACCCTCTTTTATGCCTTGGACTAGCTGCCCATTTGCTCGTTACCGCTCCGTTGCTCTGTGGATGCGCCACAGAGGCGAAGCAGACCTTGGTCCCGACCTCCTCGCGGTAACTTTGGAATAGTTCACTGGTGAACTGGGTCCCATTGTCTGTGATGAGACGGCTGGGTATCCCGAACCGAGTTATCACATTGCTACGGAGGAACCTCTTGGCCGCCTGGGCCGAGATGGTTGAGACGGGCTCGGCCTCTATCCACTTAGTGAAAGTGTCGATGGCCACGAGCAAGTACTTGCAGCCTTTCTGACCTCGAGGGAAGGGTCCAAGGACATCGAGTCCCTAGGTCGAGAACGGCTACGAGAGTGGTATGGTTTGCAGTGCTGGTTGACGGGCTTTTCGAGCATGAAACTGGCATGCTCGGCAGGTCATTACGACTGACCGTGCGTCCGCCAAGGCCGTGGGCCAGTAGTATCCTAGTCGGAAGGCCTTGCTCACAAGCGTTCTGAAAGACGAGTGAGCTCCGCACATTCCTTCATGGATATCACGAAGAAGGTACTGGCCTTCCTCCTGAGAGACGCATCTGGAAAGGATTCCTAATGCGCCTTTCCGGTATAGGTCGCCTTCGATCGATCACATCTTGAGAAGATCGCCTTGTTAGCCGGGAACGCTCGGCTTCTTCCTCGGGCAATGTCCCATGCGCAAGGTATTGAATGAATGGCATCATCCAATTTGCACTTTGCTCGAGGAAGGAGACCCTACCGCCGGTCTCTGGTGCCTCCTCTTCAGAGGGAATGGAGGGCTTATGTAGGTGCTCGACAAGCACCCCCGCCGGAGCGGTGGTTTGAGAGGAACCGACCTTAGACATTTGGTCGGCCAGGGAATTATCCTTCCTGGGGATGTAGATTACTTCGAAATTCTTGAAGTATTTCTCCATCTTCCTTACTTCGGCCAGGTACAGCGCCATTGAGGTATCGGAACACTGATACTCCTTGTTGACCTGGTTCGCGACCAACTGTGAATCGCCCTTCACAGTGAGCCGTTGGACTCCTAGCGATTTACATGCCCGAAGTCCGGCCAAAAGGCCTTCGTACTCCGCCGCGTTGTTGGTCGCGGCGAAATGTAGTTGGATGGCGTACTGAAGTTGCTCTCCATCCGGGGAGACCAAGACGACGCCAGCCCCCGAGCGCTCGTATGCTCGGGATCCATCAAAATACAAGGTCCAGGAGTTTTCCCTCGAATCATTGGTTCCGCTGGCTGGTGGTGCCGGAGCCGACCATTCTGCCACGAAATCAGCCAAGACTTGTGATTTTATCGCCGTGCGGGCCGAGAACACCAGCTCGAACTCGGCGAGCTCCATTGCCCACTTGGCTATGCGACCACTGGCGTCCTGATTTTTCAGGATTTCCCTGAGTGGGAAGCCGGTTGGCACCACGATCTTGTGTGCTTGAAAGTAGTGATGCAACTTCCTGGAGGCCATCAGCAACGAGTACAGTAGTTTCTGGACCTCGGGGTAACACTCCTTTGGTCCATGAAGTACTTCGCTGATGTAATAGATAGGTCGCTGGGTACCATCTCTCTCATCGCTAACACCGCTTACCGCGAGGTTGCCTCTGTATAGTAGCAATTCTTCCCCCGTTGCGGGTGTGACGAGGACGGGCGGCTTGGAGATGTACTGTTTTAGCTCTTTGAACGACCGATCAGCTTCCTCCGTCCACGTGAAGCCATCATGCTTGCGGAGGGCTTTAAAGAAAGGTAGTCCTCGCTCCCCCAGCCGGGAGATAAACCGGCTTAAGGCGGCCATTCTTCCGGTCAGAGCTTGTACTTCCTTCACGCACGTGGGCGACCTCGTGTTCTCAATGGCTTCGATTTTCTCCGGGTTTGCCCCAACGCCATGTGGCCCGACCATGTAGCCGAGCACCTTGCCAGCCTTCACGCTGAACACGCATTTTTCTGGATTTAGCTTTATTCGATGCTTATTGAGGTTACAGAAAGTTTCTTCCAAGTCAGCAACGTGACCTGAAGTACTCTTGCTTTTGACAACTATGTCGTCGACATAAACCTCCAAATTTCGACCTACTTGGTCTGTGAAAGTTTTCTGCATGAGGCGTTGAAAGGTTGCTCCCGCATTTCTCAGACCGAACGACATGGTCGTATAGCAGAAGGTACCGAATGGGGTGATGAAGGAAGTCTTTTCCTCGTCTTCGCACGATAGGCTGATCTGATGATAGCCCGAATAGGCGTCTAGGAAGCTCATGGTCTGTGACCCTGCCGTCGCGTCCACCAATTGGTCTATGCGAGGCAACGGATAGTTGTCTTTTGGGCATGCCGCGTTCAAACCCGTGTGATCGACGCACATGCGCCACTTGCCTCCTTTCTTCCTGACCAGAACTGGATTGGCTAGCCACTCGGAGTGCTCGACCTCTCTGATGAAGCCAGCTTTTAGGAGTTTGTCGAGTTCCTCCCGGATGATTGCCTGTTTTTCCGGGGAAAAGCGTCTAAGTTTCTGTCTCACTGGTTTTTTGTCAGTCGAATCGCTAGCTCGTGCTCGATCACCTCCTTGGGACCCCGGGCATGTCGGATGGTTCCCAGGCGAACACATCCGACCTTGCCCGGAGGAAGGTGATGAGCTCGAGTTCCTATTTGGGATCTAAGGAAGATCCCAAATGAACGACCTTGGCCGGTTCCGACTCGTTGAGCGGAACAGCCTTGGTCTCTCCTCCAGGCTGGAGGGCAAGTTTAGGCCGGGAATGCTTCGGTTCTTGGTCAGGGCCGCGATTGGGTAACTGACCGACCATATCCAATGCTCTTTCGTCGCAATTGAGTGCGGACTTGTGGTTCCCTTTGATGGTTATAACTCCGTTCGGTCCGGGAATCTTCAGGCACTGATACGCATGATGCGAGGCGGCCATGAACTTGGCCAAGGCCGGCCTGCCGAGGATGGCGTTGTAGGCCGACTCGAAGTCTACCACCTCGAAGGTGATTAGCTCCGTTCTGAAGTTACTTGGGCCGCCGAAAGTCACGGGCAGGACGACCTGCCCCAGAGGTTTGATCGAGGTGCCCGGGACTATCCCGAAGAAGGGCACGGCTACACTCTTGATTTTGGAACGAGGAATCTGCATCTCGTCCAAAACCTTGGCTGAAATAAGGTCCAAAGAGCTCCCGGAGTCTATGAGGACCCGACCGACGACGGTATTGCTGATGGTGGGGTTCACGACCATCGGAAGCCTCTGTGGTTTGGTCATCCCAAGGGGACAATCGTCCTTGGAGAAGGTGAGGGACATCTCAGACCATTTCAGCTGCTGCACCGGAGGCTTACCCTGGGTAACATGGTGCACTTCCCTTGCGGCGTCCTTTAAGTCCCGGCGGGACTTGTAGGCGGAGGAGCCCCCGAAGATGACCGCTATGTGATTCTGTGGTTCTTGGTATTTCATGTCATCCTCACTTTCCTCGGCGGGCTGTTTACCTTTGCCATTTTCACCCTGCTCTGGAAGCGTCGGCATGGGACCCTGCGGCTGTAATCGCCTCCAGGTGGTAGGTCCACGTTCGGTAATTCCGTAGGTCGTGCCAGTGCGTCTGGTGAAGCGGACAGTAGAGGTCGCCCCGTTGGTCTGCTTGGTCGCCTCGTTCTCGAGGCCTGTGTGGTGTCCTCTTCCCCGAGCGTTAAACCCCCGGTGCTGCGGCTGGGTTGCTCGGGGCTGTTGTTGTTCCACCGCGGCAACCATGGCTGGCGATGGTTGCTTTTTCTTCTTCTTCTTCTTGATCTTCTTGTCCACAGAATTCGAGCCCTTTTTGCTAGCCGAGGTCTCTAGGCCAGGCTGAGGTGGCAGCTTCCCTTCATCCAGCATTTTCTTCCATTGGACGGCTTCATCTGCGTTGGCGTATCGATCGGCCGTTCGGAAGAGCTCGTTCGCCGTTAGATCCGGGTGGATCTCCAGGTCCTGCGTGAAGCGTACATCCCGTACCCCGAACTTGAAAGCTCGGACGATGGCCTCGTCCGATATGTTCGGGATCGAGTTTCGGACCTGGATGAACCTCTGGACGAACTGTCGCAGGGTTTCCCCGTCCGTCTGTATCAAGCGCTCCAGGTCGCGCTCCTTTCCCGGGCGGATGTAACAGCTCTGGACATTTGCTCGGAGCGCGGCGCTGAGCTGCCCCCAGGATCGTATGGATCCTTCCTTCTGATTGAAGAGCCACGCATCTGGCGGCTCCGTCGAACCGTCGGCAGATAATTCGCCATCACCCCCTCATCGCCTCCGGCGGCGAGGATGGCGGTAGTATATATTGAGAGAAATTCGTCCGGGTTCTGGGTCCCGTTGAATCTTTCGATGTGGCCGGGCTTGAATCTGTTCGGCCATGCGACATTCCGGAGGGAGCTCGTGAAGGCCTGGCAACCGAAGCTCGGGGTTTCGCGGTGAAACCCTCGGTCATAGCGGCCTCCACGCGGGTCTTCCACCCAACGCCCCGTGCGCGGGCCGAGTCGAGAGAAGACCTCATGCGACGGTCGTGCCGACGACCGCTTGGTCGTGGAGCGTTCAGAGCGCTCGTAATCCGGGCGATTATAGAGGTGTCGCTCTGAGGTTGCTCTGGAACTGTTCCGGGGTTTTTCCTGGATCAGGTTAGCGATCTGGGGCGATCTCCGAGCATGGCTCCGAGATTCACCTCTGTGCGAGCGCATGGGGGAGCGTTTGCGATGGTCCCGGGAAACACTCCGGGCATCCCGGTCACGGGGAGGATCCGAGACTTTTAGTTCGGCGGCAAGCCTCTCCAGATCTTCGGCCACGACCTTGCCTACGGCCTCTAGGTCCGCTTGCTCGGAAAGCTGCGAGGTCGCGTCGGCCGCCGCCAAGGCCTGGCCGTTCGCTTCGTGAATTGGCGTTGGCGAGCTATGGCGGCGTGCATTCTCAGGACGCGATCGGGGGTTCGGTACTCGCGAGAGTTCCTTTCCGCGGAAGCACGCCTCCCTTTTGCCTGGCGGCGAATGCTCGCGAGGGTCTTTCCCAAAGACGCCTCCAGGTGGAGTCTGGCCGCCTCGTAGTGGTCGCGCTTAGCAGCGTCCGAGGACCCTTCCCCGGGCTCGGCGCGGCTCCCGGCCATGTTGACTTGACGAGAGCGGGATGAAAGTGATGGGGACATCATTGTATCCCCTTGAGATGCAGTCTCTCGGTCGAGCTCTAGGTCGTCCGGTATGTCCAGGCCATCGTAGAGCCCGTCGCAGTCATCCTCGGAGTCCCCGAGGGTAATGTCTGGGAAATGGAGGTCCTGTCCTCGCATTCCCGTGTCCGGGGAAGGGCTCCCAGACTCAGTGTGACCGATAGGATCGGTCACATTGGCCACGCCGTCGCCGGCGTAGTACATGTCGTCATCTTCAACGTGGTCAAAAACGCAAAGGTCCCGAGTGTCTCCCGAGTTTGGCATCCTCTAGGATCTTGATCTGCACGGGAATCAAGCTGTCGTCCCCACGGACGGCGCCAGCTGTCGACGATTGGAGAACGGGCTCCCGTCGAGCTTACTTGTTGAATGGGTGATCAACAGAGCCACGTCGTGTGGACCAAGGTGGTCGTTTGAGCGATGCCAAGGTCGGGAGCAAGAAAGGGGGGACACGGTGTTTATCCTGGTTCGGGCCTCCCTCTGCCGGGATAACAGCCCTACTCCAGTGTATTGTGTTCTATCTCTCCGTCCCCTCCCCTGTTACAGATCTTCAGGGGGGGTTTAAATAATACGACTATATGTACAAAGAAGGCAACTACCTCCTGGGATCACGCTATGTATCCATATCCGTGACCCGCCGTCCTTGATTCGTGCGCTGTTTGAATTTCGGGTATGATCTCCCTTGATCTTCGGCTGATTGGTTGTCTCCTTCCTTCCTCGTAGCGTTCGCCGGGCCCTCCGACCAAACACCTGAGTAGGTCGTGGTCTCTACGAGCATGCTTGCTCGTGGGGGGGTGTTTGGTACTTCTGCGAGTAAAGGTGCGGACGCGTATGCTCGGAGGAGAAGGAGGGATGCTCGTTTCATTCTCCCGAGCATCTTCTTTTAGTATTGCCTGGTCGGTGGGCTTAGCTTTTCACGGGGGTACCGTGGTATTTTGCCAGATAGCCAATCCCCGACAAATTCATAAAAAGCAAAAATTTGGGGTGTTACAGTACTCATGTCATTTTTCTAAGCCAAATCGCAAAAAAAACTCAAACCTCTAAACCACAGCCAAAACACCACAAATTATTCATTCTTTCTTTTCGCACTAGGAAGAAATGGAAATCTCGATACATGACAAGAATGGACACTTTTCAAGAGCACTCCGGATTAGTCATATATCCATATATGACTTTCTCACCGACCTGGCTCACCGACTCATTTATCATTGAACATTTATAAACGATGCCAAGCTTCGTTTTCACCATTCACTCATCATGTAACAACAATACCGAAAAGTCATTCACTAAAAGACTTCTTCCTCGGTATCACATGATTGAAACACACATAACATTGACGGCTGCGCTAAATCATATAGACTATGACTCCAACACCGTTAGCTGGAACACACCACATCATGTCAGAACCCACCATTTCTCGAAAGCTAAACTTGCAAAACCTCACATTTTAACCAAAATCAGCATTTTGGAAAAGAACATCGACTCCAAAGTTAAACATCAGCACACACAACCGCCACAAATGTTCTCAACAAGAAAGGGAAACTCATTTCCAAGAAGGGAACACTTCACTAAGAAAATCACTGATGAAACATTCATAAAATCCACCCTTTTGAAACACTTGCAAACACCACACACATTTTCCAAATAACTCCAATTCTAGCCAAAAAGAGTCACAAATTAAATCCCAAGAAACTCCAACACAACCCACTATGTCCAACTGCTTCCTTTAAAATTTATTCCCAAAGAAATTCAGGGCGAACGTGAAGGAGCGCGATCCACTTAAAACTTTTGGGTGTCAATCCATACTCATAGCACAACTAAACAAATGGGCCAAACCCAAAGATCAACACCAATCCCTACGAGTTTAGGGAAACTCTGACACACAACATAAAAAAACGCCTTGATCGAAAGCATTTGACCAAGATAGCAAACAACCAAACCAGTCCAAAAGGTTTTAAACACAAGCTTAGCATGAAACCCTATACTTATCTTTTAAACATTCAATATTCACTATTTACTCATCGAGAAACCCCTCAGGTTACAACAAGAGCTACAAAACAAATTATTTCTCTTATTACCTTTCCCAATACTTATAAATAGAGTTTATGATGCTTATCCAAAGACATCCAACGAAGACTACGTCAACAAGATCCCCACGGACCAACATATCATATAACATCATATTCTAGATTGAAACAAATGCTCCAAAAAATCTATCAGCATGATCAACCAATGAATTTCATACCACCTATATGTAAACGTCTCGACAATCGAAACTTATTCAGTTAACAAGCGACTTCAACATGTAAATATTATCTCCACAGGGAAGAATTCGTAAGTGAGATTAAGTTATACTTTCATTAAGGATAAAATCATTCATCATGTTAATTATCCAAAGCTCACTCCATCGCAACATGTTAAAATTTTCCTCTACTTTAACCATGGTTTTCCAACGAGTAATATAAACAGTTACCACCACTACTTAGTCATCAATAACAACAAATGGGCATAATCATCAACTAACAACATTACTTTTAGCTACCCTATACATAGGTGATAACAAAATTACCACCACACAACATACTCCAACTATTTAAAATAGATTGATTACTAGCATTAACACTGCCCTTAACAACATCATTAACAATAAGTCGTATGTCTTCTCAATTGATATCAATACTAGCATTGTAGAGACACAACTGCATACTTCCAAATATACTAGTAGGTTGCAACAACATAAATAGCAACTCTAATCAACTTCCAAATTAAAGCCACTAGTCAACATGATTAAATTTCTTTATTAACCCGTTAGATTAAAACATCTTTAAACAATCGGCAAGGTTTCTTTAACAGTATCATTAATTTACATCATCTTAATGTTCTAACTATGCATCAAGGTTTAAACTTTTAACATTAACAAGGATCATAAGCACTTTTAAAGCATGGCAACAGATTCTAAGCATGTACATTAACCCATTTAATCATTCCCACTATGGGGTACTCTACATCACTAGAGGTTCACCTAATCTTAAGCTAAAGGTAACAATTACATTTAATTGTTTCAACTCGCAAATTAACTTAACAATACGTCATTCTATAAACTACATTGGTACATACTACATAACATGCTAAACAACAATTTTCACTTTTGACAAGTAATTTCAGTCAAACGAATACTTACTTTATTTGCAGCATTTTTTTTCTTTTAATACTCAACCAAAACTCACAAAGAAACTTGACTCTCAAAGTTGCAATGAGACAAACCCAAACTTGATCATGCAAGAGGAAATTCTCCAAAACACTTTTCAATCTCAAAGACTCCCATAGAGGAAAATGGTTGAAACACAATTTTCTTAAAAGGGAACCAAGCGATCAAGAAATCCATTTCAAATAAAACCTTAACACCAAACCCCAAACTTTCACAAAACAAGAAGGGCTTTCAAAGATGATTTCTCAAACAAGTAAAATGACGAAATCAAACACCATTTACTCCTACAAAGCCACAGAACTTCAGCCCTAACAACCAAGTCTAGCATAACGCCGCAATAACTCTTTTGACCTCGGAGAAAGACAAACACAGGAATAAATTGAATGCTTCTCCCCATAAAGCAATCAACAAACTAAGCATCAAAGCTAGAAAGGCGACCAAAAGAAGCGCAACACTAGACTCTTCTTCTTTGTCTTCAACCAAGGAAGACAAAACCACACACCGCATACGGAACAATCCGCGAAAAACCAATACCAAACACTTTTCTTTTGGTTTCCATCAACTAAAACCAAGAAAACCAACCAAGACCGACCACAGAACGATAAAGAACATTCGAAGGAATCCACCACCAAACTCTTCTATTTGACTCCAGTCAACTACCCGATCTACGACAGAAAGGGTAAGCACTCTTCTCCTACAGGGGTTAATAGTTCTTCGGTGATGGCGCTAACCGGCCACACCGTCAAACCTCACCCTTACTATGAACAAAAAGAGGTGAACGAAACCCTTCGGCACCACAACCCCATTCTATCACAACAACAATACTACGAGCAAAAAGACTCTCATAATGCAAAGCTAAACCATAAATCAAAAGCATCACACTTAAATTATTATCAAGACTCCAATTGAATGACTTGTGGGAACAAATGAATGAAGCTACGTGTAGAAGTGTGACTATTTCCCTTCCCCTCATGCCGGTCTCATGGTACCTAAAACAAACAACATAAACACAAGCGTGAGTTCAACACTCAGCAAGTATATTGCAATGGTACAAAAGAAAAAATACATGGCTACAACAACTCACATCATGTCTATCATCTCATTCATGATCACATAACATTATCATCATCATTATCATAACATAGTAAGCATATCCATCATATCATTGGCAATCATTAAAGCATAGCATGCGAACATATCATGTAATAGAAATCAATCACAACCGATCTAGCAAACAATAACCCGCTACCCATTCCAATATACTTGCCTCAACCACGGACGACGGATTGGCGAGATGTAGAAGGCACTCCCAGGGTCACACCACCTGCACATAGGGACCACACACTCACAATCATGTCCACAAAACAGTACGCAAACCATCTTCTACCCCGACATCACCAACTACTCGCAAAACCAAAAAACAGAGGTTTTGTCCCGTCGGGACAGCAGCCTTCCAAAAGGCATAACTCGGGTTCTAAGACTCCGAATCAATTAAACGAGTACATCCTCGCGTGGATTAGGAAATTTCCCAACTTTTTCTAAGTATATGGAAAAGCTGATTCGGAATCTAAAGTTGTTTAATCTACAAAATACCGTGATCTGTTCCAATCACGTCACAGATTTTAACACGGTTGGTAAAACAGCCATAACTTTCAAACGGCTGGGCGGAATTGGACGTTCTTTATACCCACGGAAAGATATTAAAATTACCTACAACTTCTTCAACAGCCGTACGACCAAATTCCGAACCTAAATTGGCGAAAACCCAAACCCTAGGTCGACTGCTCATGCTGCCCGAAACAGAGAACGTGGCATCTTCTAGATCTAAACCAATCTACTCAATTCCAGCACCACCAATTGATCTAAAAACTTGATAATCACCCTTAGAACAGTACCTAGACCAACCCCAAGGATTCCCATGGCCATACCTTCGCCCGACGACCGAAAACCCAACGAATCTCCTCCCGGTTCGCGCGATCTCCTTCCTCGCTCCAAATCCACCGGATCTCCTCGTCGCGGAGCGCTCCAATGGACGGATCTTCGAGATGTTGAGGTGGAGAACTCCCCTAGGGGCAGCAAGGGAGGTGGAGAGGGGAGGAGAGGGGTGGTTGCGCCATGGGGGAAGATGGAGAGGAAGGGGAAGGGTTGAGGCGCATGGGGGGCTAGGGGGTGGCGGCTAGGGTTGGGAGAGGGAGTTTGGGACGCACCAAGGGGTGGGGGCCAGATTTGGCTGCCCAAAAGTCCCCCCCTTTGGCCCAAACCCTTCCACCGGAGGCCCAACTCAACCCCCAAGGCCCAAAGTCCCCCGGAGAGGCCCAAACACCCGAAAACGGCCCAAAAACACGCTATAAGCGGCTGTTCGCGCGAAAAACGTGAAGGAGGTTTTCAGCCTCGAACACACAAGACAAACACCGGGTTTGCAGAGCGTGCCAGTCGATTTGACCTGAAATCGACAAGGTAGAATTTGTAATTCGATCAAAGCCGATAAACAAAGATCTATCGGCTTTTCGCTAGTCGGCAAGAACCGATTAGGAGATAACTAGATCAACCGGTTACAGTTGATCCGAATATAAGGTAAAATCGGCTTCGGGAAGGCGATGCGCAACAAAACGAAGCAAATCAAACCTGGGTGAAATCGGCCAAAATCAACAATCGGCGATGCGCAGCTATGTTGATTCCGTCGACTTGCAGAGAAATCTATGAAGCTAAAGCAATGTAAAAGAAAAGGCTGTAAAAAGTAGGTGTTGTTGGAATTGATTGATTTTCTTTGCTTGGCGTCCACCCCCTTTTATAACACACCTGGCCGATCCGAGTCGCACATGGATACGGTGTATTTACCCGTATCGGCCCCTTATCCGATTTCCTTTCCTTTTTTAGGAACGGATTCCTTTTCCGAGTCGTTTACCGATTCCTTTCTGTATGAATACTTTTTTTCTATTTTTAGACCGATTTCAATACATGCCGAATTTTGGTGCAAACATATGCCCCTCATTTTTGAAAGGTAACTTGTTATCTTTCAAAAATCCCTTCTTTTCCGTGATCGGCTTGTCGTTTAGGATTCACCTCGGTAACTTCCCCATTAATGGCGCCGCAATGCTCTCGGTGCGTTTTCAATGCAAAGAATCGTTTCCCGCCTTTTCACCCTTTCACCAAGGTATAAATATGAGGCCCCCCTGCAGTCATTTTCACCCTGGCGTGCTCTCGTTAATCCTGAAATCGGCTTTCCTCCGCTTCAACCCTTCTTCTCATAGCATCGGCTGAAATGGACGCATCTCAGGTACTTATTCCGATCCCAGATAGCGATCATCAGTACTTCCTAGGTCCTATAGGAACCATAGAACCCGATACTGTCATTGGAGATGAAATCCCTAGACTCCCTTTATCAGCTCCTGGTTACAACATCAACGAGTGGTCCAAAAGTTTTAGGGCTTGGCCGACAGCTCTCAAGGGCTGGAGGTCCTGGTACATTAGAGTATCGGCCCAAAAGAAAGCGGAGTGGGAAGGTATGGGCATTGCTGAGTGTATCCCCATGTCCTTAGCTGCTCCGGAGCCCAACGAATCTTTAGTAGCTGCTGCCTGCTATTTTTGGTCGGACTCTTTTAACGCCTTCTTTTTCCCAACCGGTCCCATCGGCCCAACCCTTTTAGACATGGCTGAATTATGCTGTCTTAGGCCTGATGGAGAACAAATATCGGCTTTTAGTGGGAAACCTCAGTACAAATTGACCAGAAAAAAGGGAGAAGGTTGGTCCAAATACATCCAAAATAACAACAAAGTAACCGGCCTTGTATCGGATGAAGAACACGTAGCCTTTATCAACTTATGGTTAGACCGATTCCTCTTCTGTGGCGCTTCCCTAGGACCAACCCAGGTCTATCAATTTATGTCAGAGCAACTAGTTATGGGTCATCGACTGGCTTTAGGGAAGTCCTTGCTGGGCGCCGTATACCATATGATGCATATCATCAGGAGTCGGCTTTTCACTGGCAATGGTTCCTATGTCGTCGGTAATGTTGGCGGCCCTCTTTGGTTTATCCAGATTTGGCTTTACTGCGTTTTTGGCCGCCTCATTATCCCGGACCCTTCGGAAGAATCGGCTTTCCCAACGGAAGACTTTCCTGAGGGTGCCGTCCCTGTATTCCAACCTAGCCGATCCCCAGGCGAAAAATTCACAATGTGTTCATCCGATGAACAAAAAATCTCTCCTGCCGGCTTCCATAAATACTTGTCCTTTTTCCTGCATCTTAACCAAGCCTCTTTCAACCGTAGAGATTTCTTTTCGTATAGCCAATTAGCTGATCTCCCGTGGCCTTCTTTTCTTCGTTTAAACTCTGATAGCTCTCTAATGCCCCAATCCACTCTTGATCTGCTTCCCCTGCTGATTTCTCCTTGCATCCTTCACGTCGGCTTAAGTACTCGAAGCGTAACATTTCAGCCGACCTATGAATTCTATCATCCTTCAGTTTATGCACGCCAGCTGGGTTTCGGACAAACCATCCCTTGCTTTCCTTTGCTTAGGATGATTAAACCACGAAACAAAGTAACTAACTCTACTGCGGCGGATCTTATTATTGAGCTAGCCGATGAACTCCATGTGGTAGACTTGCCCTTCCTCGTGTTAAACACGCGTCGATCGGGCCAATTTACCACATGGTGGGCTTCCATAGCTGAGGCACTCTTGCGGAGGCGCACTATTCCCGAGGTCCTGTCCTCTTTTCTTCCTGGTTTTCGAGAGCCGACGGAGACCGTTGCTGGGTCTAGCTCGAGTTCGAGCGACGCTAACTCGTCTTTAGAGGTATTTTCATTTTGATGTTTTATTGGAATAAGATTTTCATCGGCTTAACCATATCTTTTACCCTTTTCAGACTAGCAAAAGATCAACCCCAGCGCAAGCCGCATCGGCCGACGATCGCTCAAAACGGCCAAGGTCATCGACCCCTCTTGCCGGTTTATCCTCTGGCACGTTGGGGGTCAATAGCCCATCACTGTCTGATCTTGCCGTCCAGCGCACCAAAAGTACGTCCAGTTCCATTTTCCACCAAATGAAGTTTCATGCTTGCTGTCGGCTAAACCCATGTTCGTTTTTTCAGAGAAGAAAAGCCGTAGAGTTGTCATTAAGCGATCCCCAAAGCTCGCAGCCGTGATGCAAAGAAGATCTCCAACTGGATCGGCTATCGCGGTTAGCTTCGACCCTTATTCTTGACTTATCTTTGTCTTCCTTGATCTTATCGTGAAAATATTTTTCAGAAACCCTCCGCTCAATTGCTAGAAGCCGATACTGAGAAGACTCAAACCGACGTACTTGTCTTGCCGGTGTGGCTCTGCTCCGCCATCCGCCGTCACCTCCAAAACCTGCTCCTGGCCCGACTCGCCCGATGGACTTAGCCGACCTTTTAGGCTTTTCCTTGGACGAGCTTGACGACCGGAGATTGTGGCATCGATGACTACGGCCGACATCCAACGCATAATAGCGGCCTCGCTCCGGCAAAGATTTGCTTTATTACCGCTGCGTAGGGTATGCAGAAGCGACTTAATCGTCTTTTGACGAGGTGATGCAACCAGAGGCGGCTCTCTTGGCTAACACGCAACCACCGAGGGATGCTATGGCGCCATGCAAGCCGATCTCCCTTCGCCGCCATGAATGCAATCGCTTGAGGTCCGCCACTTGACGCCGTCGGCTAGGCGTGAGTCACCAAGCTAAGAGTTGAACAGAGGAAGGCCCAACAAGCCGACCAAGAGATCTTGGACAAACTCATAGCTGATGCCAAATCTCGAAAGAGCACATTTGACCAAGGCACAGCTACACTTAAAATGACTAAGAGCAGGGCTCAAGAGCCGAGTCGCCCAAGGCCAAACTTGAAGAATACGGTGGCTCTTGTTACAAAAGAACTTGCGGAATGTCACTAGCATCACCAACTCAACGTCTTCACTAGCCGTCGGAGGCGGCAAATCGGCGAGGTTTTTGCCCAAGTCAAGAACGATCGGCCAAGATAGTTTCGATCCGGGTGATGCAAAGAAATGACCAACAATTGATAGACAGCATTCAAGCTACCATCGGTAGGGCGGCAGCGGCACTATCGGCTTTGGGAGCCCATTTGCCCGGGTCGGGACTACACTAGACTTTGATTTATGGCCGATCTTTGTAATATTGCTTTAAACCTGAGATGACGTCTTTTGAACTCCTGCTTAATCGGCTGTGCGTCCGATTTTGTAAACTTTAATGTGGGTGGGTTTAAAGCGGCTTGGCCGGTTTGTATGACCGATTTTATGCATATGTGCTTGTCATTGATCCTGATGTCTCTCCCCGTAGTTAGGACCCGACCCATATGCTTGGGTGATATGCCTTCAGATATTTTCCATTGATCGCTTTAGGTAGGACGAACCCTTCTAAGGATTCCAGTATATATGAATTCCCGTCAACCGGCCGATTGATCTTATAAGGTCCTTCCCATGTTGGAGACCATTTGCCGAATCGATTATCTTTAGACCCAATCGGCAATACGGTTTTCCATACTAAATCGGCTTGATTGAATGATTTTAAAATCACTTTTTTATTGTACGACCTGGCAACCATCTCTTTGTTCCTTCTAAGCCGATCTAACGTGATCAGCCTTAGTTCAGCTAAATCATCTAGATTGTCAAGCATCGCCTGTTTGTACTCATCAGCTGATACCTTATCTTGCTCGTGTAGCCTTATTGAGCCGATGTTGATTTCAACGGGCAAAACGGCTTCTTGTCCATATACCAATTGAAAGGGTGACAATTTAGTTGATCCGTGATGAGATAGCCGATAAGCCCATAAAGCCTCCGATAGCGTTGAATGCCATCTTCTTGGTTCTTCCTCAATTTTTCTTTTTATCAGCTTTATCAACGTCTTGTTTGACGACTCGGGCCTGACCGTTGGCCTGAGCGTAGTAAGGGGAAGAGTTGAGTAATTTTATCCCAAGACTTTCATAAAACCTTTGAAATCGCTGGACATGAACACAAGACTCGATCGGTAGTGATTGTTTGTGGAATCCCAAACCGATGGACGATGTGTTCATTTACAAAGTCGATCGACTCTTTACTAGTAACCTTCTTGAGTGGTACACCTCAACCCATTTTGAGAAATAACTGTGTCGCAAGGATGAATTTATGTCCTTTCTTTGGACGTTGGAAATATCCGGCCGATTATGTCTATACCCCATCCTCTAAATGGCCATGGCTTGACGATCGGATGCAAAGCCGATGTCGGTGTCGATCAGTATGTTACCAAACTTTTGGCACGTTTGGCATCCTTTATAATATTTGAAGCGATCCTCCAACATTGTCGGCCAAACATATCCTGCTCGCCTCAGTACCCATTTCATCTTATGGGCCGATTGATGTGATCCACAAATGCCTTCATGGACTTCACCCATTGCTACTTTGGCTTCCTCGGTTCCCAGACATCTTAACAACAAACCTTCCATAGTCCGAAAGTACAACACATCTTCCACAGAACATATTTGAGTGCTTTGCGCCTGACCTTTGCTCGGTCGCCTTGGCTGGATCTCGACAAATAATCCCTTATCTCTGTTCTCCAATGACAGGGTGAACACATAAAATCGGCCAAACGCTTAGCTCGATTGGTTCCCGCCGACGCTCGATCTTGTATCCTCGATGCACATTGTGCCAATTGGTTTGCTTTATCATTAGCTTCTCCGGGATATGTTTTATAGAAAATGTAGTAAATATCTCGATGATCTTGAGGCATTGATGCAAGTACTGGGTTAGTGCATCATCATTGCATCGGTATTCTCCTTTGACTTGCTGTACAATTAACATCGAAATCTCAAAAAGCTTCGACGTCTTTCACTCCGATGCTATCTAACAGTTGTAGACCCCTTAGTAATGCTTCGTATTCTGCTTGATTATTTGAACATCGGCTATTTAGCCGATACATAAAGCCATACTCTCGTTTCCTAGGTGAAACTAATATCACACCGATGCCTTCGCCTTCTTGGCACACAGATCCATCAAAATACAGCTGCCAAGGAGTTACACTAGTTGTTCCTACTAATGTTTCACTTCCTGTGATAAAATCGGCCACAGCTTGTCCTTTCACAGATTTAGCCGACTCATAGGATAACTCGAACTCTGTTAAGGCGTATGCCCATTTACCAAGCCGACCCCGCAGGATTGGCGCCGATAATATGTACTTAACTACATCGGTTTTGCATATTATAACGCATTTGGAAGCCAGCATATAATGTCTTAACTTGGTGCAAGCAAAATATAATGACAAGCATAATTTTTCCACTAGGGGATACCTGGTTTCTGCATCTAAAAGACGTCGGCTTAAGTAAAATATTGCTCGCTCCTTCCTATCGGCTTCTTGTGTTAAAACTGCCCCAATCGAATCACCTTCAGCCGATATATACAGTCTAAAAGGCATACCGTGTTTTGGCGCGGTCAATACTGGTGGACTCATCAGATAACCCTTTATGTCGTCGAAGGCTTTTTGTTGATCGGCACCCCATTCGAACTCTTGGTTATTTTTGATTTTCAGCGGTGTGAAGGCCCGAACGCATACGACAAGTTTGAGATAAAACGTCGCAAGTAGTTGATTTTTCCAATCAACACCTGCAACTCCTTTTTGTTTGTCGGCGGTTTAGTATCGGCTATGGCTTTTACTTTGGTTTGATTTACTTCAATTCCTCCTTCATGCACCGTAAACCCAAGAAATTGTCCAGCCGATACTCCGAAAGCACATTTGAGAGGGTTCATTTTTAACCCATGTAACCTTGTGCTTTCGAACATCTTTTCCAGATCGGCTAGATGTTGCCGGTCTTCTTTGGATTTTACCACTACGTCATCAATGTATATTTCCACGGTACTGCCGATTAAATCGTGGAAAATATGGTTCATGGCACGCTGATAAGTAGCACCGGCATTTTTTAAACCGAAGGTCATAACTTTCCACTCGTATAGCCCTAAAGCTCCCGGACATCTGAAAGCCGTCTTGGGTATATCGGCTTCGGCCATGAATATCTGATTGTATCCGGCGTTCCCGTCCAAAAAGCTTATGATTTTATTCCCAGATGCAGCATCGATAAGCATATCGGCTATAGGCATCGGGTACTCGTCTTTTGGTGTAGCTTTGTTTAAATCTCTAAAATCGACACATACCCTAAGTTTGCCATTTTTCTTCTTCACAGGGACGATGTTTGAGACCCACTCAGCGTATCGGCAAGGCCGGATAAACTTTGCCTCCAGCAATCGTCCTACTTCTTCCTTTATAGCGTCATACAACGTAGGATTAAACCGCCTAGGGTACTGTTTGAATGGCCGATACCCAGGTTTTATAGGCAGCCGATGTTCGACTAGCTGTCGGCTTAAACCTGGCATTTCGTAATACTCCCATGCAAAGCAATCCTTGTATTTCTTGAGTATTTCGACCAACTTTGCTTTATTAATGTGTTGTAACTTATCACTCACATACTTTTGTCTTTTATTATCACCTTCATTACCTTCCCCAATGTTGACTTCTTCGAGCAAATCGGCAGAGGTAAATCCTAACCCTTTTCTTTCTTCTTCAAAATCCTCAACAGCTTCTTCGTATTCTTCTTGCCGATAGCTCCTGGCCTTTTCCTGCAGCTTTGCTAGTGTCTTGTGCTCCATCTTCTTACTACTTCGTCTGTCCGATCAAACGTATTGGGTTTAACGCTGATCGGCTTGAATCCTGACTTCTCAACGCAGATAAAATCGCAATTGTCCAAGGCTTTTCCTGATATACATTCGGCTTCTTCGTGTGGCCAATTGGTGTCAGGGCTAGCCATGGCGATATGAGCCGATGTATCGGCAGACGACTTCTACTGTATCATCGTTCCACTGCACCAATTTTTGGTGCATAGTTGATGGAATACAGCAATTGGCATGGATCCAGTCCCGCCCAAGGAGCACGCTGTAATTGCCTTTGGCTTCAATAACAAAAAATGCAGTCGGCAAAGTTTTATTACCGACTGTCAACTCCGACACCATTACGCCTTTAGCCTCGGTTGGGTCTCCCGTGAAGTCATTTAGCACCATATTGGTTTTGATTAAATCTTCATCGGCTTTACCCAATTTTCTGAAAGTACTTAATGGCATGAGATTGACTGTCGCCCCGCCATCGACCAACATACGAGATATCGGTCGGCCATTAATATATCCTTTCAGATATAATGGTTTCAGATGCCGATGCATGTCTTGTGGCTTTTCGAACACAGCATCTAGTGCTCCGAGGCATAACTGGGCGAATACTTCTTCAGTCGATTCTTCGGTTTTGAACTCGGCAGGTAGAGCGAATACCATGTTTATATCCATCGGTGGCGTATCATCCCGTATTATTGGAGAACCGGATTCGATCGATTGGTCTGAATCACTATCGATCTGTCCCTTCTTTCTCCACTCCTTTCTCAAAATTGGTACCGGTCTTAACTTATTGAACATCCGATCCCTCTCGCTCTCCTTTTCGGCCTCCCTTTCTTCTTGTGTTTTCAATCGCTGAAGCCTTCTGCGTTGTGATTTGCTGAGACCTGGAGGGCACCACCTAGGTTTAGGTTCTATCGGCCAGATTTTTCCAGCCTAAATTGCTCATCTCATTGCCGATTCCATTCTACCTGTGTTAGCCGATAGTTCCTGATTTTGGGAGGACTCGCCTTGCTCTGATGTCGACAACCTTTCATGGATCGGCCTACTGCTTCTCATATCTGGATGATTGTATATCGGTCTAGACAACCTATCTTTTACAGACCGGTTTGGCCGATATGCAGGTGAGTGTTGCATAGGACAAGACACAACTGTTGGTAAGGTCATCCCTTTCTCCCAGCAAAACTGCCAAAAGGGACATTGTCGATGTTTCTCTTCTTCAGTAGTTGGCCGACATGACATATCTGGCCGCCAATGCTCGTCTCTCTTTTGCCTTAGTCGATGAGGATTCTGGTGGTGTTGAGTGTCACACCTCCGACTTATCCTTTCATATTTCCCCAGGAGTTGTGAGAAGGTCGGCTTTGGTTTGAAATCGGCTTTTCTTGGAGCCTTCTCAGCTCGATACCATTTACCGACCTCCAAGTCCCCTCTTGGTTTTACCGTTCTTGAGTTTTGTCCATTCCTATCGGCTTCTATTTGTATAGAACCGATAGTAATCTGCACCATCTCATCTCGTGATACAGTTCCCTTAGTCGGCTTATCTTCTTCCGTAGGCCTCTTTTCTTTTCGTGAACATTGAACCATGTTGACTTGAAAAGGGCTCATATCTATCTGCATAGCCGATTCTTCCGCAAATTTTAGCCTGCCATCGGCGATGGCCGATTGAATCTGTTGCCGAAAAATATTGCAATCGTTAGTGTTATGGGAGAATGAATGATGCCATTTGCAATACCTTCGCTTTTTAATTTCCTCGGCCGATGGTATGGTGTGCCCTTCTGGTAACCTTATGAGTTTTTCTTGTAGTAATAAATCAAATATCTTGTCACACTTTGACACATCATACGAGTACTTGATTTCCGCCTTATTCTTTGTCGGCTTAAGTAGAGAGCATACGAGTGGCTTTCTAGAACCTTTGGCCCACTCGGCTATGTTCACCTCTGCTTCGTCCTCAGAGGTGTCGCTCGAATTGTACTCTATCATGTTTATTTTGGCCTTTTCGTTGCTGTTTGGTTTAAATCTATCTTTAAACCCTTTGATTTCTGCATACCGGCTCTCATGTGCCGATACGCGATGGAGTAGGTGGCCTAAGTCGGGGAATTCTTGGCCCGATAATTTCTCTTTCAATGGAGGGATTAATCCCTGGAACGCTAAATCGGCCAACTGATCATCGGGTAATGTTACACTGTAGCACCTATTTCAGACGCCCAAACCTTTTGATATAATCGAGACCGATTCGCCAGTATACTTGGACTGAACTAAGATCGTAAATCCTAAGCTCCATAGTTCCTAAAAGAAGTACTCATGGAATCGGCTTAAATCGTTCCATATATGAACTGAATTAGGTGGTAGATTTGTGAACCAAGTGAATGCGGCTGCATACAATGATAAAGGGAACAATCTAATTTTTAACCCATCTGGATCGCGGCCTCCCCACATTGAGCCATGAACCGTCCGATATGCTCAATTGTGGTAACAGAATCATCACCTGAGAATTTAGCAAAGTCTGGTATCCTAAAGTTGTGGGGGTATGGCATTCGGTCTATGTAATCGGGATACGGCTTCCTATAGCCGATTACCCTTCCTCTGGGCTGTAAACCGAACTATTCTCTCAAAATATTGGCGATTTGTTCTGCCCAATTAACATTGTCGGCTTGTGGTGCAGCCGGACATTGCCAATTTTCATTGTTCGTGCCCTGCCCCCCGAGTGCAAACTCGGGTCTTTGTCCAAATCGCACCTCAGGAGGTCTTGGCACTGTGCCATAATCACGATTAAAACCTAATGCATCGGGTATGGGTGCGTACGGCACTACTCTATACGGCGCTTGTTTTATGGTTGTGGCTCCCCGTGACTGCGGAACCTGACCTGTTTCGATCGGCTGATAAGCCGATATCCCGATGCTATTGGAGGGCCCATCTGACTGATTTGATGTGTCTATTTTGGCCCCATCCGTGTGCCCATGGTAGTGTGTGAATCCATCTCTCTGTATGCTTGGTTTCAAAACAGTAGGTTGAGTTGGCATCATAATAGGTGCATGGTGACACGTTCTTGTGTTGGTGTTAGGCGTTATAGAATATACCGGGTATGTAGGGATGGTTTGTGGTGGATCTATAGGTGTTTCCAGACGCAGCTAATTCCTGAGCAATCGTTTTCACACTATTTTCTATCATCGGCTTTAATGTGGATACTAGAGCCGATGACTGGTTAATCAACGCGTGATGGACAGATTGCTCGATCATACTTGATAAATCGGCTTGAGCGGGTGCGTATCGGCTTACCGATTCAGATGTTGAATCTCCGATAGGATTGATGCTTGGGAGTGCAATCTTTTGAGTAACGCCACGGCGTGTTTTCTGGAAGCATCGTAGCATCATTTCCTCCAGAGCCGCCTTTCGGTCTTCGATTTCTTTCCGTTGCTCAGGGGTTAAATCGGCCATCTGAGGCGCGATTATGGCATCGGTGTTGATATCGGCGGTGACCGCGGGCTTGTCGGTTGACGACATTCTTTTTGTGGTCCCACTGGGCGTGCCAAAATATGTTCGCGCGAAAAACGTGAAGGGGGTTTTCAGCCTCGAACACACAAGACAAACACCGGGTTTGCAGAGCGTGCCAGTCGATTTGACCTGAAATCGACAAGGTAGAATTTGTAATTCGATCAAAGCCGATAAACAAAGATCTATCGGCTTTTCGCTAGTCGGCAAGAACCGATTAGGAGATAACTAGATCAACCGGTTACAGTTGATCCGGATATAAGGTAAAATCGGCTTCGGGAAGGCGATGCGCAACAAAACGAAGCAAATCAAACCTGGGTGAAATCGGCCAAAATCAACAATCGGCGATGCGCAGCTATGTTGATTCCGTCGACTTGCAGAGAAATCTATGAAGCTAAAGCAATGTAAAAGAAAAGGCTGTAAAAAGTAGGTGTTGTTGGAATTGATTGATTTTCTTTGCTTGGTGTCCACCCCCTTTTATAACACACCTGGCCGATCCGAGTCGCACATGGATACGGTGTATTTACCCGTATCGGCCCCTTATCCGATTTCCTTTCCTTTTTTAGGAACGGATTCCTTTTCCGAGTCGTTTACCGATTCCTTTCTGTATGAATACTTTTTTTCTATTTTTAGACCGATTTCAATACATGCCGAATTTTGGTGCAAACAGCGGCATAACGTAAAGTTTTAACCTCAATTTACATATTTTATAATGTTTTGACCTCAACATTCACATTTTATAAGATTACGACACTCCGTGGTGTCACAAAAAACTACATGCATTCAAAGGTCCAAACTTCAAAAATGTAACATAGAAGTACCATAGCTCATTCAGATAACTAATGAAGATAATAGGTTATATCATTACCTTGAAAAATGTTGCTTATCAGCCTTTGTTTGTGCAGTCTGATGATATGCCCTAAGCTTTGCTACAAACTTAGTTGAATCTTTTGCAACATTAATAGAGAGAACCCGCGATCACAAGATCATGCTTCCCATTAATATGTTATGTGGTTCAGTATGCAAAGTACTATACACATGTAATAGAATTGATCAAACCTTTGGTATGACTAACAAAGATTCTGCAAATTCAGCAATTGCAAGTTCTTCCCTAGATCCAAGAGTTAAAGCAATATTATCCATGTAGACAGGCAACACAGCCTCAACTGCACCACCACTAGCAGCCACCTGCATGACCAATACATACATGTTCAATACACTACCAATGATAATTAATTTCTATACATTGGAAATGAAAAACCAAAGTTTATTTTGGGGAAAACAAAAGCTATTTCATTATCTTACATAACTATACTCACTACAAACTAACTTTCCTGTATCTCTACGTCAACAACTTGAATTTTCCTAAAATGTCATATTAAGAATATGGGTTAGCTGTGGTGATAGGCTAAAATTATAAACAACAATGAAGAAGCACCACCCGAGAGTCACACCAGAAGGAGAGGTGTGGCTCCCGAGCCCAGCAGATAATGAGTCAGCGACCATATGGTGTCGATGTCTCGCGTGGTGGCTGAACGCTAGATGTGTTCGTCTCGTCTGTGTATGAATCTAGGGTTATGGGGAAGCTGCCTGCTGGACATGACGAGTAGGTAGGGGTGAAAAAAGGTAAGGGTTGGGGTCGGCCCGTCTAGTGGTTTGTGACTTGTGAGAATGGGCCGAGCCAAACCTTCATGGGACAATATAGTTTACTGATATCCAAATAGGAAAAAACTTGATATGCGGATCCCATACCGGATGTTTCGGATATTGCTTACTTCGAATCCTGTACATAGGAACAACATAAAAACATGGAACTCAATTTCATAGGTGGTATACGTCAAGACCCAAATATGTAAATTCGGACCATCTGTTTATACTACACTAGACCAGGAACATGCTAATGCACACAGTACAAGCATAAATGAAATATCAACTCCATACACAGTGGAATAACAATAAATGACTAGATTTGATAAATAAATAGATAGTGTGATGACCTTATGGTTAAGTTTACATTTATTATGCCTCACAAGCTTATTCACTAAATAAATTGCAGTGGAATAGAAACTTCAACAAACAACCCATCTCCAACTGATTGATTTATTGATGAAAGGGTGAGTAGATGGAGCACTCAACAAATTGAACACAAAATACAAATCTAATATAAATATATGCAAAGTTTAATCTAAAAGGTTGAATAACATGTCTATTTTGCAATAAAGGAGCATTTTGCAATTGAGTACAAGAAAAGATTAAAAAAAGGTAAAATAAATAACAATAATAATAAGATTCTCAGGTATTTCTCAAATTTTACTAGTACACAGCATAATTGAATTACTTTCCTTTCATCGGCACATAGCCTCCATTCCCAAGTTTTAGTTTTTAAAATCTAACCTTGTGTGAAATTCATGAGCATTGTGTGACATCATAGGATGTGACATTATGAAATGTGACATTTCAGTATGAAGTATGTTGAGTTTTTGGGCTTTTCTGGGGTTTTGGGCCGTTCCGGGAGGGTTTGGGCCTTCCCGGGAGGTCGTGGGCCTAGGGGGGTTGAGTGTTGGGCCGTCTGTGGGGATGTTTGGGCCTTGAGGGGGGCTTAACCAGCAAAAACGGCAAACCCTATTCCCCATTGGGTGCCTCCCCCTCCCCTCCACCCCTAGTCGCCACCCCCACCTCTCTCATGCGCCTCCACCCTGCCCCTCCCATGCACCCCTCCCTCTCCTCCCTAGCCGGCCTTAGCAAGGTCCCTCCCCTCCCATGGCTGCCACACCTCCCCCTCCGTTGATCCCTCCGTTGAGGAGCATTGCAACCAACAAGATCCGGTGATTCTGGCGTTCCCGACAATTGGAGGGGAGATCGGGCCGCGAGGAGGAGACGTTCATCGTCCGTTTGATTCTCCAAGATGAGGTGAGGATTCGCGGTTTTTTTGTGGTGTTCTAGGTGCTGCTAGATGGGAGAATCCATGCCTAGAACCCTTGTTTAGGTGCTGTTCCTAGATAAGATTAGGGAGATTGAAATGATGTCCCACGTTTTGACCTCGGGCAGATTTTTACCCCGACCTAGGGCTTGCGTTTTGGCAATTTTAGAGGTGTTTCCTGATCGGCCAGTTGTTACGGAAGTTGTAGATAATTTATTTATCTTTCAGTGGAAACCAAGAACGCGAAATTCCATTCAGCCATTTAAATGTTATAGCTGTTTTACCGAACGCTGTCAAATCTGTGACGAGATTGGGACAGATCGTGTTCAACTGTAGATTAGACAACTTTAGAAGCCGAATCAGTCTTCGCCAATACTTAGAAAAAGTTGGGAAATTTCCTAAGCTTCGAGAAAATGTACTCGTTTACTTGATTTGGAGTTTTAGAACTCAATTTATGCTAGTTGAAAGCCCGCTGTCCCAATGGGACAGATTCTCTGTTTTCGGGTTTTAGGAGTGGGTTGCGAGGTCGGTGTCGAAGATCATTCTTGTTCTATTTCTGAGGGCTTGTTTTGAGTGTAATGTACCTTTGTGCAGGTGGTGTGACCCCGGGAGTGCATGTGAAATCATGTACTGAAAAATTGGCTTAGAATTGAATTTGCAAATGTGTGTGCATGCGGTTCTTTTAGCATCGGACTGAATTTCACAAAAATAGCAAGTTTCGCATTGGCACCGAACCAAACCTCGAAAAACAGTAAGTTCCCCATCTGCGCCGGACCGTTTTCCGTGTTTACGCCGGACCAAATTTTTGGTCCGTTGTGAACGAGATTTTGAGCGCTGTTTTCGTATCTGCGCCGAACCATTTTTCGCTATTGCGCCGGACCAAATCTTTGGTCCGCAGTGAACGCATTTTGTACCAGACAAAGTTTTACCAAAACAGTAAGCTTCCATGTTACGCCGGACCATGCACGCCGTACCAAATTCTTGGTCCGTCGTGAACGCTTTTTGAGCGTTGTTTTTGCAGGTACGCCGTACCAAAAATTTTGGTTCATCGTGAACGTGTTTTTGAACATGTTTGCTTTGAATTGAATCGAGACTTTCGCATGTACACCGGACCAAATATTTGGTCCGTTGTGAGCTACGCCGGACTGGTGTTTAGTCCGGCGTGAATGGTTTTTTGCTCGAGGTTGATTTTTGTGATTTTGAAAATTGTTTGGTGATTGATCTATGGTTATGAAATCTGATTGATTTTCATAATGCATGTTTTGAACTTATGCAATGCTCGTGTGAGTATTTGCATGGACTAATGTTGAGTCAAGTCGCGGACTTGTGCTCGGAGAATTTTGGGTTTTGTTCATGTGCAGGTATTGCTCGAAGACGAACGTGGTCGATGACGGGATCGGAACTAGGTTCATAGAGAAACTGAGGTTCGAGACTAGGTTTAGGGAGGAACCAAGGTCTTGGTGGTCAAGGATATCATGTGGGACGTTCGGGCTAAGAGAATGGTGCACATGAAGAATGGTTAGTCACGTGAGTATGGCATGGTGGCCATATGCGTGCAAGAGTTGTTAGTCACGTGAGTATGGCTGGGTTGCTATACGCGTGCAAGAGCTGTATTTGGCCAGGTTGGGCCAAGTGGAGTTGTGTTGAATACATACTCTTTCTAGGATTAGGAGTGGGACTCCTTCTAGGATTAGGAGTAGGAATTGTATTCAAGACTCCTTGTGTTTTGCTCCTTTAAATAGGAGGGGTTGTCTCCTGTTGAAGGGCATCAGTTAGAGTTTTAGGTTTTGTACTCTTTTGATAGGAGTACTTTAGATAAAAGAAATAAAGATCAATTCTTCCAGATCCTTGCGTGCTATAGTAACCGCGTTACTACAGTGTTTCCTGTTTTGGTTCTTGTTTGCATGCTTGTTCTTTTTCTAGATTGGTTTTTGTCCTTTGAGTTTCATCTTGATTTGATTCATCCAAAACTTCTCTAGGGTATTGATATAGAGTATCTCAAAGTTTAGTTGATTAATCTTTTGAAGATCTTGTTTAATCTTGAAGTTTTGGTTAGATCAATTCTCGTCATATTCTGTCACAGCAAGATTGCAAGGTTCATAACTTTTGATCCGTAAGTCCGATCGAGCTGATTCTTTCTGGGTTTGATTCATATTGGAATCTAGATTCTTGTGTCCAAATTTTAGATCGATCCGACTGTTAGATCTCCGGCAATTTGTATTTTACCGAATCTTTGTCAATCTGTTTTTGTCGAATACGAGGCAATTATTTGGTTTTAGTTTGGGGGTGAATTTTTAATAGATCAAAGATTTGGTTTTAGCTTCCTCACAATCATTCACCCCCCCTCTGATTGCTATATTCGTATACTTCGATCCTACAGTGCCCTTAACCTCTCGCCACTCCGTCGCTCACGGTTGAAGGCAAGTGTATTGGGATGGACTTGGGGTGTTGAGCGATCAACTAGATGTGTAGCTTTGCTATGATACTATATGATGCGCTTATTTGCCATGTTGATCCTTGCACGAGTTATGATGTTCATGTTTCATTTAAGGATATGCCGTTGTTATATGGGAGTTTCCTTTATGCAAGTTATACCATGTTGTTATATTAAGTTTCCTTTATGCAAGTTGTATCATGATGTGGCATATGTGCATTCATAATGGAAGATGCGACCCATTCTAATGCGGGCCTCTGTGTTCACACGTAGTGAACACAAAAGACCTACCTCGTAGTCCCATCCACGGTTGTGTGTGGGAGCGAGTCAGTAAGAGTAGGCACCCTCCATCTACGGGATGGAAGGGGAAAGAGGGTGCACACCGACGGGTGTGCAATCGGCAATACCGATATGTGCTTCAAAGAGACATGTGCATCGCATTGCATTGCATGAGTAAGGATAATGATGAGATGCTTATGATGATGATGTGTTGTGATATGTAGTAAATATGCTATTGAATAATGTTGTTGCTCTGTACCATTGCAATACACTTTGCTGAGTGATGAACTCACGCTTGTGTTTTATGTTGTTTTTAGGTACCATGAAACCAGCATGCGGGTTGGGGATTAGCGGCACATCTTCACGTAGCTTCATGCACTTAGACAACTACACTCTTTCATTCGTAGTTGTGATGATTAATTTTATGGCGCTAGAACTTGGATTATGCTACAACACCCTGGCATCTAGGATGCCCTGTATGTCACCAACTTTAGACAAAATAGCAACTAATTACCACAATTAAGATTAAATTACAGCAAGGGCATAAATACTTTAACCGAATATTTTGGCAGCATCTCCCTTGTTTTTCCATGGTTCGGAGCAACAACAAGAATACCACAAGATATATCATAATAAAAGACATCTAAAACAACAATAATAGGTGATATAGCAACAGCTTAAATCTAGAATAATGAGTTCAACCACTTCATGAGCTATAACGAAGTAAATGATGTAATCAAGCACACAATCAAGTCATACTCCAAGTTTCATCGCACAAAACTTATTATCACAACTCCGAATGGTAAAATTGTCTAAATGTGTGGAGCTACGTGAAGAAGTGTAGCTAAGCCCCTTTCCCGCATGCCGGTTTCATGGTACCTAAAAACATCATAAAACACAAGCGTGAGTTCATCACTCAGCAAGTATATTGCAATGGAATAAGGAAACAGTTTTCAATACCATCATCACTACATCTCATACTCAACATCATAATCATTTCATATTCACATTGTATACATCTCTTTAACATCATCATGCATGCAATGCAATGCACATGTCTCCTCGAAGCACATACCGGTATTGCCGAGTGCACACCCGTTGGCGTGCACCCTCTTTCACCTTCCATCCTGTAGATGGAGGGTGCCTACTCTTACTGACTCGCTCCCATACACAATTGTGGATGGGACTACGACGTAGGTCTTTCGTGTTCACTACGTGTGAACACAGAGGCCCGCATCAGAATGGGACGCCTCTTCCATTATGAATGCACATATGACATGAACATGTATAAACTTGCATAAACATTTAATACAACAATTTCATAGCCAATATGTAACCATGTTCATCATATCATAAGCAGATATCAAGCATGGCAAGTTAACACATCATGTAACCATATTGCACCTATGCAAGTCTAATAATCATCCAACACTCAAACCCTTCCCAATACACTTGCCTTCAACCGTGTGCGACGGAGTGGCGAGAGGTTGAGGGCACTCCTGGGGTCACACCACCTGCACATAGGTACAACACACTCAAAACTTGCCCACAAAACAGTACAAGAACGCTCATCTACCCCGACTTTGCAAACTACTCCCAAAATCCGAAAATAGGGAGTTAGTTGGGATTAAGTATTTTATTGGATTATTTAAACATTTGCAAATTTTTCATAAAGTTTTGTTGGAAATATTTTATTTGTGCCAAAATATCTAAAAATATTTTCTAGAATTTTTTTGGTATTTTTGCTAATTTTCTCAAATTGTTTGAATTACTGTAATTATTTAAAAAAATAAATCCAAGAAAATTAGAAACCCTAGCAGGCTATGCCTTGGGCAGGGCCGAGCCCATTAGCCGCTGGCCAAGAGCCCAAACCCGCGCGCTTGTTATACCCTAACCCTAATAGTCCGGCCGTTGATCTCCGATCAAACAGCAGGGATTAGTCCACGTAGTTGGGCACTATGAGGCGTAGGATCATGCCACGCGTACGTGCGAGATCGTGCCACATCGCTTCGTCTTTGCGTATCTGTTCCGATTTCTCTCTCCGCAGCACCACCGCGTCGATTCCTCTCTGATGTCGTATCGGACATGGATACTGGGGTAGTTTAAAGTGTGGACCACCTCCTGAGATTCACCGTTTCACGATGCGTTTACTGCCCTAGCCCACGCACGCCAAGTAGCATTGCTATCACCGTGATTCTTCACTAGAGAAGAGTAGTACCGCTACGATCTTTGCTGTTCTTCGCTGCTGTGGACCGTTCCGAGGGTGATTGGTCTCATATCCAAACTCCCTGTATTGAAACGCATCGGACCAGATACTTCATCACGCTGGAGAACCCCCAAAGCATCGTCTCATAGGACATCCGCTTCATCTCTGGTGGACAACCTCACCGCGCCATCACCGGAACCTTGCAAAGCTTCTAAGCCATTGGATCAAGATCGGAGAGCTCAGATTCATCCACGTTGCATATGTAGGATCGATATACATGGATATAGCAATCAGAGGGGGTGAATGATTGTGCAGAAGCTAAAACCAAATCTTTTATCTATTAAAAGTTCAGCCCAAACCAAAACCAAACAATTGCCTCGTATTCGACAAAAATAGGTTGATAGACGTTCGGTAAAACGCGAATTCCTGGAGGTCCAACAGTCTGATCGATCTGAAATTTGGACACAAGAAACTACATTCCAATACGAATCGAACGCAAAATGAATTAGCTCGATCGGACTTACAGATCAAAAGTTACGAACCTCGCAAGCTTGCTGTGACAGATGATGACGAGAATTAATCTAACCAAAACTTCAAGATTAAACAAGAACGACAAAAGATTAATCAACTAAACTTTGAGGAACCCTAAATCAATACTCTAGAAAGGTTTTTGATGGATCAATTCAAGATGAAACTCAACAAACAAAAACCAATCTAGAACCAGAACAAGCATGCAAACAAGAACCAAAATAGAAAACACTGTAGCAACGTGGTTACTGTAGCACGCAAGGATCTCGAAGAATTGAACTTTATTTCTTTTTGTCTAAAGTACTCCAAACAAAACAGTACAACCCTAAAACCTGCCCAAGATTTGATGCATAAACAGGAGGTGCCTCCCCCTATTTATAGAGAGCAAAGACAGAGTCCTGAATACAATTCCTACTCCTAATCCTAGAAGGAGTCCTACTCCTAATCCTATAAGGAGTCTGTATTCAACACAACTCCACTTGGCCCAACCTGGCCAAATACAGCTCTTGCACGCGTATGGCACCCCAGCCATACTCACGTGACTAACAACTCTTGCACGCGTACAGCCACCATGCCATACTCACGTGACTAACCATGCTTCATGTGCATCGTCCTCTAGCCCGAACGTCCCGCATGACATCCTTGACCACCAAGACCTCGATTCCTCCCTGAATCTAGTCTCGAACCTCAGTTCCTCCATGAACCTAGTTCCGATCCCGTCATCAACCACGTTCGCCCTAGAGCAACACCTGCACATGAACAAACCACAAAACAATTCCGAGCACAAATCCGCGATTTGACTCAACATTAGTCCATGCATATACTCACACGAGCATTGCATACAAACAACCCAAATTCTCAATTCAAAACCCTAACCGTGCAAAAACATGTTCACGACGAACCAAACATAGGTCCGGCGCACTTAGAGCAAAAAACCCTAGAAAAATCCTTTCACGCCGGACCAAACACCGATCCGGCGCGACTCACGATGGACCAAAAACTCGGTCCGACGTACACTTCAAACTCTCGGTTGAATGTAGAAGTTGATCCAGCGAAAAACACATTCACGACGGACTAAAGGAAATCAGTCTGACGTACATGCGAAATCAAACCTCAGAATGCCGTTCACGACAGACCAAAGAAATTGGTCCGGTGTACATGCAAAAGTCTCAGTTCAATTCAAAGCAAACATGTTCAAAAACATGTTCACGACAGACTAAAGGAAATCAGTCCGGCGTACATGCGAAATCAAACCTGAAAAAGCCATTCACGATGGACCAAAGAAATTGGTCTGATGTACATGCAAAACTTACTGTTTTTGAAGAATTTGGTCCAGCACAAAATCATTTAAACCACGTTCACGGCGGACCAAATAAAAATTGGTCCGACGTTCATGCGAAACTTTCTGGTTTGGAAATTTGGTCTGGCACAGAAGAGAAACACATGCACATGCACATTTTGCAAATTCAATTCTTAAGCCAATTTTTTAGCTCATGATTTCACAGCATATCTAACCGTAACCATCAAGATTAGATGTTGACCATTAGATCTAGAACCAACGCTGTAGATTGTGCCATGTAGCAGCTTTATTGTGTTAACTAGATCCAATCTGAACCGTTAGATCGTAGATGGAGGGCTCAGATGCGTCCACGTGGTGAGATCCGGGACATGCCACATCATGTCTAAACTGCTACGGATGGATTCAATCTTGTCCGTTCAATTCTAAATGCACGGTTAGATCTTTCCACATAGCCGGCCAACCGGATCATGCCACATAACAGGCACGGGAACTGAGGCGTCACACTGAGCCGATGCGTGGGTGACGTCAGCGGTGACGTAGTTGGTGACGTCAACAGTAGGCCCCACCCGTTAGCTGAGCCGCATGCGTGTGACGTTAGGATGATGTGGGCAGTGACATCATCCAGTCCGGGCCCACATGTCGGTCACTTGTAGGTCTTATAGACCGGGTTCATCGTATACCAGAACCGCTCCATGGACCAAGTCCATACGCCGAGGTCACATGTCGCAACCCGATTGGTCCACGTGACAGCTGACACAAGCATGACATCTACTTTGGAATTTTCAGTCGAAAGATAATTAGTTTAATTCTGTTTATTCTTTTTAATGTATTTTCAACCTTCAAATTGCTTGTTCTTGCTCATACGAACTCCGATTGAGGTGATTCTAGAGTTTAAAATTTTGTAAAATTGTTGTGAGACCTCGGATCGACTACCCGAAATCTCTTGTGTATTTCTATACTAGTCCCAGATCAACGCTAGCACACACAGTCACAGTGTTGTATCATAACCGAACAGAATGAAATAATAGCATAAATATAAAGTACCAGCCACATGGCTAATTATTACATAACGTGGTCACATGACCAAAGTTCAGCAACAACGAAAACAAATAGCAAAAAGGTAAAACTCAAACGACTCCACAGGCGACAACTAGGAGCGTGCGCTTAGCTATCTTGGTGATCCTCATCATACTCCTCGGCATGGAACTCACCTTCTCCAACTGCGTCTTGGAAATTCTCTGATGACAAAATTTGTGTAGCATGTGAGTACAAAAGTACTCAGCAAGTTTTGGAAATTATGCAACATGTGGGGCTTCCCAAGGAAGGCTTATTAGGGTTCTTTTACACAAAGCCATGTTTCATCAAACTATACGTAGTATTATTTTTCACAAAGCAAATTTTTGCAATTATTTTAACAATTGAAGTTATTTATTATTTTAGTGAAGGTTCTATCCACCATCACTAGTGTAGAGGCTCTATCCGCCACATTTTAAAAGATTAAGGTAAACCAACTCATGACTCTGTCTGTCATAATCAAAACAGGTTCCATCTACCTGATTGGCTCAATCCGCCAATAAACATCCGAGAGTTCTAACCACTCCCAGATCCCAAAACATCAATTATTTTTAAAACCAAAACCAAGTCTACCAGTATGAAAGCATTCTTTGCTTTGCCCTTGACCGTGGCATGATTATTCGAATAGTTTTACACTCTACAGAGGTGTACAACTTTACCCACAAGACATGATCGTCTCTTGTTGCCATGCAATTAACACACTTCCTTTGGTGTGCCGGCAGAGAGATCATGACAAGGTCTTTACAATGTATCCATCTAACCCAACCCACCCGCTGAGGTTTCACCGCTGTTAGGGTTCCATCTACCCAGTACAGAAGCCCTCTCTTGCACCGTGTGGAAAGTATGACTTGCCTCCATCCGGCACCCACATTCCACCAGCTAGTGAGTCTAAGTTAGGTTTCTACAAATTATTCAGCCAGGTCGTACCCATAATAGACATGTGGTTGTACAGTTATGCTTAGAATAGACAATCATAAGCGTCGATCCTTAATTGACTTGGGGCGGTACTTGCACAATGAAAACTAGTGCTCCATCCGCGCCCGTCCGACATTCCATTCTGCCCAAGTCCAAATCATTTTTTTATTTTATTTTTATTCTACAAAAACAGTAGCAAATACGTTGCTATATTTCTTTAAAACAATTTTAACCATAGTTTCAATGAAATCCCACCCATGGGTCATTTTAATCAATTTTGCAATTAAGTATAACTATCGTACTAGTCATCGTATGTCACAATATTATTTAAGCATGACATATTAGGGTGTCCTAGGGTTACAAGTAAACATGGATATCAATAACAAGGAGATGACAGCAATTCGAAAACAACTAACCATCTATATTTGACATAACATTTATAAAGATAGCAATGCATGTTATAAATCATTTTAAAACATTGGTAAAACATGGGCTCAACATGCGTCAAGGAGACATGCCTTTAGCCACGGTGAAAGTCTTGATGTCCTGGGGTTCAACGAAGGCATCGATGGCTCCGACGGGTTCTTTGGCTATGCGCAAAACGGAGCGACAAATCAATAAAATAAAATAAATAAAATCTAAAAATTATAAAAATAATACTGGCAGATAGAGGGTGATTTTAGATGAATTCACGAATTTGAATCACTCGATTCGGAGTTACGACGAAAGAGAATGAGCGTTTCGAACCTCCTGCCGGACTTGGAGAAGAAATGGCTGCCGGTGGAGCTCTGGCAATCAAATTAAAAATATGATTTTACTTGAGGTAGAGGACGCCGAGAGGGAGCTCCAGTAAAAATTTAGGGCCGAACGGAGGTCGGGAGTGACCGGGAGAGCTCGCCGAAAGTTCTGTAACACCCCGGCATCTAGTATGCCCGAATGCTACCAAACATAGGCTAAACAACACCTAAATACCACTAAGAAAGACAAATTACAGCAAAGGAGCAAATGCTAAAACCGAAAATTTCGGCAGCATCTCCTTTGTTTTAACATGTTTTGAGACAATAGCAATAACAGGCAAGTAACATAATATCATAAGATATCCAAAGAAGCAATGTAAATGGATATGGCAACAACATAAGGCAATATTATCAAGTTCGACCACTCCATAAACTATAAAGAAGCAAATACGAGACCCGACCACACAATTTAATCCATACACCAACATTCATGGCACTATTATTAAGATCATGACTCAAAATTTGGTAAATGTGACTGTTACTACGTGAAGATGTGTAGCTAATGCCCTTTCCCACATGCCGGTGTCATGGTACCTAAAAAAAACAACATAAACACAAGCGTAAGTTCATCACTCAGCAAGTATATTGCAATGGTACAAAAGAAACAATTTCATGGCTACAACAACTCACATCATCTCTATCATCTCATTCATGATCACATATCATTTTCATCATCATTATGTATGCAATGCGATGCGATGCTCATGTCTCCTTGGAAACTCATACCGGTATGGTTGAGTACACACCCGTCGGTGTGCACCCTCTCCCCCCATCCATCCCGAAGATGGAGGGTGCCTAATCCTCGCTTCCAAACACCGCGGTGGATGGAATCACGATGTAGGACTTACTCATTGGCTCTCCGGAATAGTCATAACTTTCTCACCGACCTTCCCCGGACTAGTTATGACTTTCTCACCGCCCGGGCCATGTATGCAAACATGCCAACATCATAAATGTAGGACCGAGTAGGCAACTAGAGGGGGGGGGTGAATAGATGCCGAATAAAATTCAACTATTTCTTTCGGAAAATTAAAGACCCCTAAATAGCGGAAGAATATCTAACGTAGAGATCAAAACCCTAGATTAATTAGCGAGACAAATCGAACATAAATCAAAACTAGTTCTAACAAAAGAAGAACAAATTTTCTAATCAAGAATCAAAGCAAAAAGGATAAAAGAATTGTATAATCCTTTTCTTTATTCCAAAGCCATCTTCCACATCATGACACCAAAAATCTTCTAATCTCAAAAGATTAGAAAACTCTACTCTAAACCAACTAGATAGAGCACACAAGCTCTTCTTTGTTGTAGGCACCTTTTGCTTCTTGCCCTTTTGAATTGGATTAATGGATTCTAAGCACCTAGAACCCCAATTTAAAGGACAAGAGAACATGAATCCTTTTCCTATTCTTCATTGACTTGAACACTGCTTGCTCTGGCCAACTCGTACTCGGAAACAATTCGGACGGCAACTCACGGCAGCCAGCCTCCACTCGGATTCGCTCCTGCCGACCCAAACTCCTAGCCGATGCACTCACAGCACACTCACGCAATTTGCATGCACGCACACACAATTTGCATGCACGCACACTTGCATGCACACACATGCATTCGTATGCATGCACACACACATGCATGCACACTTCACACACGCACACACCATGCATGGCATTAAATGCACACACACACATGCATTTGCCTGCAAACACTGTTTCAAAAAAAAATCGTATACACGCGTACGGCCACCTGCCACAACGCTGCAATGATCTCGACCTCACGTGCACTGTCCTCTAGTCCAAACATCTCGCATGACATCCTTGACCCTCACGACCTCAGTTCCTCCCTGAAGCTAGTCTCGGTCCCGTCATCGACCATGTTTGACCTCAAGCAACACCTGCACGTGAACAAAAACACAAAAACAATTTTCGAGCCCAAGTCCGCGACTTGACTCAAGTTAATCCATGCAACCACTCACACGAGCGCATTGCATCAAATAAAATCAACCAAAAACATAATTAAAAATCAGACCAAACTCTTTTGCAAAATCTGAATCTTTTTTAAATAAACAAACTGGTTTCACATCTTTTTCAAATAAAGAAACCAAAAAATAAATCGTTTCAAATTGGTTTCAAATCTTTTTCAAATACTGAACCAAAATCAAATCAACTCAAATCTTTTCAAATCTCTTCGAATATTCAAATACTCATCATCAAAAACACATGGATCAAAAAACAATGATCCTTCAATCTCCCCCTTGATGAGTAATTTGACAAAACACAATATAAGATTTGACAAAGGTATAGAAAAATACCAAATGAGAGTTTGAGAGAGTTTGAGACCAAAAAGATTCCAAGACCAAGTAAAGACCAAGTAAATCCAAATTCTCAAACAGTTTGAATTTCTCCTTTCTTTTTATTTTTCTTCTTCTTGACTTGCTCTCCCCCTTTTTGACAAAATAGTCATCAAGATCTCAAAACTCCCCCTTAATGAATGCAGTATCTCAAGCTTTGAAGTATATTCAAGGTATATAATCAAAGTAAAGCATTTGGAGAGTTTTTACGAGAGTTTTCATATTTTGTATCAATTTATCCAATGAGAAAGCAAATTGTGAGAATATGGAGGCTCTAACTCATAGAATAGTTGTTGCATAAGCAAATTAGAGCAAACAAGTAAAATGTCATAAACTGATTTTGCCAAAGCTAAAAAGAAATCTATCATGGGCAAAGAGAGACTTTCAAATTCACTAATGTTTGTCTCAAGCCTTTTTCAACCATTTGAATTTCCTTTTTCTCTTTTAGCAAGTTTGACAATTTTGCTTTGTGATCAACAGGGATGACAAGTAACTGCACACTAGCCCATACTTGTGTATGAGTAGGTAGTTCTTTCTTGTATCTTTCTCAGTTTAAATTGGCAAGTGGCTTCACATTGTTCTGAACTTTTGTTTAGACAAGTAGCCTTTTCTTGCATCTTTTGCATTTAAATCCCTGGCAAGGAAGCTGCACATTGTACTAAACTTGTGTTTAGCCAAGTAGCTTTTGCTTGCATCTTTTTCAACTTGCTTTTAACATTAAAACACTGATTTTGCTTGAGACTCATAATGATCATTTGAAGTCCAACAAAAAGCTCACATAGTTTCTAATCAGCTCTAGCCTTTCAACAGATGACAAGAAACTTTTAAGCCTATTTCACAAATGCAATACCATAATAATGAGCAAGAGCCAAAATATTCTCGAAAAGCATCTCAAATTAAATTATTTTAACCTTTAAGTGATAAGTAAAGCATTGAGCATTAACTTGGCTATATACACAAGAATAATCACCAAAGCTTTGTACTACATGATGCAATGTAAACAGGGGATTTTACTTGAGGTGTAAAGTCAAAATACCACTTATAAAAAAAATCACTTGTAGGAACCAAAGTCAAGTAACCCAAAAAGAGATAAACTCAAGACTCCCCCTCAAATCAACCCATGGGGATGAATGAACCCAAGTTCACCTCGTAAGAAAGCAAAACGAGAAGAATCAAGTGGTTTAGTGAAAATATCAGCAAGTTGAGCACCCGAATCAACAAATTTCAGTTCAATAGCTCCTTTTTCAACATGATCTCTAAGAAAATGAAATCTGATGTCAATGTGTCCAAGAAAGAGAATTACCCAAGAAGTGGCATGAACCAGATGTACTTTTTCTATCAATTCTACATCCTCCAAATTCAGCATCAGAGAAAGCTCTTAAACTAATGCATGAGGAAGCAGAAAGCCAAATGCCAAAATCTTAAGTACCACGGAGATACCTTAAAATCCTCTTGATAGCTTGTCGATGTGAAGCACGCGGGGAAGCTTGAAAACGAGCACACAAGCACACAGCAAACTCCAATTATCTCATCCTCAACTGCATCATCATCATCTTCATCAACAAAGATACTCTCTCCCTAAACATATGCACCTGTACCTGCACTATTTGGACTAGTGCCTTTTGCGAAAACAGAGGTGGAAGAAGCATCTTGAAAAATAACACTTTTAGCACGAGATGCACGAGTGAAGGAGGAGAACCAATTCTTATCATCGGACATGTGGCATGAGCATCCAGAATCCACTAGCCATATGTTCTCCTTCCTCGCGTGAGAAGCCTACATAGAAGCAGAAAGTGTCGATGTCTGCATCGGGGGTTAGAAATAAGATGTTTAGGAATCCAGTACTGAGACACACGACACACAACAGTAGGCACAACACGAGCATTCTTATGCACAAAGATAGATTTGTCTTTTCCCGTGTTCTTACCAACAAAAGGTGTTTGCATCACCCTAGGCACATAATGAGAAACAAAGCGTGCCTGTCTGAAATTAGACCTAGCCTTAGTTCTTTCTTTCTTTTGTTGTTTGGCTAGTCTAAAGCAGAAATTCACCAAATGACCATCTTTCCCACAATAAGTGCAATTGTACTTAACATATCGTTTGGCATTAGAAGTAACTTTTGCACTTGAAATAGTGGGAGATAGAGTGCCGCCAGATTTAATCAAAGTTCTTTTAGACTCATTATCAATTTTCACATTTTTGCTCTCAACAGGTTTAGTAGAAGCATGAGAGTTAAAACCTAAACCCTGTTTGTTGAAGCTCACTTTAGATTGATCTAAAATCATGTTCAAATTTTTCTTCCCTTTAGTGAACCTAGAAAGAGAATCTTGCAAGTAGTCAACCTTTTTAGCAAGATTTAAACAATTATCACAAGGAGTGTCAATTTTAGCTTTCTGTTTCTGGCAATTTGAACACGAGTTAATTTCATGAGTGAACATGTCATTTGTTAATTGGGTAACTCTACAATTTGCATCTTTTAATTTCAACTCAAGAATAGAACATTTATAGCAAGCAATTTGATCATGTAAACTATCAGTAGAGCAACCAATATTTTTCACAAGTTTTTCATTTTTCAATTGTTCGGCATAAACTTGTTCTAGTTTAATCACATGTTCCTCTTTTAGTGACTTAATTTCAAATTTGAGATCTAAGCAAGTATCACAAATATTTTTAGAATTTGAATTTCTAAGATCAAAGTTTTCAGATTTTAGCATGGATAGATCTTTTTCTAAGCTTTTATTTTTGAGTGAAGATTTTCTTAAAGATTTTCTCAATTTGACTAAAACTTCACAAAGCTCATCATACGAAGGCATTACCTCATCACCGTCCGGAGGTCTGTCGTTGTCACTAGAATCACTAGTGTTCCTTTGCCATGAAGCATAGTCCGGTGAGATCCTTCTCATTCAGCTTCGTTTGCTTCGCTTCCTTCTCATCTTCGGTTGTGTCATCAATGTCGCTTAAGTCTAAGCGACCAATTGCCTCAAGACTTTGTTGAGCATCTTCTTTGTCCGTTGTTTATTTTTATCCTTGCTCTCTCTTGGCCGGAAGGACTTGGAGGAGTTGCTTTGCTCCTTCTCCTCTCTATCTTTGTTCTTGAAAGCTTAGCACGGATGTGCCCCGCCTTGCCGCAGCTTGTAGCAAAGTGGATGGAGGCTCCTCTTCTCTCCCTTGATCTCATGTACTGCATTGACACGCTTGGAAAGAAGAGCAAGTGTATCTTCTGGTATTTGATCTAGCTGTTCATCATTAAGAGCACTCAAGGCAGAAATGGAATATGATGATGAAGAACTAGTAGCATTATCACATGAAGAAGAATTTGCATTAAGAGCCAAAGAGTTATCATTGGATGTTCTGGAAACAATGTCTATTTCAAAAGTCTTGAGACTAGAATAAAGTTTATCCAATGTCATTTCACTCATCTTGTGAGCCTCCCTAAAAGCAGTTACTTTCATTTGCCAGATTTTAAGATCAAGAGAAGATAAGAAATGTCTAGCATTTTCAGAGTCAGTGTATTGTACATCAACAGCTCTAAGATTGTTTAAGATTCTATTAAAGCGAGCAAAACAATCATCTAATGATTCTCCAGAGTTCATTTCAAATCTAGTGTATTCCTTTTTAAATTGATCTTGCCTAGCCTCTTTGACAGTCGATTGCCTTCATGATAATCTTGAAGAGATTTCCAAATTTCATGAGCAGTGAGTAAATGACAGACTCTATCGAATTCTTTTCTAGCAAGTCCTTGAAGCAATATGTTTCTAGCTCTATTATTATTTTCAACATCTTTTTCAAACTCGATTTTATCAATATCATCATTTGAAGGAAGCTTGTATGGAATCTTTACCTTGCGCCAAATAGCGTTACCTTGAGCTTGAAGATATGCAGTCATCCGGATCCGCCAGTGGGGGAAGTCTGTGCCATCGAAGATCGGCGGTTTGTTCGAGTATTTCTCTGTTGCCATAACTTACCGTTTTACTAATCACCTGTTAAGATGGATTAGTAGAGCCTCGCTCTGATACCACTTGTAGGACCGAGTAGGCAACTAGAGGGGGGGGTGAATAGATGCCGAATAAAATTCAACTATTTCTTTCGGAAAATTAAAGACCCCTAAATAGCGAAAGAATATCTAATATCGTAGAGATCAAAACCCTAGATTAATTAGCGAGACAAATCGAACATAAATCAAAACTAGTTCTAACAAAAGAAGAACAAATTTTCTAATCAAGAATCAAAGCAAAAAGGATAAAAGAATTGTATAATCCTTTTCTTTATTCCAAAGCCATCTTCCACATGATGACACCAAAAATCTTCTAATCTCAAAAGATTAGAAAACTCTACTCTAAACCAACTAGATAGAGCACACAAGCTCTTCTTTGTTGTAGGCACCTTTTGCTTCTTGCCCTTTTGAATTGGATTAATGGATTCTAAGCACCTAGAACCCCTATTTAAAGGACAAGAGAACAGGAATCCTTTTCCTATTCTTCATTGACTTGAACACTGCTTGCTCTGGCCAACTCGTACTCGGAAACAATTCGGACGACAACTCACGGCAGCCAGCCTCCACTCGGATTCGCTCCTGCCGACCCAAACTCCTAGCCGATGCACTCACAGCACACTCACGCAATTTGCATGCACGCACACACAATTTGCATGCACACACACTTGCATGCACACACATGCATTCGTATGCATGCACACACACATGCATGCACACTTCACACACGCACACACCATGCATGGCATTAAATGCACACACACACATGCATTTGCCTGCATACAATGTTTCAAAAAAAATTCGTATACACGCGTACGGCCACATGCCACTACGCTGCAACGATCTCGACCTCACGTGCACTGTCCTCTAGTCCAAACATCTCGCATGACATCCTTGACCCTCACGACCTCAGTTCCTCCCTGAAGCTAGTCTCGGTCCCGTCATCGACCATGTTTGACCTCAAGCAACACCTGCACGTGAACAAAAACACAAAAACAATTTCCGAGCCCAAGTCCGCGACTTGACTCAAGTTAATCCATGCAACCACTCACACGACCGCATTGCATCAAATAAAATCAACCAAAAACATAATTAAAAATCAGACCAAACTCTTTTGCAAAATCTGAATCTTTTTTTAAAATAAACAAACTGGTTTCACATCTTTTTCAAATAAAGAAACCAAAAAATAAATTGTTTCAAATTGGTTTCAAATCTTTTTCAAATACTGAACCAAAATCAAATCTTTTCAAATCTCTTCGAATATTCAAATACTCATCATCAAAAACACATGGATCAAAAAACAATGATCCTTCAATAAATAACTTGTACATTAACACATGGCATCATAACATAATAAGAATATTCATCATATCATTGGCAATCATTAAGGCATGGCACGTGAACATATCATATAGTCAATTTCAATCTCAACCAATCTAGCAAACTATAACCCGCTACCCATTCCAATACACTTGCCTCAACCACGGGCGACGGATTGGCGAGAAGTAGAAGGCACTCCTGGGGTCACACCACCTGCACATAGGTACCACACACTCACAATCATGTCCACAAAACAGTACGCAAACCCTCTTCTACCCCGACATCGCAAACTACTCGCAAAACCCAAAAACAGAGGTTCTATCCCGTCGGGACATCAGCCTTCCAAAAGGCATAACTCGGGTTCTAAGACTCCGAATCGAATAAACGAGTACATCCTCGCGTAGCTTAGGAAATTTCCTAACATTTTCTAAGTATATGGAAAAGCTGATTCGGATTCTAAAGTAGTTTAATCTACAAAATACCGTGATCTGTTCCAATCACGTCACATATTTTAATACGTTCGATAAAACTAGCATAACTTTCAAACGGCTGGGAGGAATTGGACGTTCTTTATACCCATTGAAAGGTATTGAAATTACCTACAACTGCTTCAACAGGCAGACGACCAAATTCCGAATCTAAATTGGCGAAAACCCAAGCCCTAAGTCGACTGCTCATGCTGCCCGAAACAGAGAACGTGGTAAACTCTAGATTTCATCTAATCTACCAAATTACAGCACCACCAATTGATCTAAAAACATGATATTAACCCTTAGAACAGATCCTTGACCAACCCCAAGGATCCCCATGGCCATACCTTCGCCCGACGAACGAAAAACCAATAGATCTCCTCCCGGTTCGCGCGATCTCCTTCCTCGCTCCAAATCCACCGGATCTCCTCGTCGCGGAGCGCTCCAATGGACGGATCTTCGAGGTGTTGAGGTAGAGAACTCCCCTAGGGGAAGCAAGGGAGGTGGAGAGGGGAGGAGAGGGGTGGTGGTGCCATGGGGGAAGATGGAGAGGAAGGGGAAGGGTGGAGGCGCATGGGGGGGCTAGGGGGTGGCGGCTAGGGTTGGGAGAGGGAGTGGGGGCGCACCATGGGGTGGGGGCCAGATTTGGCTGCCCAAAAGTCCCCCCCTTGGGCCCAAACCCTTCCACCGGAGGCCCAACTCAACCCCCAAGGCCCAAAGTCCCCCGGAGAGGCCCAAACACCCGAAAACGGCCCAAAAACACGCTATAAACGGCATAACATAAAATTTTAACCTCCATTTTCACATTTTATAAAGTTTTTGACCTCAGCATTCACATTTTATAAGATACGACACTCCGTGGTGTCACATTCTCCCCCCTTCAATAGGATTTGACCTCGAATCCAAGATACACCAATACTCAACCCAGCAAAGCAAAAGATAGCTAGGTTTCACATCTCATACCTGAGGCGAAAAGCTTAGGGTACTTCTCGCGCATGCGAGACTCCAGTTCCTAAACCGCTTCTCTCTCTAACTAAAGCCACTGGAACTACACTGATCGAGACCCGATGGTAAAATGCTTAGGCTCGAAGACCCACAGTTCTAACGATAACCCACGATCAACCTCTTGCAAGAACTTTACTCAACATTGAAACCCAAAGCACCCATACAAGGCCTCGGCATGACCCAAGCGATAGGATAAAATCCCAAACAGACTACCTAAAGGAAACGGTCTCACACTCCTCCTTCGATACATCCCTTGGCACTAAAGTGCCCGATCCCTTTAACCAAAGCCACTCTCCAGAAGGACATGGTACCAACTTCTAGATCCATCTTCCGCTCCCACGCACAACAGTGATTCACGTCTCAACCTCTCAACTGTGGTTCGTTGTATTCGCGACGACGCAAACCAAGTGAGACACAACACTCTAAGATTACTAACTGCTTGAACCATCGGGGTTACATTCTGATCTTTTACAACAAGACCAACACCCACCCCACTACCACCGAAAGGAGAAGCCTACGTTATGACCAGGGTTCTGAAAACCCGCAAATTCAACAACAACCGAACATTCCTCTTCGGTTGGCACAACACGCTCAAAGATCGGCGACAAAAGATCCAATACTGTTCAAAAACAGAAAGCAATTACTAGCAACCACCAAGTGGTCCACTAATAATTTGATCAACCCTATCGAGGAACACCTCAATGACAATTCTCCAAGAAAATTTGAATTGGGTCATACCCAACCTTCCTTTACTCTTCACTTCCAAACTAGTTACGATCAACCACTAGCAACGCCTAATATCTTAGGTCATTACCAACCCACACTAAATTTTCCTTTCTTAGAAGGTCTCGCCCTCGCATTCTTCCTTTCAAAGAATCAGAACAAAGGGTACAATTATTGAGTAAGCTCAACCAAAACCCATGAACCCAAAATGATCCACATACAACAACTCGAACTCCAAAGCGCTAAAAGCCACTTTTGGAAAGAATCCGGCAATAACCAAAGAGTACTCATTTTATTTTTCCTAAGCCAAGATGCAAAGAAAGTTCAGATCTCTGACACCACAACCAACATACCAGAAGATATTCATTCTTACTTCTCGTACTAGAAGGCAATTGAAATCTCGATTCAGGACATGCATGCAGCTTTCCAAGAGCACTCCGGATTAGTCATATATCCATATATGACTTTCTCTCCGACCTGGCTCAACGACTCTTTTATCATTTAACATCTATAAACGATGTCATGATTACTTTTCACCATTCATTCATCATGTAACAACACTACCGAATAGTCATTCACAAGACGACTTCTTCCTCTGTATCACATGAATAAAACGCGAATAACATCGAGGATTGCGCTAATTCATATAAACTATGACGGCAGCATAGTTAACAGCAAAACACCACGCACGTTATGCAAATAAATCCAACTCCAGTCAAAAAGAGTTACAAATTAAATCTCAAGAGTTTCCAACACAACCCACTATGTCCATCTGCTTCCGTTAAAATTTATTCCAAAGATAATTCAGGGTGAACGCGAAGGAGCGCGATCCACTCAAAAACTTTTGGGTGTAAATCCATACTCATAACACAAATTAAACAAAATAGCCAAAACCAAAGATTGGCACCAATAGCTACGGGTTTTAGGGAAACTCGGAAACACAACACAAGGAATACCTTGACCGAAGGCATTCAACCAAAATGGCAAACAACCACACCTGTTGAAAGGGTTTTAAACACCACCAAAGATGAATCCCACCATAACTTGTATTCCACTACACTTACCATTTAAGCATTCAAAAATCACTATTTACTCATCAAGAGAGTCCAACCGGATTTAACAAAATTTACATAACAATTTCTTTCTCTAGTTACCATTCGCAGCACTTTTAATTAAGGTTTAAGATGCTTATCACAGACACCCAACCAAGACTACATTGACATGATCCCCACGGATCACCAAATCATATAACAACATATTCTATATTTCAAACATAGCACTTCAACAGCTACTTGAGCATGGTCAACCTATAAATTTTATACTATCCACACGTCAAAATCTTGACAATTGAAACTTGTTCAATCAATAAAATGACTTCAACAAATAAGTAATATCTCTACAAGATAAAATTCGTAAATAGGATTCTAAGATATGCATTCATTAAGATTAAAATCTTACATCATGTTAATTATCCATGGTCCACTCCATCACAACATGTTACAATAACCTCCATTTTTAACAAGGATTTTTCAACAATTAATCTAAGCAATTACCACCACTACTAAGTCATCAATATCAATAATTTGCATAATCATCAATCAACAACATTACCTTTAGCTACCCTATACATCGGTTATAACAAAATTACCACCACACAACATACTCCAACTATTTAAAAATAGATTGAATACTAGCATTAACACTGCCCTTAACAACATCATTAACAATAAGTCTTATGTCTTCTCAATTGATATCAATACCAGCATTGTAGAGACACAACTGCATACTTCCAAATATACTAGTAGGTTGCAACAACATAAATAGCAACTCTAATCAACTTCCAAATTAAAGCCACTAGTCAACATGATTAAATTTCTCTATTAACCCGTTAGATTAGAATATCTTTAAACAATCGGCAAGGTTTCTTTAACAGTATCATTAATTTACATCATCTTAATGTCTAACTATGCATCAAGGTTTAAAATTTTAACATTAACAAGGATCATAAGCACTTTTAAAGCAAGGCAACATATTCTAAGCATGTACATTAACCCATTTAATCATTCTCGCTACAGAGTAAACTACAACACTAGTAGTCTATTTATTCTCAAGCTAGAGATAACAACTGCATTGAATTGTTTAAACTCACAAATTAACTTAACAATACGTCATCCCATAAACCACATTGGTACATGCTACATAACATGTTAAACAACAATTCTTACTAGGGATAAACGATTTCAGTCAAAAGACTACGTACTTTGTTTGCAGCATTTTAGTTTTAGAACTCATCCCAAATTCATAAGGAAACTTGACTCTCAAAATTGCAATGAGACAAACCCAAACTTGGTCATGCAAAAGGAATTCTCCAAAACACTTTTCAATCTCAAGGACTCCCATAGAGGAAAATGGTTGAAAGACAATTTTCTCGAAAGGGAACCAAGCGATCAAGTAATCCTTTTCAAATAAAACCTTAACACCAAACCCCAACCTTTCATGAAACAAGAAGGGTTTTCAAAGATGATTTCTTAAACCAAGAAATGACGAAATCAAACACCACCTACTCCTACAAAGCCACAGGACTTCAGCCCCGACAACTGTGTCCGGCATAATGCCGCAATAACTCTTTTGACCTCGAAGAAAGACAAACACAGGAATAGATTGAATGCTTCTCCCCCATAAAGCAATCAACAAACTACGCATCAAAGCTGGAAAGGCGACCAAAAGAAGCGCAACACTAGACTCTTCTTCTTCGCCTTCAACCAAGGAAGACAAAACCACACACCGCATACGGAACAATCCGCGAAAAATCCAATGCCAAACACTTTTCTTTTGGTTTCACCAACTAAAACCAAGAAAACCAACCAAGATCGACCACGTAAGCGATAAAGAAGATCCAAGAAATCCACCACCAATCTCTTCTATTTGTCTCCAAATAACTACCCGATCTACGATAGAAAAGGTAAGCACTCTTTCCCCACAAGGGGTTAATAGTTCTTCGGTGATGGCTTTAACCGGCCATACCGTCAAACCACACCCTTACTATGAACAAAAAGAGGTGACCGAAACCCTTCGGCACCAAAACCCCACTTTATCACCACAACAAGCACAATTGAATCATTTATCTCATAGACATAGCAACATGCATTATCAAATGAAGCATTCAACATCAAAGCTTAAATACAACATTTAAGCGTAAAGAAACGATACCCATACCCTTTCCTACTATGCATCCATGTGTGTCAAATTTTAGATTAGTTATTCCACTTTTGCAAGTTTTAATGTTGCTATCCTATGACAAAATTTTAGTTAAAACCTAAGCCATGTTTCTAAGTTATTCCACATCTCATTTTAGTTGTACCCTATAGCATGGCACTAAAAAATACGCATTCCAAGGACCTACACCGCCTCGATACTAATCAGAATAACACCCCGGCATCTAGTATGCCTAAATGCTACCAAACATAGGCTAAACAACACCTAAATACCACTAATAAAGACAAATTATAGCAAAGGAGCAAATGCTAAAACCGAAAATTTCGGCAGCATCTCCTTTGTTTTAACATGTTTTGAGACAATAGCAATAACAGGCAAGTAACATAATATCATAAGATATCCAAAGAAGCAATGTAAATGGATATGGCAACAACATAAGGCAATATTATCAAGTTCAACCACTCCATAAACTATAACGAAGCAAATACGGGACTTGACCACACAATTTAATCCATACACCAACATTCATGGCACTATTATTAAGATCATGACTCAAAATTTGGTAAATGTGTCTGTTACTACGTGAATATGTGTAGCTAATGCCCTTTCCCACATGCCGGTTTCATGGTACCTAAAAAACAACAACATAAACACAAGCGTAAGTTCATCACTCAGCAAGTATATTGCAATGGTACAAAATAAACAATTTCATGGCTACAACAACTCACATCATGTCTATCATATCATTCATGATCACATATCATTTTCATCATCATTATGTATGCAATGCGATGCGATGCTCATGTCTCCTTGGAAACTCATACCGGTATGGTTGAGTACACACCCGTCGGTGTGCACCCTCTCCCCCCTTCCATCCCGAAGATGGAGGGTGCCTACTCCTCGCTTCCAAACACCGCGGTGGATGGAATCACGATGTAGGACTTACTCATTGGCTCTCCGGAATAGTCATAACTTTCTCACCGACCTTCCCCGGACTAGTTATGACTTTCTCACTGCCCGGGCCATGTATCATGCCATGTATCCAAACATGCCAACATCATAAATAACTTGTACATTAACACATGGCATCATAACATAATAAGAATATTCATCATATCATTGGCAATCATTAAGGCTTGGCATGTGAACATATCATATAGTCAATTTCAATCTCAACCAATTTAGCAAACTATAACCCGCTACCCATTCCAATACACTTGCCTCAACCACGGGCGACGGATTGGCGAGAAGTAGAAGGCACTTGTAACACCCCGGCATTTAATATGCCCGAATGCTACCAAACATAAGCTAAACAACAACTAAATATCACATTTAAACATAAATTCCAGCAAAGGTACATATGCTAAAAACCGACATTTCGGCAGCATCTCCTTTGTTTTTCCATGAATTAACACAATATCAATATCATGGCAAGATATATCATAGCACACGACATCTAAAACATCAACATAAATGGATGTATCATCAAACTACGCCAATAATACCACGCTCAACCACTTCATAAACTATAACGAAGCAAATAAGGGATCACAAGCATGCTAGATTAAACCATACATTAACTTTATGGCACAACTCTTAAAATCATGTCTCCAAGTGATTAATCATAGACTATGATGGTGGAGCTACGTGTAGAAGTGTAGCTAAACCCCTTTTCCCGCATGCCGATCTCAAAGTACCTAAAAACAACATAAAACACAAGCGTGAGTTCGAAACTCAGCAAGCATATTGTAATGGACAACAATAACAATATCATAGAAAATAACATCTCACATCATGTATATCATCTCAATCATGAACACTTTAACAAAATCATCATCATTGTGTATGCAATGCAATGCAATGCTCATATCTCCTTGGAAACTCATACTGGTATGGTTGAGTACACACCCGCTTGTGCACCCTCTCCCCCCTTCCATCCCGAAGATGGAGGGTGCCTACTCCTCGCTTCCACAACCCACGGTAGATGGAATCACGATGTAGGACTTACTCTATTGGCTCTCCGGATTAGTCATAACTTTCTCACCGACCTTCCCGGATTAGTTAATGACTTTCTCACCGCCCGGGCCATGTAACATGTCATGAATGCAAGCATGCCAACATCATATAAAACTCATATTTTAACACATGGCGTCATAACATCTTAAACATGATCATCATATCATAGCAATCATTAACACATGGCAAGTGGACATATATCATGTAAACAATTCCATCTAATCTCAACATGCAACCTACAACTCGCTATCCATCACAACACACTTGCCTCAACCACGTGCAACGGATTGGCGGGAAGTAGAAGGCACTCCCGGGGTCACACCTCCTGCACAGGGGTATCACACAATCACAATCATAACCACAAAACAGTACGCAAACCCCCATCTAACCCGACATTGCTCCCTACTCGCAAAACCTAAAACAGAGGTTCTGTCCCGTCGGGACAGCAGCCTTGCAAAAGGCATAACTTGAGTTCTGGGACTCCGAATGAATTAAACGAGTACACCCTCGCGTAGCTTAGGAAATTTCCCAACTTTCTCTAGGTATATGGAAAGTCTGATTCGGCCTCTAAAGTTGTTTAAACTACAGATTACCGAGATCTGTTCCAATCGCGTCACAGATTTTAACACGCTCGGTAAAACAGTCATAACTTTCAAACGGCTGGGCTGAATTTCAATTTATTTATATGCACGGAAAGATAATGAAATTATCTACAACTTCTTAAAAGTCCGTACAGTCAGATTCGAAATATAAATTGGTGAAAACGCGAACCCTAGCTCGACTGCTCAATCTGCCCGAAAACAGAAACGTGGCAACATCTAGATCTAACCCAAATTACTCAAATCCAGCGCCTCCAATTGATCTAAAAACTTGATAAACTCGGTGGTGTGCAATGGGGAGCAATGGGGGTGCCATGGGGGCAAGAGATGGGGCGGCTAGGAGGTGGAGGGAGGAGGAAGGGTGGCGGCTAGGGTTAGGGGCGCATGGGGCAGGGGTGGACGCCCCAAGGGCTGGTGGGGAGCCCTTTTACCAGCCCCCACACCCAAACCTAGTCCGTTACGGAGACCTACTCCATCCCACCAAAACCCACCAAGGCCCAAACTCCCCCGGGAAGGCCCAAAACCCCGGAAATGGCCCGGAAACGGCCCAGAAAAGATATTAACCTCCATATCCTATAGTTTTAACTTTAATTCCACATCTCATATTGTTATTAACCTTATCATGCACGTTAAATAAGGTTACGACAGTCCGTGGCGACATAACACTTCAACCGGCCCAAAAACGCGAGAAAACCCTAAGCCGAAAGGTTTTATTCTCTAGTTTCACCTTCTATAACGTCACACCAAACCATAGTGTCACATTGTTCCCCCCTTCAACAGGATTCGACCTCGAATCCGAAGGATGCCAAAAACAACAACAAAGTCCCTGAGGGACAAAAGACTTCCTTACAACATAAAACATTCACACAAAGACTCAAACCGGAACAAACGACAAACGAGTTCTCAAAACCAACCCTTGGCGAGGAAATGTTGATTTAGCTCAACAAAGTGCAACCTCGCACGGTTCCTCCTTCACCCCAATTGCCAAAAAGACCACGAAAGAACACGGTCTCACACTCCTCATTCGATACATTCCTTGGCACTAAAGTGCCTGATCCCTTTAGCAATGCTACTTTCCAGAAGAACACGGCTTCAACCGCTAGAACCCTCTTCAGCTCCCATGCACAAAAGTGTTTTTCACACATCAACCTCTCTACTATGGTTCGCCGTAATCAAGACGACGCAAGCCAAGAGAGACACTACACTCCAAGACAACCCACTGTTTGAACAACGGGGTTTAAAACCATGCAAAAGATTCATCTTTTACAAAAGACCAATACCCACCGCTAACATCAAAAGGGAAAGCTTTCTTTAAAACCAAAGTTCTTAAAACCCGCAAGAAGAACAAGAATAACCGAACAAAATGCTACGGTTGACTCCACTCGCTCATAGATCGACAAAAGATCCAATACACTTCGAAAAGGAAAAGCAATTACTAGCAACCACCAAGTGGTCCACTAGTACTTAATCAACCCTATCGAGGAACACATCAACAGCACAATTCTCCAAGAAGGTTTGAATTGAGTCAACCTCAACCTTCCTTTACTCCCCACCTTTAAACCATTTACGATCCACTACTAACAACACCTAATGCTTAGGTCGATAACAACCCCTACTGGATTTCTCATCCAAGCGGGTCTTGCCCTCAAGCTTTCCACCCAAGGACTAAAACAAGGACACAACGATTGGATAAACTCAACCACAAACCATGAACCCAATTGGTCCCCATGCTTAACCTTGAATCCAATGCACTACAATCACTTTGGAAAGGATTCGACAACAACCAAAGAGCATTCAGTTTAACTTTCTAAACCAAGATGCAAAGGAAACACAAATCCCCTTCATCACAACCAACATACCAGAAATTCTTTATTCTTTCTTTTCATACTAGAAAGAAATGGACATCTCGATTCATAACATGAATGCAAACTTTTCAAGAGCACTCCGGATTAGTCATGTATCCATATATGACTTTCTCACCGACCTGGCTCAACGACTCCTTTATCATTAAACATCGATAAACGCGTTGACATGTTTTCCTTTCCACCATTCATTCATCATGGAACAGCCAAGATCGATTAGTCATTCACCAAACGACTTATTAGGTATCAAAGAATTGAAACACCATTAACATCGAAGGTTGCAGAAATTCATATAGACCATGACTGCAAACTGTTAGCAGGAAAAGACCACGTCATAACAGAACCCTCCATTACTTGAAAGCTAAACTTGCAAAACCTCGCATTTTAACCGAAATCAGCATTTTGGAAAAGAACATCGACTCCAAAGTCAAGCATCTGCACACACAACTGCCACAAACTTTCTCAAAGAGAAAGGGAAACTCATAGCACAAACTAAACAAGTTAGCCAAAACCAAATATTTGCACCAATTTCTACGAGTTTTAGGGAAACTCTGAAACACAGCATATGGAACACCTTGACCGAAAACCCTTCAACCAAAATGGTAAGCAACCAAACCAGTCCAAAAGCTTTTAAACACAAGCTCAGCATAAAAAGAACCATCTCTAGAACTCCACTACGCTTTCCATTAAAAGACTTCAATAATTACTATCTACTTCCTGAGAAGCCCCAACACAAATAAATCAGAAACTTCACAACAAATTCTTCCTCTAGTTACCAATCCCAACACTTTTAATTAGGGTTTAAGGTGCTTATCGAAAAAGGCACCCAACCAAAACTATATTGACATGACCCTCACGGGTCACCGAATCATAATACATCTTATTCCAAGTTGGAAACATAGTATTTCAATAAATCTTTCAGCAAGATCAGCATATAAATTTCATGCCACCTATATATTCACATCTCGATAACCGAACCTTATTCAGTTAACCAACGACTTCGACATGTAAATATTATCTCTACAAGACAAAGTTCATAACTAGGATTCCAAGGCATACATTCATTAAGGATGAAATTGTACATCATGTTAATTATCCAAAGCTCACTCCATCGCAACATGTTAAAATTTTCCTCTATTTTAACCATGGTTTTCCAACGAATAATCTAAACAGTTACCACAACTACTTAGTCATCAATAACAACAAATGGGCATAATCATCAACCAACAACATTACTTTTAGCTACCCTATACATAGGTGATAACAAAATTACCACCACACAACATACTCCCACTATTTAAAATAGACTGAATACTAGCATTAACACTACCATTAACAACATCATTAACAATAAGTCTTATGTCTTCTCCATTGATATCAATACTAGCATTGTAGCGACACAACTGCATACTTCCAAAGATACTAGTAGTTTGCAACAACATAAATAGCAACTCTAATCAACATCCAAATTAAAGTCACTAGTCAAAACGATTAAATTTCTCTATTAATCCATTAGATTAGAACATCTTTAACAACCAGAAAACTTTATTATACAATAAAAGCAATCTACAACAACTTAATGTTTTAACTAAGCATCAAAGTTTAAACTTTTAACATTAACAAGGATCATAAGCACTTTTAAAGCAAGGCAACAGATTCTAAGCATGTACATTAACACATTTAATCATTCTCGCTAAGAGTAAATCGCAACACTAGTAGTCTATTTATTCTCAAGCTAGAGATATTAATCACATTGAATTGATTCAACTCAAAATTTAACTTAGCAACACATCAATCCATAAACCACATTGTTACCTACTACATAACATGCTAAACATCAATTCTTACTAGGGACAAACGATTTCAGTCAAAAGACTACTTTGTTTACAAAGATTTTAGTTTTAAAACTCATCCCAAATTCATAAGGAAAATTTGACTCTCAAAATTGCGATGAGACAAACCCAAACTTGGTCATGCAAAGGAATTCTCCAAAACACTTTTTAAATCTCAAAGACTCCTCTTTGGAGGGAACCAATCGATCAAATATACCTTTGCAAATAAACCCTAACTCCAAACTTTCACAAAATAGAAAGGGTTCTTCAAAGATGATTTTCTTAAACCAAAGAAAATAACGAATCAAACACCACTTACTTCTACAAAGACACGTAACTTCAGCCCCGACAGCCAGTGCAGCATAACTCCGCAATAACTCCGTTAACCTCGGAGAAAGACAAACACAGGATAAATTTGAATGCTTCTTCCCATAAAGCCATCAACAAACTAATCATTAAAATCGAAAGGCGCCCAAAAGATGCGCAACACTAGACTCCTCTTCTTCGTCTTCAACCAAGGAAGACAAAACCACACACCGCATAATGGAACGATCCGCAAAAACCCAACATTTTTCATTTGATTCAAATCAACTAAAGCCAAGAAAAGCAACTAAAATCGACCGTCGAGCGGCAAAGAACGTACGAAGGAATCCACCACCAAACTCTTCTATTTGACTCCAGTCAACTACCCAATCTACAACAGAGAGGGTAAGCACTCTTCTCCTACAGGGGTTAATAGTTCTTCGGTGATGGCGCTAACCGGCCATACCGTCAAACCTCGCCCTTACTATGAACAAAAAGAGGTGACCGAAACCCTTCGGTACCACAATTCCACTCTATCACAACAACAAGAGCAATTCAGTCATTTATCTCATAGACATAGCAACATGCTTTATCAAAGGAAGCATTCAATATCATAGCTTAAATACAACATTTAAGCATAAAGAAACGATACCCATACCCTTTCCTACTGTGCATCCATTGTGTGTCAAATTTTAGATTAGTTATACCACTTTTGCAAGTTTTAATGTTGCTATCCTATAACAAAATTTTAATTAAGACCTAAGCCATGTTTCTAAGTTATTCCATATCATATTTTAGTTTTTCCTTATAGCATGACACTAAAAATTCACATTCCAAGGACCTACAGCCCGCTCTGATACCAACTGTAACACCCCGGCATTTAATATGCCCGAATGTTACCAAACATAAGCTAAACAACAACTAAATATCACATTTAAACATAAATTCCAGCAAAGGTACATATGCTAAAAACCGATATTTCGGCAGCATCTCCTTTGTTCTTCCATGAATTAACACAATATCAATATCATGGCAAGATATATCATAGCACACGACATCTAAAACATCAACATAAATGGATGTATCATCAAACTACGCCAATAATACCACGCTCAACCACTTCATAAACTATAACGAAGCAAATAAGGGATCACAAGCATGCTAGATTAAACCATACATTAACTTTATGGCAAACCTCTTAAAATCATGTCTCCAAGTGATTAATCATAGATTATGATGGTGGAGCTACGTGTAGAAGTGTAGCCAAACCCCTTTTTCCCGCATGCCGATCTCAAAGTACCTAAAAACAACATAAAACACAAGCGTGAGTTCGAAACTCAGCAAGCATATTGTAATGGACAACAATAACAATATCATAGAAAATAACATCTCACATCATGTATATCATCTCAATCATGAACACTTTAACAAAATCATCATCATTGTGTATGCAATGCAATGCAATGCTCATATCTCCTTGGAAACTCATACAGGTATGGTTGAGTACACACCCGTCGGTGTGCACCCTCTCCCCCCTTCCATCCCGAAGATGGAGGGTGCCTACTCCTCGCTTCCACAACCCACGGTAGATGGAATCACGATGTAGGACTTACTCTATTGGCTCTCCGGATTAGTCATAACTTTCTCACCGACCTTCCCGGATTAGTTAATGACTTTCTCACCGCCCGGGCCATGTAACATGTCATGAATGCAAGCATGCCAACATCATATAAAACTCATATTTTAACACATCGCGTCATAACATCTTAAACATGATCATCATATCATAGCAATCATTAACACATGGCAAGTGGACATATATCATGTAAACAATTCCATCTAATCTCAACATGCAACCTACAACTCGCTATCCATCACAACACACTTGCCTCAACCACGTGCAACGGATTGGCGGGAAGTAGAAGGCACTCCCGGGGTCACACCTCCTGCACAGGGGTATCACACAATCACAATCATAACCACAAAATAGTACGCAAACCCCCATTTAACCCGACATTGCTCCCTACTCGCAAAACCTAAAACAGAGGTTCTGTCCCGTCGGGACAGCAGCCTTGCAAAAGGCATAACTTGAGTTCTGGGACTCCGAATGAATTAAACGAGTACACCCTCGCGTAGCTTAGGAAATTTCCCAACTTTCTCTAGGTATATGGAAAGTCTAATTCGGCCTCTAAAGTTGTTTAATCTACAGATTACCGAGATCTGTTCCAATCGCGTCACAGATTTTAACACGCTCGGTAAAACAGTCATAACTTTCAAACGGCTGGGCGTAATTTCAATTTTTTTATATGCACGGAAAGATAATGAAATTATCTACAACTTCTTAAAAGTCCGTACAGTCAGATTCGAAATATAAATTGGTTAAAACGCGAACCCTAGCTCGACTGCTCAATCTGCCGGAAAACAGAAACGTGGCAACATCTAGATCTAACCCAAATTACTCAAATCCAGCGCCTCCAATTGATCTAAAAACTTGATAAACTCGGTGGTGTGCAATGGGGAGCAATGGGGGCGCCATGGGGGCAAGAGATGGGGCGGCTAGGATGTGGAGGGAGGAGGAAGGGTGGCGGCTAGGGTTAGGGGCGCATGGGGCAGGGGTGGACGCCCCAAGGGCTGGTGGGGAGCCCTTTTACCAGCCCCCACACCCAAACCTAGTCCGTTACGGAGACCTACTCCATCCTACCAAAGCCCACCAAGGCCCAAACTCCCCCGGGAAGGCCCAAAACCCCGGAAACGGCCCGAAAAAGCTATTAACCTCCATATCCTATAGTTTTAACCTTAATTCCACATCTCATAATGTTATTAACCTTATCATGCATGTTAAATAAGGTTACGACAATCCGTGGCGACATAACACTTCAACCGGCCCAAAAACGAGAGAAAACCCTACGCCGAAAGGTTTTATTCTCTAGTTTCACCTTCTATAACGTCACACCAAACCATAGTGTCACAGCACTCTCGGGGTCACACCACCTGCACATAGGTACCACACACTCACAATCATGTCCACAAAACAGTACGCAAACCCTCTTCTACCCCGACATCGCAAACTACTCGCAAAACCTAAAAACAGAGGTTCTGTCCCGTCGGGACAGTAGCCTTCCAAAAGGCATAACTCGGGTTCTAAAACTCCGAATCGAATAAACGAGTACATCCTCACGTAGCTTAGGAAATTTCCTAACTTTTTCTAAGTATATGGAAAAGCTGATTCGGATTCTAAAGTTGTTTAATCTACAAAATACCGTGATCTGTTCCAATCACATCACAGATTTTAATACGTTCGGTAAAACTAGCATAACTTTCAAACGGCTGGGCAGAATTGGACATTCTTTATACCCACTGAAAGGTATTGAAATTACCTACAACTTATTCAACAGGTGTACGACCAAATTATGACTCTAAATCGGCGAAAACCCAAGCCCTAGGTCGACTGCTCATGCTGTCGGAAACAGAGAACGTGGTAAACTCTAGATTTCATCTAATCTACCCAATTACCGCACCACCAATTGATCTAAAAACATGATATTAACCCTTAGAACCAATCCTAGACCAACCCCAAGGATCCCCATGGCCATACCTTCGCCCGACGAACGAAAAACCAATAGATCTCCTCCCGGTTCGCGCGATCTCCTTCCTCGCTCCGAATCCACCGGATCTCCTCGTCACGGAGCGCTCCAATGGACGGATCTTCGACGTGTTGAGGTGGAGAACTCCCCTAGGGGCAGCAAGGGAGGTGGAGAGGGGAGGAGAGGGGTGGTGGCGCCATGGGTGAGATGGAGAGGAAGGGGAAGGGTGGAGGCGCATGGGGGGGCTAGGGGGTGGCGGCTAGGGTTGGGAGAGGGAGTGGGGTCCGCACCAAGGGGTGGGGGCCAGATTTGGCTACCCAAAAGTCCCCCCCTTGGGCCCAAACCCTTCCACCGGAGGCCCAACTCAACCCCCAAGGCCCAAAGTCCCCCGGAGAGGTCCAAACACCCGAAAACGGCCCAAAAACATGCTATAAACGGCATAACGTAAAGTTTTAACCTCCATTTTCACATTTTATAAAGTTTTTGACCTCAACATTCACATTTTATAAGATACGACACTCCGTGGTGTCACAAGTTCAGCAAGAACGGCTTCTATAGGGAGATCCGTAGGTTGGATTGGAGAAATTCCAATTGGGTTGTGTGGGGAATGAGGGGAGTATTCTAGGGTTCAATTTATAGGACGATCCGACTAGCGGATCGCCAGAAAATGCTCGCCAAAGTTATGATCGGAAGCGCGCGCAGCAGCGCTCGGGCTACATGTGGCGCAGGCGATGGGGGGTGCAGCACACGGCCGTGGTAGGGGTGGAGAAGGTGCGGCCAGGCATGGGGGTGGTGGAGGACATGGTGGCCGGTGGCGGGGATGGCCGGAGTTGGCGCGGCCACAGGCATGTCGGCCGCGAGGACAACCAGTTGACATTCGATTTGGGCAATCCCCCAAACAAATGGATTTTTGCATAATCGAAAGGAGCACCGCGTAGAACGCGACAAGACGAGTCTAAGGGTGTTACCAGATTTCAGAGGGGATCACCGGATTGGAAGAAATCGACGATGAACGACGCTCCAATCGAAAACTTCAACCGCGCAATTCGTCGCCATCCTGCAACGAAATGCGAAATCGATTAAGGGCTTTTGCTCATGTCGACGATGCGCACACGGTGACGCGAATGGAATTGTGATCGCCTTACCGGATCAAAAGTTGTCGCGGTGACATCGACGGGCGATGTCTAGCTACGGGTTTTGTGCTATTCTGGCAAGATGGAGTGGGGAGGCTGTGAGGGGAGGTGAGCTCGGGGTAGAGGGCACCGGGATGAAGCTTTGAGAGGTGGTGGTGCGCAGCTTCGAGTAGTAACGGCCGAGTAATCACCGTTTTAATGCATTTTGGTTTTTGGTCGATTGAGCCATTCCCAGTGTGATTAAGGATGAATGGTCATGGGGAAATGAATCTCCTCATCGTTATCTTTCCAATGAATCCGGCCGTTCGCGATTTGGTGGAGAAATGAAGGTATTATGGCCATTTGGAGTGGTGGCGCCATTAATGGGCAAAATAGCTCCTCTCTGTAACTGAAACCATCGTGGGGAAGAAGATGCATGAATAGTGCTGCCACGTGGCACTTTCCTATTGGCTAGATTTTGAAGAAACAATAGCGCGCGAGATAAAATAGCAAAAAGGGTCTAAAACCCCCAAAAAAATTCCTAAAAATACTAGGGAATATTTGGAACCAAATGAAGTTGGTTTCACTAATTTTGGATGAATTTTAGAATTTAGATAATTTCAGGACGAATACATTGAATTTGATGAAAGGGCGCGAGAGATAAAATACTAAAGGGATTCCATAAATCTTGGAAAAATTCCCAAGATCATTTTAGAATATTTGGACCCTATTGCGATAGGTTTCGGGATTTTTGGAGCATTTTGGGACTTGGGTGAAATTTCGAATAAGGACTGGAATTTGGAAATTCAACTTTTCGGACGATCAGAGATTGAACTCCAATTTCGGAATGATAAGGATGCCAGGTTAAATAAAACACCAACGAAAATCCAAGTTTTGAATTTAATTAATTTAAATTAGCTTTTGGCAAAGATTGAAATTGGGGATGTTACAATTGTACTCTATTTAATGGTGAATTTTATTTGATTTTTGAAGTTTTGTTGTTCTCTATTTTACGTATTTATTTGGTTATTTATTTGTTTTACGTAGACATTGAAGTGCCTAAGGGTACGAGGGAAAAGTGCTAACTCAAGAGCAAGGTCTAGAGCAAGATCAAGAGCTTTTCCAAGGCAACTTGTGCTTTAATCATGTTAATCCCATGTTTTAAAATTATGTTGTTTCAAATTATGCATGCTAATTTAATTAAAAGTGATTTCAATGAATTTGGGAAATAGTTAATCAACCTATTCGACTATGTCACCTTGTCACTATTAATTGTATGCCATAATTCATTTATCACCATAGGATTGTTTTTTATTAGTTCGATGATATTAATTTGCTAATATGGGTTGTTGGATCGTGACTAGTTTGCTTAGACATGCAACATGTTATTGATATAATTTTAGAATAAAAACTTAATATTGATTATTGGAATGTGGAATGTGTTTCTGAAATGGTGTGATGTTGCCACACGAGGATGTTGATATGTAGAGGCATGTGTGGTTCTACATGGATGTTGAGTTGTTGTTGGCATGTGTTGCACAATAATCATTTGGGGTGGGAATTGATTTAGACTGGGGCAAGTGGCAAGAGGCTTTGTGCCTGGTGGGCATGTGTGGAAATGGGTTGATGAGTGTTGTGAGGGTTGTGTGCCAAATTGTTGAGAGAAGGAAGTCTTGCCTTGGTCAATTAAGGACTTAACCTTACAAGCCTTTGAACTGGGCCAAACATATAACCACATGCCTGGAATGTGATAGACCTAGTTTAGTAAGTTACTAATATATTGCATGTGATATTACGAGAGCTATCTTTTGGTAGATGAGGATGACCCACACCTATGGAGAGTGCGAGGAAGGCTATGCTGCATAGTTGTGAAGGATGCTCCAAGTTTTGAGAGGATTTGATCAGCCGATTTATAGGGCCAACAGTTGGATCATTAATGGAAAGAGCTGAGACATGGTTACCAAAGTCACGATTTACACCAGGGAGGACACGAAGGCCAGTCGTCCTATCAACATCACTATGAGGGGAGCTACCTTTGATGTTGGTATCCAAGAGTGAGATCACCTTGCACTACGGAGTATAGCCCATGACTACTCCGATGAGCTGAGGGAGTCAGCATTCCGTATTCACCCCCAGGAGGGAGGTGCCACCAGTGCCTCGATTGACTTAGAGGGGGACACCACAGTCATTCACCTCACTAGGTTCGCTACAGCATAGGAGAAGTTGATGGACAGCGCAATCCAAGAGCTGCAGGAGGCGTACAACGCCTTGGAGGCCACCGAGTTGAAGCTACATGAAACTAGAGCCCTAGCTTCACAGAGGATTGGAGAGCTCGAGGAGGCATTGTACATCAGGGAGCAGGAGGCTGAGCTGGAGATAGAGGATGAGGATCCTGAGGAGCCAGCCTACGAGCCAGAGTTGAAGCCCGAGGATGAGCCTGAGGTGGAGCAAGAGCAAGAGCCCGAGGGACAAGGTTCTTTGACTACAGCAGCTGTAGGGCATCAGGACTGGTTTGCACCAATGCTTGATCACCCACTAGTGTATCCCCCAGAAGGACCACAACCAGGTTGGCTGGATGAGTGAGCGAGTCTAGTATAGTAGTTGAGACTCAAGTGTTGAGTCACGTCTTTTAAGTTAGTAGAGTCTGTAACACCCCGACATCTAGTATGCCTGAATGTTACCGAACATAGACTAAACAACATCTAAATACCACAAATAAAGATAAATTACAGCAAAGGTGCAAATGCTAAAACCGAAAATTTCGGCAGCATCTCCTTTGTTTTTCCATGGTACGGAGCATCAACAATAATATCACAAGATATATCATAACGGGAAACATCTAAAACAGCAATAACAGGTGACATAGCAGCAGTTTAAGTCTAACATATCGAATTTAGCCACACCATGAACTAAAAAGAAGTAATGGACGTAAACAAGCACATGAGCAAAACATAATCCTAGTCTCATCACACTAGATTTATTATCACCACTCCGAAAGGTAAAGATTGTCTAATTGTGCGGAAATTATGTGGTGAAGTGCCGCTAAGTCCCTTTCCCGCATGCCGGTGTCATGGTACCTAAAAACATCATAAACACAAGCGTGAGTTCATCACTCAGCAAGTATATTGCAATGGATCATAAAGAACAAATCAATGCCAACATCGGTACATACCATACTTAACATCAAGATCAAGTCATACTTTCATATACAACATCATAACCATGTCCCAATCTCATTGTACACATTTCATTATCATCATCATGTATGCAATGCAATGCAATGCACATGTCTCCTCGAAGCACATACCGGTATTGCCGAGTGCATACCCGTCGGCGTGCACCCTCTTTCCCCTCCCATCCCGTAGATGGAGGGTGCCTACTCCTCGCTTCCACTCACCACGGTGGATGGAATCACGAGGTAGGACTTACTAAATGGCGCTCCAGATTAGTCATAATTTTCTCACCGACCTTATCGGACTAGTTATGACGTTCTCACCGACCGGGCCAGTTTTCATGCCATGTATGCAACATATGCCATAAACATAAACAATTAATTATTGCATAGCATCATAACATACCATTTTCATCATATCATGGGCAAACACTAATCATGGCAAGATAGCATATCATGAAAACAATTTGCATCTAATCAAGACAAGCAACATACAACACGCTACCCATTCCAATACACTTGCCTTAACCGCGGGCGACGGATTGGCGAGAGGATGAGGGCACTCCCAGGGTCACACCACTTCCACAAAGATACCACACACTCAAAATGTGCCCACAAAACAGTACACAATCGCTCATCTACCCCGATTTTGCGAACTACTCCCAAAACCGAAAAATAAAGAATCTGTCCAACGGGATAGCATCCTTCGGAAGGCCATATCTCAGGCTTAACAACTCTAAATCAAACAAACGAGTACATTTTTTCGAAGCTTAAGAAATTTCCTAGCTTTTTCTAAGTATTGGGAAAAGCTGATTCGACCTCTAAAATTGTTTAATCTACAGAACAACGTAATCTGTTCCAATTACGTCACAGTTTTGAACACGTTTGGTAAAACGACCATAACTTTCAAACGGCTGATCGGAATTAAGCATTCTTGGTATCCAATTAAAGGTATTGAAGTTATATACCACTTTCTCAATAGGAGACCAACCAAATGCCGACTCTAAACTCGCGAAAACTCAAACCCTAGGTCATGTGCCCAATCTGCCCGAAGCAGATCAATATGCAATCTCTAGTTTTCATCCAATCTAACCAATGGCAGCACAACCTTTTGATCTAATAGTATGAAATCCTCCATTAACACAGCACCTAATCCACCCCAAAGGTTTTCCATCACCATACCTTAGCCCGACGAACACGCCTCCCGATCGCCCAATCTTCTTCCACGCACCAATCCCGCCGGATTCTCTCGTCGTGGAGCTCCCCAATGGCGAGGGCAACGGCGTGGAAGAGCATGGCAGCAAGGGGTGGGGGTGGAGATCGCCTAGGGCCGGCTAGAGGTGGTGGGGAGGAAGGAGCAAGGTGGCGGCTAGGGGAGGCAATGGGGGAGGCCATGGGGGCGAGAGGGGTGGGTGGCGGCTAGGGTTGAGGGAGAGAGGAGTGGGGGTACACCAAGGGGTGGGGGCTAGGTTTCGCTGCCCAAAAGTCCCCCCTTGGGCCCAAACCCTTCCACCGGAGGCCCAACTCAACCCCCAAGGCCCAAAGTCCCCCGGAGAGGCCCAAACACCCGGAAATGGCCCAAAAACATGCTATAAAGTCATACCGAAATGCCGAATTCTAAAATGTCATATTATGGGGTATCACAGAGTCGCCCTTAGGCGTTAGACTTTTGTGTGCTTAGGTTAATTTGGTTTTTCATGATTACTGTAATAGCCCCAAAATTTAATTACGAGTAATATTGTGCATGGCATGCTCATAATCATTCATGTTAACGGCATAATTAACACTTAATTAGGGTCATATAAATTCTAGCATCATCTTTAGTTAGATCAGTATGAATTTATAAGGTCCTTGAAACCTAAAAACTGCTATTTATTGAACCATGCCTCAAATTCATCTTAGGCAATGACATGTGGACCCCACTAGTAAGTGAGAGGATAAAATTCTGCACACCTACTCTATCTTTTCTCACTCCATCTACCCTCTACCCACTTCCTTACCTCTCTATGTCATGTGGGACCAAGCCCCACTTGTAAGTCATGGAAGGGGGCAGCTATATAAGCCTTTTTCACTTTGGAATCCCCTCCCACTCACCTCATTCCACCAGCCCATTTCTGAAAATCTGCACAAGGGAGAGCAAGAACACTCCTCCACTCTCTCCGTTCATCCCCACAAAAACCCTCCGAGAATTTAGCTTGAGCTTGTGCATGATACACCATTGAATTCTCCTCATCAAGAGCTTCAATTCCATCCAATTGGATCCTTGAGGCACCAAGATTTGGGTGAGTTCTAATCACTCCTTTGCTTTCCTTTTTCTGAAATTTCGTCACCTTGAGCTCATTCCATTTCCCTCCATGAAAATCATCTCCAAGTTGAAGATAGGACCGTGCATGTCGCATTGCTAGCTTAAGGAGGATAAGGAAAGGCCATTGCAAGCACTAGGAGGAGAAGGTGTCATCTCCAAGAGCTAGGAGGAAGAGTTGATACAGGGAGAACAAACGGAGATTACAACCCCGATGCCATTCTAGATCCCTTCATCGAACCAACCTTCCATCAAGTGCAAGAGTATCCCCATAGTGGTAAGGTTATACCTTAGTTGTCATTTTGAAGTATATGAGCACATGCACCATACGCATTTTTCGGACAGAGTAGTCAACCCGGATACTCTAGGGTTTTAGTCTGGACACTCCGGATTCGTTAGGGCCTACGAGTAAACTGGGATCGAGCAACCCAGTCCGGAGGGTCCGGGAAGTTATTCGGACACTCCGAACGGGTTGGAAACATTGAAACCGAGAGTGCCAACCCAGACACTTTGGGTCATGTCCGGACACTCCGGACGTGTCAGGCGAAACCAGAAAAGTAACAGAGAGACCCAACCCGGATGCTCCGGGTATTTAACCCGGATAGTCCGGATTACCCAGACACTCTGGATATATAACCCGGATACTCCGGTTTAGTCAGCAATCGAGTAACCGAGTAGGTTAACCCGGATACTCCGGGTTAGGACCCGGATACTCTGGATGTATAGGGATGAATTGCTTCTCATATACATGCTAGGATTAGGAATATAACCATGATGCATTTCATGCATGATTGTGCATGCTCCCGTGTTGTTTATTATTGGCTTCTTGATTTGTATTCCTTTGGAATTAGATTTCTCGTTAGGTGTCGACGCTTCGGAAGACAACCCCGAGTACGACTACGCCTACGACGTCAAGAGCAAGCAGCAAGGCACTACCTTACTCCTTGAACATACTTGATCCTATTAATTGTAAATTATGTTGAAGTTATTTTGGTCAATTGCATGCTTACTTTCAATTACAAGTATATTTGGGGTAGAATGCTTAGTTACTACCTTGTTAACATGCTATCCTCTTACCATGTTCCTTTCGTATACCATTGTCGCCCTAGGTGGTTGGCTTATTATTATGTATGAGTTCGTACAAGTTGCTTAGCCATGCTTAGAACATCGTTAGGAACCGCGATAGATGGACTTAGTCCATCGGTCGCGATGATCAAAGCTGATTATGATAATGATGGTTCAATTGTGGTTATTATGTAGCAATGTTGGTTAAGGATCTTAAGGATCAAATCCTGGTGACGTCTCTTTAAGTAACTATCGTGTGAACCACACGCCGTTTATGGGGCCGACTTAGCCAAATACTTGTGTATGACTAGGACATTTAAACCACATGCACTCAGAATTCCTTGAACTTTGGAGAGTGTCAAGGAATGTCTGCGGGATCTCCTCGAACTTTGTAGAGTGTCGAGAGTATCCTTCGAAATCCCTCGAACTTTGTGGAGTTAGGGATGTTCAATAATGGGTGTACTCCTTGATCCACATACACAGGGCACTAGGCACGCGGGATCGAGGGTCACAGTCACCCGGGTGGTTTAGATGCACTACCATGCATACTGAAAAATGGTTTTGTCACGTTTACCTCGGCCGGCACATCAAAGGGAATGTGCTCATAGCTTGGCTTACGAGTGTGGTGTGTCGTGTGGGTAAAGTTGTACCTCTGCAGAGAATAAACTATTCGAATAGCCGCGTCCATGGTTAAGGACGATCACTTAAGTTGTCAGTCACTAGGCAAGTGCTAAGAACCGGGTAAGAACGGATCGTTTGGGAAAACCAAGTCTCATGAGTATTGGAGTACTCATGAGGAGAACTTCGCGAGTATTGGAGTACCCGTGGAAGGAGCTTCACGGATATTGGAGTATCCGTGGGCGTAAGCGAACATGAGCGTCGAACTCATGGTTCGGAGAATGCTTGAAGGCATGAGATGAAGATGATTATGATGATGCTATATTATGTATTAGACTTTGTAAATGTTTAGCAAACCGCAATTTCAATGTATACGTGTATATGTTTTCACTCCAATTATTGCTTTATGCTGAAATTAACCCGGTGCCTTTCTTGGGATGAAGCCATCAAATGTAGTTAGAATCAGCATACCACTTATATTATTGTGCGAGTACACTCTTTGTACTCAAACGGATTGTCCACTTACTGCAGGTGAGGATGAGGCACTGTCCGGAGATCTTTATCGGGCAGATTTCGATGATGCTAACGCTTAGGGGCACATTCTTACTTCCAGTCGGTTGCCTGAGGGTCTATGGCATACTACGCTAGCCTTTTGTCGTTCATTTATGTTTTCCGATGCTACTTTGATGTAAAACTACTATGTATGTCATTTTGGACAACAGTCCGGCTTTTGTATGTAAATATGCTTATGCTTCCGTTATTTGTGTATGAGTTGTGATACAAACTGTTATGCATTGCCGTGCGTGTTGGTGAACTTTCCTGGGACCAACACGGGCATAATTGTGGGATGCCCGAGGTTCCCTTGATTCACTCGAGTGTGTGGTGCAATGGGGTGGATCAGTGGAGTCCCGGGGACGGTTCCTCACAATTACTGAGTGTGTAATATGTATTGCAAAGCCCTTATGCATTGTGAACAACCATACCAAGTTATTAATAAAGATTAATTAGATTGGATTTTAAGTTACACCTATTTCACCTGCATAAGTTTCTTTATTACTTGTCTATTCTTGTTCCTTCTTTTCTCTAAACCTTGGAGTGATCAATAGATGGTTAACACTCGTGAGAACAATGGAGCTAGTGGAAGTGGATCTCGCCCAAGTGGAAGTCCCAATGAGATGCCTTTTTCTCAACCCACACCACAAGTGGACATGCAAAATTTCAAAGCTTTTCTTGTTGCCTAGACCCAGCTAATGCACATCATGATGCAGCAAGTGCAGCACCTAACCAACCAAGCTATTACCAATCAAGTAGGTCAGGCTAACCATGGATAGCGTTCTCACTCTAAGCTGTCAGAGTTTATGAGGACCCATCCACCTACTTTTTCTGGGAATGTTAATCTTTTGGAGGTAGATGATTGGCCGAGATTAATTGAGTGGAAGCTTCAAATCACTCAGTGTATTGGAAATGAGAAGGTGCTCTATGCTTCTCATCAACTTGAAGGAACCACCGCTGAATGGTGGGAGAATTACTGTAAATCCTATAAGAACTCATAGGAGATTACATGGGAGGAATTCACTACCGCATTTCGCCAGTACCATGTACCAGAAGCTATCATGGATTTGAAGAAGGAAGAATTTCGAGCACTCAAGCAAGGAAGTCAGTCAGTGGCTAACTACTTGAACAAGTTCACACAGCTTGCACTGTAATACCGCAGATCTTTTTAGTCAGGTGTGTGGGTCCCTCTTTCAGGCGGTCTTAGTGGTGAATCTATTTGGGAGTTTCAGGATTGGATTAGTGGTGTGGGATAGAAATTTTATATTCTTTTCCCCAACTACTCCCTCTCTTTTTCTCCCCCACCTAACCCCCTTCTTTTTCCTCCCAACCGTGCAACATCTCCTAGACTCCACCACCTTGAGCACTCCATGGAGGGGCATTGGCTTCTTCTTCTTAGCAGCAACAACAGCACAACAGCTCCTCCATTGCTCCCCCTTGTGCCTCCTTGTCGGGACCTGAATATGCAAATTCGGACCCTTTGTGTATTCAACACTAGTCTAGGATCACGCTAGTGCACACAGTCTCAACATCGGTAAATACCACAATCATACTCAACAAAATAGTAAAGTACTTTACTGAAAGGGAATATAACCGGTTGCTCGATCTTATGGTCAAGTTACAAAAGTACGCCTCACAGGGCAAAGTCTTAATAAAATAACTTGCAGCGGAAAATAATGAAACGCGTGGCACCAACCAATATGCCACAGGCAACTGACGGTGCATGCCCCTAGTTCATCGGCTCCTCCTGGAACTCTTCCTCCAATGCTAGCGTCAATTCTTCTTCAACTAATCTTTGTGTTGGGCAAGGGTGAGTACTTAAAAGCACTCGGCACGTCATGCACAGAGATGCAGTCTAATATTCTACATGCATGGCTTGATACAAATGACAGGCTAAGTGGTTCTTTTGCAGTAAAGCATCATTCACAAATAACAGTAATAGATGGAAAGCAGTAAAACAGTAATAACAATAGTAACTTTCGTAAACAGTTTCACAAGCAAAGCATTTATTCACCTAAAGCAGGTTCATCATTTCCATACCAATTGACCAAAACTTATTTTCACGAAAGTCTAACCCTTGACTGTAATCACCGAGCAATGTCCAATACCGTGGACTCGGCTATTCGAATAGGTTGTACACTCTGCAGAGGTTATACACTTTACCCAAAAGATACAATCAAACACCACCAAGGCGAGTGATCGTAACAAAGCCTTTACAAAGCTACTTCTAGACCCAGTACTGCCTGCTAAGGTTTCAACACTGAAGGACTGGTTACCACACTCAGGGCCCCCCTCTTGAGCCATGTGAGCCTACCCGCGAACCTGGGCCTCACACCACCACGACAGTACCAAAGACTAGACATCATAGTTTATTCGGCCAGGTCTGTCCCATTCCAGACTTGTGGCTATATGGTGGACACAGTTAAAATTCTTGCAAGGTTAAATCCTTAGGGTGACCGAGGCAAGACTACCCAAGGATTTACATGTAACCAAAAGAATAAACCAAATGCGACCTCCCAAGTGCCACACCTGGCCCACCAAAACAATCTTGCCACTTGCCCTAGTCTAAATCATTTATATCACCCAGTTGATTACCATGCACCACGTGCCATCAACATCATCAACAACACATGTAGCAATTTCCAAAATCATGTTCCATCTCTCATTAAGTCAAGATTAATTTCCGACATTCAAAATTATATCAATAACACGATTGCATGGCTAAGCTGGCTAATTACAGTCTAATTAACCCATATTGGCAAAGTATTAGTGTCCAACTATTAATACACATCCTAGGGTGACAAATGATTCATGGCATACAATTACTGTAGACAAGGTGGCATAATCAGATAGGCCACATAACTATTCCCGGAATTATTCAAAAGCATTTTAATTAAAATAGCATGAAATAATTTAAACCAACATAGTTTCAAAAGTGGGATGAACATGGTCAAAGCATAACTTGCTTTCAAAGAGTACTAGTTTTGGGACTTGAACTTACCTGGGTCAAAACTTCTCCTTCGAAGCCTTCGGGCAGTTCAACGTCTACGCGTATCGGATAAATAAATAACAAATAAATAAAACAAAGGAAACACTCATGTCCAAAAATTAATTAAAAATCATCATTAAATAGATCTCAGTTTTATAAAAATTTAGAAATTGGAATCACTTCAATCAGAGTTAAAACGCAAAAGTTATAGCCGTTTGAAGTTTGAAAAATCAATTAAAAGAATAAACTGAATTAATTCATTTATTTTTCTATTGAAAAATAAAAAATGTGACGTCAGCTGACATCAGCACGCATTTTGAATTTCCACCGAATTATTTTTCTAAAGAAAATCGATTTCTTGCGTCATGCTTGCGTCAGCCGGTCCATGGGCATGGTTACTGTAGCACACAAGGATTTGGAAGAATTGATCTTTATTTCTTTTGTCTAAAGTACTCCCATCAAAAGAGTACAAACCCTAAAACAAAGCTCTAAGCTCTCAATGTCTGGATTGCATAAACAGGAGGCGCCTCCCCCTATTTATACAGAGCAAACATATAGAGTCATAAGTACAATTCCTACTCCTACTCCTAGAAGGAGTCCCACTCCTAATCCTAGGAGTATGTATTCAACACAACTCCACTTGCCCCAACCTGGCCAAATACAGCTCTTGCTGGCGTATGGCAACCCAGCCATACTCACGTGACTAATAACTCTTGCACGCGTATGGCCACCATGCCTCGAGAAACAGTCCGGCACAGATGGGAAACTTACTGTTTTTCCAGGTTTGGTCTGGTGCCAATGCGAAACTTACTTTTTTTGTGAAATTCAGTTCAGCGCTAAAAGAACCACATGCACACACATTAGCAAATTCAATTCTAAGCCAATTTTTCAGCATATGATTTCACAATCTCCCCCTTGATGAAAAAATTGGCAACACCACTTAGAATTGAACATTTGGCATTCACATCACAAAAGGATTTTTGATCAGACCTAAATGAAAAACACAAGATCTCCCCCTTTGTCAAATATGCAAAGTGAAAAAATCCCCCTAGGTGAAAATAAGAAATATCTCCCATAAGAAGAAAAATGTGTGTGAATGTGCAATGTGCCCAAAAACTCCAAAATTCTCCAAAAATTCAATTCTCCAAACTTCTCACAAAATTCTCAAAATTCCAAAAACTTCTCCCCCTTTTTCCCTTTTTCCTTAAACTTCTCCTCCTTTGACAATGGATTCATCAAAAGTACAAAAGAGAGAAAAACAAGTTCAGAATTTTCCCGGTAGTAATGATTTCACAAAAGAGAAACAAAGGAGTGCCAAAATAGGAAAAGATGAGCTCATTCGATCATATAACCTTATATATCACATAATGCAAAATACATGAACTTAATGTGAATTTAACAAGTTAGGGAATGACATGCATCTCAACCTCAATTCAGTCAACTATAACCAAGTACTAAGCAAGATCTCAGCAGAAAAGCAAGACCCAAATTTGAAGCAACTAACAACTCTGGGCGAGCAAGTAGTTTCAACTCGAATCTAGTAAACCAATTTAATCTTTAAACAATAAACTGCATGCGGCATACTTGAAGCATACTTCTTTTATTTCCTTGGAGTGGCATGCTTGAAGCATACATCTTATCTTGAGGGAATGGCATGCTTGAAGCATACATCTTATCTTTCTAGGGAAAACATGCCTGAAGCACATAACTTGAGGCCTTTGCTTTTAACAACCCTTTTCTGTTGATTCCCTTTTCTTTGATTGTAAACATGCAAAGAGATTAAAAGGCCTTTTGAAAGAGTAAAGCTGAAAGCACACTTGCTTCATAGCCCAAATTTGTCAAGAAGATTCAATATCAAGCCAAGAAGAGTAAGATATCACATAGTATTTAGCTATAGACAATCAGACCAAGGAATTCCGCAATGTCATTTTTAGTTCAAGTGAAACAATTTAGATTATCATATATCTGCTCAATTACATAATATATAAAGAAATATGATAAAGCAAGCTCATCAAGTGAAAAAACTTGGCAGGGAAACTCCCCCTCAAAACAAACCCATTGGATGAACAATCCCAAGTTCTCCCCGAATAAAAGCAAAACGAGAAGAAGACAAAGGTTTTGTGAAAATGTCTGCCAAGTGGTGTTCAGTATCCACATGGTGAAGCACAATATTTCCTTTTTCTACATGATCTCTAAGAATGTGAAATCTGATGTCAATATGTTTTGTCCTTGAATGTTGCATAGGGTTTTTAGCAATGCAAATTGCACTAGTGTTATCACACAAAAGAGGAATACTATCCAAATTTACCCCATAATCTTTAAGTGTAGCCACTATCCAAAGAATTTGAGAGCAACAACTAGCAGCAGCCACATATTCAGATTCAGTAGTTGATTGTGCAACAGAAGATTATTTTCTAGAAGACCATGCAATAAGAGAATTGCCCAAGAAATGACATGTACCAGATGTACTTTTTCTATCAATTCTACATCCTCCAAAATCAGCATCAGAGAAAGCTCTTAAACTAATGCATGAGGAAGCAGAAAGCCAAATGCCAAAATCTTGAGTACTATGGAGATACTTGAAAATTCGCTTGACAGCTTGTCGACGTGAAGCACATGGGGAAGCTTGAAAACGAGCACACAACAAATTGTATATCTAGCCTTCCTCATTCTCAACATTATCATCATCGTCGTCTTCACGAACAAAGACACTCTCCCCCTGAACATATGCACCTGTATCCTCACTGTACCTTTTGCCACAACAAAAGTGAAAGAAACATCTCCAAAAGTAACACTTTCAGCACGAGATGCATGAGTGAAGGAGAACCAAAACTTATCACCGAACATGTGGCATGAGCATCTAGAATCCATTAGCCATATGTTCTCCTTCCTCGCGTGAGAAACATACATAGAAGCAAAAAATGTTGAGGCTTCGGTACTGGTGTTAGAAATAAGATGTTTACGAATCCAGTACTGAGACACACGATGCACAACAGTAGGCACAACACGAGTATTCTTATGCACAAAAACAGATTTGTCTTTTCCCGTGTTCTTAGCAACAAAAGGGGTTTGCTTCACCCTAGGCACATAATGAGAAGTGAAACGTGCTTGTTTGAAATTAGACCTAGCCTTAATCCTTTCTTTCTTTTGTTGTTTGGCTAGCCTAAAGCATAAATCTACTAAATGTCCATCTCTACCACAATGAGTGCAAGTGTACTTAACATGATGTTTTGCTTTAACAGTAGAATCACATTTTGCATTCATCACAGTTGAAGATAAAAGACCAGCAGATTTAAAACGAATTTTCTTAGGCTCATTAAGAATCTCAATTTTGTCATTGCAAAGAGCCTGAACAACAGTGCGAGGTTTAGTTTCACATGAAGCATAAGGATCAAAACCTAAACCTTTCTTGTTTGAGATAACTTTTGATTGGTCCAAAATCATGTTCAAATTTTTCTTGCCATTTGCGAACCATTCTAAAGAATTTTGCAAGTAATCAACTTTCTTAGTAAGAGTTAAACAATTATTGCAAGGAATATCAACTTTTCCTTTTTGTTTGTGACAAGTTGAGCATGAAAGAACCTCATGTGCAAGCAAAGCATCTGTCATTTGAGAAACTGTAACAGCCCAAAAATTTGTTGATAGCTCATTTGTGCATGGCATGCTCATATCATTCATATTAGTGGAATGATTAACACTTAATTAAGGGCATGTAAATACTAGCCTTATTTTGTTAAATAAGTATAATTGCTTATGTCCATGAAACCTAAAAGTTGCTATCCATTTGTACCCATGTCCCATCACCCCTAGCCAATGACATGAGGACCCCACTAGTAAGTGAGAGAGGAAAATTCTGCACACACTCCCTTCACTTTTCTCACTCTACCTACTCCTTACCCACCTTCTTGTCTCTCTATGACATGTGGGACCTAGCCCCACATGTAAGCCATGGTTGGGCAGCCATATAAAAGGGTTCCTTCCCCTTGGTTTCTCCTCCACACCCCCATTTTCAGCTCACCTCATTTCTGAAAATAGCAAGGATGGAAGCAAGAACACACTTCCATCCCTCTCCATTTCATCCCCTCAAATCCACCCACATTTTGAGATTGGGCTTGTGCATGTTATACCATCTTGAAGCTAAGATCAAGGGCTTCAAATCCATCCAAATGGATTGTTGATGCCCCAAGTATTGGGTGAGTTCCAATCCATTCCTCATCCATTCATGTTCTAAATCTTGGTAGCATTGAGCTCATTTTGTTTCTCTCCATGAAAACCATCTCCAAGTTGAGAATCGGACCGTGTATGTCGTGTTGATAGCTTAAGGAGAAGAGGGAGAAGCCATTCCAAGGACTAGGAGGAGAAGGTGTCATCTCAAAGAACAAGGAGGAGGAGTTGATACCGAGAGACCCAACAAAGATCACCATCTTGGCGTCATTCTTGATCCCGTCATCGGACCAACTTTCCACCGAGTACAAGAGCATCCTTATAGTGGTAAGGCTATATCCAAGTTATTATTTTTGAAGTGTAGGAGCACTCCGGACGTGTCGGGCGAAACCAGAAAATTTAACAGAGAGGCCCAACCCGGATACTCCGGGTATTTAACCCGGATACTCCGAATATTAAACCCGGATACTCTGGATTAGCCAACACTAGCTAGTGTACCGAGAAGATCAACCCGGATACTCTGGGTTAGGACTGGATACTGCGGATCTGACCTGATTGATGCTTCTCGTGTGCATGTCAAGATTAGGAGCATGGTCATGGTGCATTTCATGCATGATCGTGCATGTTTTCGTGTTGTTCATTGCTCGTTTCTTAATTATTGTTCTTTGGAATTGGATTTTCTCGTTAGGTGTTGACGCTTCGGAGACCACTCCCGAGTACGACTGCGCCTACAACGTCAAGAGTGAGCAGTAAGGCACTACGTTACTCCTTGAACATACTTGATCCTATTAATTGCAAATTATGTTGAAGCTATTTTATCAATTGCATGCTTACTTTCAATTACAAGTATATTTGGTGTAGAATGCTTAGTTAATTACCTTGTTGATATGTTATCCTCTTACCATGTTCCTTTCGTATACCATTGTCGCCCTAGGTGGTTGGTTTATTATTACGTATGGGTTCGTGCGATTTGCTTAGCCATGCTTTGAACCTCGTTAGAAACCACGATAGATGGACTTAGTTTATCGGTCGCGAGGATCAAATGATTACGATGATGATGGTTCAATTGTGGTTATTGTGTAGCCATGTTGGTTAAGGACCTTAAGGATTGAATCCTGGTGACGTCTCTTTAAGTAACTATCGTGCGAACCACACGACGTTTATGGGACCGGCTTAGCCAAGTACTTGTGTATGACTAGGGCATTTAACCCACGTGCACTCGGAATTCCTTGAACTTTGGAGAGTTTCAAGGAATGTCCGCGGGATCTTCTCGAACTTTGTGGAGTGTCGAGAATATCCTTCGAAATCCCTCGAACTTTGTGGAGTTAGGGATGTTCAATAATGGGTGTACTCCTTGATCCACATACATAGAGCACTGAGCACGTGGGAGCAAGGGTCACAGTCACCCGGGTGGTTTAAATACACTACCATGCATACTGGAAAATGGATTTGTCACGTTCACCTCGGTCGGCACATCAAAGGAATTGTGCTTATAGCTTGTCTTACGAGTGTGGCATGTCGTGTGGGTACAGTCGTACCACTGCAGAGTTTAAACTATTCGAATATCCACGTCCATGGTTAAGGACGATCACTTAAGTTGTCAATCACTGGGTGAGTGTTAAAGACCGGGTAAGAATGGATGGTCTGGAAAACCAAGTCTCATGAGTATTGGAGTACTCATGAGGAAAACGTCGCGAGTATTGGAGTACTCGTGGACGGAACTTCACAAATATTGGAGTATCCGTGGGCATAAGCGAACATGAGCGTTGGACTTATGGTTCGGAGAATGCTTGGAGGCATGAGATGAAGATGTTTATGATGTTGTTATACTATGTATTAGACTTTGTAAATGTTTATGAAAAAGCAGTTTAAATCTATATGTGTCTATGTTTTTATCCCAAATATTGCTTTTTGATGAAATTAGCCTGGTGCCTTTCTTGTGAAGTACCAACCACATGTAGCTAGAACTCATCATACAACTTATATTATCGTGCGAGTACACTCTTCGTAGTCAAACGGATTGTCCACTTGCTGCAGGTGAAGATGAGGCACTGCCCAGAGACCTTTATCAGGCAGATTCTGATGATGCTAACGCTTAGGGGCACGTTCTTTCTTCCAGTCGGTTGCCTGCGGGCTATGGCACACTACGCTGGACTCTTTTGTACTTTATATTATGTTTCCGCTGCCTGTTGATGTAATAACTTTAAATATGTCGTTTTGGACAGCAGTCCTGCTTTTGTATGTAAATATGCTTATACTCTCGTTAGTTGTGTATGAGTTGTGATACAAACTGTCATGCATTATCGCGCGTGTTTGTGAACTTTCCTGGGACCAACACAGGCATAATCGCGGGACGCTCGAGGTTCCCTTGATTCACACGAGTTGTGTGGTGCAATGGGGTGAATCAGTGGAGTCCCGGGGATGGTTCCCCACAGGCTTGGTATCAGAGTCTACACTGACTGCAGGTTAGGACGTAGCAGGGTCGACTGGTTTAGAACTTGTTTTGAGTCAAAACTATTTTGCTTATCAAATAATTTCTGAACTGATAGCATTGTGCCATTCTTTTGTTCCTCATCCATCTTAGTTCTATGCCTCATCTTTATGTTCATTTGAACTAGCAAAATTGTTTTCTGACTCATCTTCCCTTTCCAAATGCTAGATGAACCACGGTCCTTTGGTCATGGTTACCCGTGCTGAGGATGTGGACGGTTTTCCTTCCCTCCTCAGGGACATGCTCTGGAGGGCCAGCTTCACCTATGCACCTGAGTACGCGGTGTATGGGCGGGCTTGGGAACCTAGATTGAAGACCTACACTACTATGGTCCACATCATCGCCCGAATGATGCCGGGGAGCATTCCCCATCACTTCCAAGCACAAGGGACATCCATTGGGATGGCAATCCAAGAGGTGGCATATGTTGCCATGTGTCATCTTCGACATGATCTGCGGGAGTTGCTTGAGCCTCCGTTCCTTTACTTTCCACAGCGAGGACCAGCGGGCACATACAACTACATTGCGGAGGTTGAACTAAGAGAAGATCGCTCTATCCGCCAGTTGGCGAGCTTGGTCGATACTTTGGACCGAGCTCATCGTTGTGTGGTTCATGAGTTATGGGAGACTCGTGCCTATCTTCGCGCCTCCCAGGGGCATCTTCATCAATTTTTACAGACTGGTCTCGTGCCACGGAATGTGGTGTACGGATCCAATTCTACTACGCCCCATGATGCAGCTCCAGGCCCTTTTCAATTCCCACGCGTGACGGGGGTGGAGGCCCAACACTTCAACCCTAGCCGTGCACGCATCAACTCGGCAAGCGCGATGCGTCTTCGTGCGCAAGGATTATCCGGAGCACCTACATCCTACTTGGGATCCCCTCAACGTCTCGCTAGCTCTTTGGATCCTGAAGATACGGAATCACCGGAATACCATCTTTTGGATGAATTTCCCCCAGGCTTCCTTAGGGACATTTAAGTTGTCTTAGTCGAATTAGTCGTAACCCCTATGTAGGGAAGAACTATCTTAATTGAAGTCATGTAATAGACTCTGTCGTGTAACTTAGGCTATGTCCTTCTGTATCATCTCGGAGCCTTGTTGTTGTTCATGGATGTTGTTGGAGTTTATGGACTTCCTTAATTTGATGCTTTGTGCTTGTGTTGTGTGTTTTCTTGTTGCATTCATGTAGATTGCTATAAGTGTATCTCACTGTCCGGAATTGCAATTTCCACGCTGTTGTTGCTCTCTTGTTTCTTGTTGTTAACTTGCGGTTGGCAACATAATGGCTGGAGCTACCACTCGATCGCAAACTCATCAAGGGGCGAGACCACACACCTTGTGCTCCCAAACAGCTGAGGAGCATGCTCAGGGGGTTGCTCATGACAACCCAGAGTCATCTCATCGTCAAAATTAGCACCATCCTCGTGCGGAGGCGGAACTTCCACCACCTCCTACCATGGCTCAAGTGCTTGCCATGATTGAGCAAAATAGGCAAGTTCAGACTTTGATCTTGCAGCAAATTGCTCGCAATACCGCCATTGCCCCGGGCCCCGTCCGAGGTGCCGGTGGGGGAGGACATCATGCCGCGGGAGGACTTGGCGAGTTTCTTCGCACGCAGCCACCGCTATTTTCCCGTGCCGAGGATCCACTTGAAGCGGATGATTGGCTTCGGACCATCGAGCGCAAGCTTACCATTGCTTAGTGTCCAGATCATGAGAAGGTTCTTTATGCTTCAAATCAACTTGATGGACCAGCGTGCGCATGGTGGGACAGCTTCTGCACCATGCAACCTGCTGAACACATTATCACGTGGGCGGAGTTTCGCGTGGCCTTCCGCGAGGTTCATGTTCCCACAGGTGTTATGGCCATCAAGAAGCGCGAATTCCTTGCGTTGAAGCAAGGTGGAAAATCCGTCATGGAGTATCTTCACGAGTTCAACTACTTGGCTCGTTATGCTCCGGATGACACCTCCACCGACGAGCGCAAACAAGAGCGCTTCATGGAGGGACTTTCCGAGGAATTGCAGCTGGAGCTCGCTGCACATGAATCCCGCAATTTTCAACACTTGGTCAACAAGGCCATAGCGGTGGACAAGAAGTGGGGAAAGCTGGAAGAGTCACGCAAGCGCAAGCGAGCAGCTCAGATTTTGGCTAGCAACAGCTCGCAACCGCCGCGCGTCCTCGTCCCCCGCCTTCCAATTATCAAGCTCCGACACCCCCAAGACCTCCGGTACCTATTGCGCGTCCACCGCAGCAGAATCTTCCGCCGAATGCTGGTGGGAATCAGCAAGGAGGTAACACTCAAGGCCGCCCAGTTCTAGTGTGCTACCAATGCAAAAAGCCGGGACACTTTGTGCGCCAATGTCCGCAAAGGAACCCATCGACGTTAGGTACTCGAACGCCGAATGTAGCTGGAGCCGCACCACCGCCACAGCCAGCTCCCCTGAGAGCCGGGCCAGCAAAACCATGCGGTCGCATCAACCATGTCACCGCTGAAGGAGCTTAGGATGCGCCGGATGTGGTGTTGGGTACACTTCTTGTCAACTCCTACCCAACTACTACATTATTTGATTCCGGAGCATCGCACTCATTCATCCAAGAGGGGTTTGCTACTCATAATGGGTTTTCTATCCAACCTTTGCATCCGCCTCTTCTCATTAGAGCGCCAGGATCGGAGTTGAGAACCGATCAAATTTGTCGGGGAATTAGCATTGAAGTCAATGTGGTAGGATTTCTGGCTGACTTGATCGTGATCGAGATGAAGGGAATTGAAGTTATTCTTGGGATGGATTGGTTGTCCAAGCATCAGGGATACATCGACTGTGCACAAAAATCCATCTCCCTCACAAGTGCAAGCGGCAAGCAAGTTGTCCTTGCATCTAGTTTTGATTCTACTCATCTCTATGCCTTGAGGGATGAGCCATTTCTCAAGATTAGTGATGTACCAGTGGTATATGACTACCTGGATATCTTTCTAGAAGAATTACCGGGGATGCCGCCAGACCGGGAGGTTGAATTCGTCATTGAATTGCTGCCCGGAACAGCCCCGATATCTAAGCGTCCATATCGGATGCCTCCAAATGAGTTGATTGAATTGAAGAAACAACTCGCGGAGCAGTAAGAGAAGGGCTTCATTCGATCGAGCTCCTCACCCTGGGGATGCCCGGTACTGTTTGTGAAGAAGAAGGATAACAGTTTGTGGATGTGTGTTGATTACCGTCCGTTGAACGAGGTAACAATCAAGAACAAGTATCCACTTCCATGGATTGACGATTTGTTCGATCAAATGACCGGAGCCCGGATATTCTCCAAAATTGATTTGAGGTCCGGATATCATCAAATCAAAATTAGAGTGGGAGACATTTAGAAGACGGTATTTGCTACTCGTTATGGCCTATACGAGTATACCGTCATGTCTTTCGGTTTAACCAATGTGCCGGCCTACTTCATGAGTTTAATGAATTCTGTCTTCATGGAGTATCTTGACAAATTTGTTGTCATCTTTATTGACGACATTCTCATCTACTCCAAATCTGAAGAGGAACATGAAGTACATCTTCGGATTGTGTTGGAAAAACTGCGAGAACACTGACTTTATGCGAAATTCAGCAAATTTGAATTTTGGCTTAAAGAAGTTACTTTCTTAGGCCATGTGCTATCAGAAGGTGGTGTTGCAGTTGATCCAAGCAAAGTGCGATTAGTACTTAATTGGGGACAACCCAAAACTGTCACAGAAGTTCGGAGTTTTCTCGGACTTGCGGGTTACTACCGCCGGTTCGTGGAGAACTTCTCAAAAATTGCAAAACCACTGACCGAACTTTTGAAGAAGGAGAAGAAGTTTTCGTGGTCAGCAGAGTGTGAAGCGAGCTTCCAACTATTGAAGATTCGCTTAACTACTGCACCAGTCTTAGTACTGCCGAATATTCACAAGGCATTCGACATATATTGCGATGCATCACGCCTTAGACTCGGTTGTGTACTTATGCAAGGAGCCTGAGTGGTGGCATATGCATCTAGGCAATTGAGGCCACATGAGATGAATTATCCAACCCATGACTTAGAGCTAGCAGCTGTGGTGCATGCTCTAAAAATTTGGCGACATTACCTCATTGGTAATCGTTGCGAAATCTACACTGATCACAAGAGCCTGAAGTACATCTTCACTCAAGCCGATCTGAACTTGAGACAAAGAAGGTGGCTCGAATTGATCAAAGACTATGACATGGGACTTCATTATCATCCTGGAAAAGCCAATGGCGTTGTCGATGCTTTGAGCCGAAAATCCCAATGCAATTGTATTTCGGCAGAGCCGGCATCGAAAGCGATGTGCGCTGAGTTCCGATGACTCGGATTAGAAGTGGTCAATCAGGGATTCCTTGCTGCCTTTGAGATTAAATCTGACCTCTTGGATTGGATCAAAGCAGCCCAAAAGGAGGACAAGGGCATAACACTTATCCGAGCCAACGTCGCACAAGGAGAAGCAAATTGCTTCACTGAAGACCCCCAAGGTGTCTTATGGTTTGGCACCCGTTTGGTAGTGCCGAATTGCAAGGAGTTGAAGCAATCCATCCTCAACGAAGCTCATAACTCCTCATTCTCTATTCATCCCGGGAGCACAAAGATGTACCAAGATCTTAAGCCGAGACTTTGGTGGACCTGGATGAAACGAGAAATCGCCCGGTATGTTGCCGAGTGTGACATATGCCGAAGGGTGAAAGCTGACCATTTACGTTCAACCGGAACACTCCAACCCCTACCAATTCCCTCGTGGAAATGGGAGGTGATCGGCATGGATTTCATCACCGGATTGCCCAGGACGCAAAAAGGTTTCGAGACTATTTGGGTAATCATTGACCAGTTGACGAAGACTGCTCATTTTCTTCCCGTCAAGGTTACCGATACGGTAAGCAAGTTGGCAGAACTGTATCTCTCTCGAATCGTGTCTCTTCATGGCGTTCCCAAGAGGATTGTCTCAGATCGAGGTACCCAATTTATCTCGCGTTTTTGGCAATGTCTTCACAAAGTCATGGGAACTCAACTCTCATTCAGCATCGCCTATCATCCTCATACTGATGGACAAGTTGAGAGAGTGAATCAAATCCTTGAGGACATGCTTAGAGCCTGTGCTCTCACGTACAGTAAGGACTGGGAGAAGTGCTTGCCATTCGCGTAGTTTTCCTACAATAATAGCTATCAAGCTAGTCTTCAAATGTCGCCATTTGAAGCCCTTTATGGAAGATCTTGTAGGACTCCACTCAATTGGTCTTAATCTGGAGAAAGACCCATGTTTGGCCCGAACTTGGTCACCGAAGCGGAAGAGCGAGTCCGGACAATCCAAGAACGATTGCAGACGGCACAGTTTCGTCAAAAGAGCTATGCTGATCGCCGTCGTCGTGCATTAACCTTTGAGGTGGATGACCACGTCTATCTCAAGGTCTCTCCAAAGAAAGGTATTCATCGTTTCCAAGTGAGAGGAAAGCTAGCACCTCATTACATCGGACCTTTCCGGATTGTAGCAAGGTGAGGAGTTGTGGCATATCAATTAGAACTTCCACCTTCCCTCTCCGAAGTCCATGATGTCTTTCACGTCTCTCAATTAAAGAAATGTTTAGGAATCCAGTACTGAGACACACGATGCACAACAGTAGGCACAACACGAGTATTCTTATGCACAAAAACAGATTTGTCTTTTCCCGTGTTCTTAGCAACAAAAGGGGTTTGCTTCACCCTAGGCACATAATGAGAAGTGAAACGTGCCTGTTTGAAATTAGACCTAGCCTTAATCCTTTCTTTCTTTTGTTGTTTGGCTAGCCTAAAGCAGAAATCTACTAAATGTCCATCTCTACCACAATGAGTGCAAGTGTACTTAACATGATGTTTTGCTTTAACAGTAGAATCACATTTTGCATTCATCACAGTAGAAGATAAAAGACCAGCAGATTTAAAACGAATTTTCTTAGGCTCATTAAGAATCTCAATTTTGTCATTGTAAAGAGCCTGAACAACAGTGCGAGGTTTAGTTTCACATGAAGCATAAGGATCAAAACCTAAACCTTTCTTGTTTGAGATAACTTTTGATTTGTCCAAAATCATGTTCAAATTTTTCTTGCCATTTGCGAACCGTTCTAAAGAATTTTGCAAGTAATCAACTTTCTTAGCAAGAGTTAAACAATTATTGCAAGGAATATCAACTTTTCCTTTTTGTTTGTGACAAGTTGAGCATGAAAGAACCTCATGTGTAAGCAAAGCATCTGTCATTTGAGAAACGGTAACAGCCCAAAAATTTGTTGATAGCTCATTTGTGCATGACATGCTCATATCATTCATATTAGTGGAATGATTAACACTTAATTAAGGGCATGTAAATACTAGCCTTATTTTGTTAAATAAGTATAATTGCTAATGTCCATGAAACCTAAAAGTTGCTACCCATTTGTACCCATGTCCCATCACCCCTAGCCAATGACATGAGGACCCCACTAGTAAGTGAGAGAGGAAAATTCTGCACACACTCCCTTCACTTTTCTCACTCTACCTACTCCTTACCCACCTTCTTGTCTCTCTATGACATGTGGGACCTAGCCCCACATGTAAGCCATGGTTGGGCAGCCATATAAAAGGGTTCCTTCCCCTTGGTTTCTCCTCCACACCCCCATTTTCAGCTCACCTCATTTCTGAAAATAGCAAGGATGGAAGCAAGAACACACTTCCAACCCTCTCCATTTCATCCCCTAAAATCCACCCACATTTTGAGATTGGGCTTGTGCATGTTATACCATCGTGAAGCTAAGATCAAGGGCTTCAAATCCATCCAAATGGATTGTTGATGCCCCAAGTATTGGGTGAGTTCCAATCCATTCCTCATCCATTCATGTTCTAAATCTTGGTAGCATTGAGCTCATTTCGTTTCTCTCCATGAAAACCATCTCCATGTTGAGAATCGGACAGTGTATGTCGTGTTGATAGCTTAAGGAGAAGAGGGAGAAGCCATTCCAAGGACTAGGAGGAGAAGGTGTCATCTCCAAGAACAAGGAGGAGGAGTTGATACCGAGAGACTCGACAAAGATCACCATATTGGCGTCATTCTTGATCCCGTCATCGCACCAACTTTCCACTGAGTACAAGAGCATCCTTATAGTGGCAAGACTATAGCCAAGTTATTATCTTTGAAGTGCAGGAGCACATGCACCCATACCTATTTTTGGACAGAGCAGTCAACCCGGATACTCCGGGGTTTTAGTCCGGACACTCCAGGTTCGTCAGTGCATACAAGTGAACTGGGACCGAGCAACCCGGTCCGGAGGGTCCGGGAATTTATTCGAACACTCGGAACGGGTAGGAAAAATTGAAACCGAGAATGCCAACCCGGACACTCCGGACGTGTCGGGCGAAACCAGAAAATGTAACAGAGAGGCCCAACCCGGATACTCCGGGTATTTAACCCGGATAGTCCGGTGTAACCTGATAATCCAGATATTAAACCCGGATACTCCGGGTAAGCCAGCACTAGTGTACCGAGAAGATCAACCCGGATACTCTGGGTTAGGACTGGATTGTAACACCCCGGCATCTAGTATGCCCGAATGCTACCAAACATAGACTAAATATCGTCTAAATACCATAGATAAAGATAAATTACAGCAAAGGCACAAATGCTAAAACTGAAATTTCGGCAGCATCTCCTTTGTTTTAACATGAATTGAAGCAATAGCAATCACATAGCAAGTTATATCATAGCATAAGACATCTAAAACATCAATATCAATGGATAAAGCATTAACATAAACCAATAAAACCCGAATCCAACCACTCCATAATCTATAGCTAAGCAAATAAGGATCACAAGCACACTAAAACTATTCCATACACCAAGTTCATGGCACTTAATATGATCTTGACTCAAGTTGGTAAATGTGACTGGAACTACGTGAAGATGTGTAGCTATTGCCCCTTCCCACATGCCGGTGTCATGGTACCTAAAACAACATAAAACACAAGCGTGAGTTCGTCACTCAGCAAATATACTGCAATGGGTCATACAGAACAATTCAACATCATCACTACATAACAAACTTAACATCATAATTAAGTCATACTTCATATGCAACATCATATTCATATCTCAACCTCATTGAAATCATTTCATCATCATCATCATCATCATCATCATCATGTATGCAATGCAATGCACATGTCTCCTCGACGCAAATACCGGTATTGCCGAGTGTACACCCGTCGGCGTGCACCCACGTCCCCCTTCCATCCCGTAGATGGAGGGTGCCTACTCCTCGCTTCCACTCACCGCGTGGGTGGAATCACGAGGTAGGTCTTACATCCATGGCGCTCCAGATTAGTCATAACTTTCTCACCGACCTTACCAGAATAGTTATGACGTTCTCACCGACCGGGCCAAGTTTCATGCCATGTATGCAACATATGCCATAATCATTAACCATAAACCATTGCATAGCATCTTAACATACCATTTTTATCATATCATGGCAAATACTAAGCATGGCAAGATAGCATAACATGGAAACAATTGCATCTAGTCAAGACAAGCAAATAAACCACATAGTACCCATCCCAATACACTTGCCTTAACCTCGGGCGACGGATTGGTGGGATGAGGAGGGTACTCCCGGGGTCACACCACCTCAGCCCAAAGAACGACGAACGCCGAATTTCTTCCTCCCGGGCTCCCCTATCGTCCTCCTCGCGCCGGAACCGCCGAATCTCCTCGTCATGAGGCTTCCCGATGGAGAGGACAGCGAGGTGGCATGGTGGGTAGCTCCCCTAGGGCAGCAAGGAGGATGGGGAGGAGGTGGAGGGGGTGGTGGAGCAAGGGGAAGGAGGTGGGGGTGGCGGCGCACCAAAGGAGAGGGAGGGGAGGGGGCGGCTACCAAGGGGAGAAGGTGGGGGCTGCTAGGGCAGCAGGGGGCGCACCAAGGTCCTTATGCTGCCCTCCTCTCCCCTCATGGGCCAGAGAGCCCCACTTTTGGCCCACAAGTGGTCCCCCCTAAGGCCCAACATGCCCCGGAAAGGCCCAAACTCCCGAAATCGGCCCTGAAACGCGATTAAACTTCATATCGTAAAGTTTTAACCTCCAATTTCATATTTGATAATATCACATTCTCCAATTTCACCCTTTTACGGTGTCCCAACATCCCGTAGTGTCACATTCTCCCCCCTTAAACAGGATTCGGCCTCGAATCCGAAGAACGCCAAAATCAACAACAAAGTCCCTAAGGGACAAAAGACTTCTTTGCAACAAAGAAAAACATTCACACAAGGACTCAAACCAGAACAAACGACAAGCGAGCTCTCAAAACCAACATTAGCAAGAAAATGTTGATTTATCTCCACAGAGTGCAACCTCTCACGGTTCCACATTCACTTCAATTCCCAAATAGACCACGAAAGAAAATGGTCTAACACTCCTCATTCCATACATTCCTTGGCACTAACGTGCCCGATCCCTTTATTCGAAACTATTCTTCAGAAGAACACAGTACCAGCCTCTAGAACCCTCTTCATCTCCCACGCACAAACGTGTTTTCACACCTCAACCTCTCTACTGTGGTTCGCCGTATTCAAGACGACGACGAACCAGGTGATACGTACACTCCAAGACCACCAACTATTTGAACAAACGAGGTTAAAACCTTGCAAAAGATTGATCTTCTACAAAAGACCAATACCCAACACTACCACCGAAAGGAAAGGCCTACTTTACAACCAGGGTCCTTAAACCCGCAAGAAACAGTGACAACCGAACAAAATCGCTACGGTTGACACAACTTCGCTCACCCTCAGCGACAGAAAGATCCAATACACTCTGAAAAGGAAAAACAATTACTAGCAACCACCCAGTGGTCCACTAATAATTTAATCAACCCCACCTAGGAACACATAATGACCCAATTCTCCAAGAAGGTTTGGATTGAGTCATACACAACCTTCCTTTACTCTTCACTTTTGAACTATTTACGATCATCTACTAGCAACATCTAATATCTTAGGTCATTACCAACCCACACTAAATTCCTCTTTCTTAGAAGGTTTCGCCCTCGCGTTCTTCCTTTCAAAGAATCAGAACAAAGGGTACAATCATTGCGTAAGCTCAACCAAGACCCATCAACCCAATTGTTCCCCATGCATAACTTTGAGTCCAATGCACTACAAACACATTAAAAAGTATTCGACAAAAACCAAAGAGTATTCATTTTACTTTCCTAAGCCAAGACGCAAAGGAACGACAAATCTCCTACACCACAACCAACATACCAGAAATTCTCCATTGTTTCTTTTCATACCAGAAAGAAATGGAAATCTCGATTTATGACATGAATGCACACTTTTCAAGAGCACTCCGGATTAGTCATATATCCATATATGACTTTCTCACCGACCTGGCTCACCGACTCATTTATCATTGAACATCTATAAATGATGCTCTGCTTCCTTTTCACCATTCACTCATCATGTAACAACAATACCGAATTGTCATTCACCAGAAGACTTCTTCTTCGGTATCACATGATTGAAACACCCATAACATCGATGATTGCAATAATTCAGATAAACTATGACGGCATCATAGTTAACAGTAAAACACCACATCGTGTCATATCCCATCATTAGTTGAAAGCTAAACTTGCAAAACCTCGCATCCTAACCAAAATCAACATTTTGGAAAAGATCATCGACTCCAAAGTCAAACATCTGCACACACAACCGCCATAAATTTTCTCAAAAGAAAGGGAAACTCATTCCCAAAAGAGAACTCTTCACTAACCAAATTCACTTACGAAACATTCATATAATCCACCTTTTTGAAGCACTCGCAAACATCACACACATTATGCAAATAAATCCAACTCTAGTCAAAAAGAGTTACAAATTAAATCTCAAGAGTTTCCTACACAACCCACTATGTCCATCTGCTTCCTTTAAAATTATGATTCCAAAGATAATTCAGTGCGAACGCGAAGAAGCGCGATCCACTCAACAACTTTTGGTTGTAAACTCATACTCACAACACAAACTAAACAAATTCACCAAAACCAAAGGTTGGCACCAATTTCTACGAGTTTTAGGGAAACTCTGAAACTCAACATAAGGAACACTTTAACCAAAAGCATTCATCCAAGATAGCAAACAACCAAACCAGTCCAAAAGGTTTTAAACACCAGCTTAGCATAAATACAATCATCCCTAGTGTTCCACTACGCTTTCCATTAAAGACTTCAAAATTCACTACTTACTCATTGAGAAAGTCCAATCGGATTTAGCAAAATTTACATAACAATTTCTTTCTCTAGTTACCATTCCCAACACTTTTAATTAGGTTTATGATGCTTATCAAAAAGACATCCAACCAATACTACCTCATCATGATCTCCACAAACCAACACATCATATAACAACGTATTCTATATTTCAAACATAGTACTTCAACAGATACTTAAGCATGATCAACCTATCAATTTATACCATCCTTACGTCAACATCTTGACAATTATAACTTGTTCAATCAATAAATGACTTCAACAAGTAAATATTATCACTACAAGACAAAGTTCGCAAACATGATTGTAAGATATACATTCATTAAGGATTAAATTCTACATCATGCTAATTTATCCATGGTTCACTCCATCACAACATGTTACAATAACCTCCATTTTAACAATGTTTTCCAACAAGTAATCTACACAATCACCACCACTACTAAGTCATCATTAACAATAAATGGGCATAATCATAAAACAACTGCATTGTTTTTAGTTACACTATCCATATATCATAACAATTTATCACTACACAACATATTCCAACTATTACAATAAATTTAATAAGTTAGAACAGCACAAAGTTCTTGAAACAACCACAAAACCTATATTTTCTCAATTGGCATCAATTCTAGTATTTTAGGAACACAACTGCGTACTTCCAATTATGCTATTAGTTTGCAACAACAACATAAATAGCAGCTCTAATCAACTTCTCAGTTAAGGTCGCAAGCCAGCATGATTAAATTTCTCTTTTAGCACGTTAAATTAGAACTTCTTTAAACAACCAGCAAGGTTTCTTTAACAATAATAGTAGTCTACATCATCTTAATGTTCTAACTATGCATCAGGGTTTAAAACTTTAAACATAATCGGAGGTCATAAGCACTTTTAAAGCAAAGCAACAGATTCTAAGCATGTACATTAACACCTTTAATCATTCTTGCTATAGAGTAATCTACAACACTAGAAGTTCATTTAATCTTAAGCTAAAGATAAAAATTACGTTTAACTAATTCAACTCACCAATTAACTTAGGAGTACATCATGTCTTTCATCTCAATGATGATCACATATCAATATCATCACCATTATGTATGCAATGCGATGCGATGCTCATGTCTCCTTGGAAACTCATACCGGTATGGTTGAGTACACACCCGTCGGTGTGCACCCTCTCCTCCCTTCCATCCCGAAGATGGAGGGTGCCTACTCCTCGCTTCCGTTCACCGCGGTGAATGGAATCACGATGTAGGACTTACTCATTGGCTCTCCGGAATAGTCATAACTTTCTCACCGACCTTCCCCGGACTAGTTATGACTTTCTCACCGCCCGGGCCATATAACATGCCATGTATGCAAATATGCCAACATCATAATTAACTTGTACATTAACACATGGCATCATAACATAATAAGCATACTCATCATATCATTGGCAATCATTAAACCATGGCAAGTGATCATATCATATAATCAATTTCATCTAGTCTCAACTAGCAACCTACAAACCGCTATCCATTACAATACACTTGCCTCAACCACGGGCAACGGATTGGCGAGAAGTAGAAGGCACTCCCGGGGTCACACCACCTGCACATGAGTATCACACAATCACAATCATGTCCACAAAACAGTAAGCAATCCCTCTTCTACCCCGACATCGCAAACTACTCGCTAAACCCAAAAACAAAGGTTCTGTCCCGTCGGGACAGCAGCTTTCCAAAAGGCATAACTCGGGTTGTAAGACTCCGAATCAATTAAACGAGTAAATCCTCGAGTAGCTTAGGAAATTTCCCAACTTTTTCTAAGTATATGGAAAGACTGATTCGGACTCTAAAATGGTTTAATCTACAGAAAACCGTGATATGTTCCAATCACGTCACAGATTTTAATACGTTCGGTAAAACGATCATAACTTTCAAACGGCTGGAAGGAATTGGACGTTCTTTATACCCACGGAAAGATATTGAAATTACCTACAACTTCTTCAACAGCCGTACGACCAAATTCCGAATCTAAATTGACGAAAACCCAAACCCTAGGTCAACTGCTCATGCTGCCCGAAACAGAGAACGTGGCAACTTCTAGATTTCATCTAATCTACTCAATTCCAGCACCACCAATTGATCTAAAAACATGATAATGACCCTAAGAACAGTACCTAGGCCAACCCCAAGGAGTCCCATGGTCATACCTTCGCCCGACGCACGAAAACCCAATAGATCTCCTCCCGGTTCGCGCGATCTCCTTCCTCGCTCCAATCCCGCCGGATCTCCTCGTCGCGGAGCGCTCCAACGGATTGATCTTCGAGGTGTTGAGGTGGGGATCTCCCCTAGGGGCAACAAGGGAGGTGGAGAGGGGAGGAGAGGGGTGGTGGCGACATGGGGAAGATGGAGAGGAAGGGGAAGGGTGGAGGCGCATGGGGGGGGGCTAGGGGGTGGCGGCTAGGGTTGGGAGAGGGAGTGGGGGCAAACCCTTCCACCGGAGGCCCAACTCAACCCCCAAGGCCCAAATTCCCAAGGAGAGGCCCAAACATCCGAAAATGGCCCAAAAACACGCTATAAACGGCATAACGTAAAGTTTTAACCTCCATTTTCACATTTTATAAAGTTTTTGACCTCAACATTCACATTTTGTAAGATACGACACTCCGTGATGTCACAAACGTAGCAACATACATTATCACATAGAGCATTCAACATCAAGGCTTAAATATAACATTTAAGTGTAAAGTAACGATACCCATACCCTTTCCAACTGTGCATCCATGTGTGTCAAATTTTAAATTAGTTATTCCACTTAAACAAGTTTTAATGTTGCTATCCTATGACAAAATTTTAAGTATAACCTAAGCCATGTTTCTAAGTTACTCCACATCAAAATTTTAGTTAACCCTATGGTATTCCACTAAGGTCATACACCACGGACCTGAAGCCCGCTCTTATACCAACTGTAACACCCTGGCATCTAGTATGCCCGAATGCTACCAAACATAGACTAAACATTGTCTAAATACCGTAAATAAAGATAAATTACAGCAAAGGCACAAACGCTAAAACCGAAATTTCCCCAGCATCTCCTTTGTTTTAACATGAATTGAAGCAATAGCAATAACATAGCAAGTTATATCATAGCATAAGACATCTAAAACATCATTATCAATGGATAAAGCATCAACATAAACCAATAAAACCCGAATACAACCACTCCATAACGTATAACTAAGCAAATAAGGATCACAAGCACACTAAAACTATTCCATACACCAAGTTCATGGCACTTATTATGATCATGACTCAAATTGGTAAATGTGACTGGAACTACGCGAAGATGTGTAGCTATTGCCCCTTCCCACATGCCGATGTCATGGTACCTAAAACAACATAAAACACATGCGTGAGTTCATCACTCAGCAAGTATATTGCAATGGGTCATACAGAACAATTCAACATCATCACTACATAACAAACTAAACATCATAATTAAGTCATACTTCATATGCAACATCATATTCATATCTCAACCTCATTGAAATCATTTCATCATCATCATCATCATGTATGCAATGCAATGCACATGTCTCCTCGACGCAAATACCGGTATTGCCGAGTGCACACCCGTCGGCGTGCACCCACGTCCCCCTTCCATCCCATAGATGGAGGTGCCTACTCCTCGCTTCCACTCACCGCGTGGGTGGAATCACGAGGTAGGTCTTACATCCATGGCGCTCTGGATTAGTCATAACTTTCTCACCGACCTTACCGGAATAGTTATGACATTCTCACTGACCGGGCCAAGTTTCATGCCATGTATGCAACATATGCCATAATCATTAACCATAAACCATTGCATAGCATCTTAACATACCATTTTTATCATATCATGGCAAATACTAAGCATGGCAAGATAGCATAACATGGAAAAAATTGCATCTAGTCAAGACAAGCAAATAAACCACATAGTACCCATCCCAATACACTTGCCTTAACCTCGGGCGACGGATTGGTGGGATGAGGAGGGCACTCCCGGGGTCACACCACCTCAGCCCGAAGAACGCCGAACGCCGAATTCCTTCCTCCCGGGCTCCCCGATCGTCCTCCTCGCGCCGGATCCGCCGAATCTCCTCGTCGCGAGGCTTCCCGATGGAGAGGACAGCGAGGTGGCGTGGTGGGTTGTGACACCACGGAGTGTCGTAACCTTATAAAATGTGAATGTTGAGGTCAAAAACATTATGAAATATGGGATTGGAGGTTGAAACCATACGGTATGAGGTTTATTCACGTTTTCAGGCCGTTTCCGGGAGTTTGGGCCTTTCTGGGGGAGTTTGGGCCTAAAGGGAAGGGTCGTCGGCTTTGGTGGGAAAGAGTTTGAGTCCATTTAGGAGTAGGATTCCTGTGTAGGCTGGTAAAAAGGGGTTTTCCCTGCCCCTTGTGCGCCCCCACCTCCCTCTTGTGTGCCCCCTCCATGTCCCCTTGTGCCCTAGCCACCCCCACCTCCCCTCTCCCTCTTGCGTGCGCCCCCCCTTGCTCTTCCCATTGCTCCACCATCCCTCGACCACCCCTCCACCTCCCTTGCTGCCCCTAGGGGAGATACCCACCTCAACACCTCAAAAATCAATCCGTTGGAGCGCTCCACGACGAGGAGATCCGGCGGGATTGGAGCAAGGAAGGAGATCGCGTGAACCGGGAGGAGATCTATTGGGTTTTCGTGCGTTGGGCGAAGGTATGGCCATGAGACTCCTTGGGGTTGGCCTAGGTACTGTTCTTAGGGTCATTATCACATTTTTAGATCAATTGGTTGTGCTGGAATTGAGTAGATAAGATGAAATCTAGAAGTTGTCAAGTTCTCTGTTTCGGGCAGCATGAGCAGTCGACCTAGGATTTGGGTTTTCGTAAATTTAGAATCGGAGTGTGTGGTACTCATGTGTAGGTGGTGTGACCCCGGGAGTGCCTTCTACTTCTCGCCAATCCGTTGCCCGTGGTTGAGGCAAGTGTATTGTAATGGATAGCGGTTTGTAGGTTGCTAGTTGAGACTAGATGAAATTGATTATATGATATGATCACTTGCCATGCTTTAATGATTGTCAATGATATGATGAGTATGCTTATTATGTTATGATGCCATGTGTTAATGTACAAGTTAATTATGATGTTGGCATATTTGCATACATGGCATGTTACATGGCCCGGGCGGTGAGAAAGTCATAACTAGTCCGGGGAAGGTCGGTGAGAAAGTTATGACTATTCCGGAGAGCCAATGAGTAAGTCCTACATCGTGATTCCATTCACCGCGGTGAACGGAAGCGAGGAGTAGGCACCCTCCATCTTCGGGATGGAAGGGGGGAGAGGGTGCACACCGACGGGTGTGTACTCAACCATACCGGTATGAGTTTCCAAGGAGACATGAGCATCGCATCGCATTGCATACATAATGGTGATGATATTGATATGTGATCATCATTGAGATGAAAGACATGATATGAGTTGTTGTAGCCATGTAATTGTTTTTGTGTACCATTGCAATATGCTTGCTGAGTGTTGAACTCACGCTTGTGCTTTCTTGTTGTTTTAGGTACCATGAGATCGGCATGCGGGGAAGGGAATTAGTCACACTTCTACACGTAGCGTCACTCAATTGTTCCCACAGTCACTCAATTGGGTCTTGATAATAAATTAAGTGTGATGCATATTGATTTATGGTTTAGTTTTGCGATATGAGAGTATTATTGCTCGTTTGGCTCATGGAGACATTGAATGCTTGGGATTAGACTTATATTGCTGTCATGCCTATAATTATTGCTCTTTTAGATGCCTCTTATATTGCCATATATTGCTATGCTGTTGATGTTCCTTCAATTCATGCTAAAACAAAGGAGATGTTGCCAAAATTTCGGTTTTTAGCATTTGCTCCTTTGCTGTAATTTACCTTAATTTATGATATTTAGATGTTGTTTAGCCTATGTTTGGTAGCATTCAGGCATGCTAGATGCCGGGGTGTTACAGTTGGTATTAGAGCCAGGTTATAGGTTCTTGGAATATGTATTTTTAGTGTCATACCTTAGGTTATAACTAAAATGTGATGTGGAATAACTTAGAAACATGGCTTAGGTTTTAAATAAAATTTTGTTATAGGATAGCAACATTAAAACTTGCAAAAGTGGTATAACTAATCTAAGATTTGACACACTTTGTTGCACAGTAGGATGGGGTTTTGGTTCATCATTGCATTGCGCTTGATTATTTGATGAAGACTGTCTATGATGATGTTTGATCTTCGTTCTTGATTATATGATGTTGTGCTTATATTTATGTGATTGGATGGTTGTCTGTCTGAAGCAGCCATGCCGAGGGGTAGAGGCCGTGGTTGCCGCGGCCGTGGAGGCCAGGGGCGAGGTTCTCAGGGAGTTGCTGAGTCGGTAGCTGAGGGTAGCGCTTCGCTCAATGCTCATGGACTAGCGCAGGAGGAGCTACCGGCGGCACAGTCAGGGGCTGAGGTACCTGCCACCAATGCGGACTTAGTTCAAGCTCTGCAGAGGGAGGTTCAGGAGCTGCGCCAGCTGTTGCGGGTAGCCCCTGCTATTGTGCCACCCCCTGCAGCGGCCCCAGTTGCTGTCCCCGCTGTGCCGGAGCCGAGGATGAGTCTCCGGGAGTGGATGTCCCTCCGTCTTGACACTTTTGACGGAGCGGGCACGCCGATCCAGTCCGCAGATTGGCTGCGGTACATGGAGCGGCAGTTTGAGGTCCTAGAGTTGACCTCGGTCCAGAGGGCTCGCTTTGTGGCCTTTCAGCTGAAGGGCCAAGCTGATATCTGGTGGGAGGGGGTTCTGGCTGCTAGAGCCCCTGATCTTGGTCCGGTCACCTGGGAGGACTTTGTGGCTCGCTTCCGAGCCAAGTTCTACCCAGAGTCTTTCCTTGAGCGGATGGAGCATACTCTGACGACTCTTTCCCAGGGAAAGAGGTCGGTGGCAGAGTATGAGGTGGAGTTCAACAGCGTGGTGGCGCCGTCTTGCCGGCGGTGGCGGTAAGACGACAGGGAGAAGGTGAGGAGGTTCCGTAGAGGCCTCAACCAGGAGTTCAGAGTTGTCATGGGGGCGACTGTTCCTCGTGACTTCTGCTCCGTGGTGGAGCAGGCGAAGGGCATGGAGCTCGAGTTGGAGCTCTCCCGGGATAGGCAAAACCCGGGTGGTTCAGGGGTTCCTGCGGCCCTAGGCGGGGGGCAGAAGAGGACCATTGGTGGAGGAGGTGGGTCTTCTCAGCGACCCACCTTCAAGAAGTTCAAGGGAGGACAGGGCTCCTCCTCAGGGGCTAAGATGAGGCCGCCCCAGTCGTCTTCCTCGCGAGCGGCTGTTCGTCCGGTGCCCGGGCAGGGCATGATTTGTTTCAGGTGTGGTGGTGAGCACCGTGCTTCGGAGTGTGGTTGGTCCGGGAGTTGCAACCACTGTGGCAAGCCTGGCCACATGGGGCGAGTCTGCTGGATGTATCCCGGTAGCATCATCAAGTGGGAGACGGTGCCTTCTCCTCCCACTCCAGCGGCGTCTTCCAGAGGATCGGTGCACATGATGGCAGCTCCTGCTTCTCAGCCGCCCTTTGCGTGGGCGCCACCAGCAGCTTACTGGTGCCCGCAGCCGTCTGCTCCTCCTCAGTTGCCTCCTCCGCCCCCAGCCTTGTTGGGGCATCAGCCGGGAGTCGGGGCTCCTACTGTCCCGGCGCCACCAGGAGTGTACGCCTTGCCGACCGCCGAGTCAGCCGGGCATCCAGAGGTGGTTTCAGGTACTCTGCTCGTGGATTCCGTTGATGCCTTTGTTCTGTTTGATTCCGGAGCATCCTATTCCTTTGTGTCGTCTGAGTTTGCTAGTAGGGCTAAGTTGGGAGTTCAGCGGATTTCTGAGTCTGTGTTAGTCAGTTCTCTTGGGGGTTTGATTGCTAGTTCTTTGGTTTGCCCGGGTTGCACCATTACCATTGATGATGAGGTTTTCTTTGCCAATCTTATGGTGATCCAATTGGCTCCCTTTGATATCATTTTGGGCATGGACTGGTTACATCAATACCGTGCCAATATCTGTTGCTTTTGGAGGACGGTTACCTTGCAGGCCCCGTTAGGGGTAGAGTTGACCTTTCAGGGTGGTATACCTTCCAGTTCCGTCTTTGCTTTGACTAGTCTGTTTTCTGGTCGCCGTTTGAGGCAGTTGGGTTTCCTCATGGCTATGTCAGAAAAGCCATCTTCCTCAGTTTCCATTGAGGAAATTCCTGTAGTGAAGGAGTTTGTTGATGTGTTCCCTGACGAGTTGCCTGGTTTACCTCCTATGAGGAATTTGGAGTTTTGTAATTATCTTGTGCCTAGCACTCGACCTATTTCTATCTCTCCATACCGCTTGGCTCGTCCTTTCCAAGACGAGTTGAAAAAGCAATTGGAGGATCTGTTGGCCAAGGGCTTTATTAGGCGCAGTGTGTCGCCTTGGGGAGCACCCGTCCTCTTCATTTCGAAGAAGGATGGAAGTTGGCGTATGTGCATTGATTATCGTGCTCTTAATCAAGTGACAGTCAAGAACAAGTATCCTTTGCCTCGCATTGAGGATTTGTTTGACCAACTGAAGGGAGCGAAGGTGTTATCCAAGATTGATCTTCAGTCGGGGAACAATCAGATTCACGTGAGGGAGCAGGACATTGAGAAGACTGCTTTCTCCACTAGGTATGGGCATTATGAATTTAAAGTTATGTCTTTTGGACTAACTAATGCTCATGCCGTCTTTATGGAGGCGATGAACAGTATGCTACACAAGTACCTTGATGAGTTTGTGGTAGTGTTCATCGATGATATTCTGGTTTACTCTAAATCATAAGAGGAGCATGAGCGGCACTTGAGGCTTGTGTTGAGCACATTGAGGGAGAATCAGTTCTTTGCTAAGCTGAAAAAGTGCGAATTCTGGATTTCAGAAGTGGGTTTTCTTGGCCACATCATCAATCCAGAGGGCATATCTGTAGATCCGAGCAAAGTCTCAGCAGTTTTGGATTGGAAGAGGCCTTCCAATGTCAAAGAGGTGCGTAGTTTCCTTAGGTTGGCTGGCTACTATCGGCGTTTTGTGCAGGATTTCTCTATCATTGCCAAGCCACTTTCGCAGCTGACTCATAAGGGGATAAAATTTCAGTGGACTGCAGAGTGTGAGCACAGTTTCTGCACTTTGAAGGAGAAGTTAGTGACTACTCCTGTTCTTACCCTTCAGAGCACAGGAGCGCTTCACTGTTTATTCTGATGCTTCTCGGTTGGGACTTGGTTGTGTGCTCATGCAAGATGGCAAGGTGATTGCTTATGCATCGAGGCAGCTGAAAAAGTATGAGCAGAACTATCCCACACATGATCTTGAGCTGGCCGCTGTGGTGTTTGCATTGAAGATATGGAGGCACTATCTGTTTGGTGAGTCTTGTGATATCTTCACTGATCACAAGAGCCTCAAGTACATCTTTACTCAAAAAGATTTGAACTTGAGACAGAGGAGGTGGCTAGAATTGATAAAGGATTATGACCTCACTTTCTAGTATCATCCGGGCAAGGCAAATGTAGTGGCCGACGCTCTCAGTCGCAAGATAATGCCCCCTGTCGTTGATTGTCTTGTTGCTGATTTTGAGCGATTGGGAGTTTCCTACTACTTTGCGGGGACCGTGCAAGCTGAAATCAATTGATTCTTGAGTCAGCGATTCTCGAGCGTGTGCGGGAGGCACAACAGCATGATCATTTGCTCCAGCAGGTGAGGAAGCGCCTTGAGGATGGAAAGTTTGGAGACTTTACCGTTGATGATGCGGGAGCTTTGAGGTTTCAGGGTCGTCTGTGCGTACCTCAGAAATCCCAAGTGAAAGAGGATATTCTGAAGGAGGCTCATCGCACCCCGTACACAGTCCATCCTGGGGAGACCAAGATGTTCAGGGATTTGAAAAAGAATTTCTGGTGGAAAAGGATGAGATTGGATATTGCCAAGTATGTGGCGTCTTGTGGGATTTGTCAGAAGATCAAGGCCGAACACAAGCATCCTGCTGGTCTGTTACAGCCATTGGAGATTCCTGTGTGGCCATGGGATGACATCTCCATGGATTTCGTGGTTGGCCTACCTCGTACTCCACGAGGGAAGGATGCTGTATGGGTTGTGGTGGACCGTCTAAGCAAGTCCGCGCATTTCATTCCTATCCGCACTACCAATTCAGCGAGCGAGTTGGCTCCCATCTATGTGTGGGAGATTGTGAGACTGCATGGTGTACCCAAGACCATTATTTCTGATCGGGATGCGAAGTTTGTCTCCAAATTCTGGGAGAGTTTGCAGAGTGCTTTGGGTACACAGCTTTGCCTTAGTACTGCTTTCCACCCTCAGACGGATGGGCAGTCTGAGCGTACCATTCAGACTTTGGAGGACATGCTTAGGGCCTGTGTGATGGCTTGGAAAGGTAGCTGGGAAGACCATTTGCCATTGGCAGAGTTTGCTTATAATAACAGCTATCATTCCAGCATCCGGGCTGCTCCTTATGAGGTACTGTATGGCCGGAAGTGCAGATCACCGCTTTGTTGGGATGCGGTGGGCGAGTGGGCAGTTCTTGGACTGGATTGGGTTCAGCAGACTGTTGACCGCATGGCGGAGGTACGGCAGAACCTTCTTGCAGCGCAGAGCCGACAGAAAAGCTATGCTAATGTTAGGAGGCGGGATTTGGAGTTTGAGGTGGGTGATCGCGTACTCTTGCGAGTATCTCCCACCAAGGGTGTGGTTCGATTTGGCACCAAGGGAAAGCTCAGTCCGAGGTATGTAGGGCCATTTCCTATCATCGCCCGAGTTGGTAAGCTGGCCTATCGTCTGGAGCTACCGGAGTCAATGCAAGGTGTGCACAATGTGTTCGATGTCTCGATGTTGAGGAAATACTTGCATGATGCGGAGTTGGTGGTTCCGTTGGAACCATTAGTGCTTGAGCAGGACCTCACCTTCGAGTCTCGTCCTGTGAAAATTCTGGGGACTTCGGAGCGAGTGATGAAGAACAGGACGCTCAAGTTTGTCAAGGTCCTGTGGTCACATCAGACCGAGAGAGAAGCAACTTGGGAGCTGGAGTCTCACATGCGCGAGAAGTATCCCGAGCTCTTCGCCTTAGGTATGTGATGTGAAACCTAGCTATCTTTTGCTTTGATGGGTTCCGTTTTGGTGCGTTTTGGATTCGAGGTCGAATCTTGTTGAAGGGGGGAGAATGTGACACCACGGAGTGTCGTAACCTTATAAAATGTGAATGTTGAGGTCAAAAACATTATGAAATATGGTATTGGAGGTTGAAACCATACGGTATGAGGTTTATTCACATTTTCAGGTCGTTTCCGGGAGTTTGGGCCTTTCCGGGGCAGTTTGGGCCTAAAGGGAAGGGTCGTGGGCTTTGGTGGGAAAGAGTTTGAGTTCATTTAGGAGTAGGATTCCTGTGTGGGCTGGTAAAAAGGGGTTTTCCCTGCCCCTTGTGCGCCCCCACCTCCCTCTTGTGCGCCCCTCCATGTCCCCTTGTGCCCTAGCCGCCTGCACCTCCCCTCTCCCTCTTGCGTGCACCCCCCTTGCTCTTCCCATTGCTCCACCACCCCTCCACCACCTCTCCACCTCCCTTGATGCCCCTAGGGGAGATCCCCACCTCAACAACTTGAAGATCAATCCATTGGAGTGCTCCGCGACGAGGAGATCCGGCGGGATTGGAGCGAGGAAGGAGATCACGCGAACCGGGAGAAGATCTATTGGGTTTTCGTGCATCGGGCGAAGGTATGGCCATGGGATTCCTTGGGATTGGCCTAGGTACTATTCTTAGGGTCATTATCATGTTTTTAAATCAATTGGTGGTGCTGGAATTGAGTAGATTAGATGAAATCTAGAAGTTGCCACGTTCTCTGTTTCTGGCAGCATGAGCAGTCTACCTAGGGTTTGGGTTTTTGTCAATTTAGATTCGGAATTTGGTTGTACGTCTGTTGAAAAAGTTGTAGGTAATTTCAATATCTTTCCGTGGGTATAAAGAACGTCCAATTCCGCCCAGCCGTTTGAAAGTTAATATCGTTTTACCGAACGTATTAAAATCTGTTACGTGATTGGAACAGATCACGGTTTTCTGTAGATTAAACCATTTTAGAGTCCAAATCAGTCTTTCCATATACTTAGAAAAAGTTGGAAAATTTCCTAAGCTACGCGAGGATGTACTCGTTTAATTGATTCAGAGTCTTAGAACCCGAGTTATGCCTTTTGGAAGGCTGCTGTCCCGACGGGACAGAACCTCTGTTTTTGGGTTTAGCGAGTAGTTTGCGATGTCGGGGTAGAAGAGGGATTGCTTACTATTTTGTGGACATGATTGTGAGAGTGTGGTACTCATGTGCAGGTGGTGTGACCCCGGGAGTGCCTTCTACTTCTCGCCAATCCGTTGCCCATGGTTGACGCAAGTGTATTGTATTGGATAGTGGTTTGTAGGTTGCTAGTTGAGACTAGATGAAATTGATTATATGATATGATCACTTGCCATGCTGTAATGATTGCCAATGATATGATGAGTATGCTTATTATGTTATGATGCCATGTATTAATGGACAAGTTAATTATGATGTTGGCATATTTGCATACATGGCATGTTACATGGCCCAGGCGGTGAGAAAGTCATAACTAGTCCGGGGAAGGTCGGTGAGAAAGTTATGACTATTCCAGAGAGCCAATGAGTAAGTCCTACATCGTGATTCCATTCACCTCGGTGAATGGAAGCGAGGAGTAGGCACCCTCCATCTTCGGGATGGAAGGGGGGAGAGGGTGCACACCGACGGGTGTGTACTCAACCATGCCGGTATGAGTTTCCAAGGAGACATGAGCATCGCATCGCATTGCATACATAATGGTGATGATATTGATATGTGATCATGATTGAGATGAAAGACATGATATGAGTTGTTGTAGCCATGTAATTGTTTTTGTGTACCATTGCAATATGCTTGCTGAGTGTTGAACTCACGCTTGTGCTTTCTTGTTGTTTTAGGTACCATGAGATCGGCATGCGGAGAGGGGAATTAGTCACACTTCTGCATGTAGCGTCACTCAATTGTTCCCACAGTCACTCAATTGGGTCTTGATAATAAATTAAGTGTGATGCATATTGATTTATAGTTTAGTTTTGCGATATGAGTCTTATTGTTCGTTTGGCTCATGGAGACATTGAATGCTTGGGATTAGACTTATATTGCTATCATGCCTATAATTACTGCTGTTTTAGATGCCTCTTATATTGCCAAATATTGCTATGCTGTTGATGTTCCTTCAATTCATGTTAAAACAAAGGAGATGCTGCCGAAATTTCGGTTTTTAGCATTTGCTCCTTTGCTGTAATTTACCTTAATTTATGGTATTTAGATGTTGTTTTGTCTATGTTTGGTAGCATTCAGGCATGCTAGATGCTGGGGTGTTACATGGGTAGCTCCCCTAGGGCAGCAAGGAGGATGGGGAGGAGGTGGAGGGGGTGGTGGCGCAAGGGGAAGGAGGTGGGGGTGGCGGCACACCAAAGGAGAGGGAGGGGAGGGGGCGGCTACCAAGGGGAGGAGGTGGGGGCTGCTAGGGCAGCAGGGGGACGCACCAAAGTCCTTATGCTGCCCCCCTCTCCCCTCATGGGCCAGAGAGGCCCACTTTTGGCCCACGAGGGGTCCCCCCTAAGGCCCAACATGCCACGGAAAGACCCAAACTCTCGAAATCGGCCCGGAAACACGATTAAACTTCATATCGTAAAGTTTTAACCTCCAATTTCATATTTGATAATGTCACATTCTCCAATTTCACCCTTTTACGGTGTCCCAACATCCCGTAGTGTCACACGGATACTCCGGATCTGACCTGATGGATGCTTCTCATGTGCATGTCAAGATTAGGAGCATGGTCATGGTGCATTTCAAGCATGATCGTGCATGTTTTCGTGTTGTTCATTGCTCGTTTCTTAATTAGTGTTCTTTGGAATTGGATTTTCTCGTTAGGTGTTGAAGCTTAGGAGACCACTCCCGAGTACGACTACGCCAACGACGTCAAGAGCGAGCAGCAAGGCACTACGTTACTCCTTGAACATACTTGATCCTATTAATTGCAAATTATGTTGAAGCTATTTTATCAATTGCATGCTTACTTTCAATTACAAGTATATTCGGTGTAGAATGCTTAGTTAGTTACCTTGTTGACATGTTATCCTCTTACCATGTTCCTTTCGTATAACATTGTCACCCTAGGTGGTTGGTTTATTATTACGTATGGGTTCGTGCGATTTGCTTAGCCATGCTTAGAACCTCGTTAGAAACCGCGATAGATGGACTTAGTTCATCGGTCGCGAGGATCAAATGATTATGATGATGATTGTTCAATTGTCGTTATTGTGTAGCCATGTTGGTTAAGAACCTTAAGGATTGAATCCTGGTGACGTCTCTTTAAGTAATTATCGTGCGAACCACACGCCGTTTATGGGACCGGCTTAGCCAAGTACTTGTGTATGACTAGGGCATTTAAACCACGTGCACTTGGAATTCCTTGAACTTTGGAGAGTGTCAAGGAATGTCCGCAGGATCTCCTTGAACTTTGTGGAGTGTCGAGAATATCCTTCGAAATCCCTCAAACTTTGTGGAGTTAGGGATGTTCAATAACGGGTGTACTCCATGATCCACATACACAGAGCACTGAGCACACGGGATCAAGGGTCACAGTCACCCGGGTGGTTTAAATACACTACCATGCATACTGGAAAATGGATTTTTCACGTTCACCTCGGCCGGCACATCAAAGGAATTGTGCTTATAGCTTGGCTTACGAGTGTGGCGTGTCGTGTGGGTACAGTTGTACCTCTGTAGAGTTTAAACTATTCGAATAGTCGCGTCCATGGTTAAGGACGATCACTTAAGTTGTCTGTCACTGGGCGAGTGTTACCGGGTAAGAATGGATGGCCTAGAAAACCAAGTCTCATGTGTATTGGAGTAATCATGAGGAAAACGTCGTGAGTATTGGAGTACTCATGGACGGAACTTCACGGATATTGGAGTATCCGTGGGCGTAAGCGAACATGAGCGTTGGACTCATGGTTCGGAGAATGCTTCGAGGCATGAGATGAAGATGTTTATGATGTTGTTATACTATGTATTAGACTTTGTAAATGTTTATCAAATAGCATTTTCAATCTATATGTGTCTATGTTTTTGTCCTAAATATTGCATTATGCTGAAATTAGCCTGGTTCCTTTCTTGTGATGTAGCAACCACATATAGCTAGAACTCAGCATACAACTTATATTATCGTGCGAGTACACTCTTTGTACTCAAATGGATTGTCCACTTGCTGCAGGTGAAGATGAGGCACTGCCCGGAGACCTTTATCGGGCAGATTCTGATGATGCTAACGCTTAGGGGCACATTCTTTCTTCCAGTCGGTTGCCTGCGGGCTATGGCACAATACGCTGGACTCTTTTGTAGTTTATATTATGTTTCCGCTGCCTGTTGATGTAATAACTTTAAATATGTCGTTTTGGATAGCAGTCCTGCTTTTCTATGTAAATATGCTTATGCTCTCGTTAGTTGTGTATGAGTTGTGATACAAACCGTCATTCATTGTCGCGCGTGTTGGTGAACTTTCCTGGGACCAACATGGGCATAATCGCGGGACGCCCGAGGTTCCCTTGATTCACTCGAGTTGTGTGGTGCAATGGGGTGAATCAGTGGAGTCCCAGGGACGGTTCCCCACAGAAACCCTAGCATTTGCATCATTCAACTTCAATTCTAGTGTGGAGCATTTGGAACATGGAGTTGTATCATGCAAATCAATGGTAGAACAGCTAGCATGTTTAACAAGTTTCTTATTTTTCTCATTTTCAGCATTTATTTGCTCTAACAAGGTAACATGTTCTTTCCTAAGCAAAGTAAGCTCATTGTAAATTAAGTCACATGATTTACAAGCATCATCATCAGGAATCAAGGTCTTAAGTCTAGTAATTTCAGCATTCAATGATTCCACAAGAATATCATATTTCTTAATTTTTCTATCACGTTTGTCAAGCAATTTTCCAAGACGAGCAACAGTAATAGCCAATTCATCGTAAGAAGGATCTACCTCATTGAAATCACTATCGTGATCGTCCTCGGTGAAGCTGTCGCTACTTTTGGTCGTGAGACACAACCCCATCAAATCATGCTTACTTGGAGTTGCATTGTCCTCGCTGCTCTTCGAATCCACATCGCTCAAATTGACTTGTTCAAGAGAGGAAAGAACTCTGTGGACCACTTTGCGGTTGATGAAGCTCTTCTTGTTTCTATCTCTTGAAGGGAAATTCTTCTTCTCTTTTCTTCTGTCGTTGTCCTTCTCCTCCCATGATGCTTTACCTGCAAGTTTAGGACAATTTGGACGAATATGGTCGAGATCACCACATTCATAACATCTTGGAGGACTGCCACTAACTCTCTTCCTCATTCCACATTCTGTAAAGCTTTATTAAAACGAGAAGAAAGTGATGCCAAGTATTCTTCCGAAAATTCCTCAATCTGTTCATTGGTTAGTGAAGACAAGAAAGAGAAAGCAAAACTTGAAGAAGCATTATTATTAGACATGCTAGATTGGGAGGTCAATGCAATTGATTTATGATCATTCTTTCTAGCAAGAACATCCAACTCATGAGTTTTCAACTTAGAATAAAGAACATTTAAAGTAAGTGTATTTATGACAGTAGATTCTCTAATGGATGTAACTTTCATCTCCCAAATAGACATGTCTAATGCACTAAGCAATTGTCTAGCATTAGCAGCAGTATCAAAGCTAACTCCAACAGCACGAAGATTACTAAGAATTTTATTGAAGCGTGCAAAGAAGTAATCTAGCGACTCACCGGGTTTCATCTCAAATCGCATGTAATCCTTTTTGTAAATATCTTGGCGAACCTCTTTGACAGTGTTAGAACCCTTATGGTAATCACAAAGAGATTTCCATACCTCATATGTGGATCGAAGATGAACCACTCGATCAAAGTCGCTGTGTCCCAAGCCTTGGATGATCAAGTTGCGCGTCTTGCTGTTTGCTTCAACATGTGCGTGATTGGCGTCGTTGACGTTGTCGTTTGTAGGGAATTCATATGGCTTGTAGATCTTCTCCCAAATTGCGAAGCCCTGTGCCTGGATGAACGCCTCCATCTTGGCCTTCCAAAACTGAAAATCAACACCATCGAACACACACGGTTTTGTCGAATAACGATCCATTAATCTAATCACCGGTTAAGATAGATTAGAAAGACCTTGCTCTGATACCACTTGCAGAACCTAAAATCAAATTTTTGATCTATTAAAAATTCACCCAAAACGGAACCAAATAACTGCCTCGTATTCGACAAAAATAGATTGACAAACGTTCGGTAAAACGTGAATTCCAGGAGATCCAACCGTCGGATCGATCTAAAATTTGGACAAAAGAAACTAGATTCTAATACAAATCGAACCCAAAAATAATCAGCTCAATCGGACGTACCGATCAAAATTTATGAACCTCACAAGCTTGCTGTGACAAAAGATGACGATAATTAATTTAACCAAAACTTCAAGATTAAACAAGAACGACAAAAGATTAGTCAACTAAACTTTGAGGAACCCTAAATCAATACCCTAGAAAGGTTTTTGATGAATCAATTCAAGATGAAACTCAAGGAACAAAAACCAATATAGAATTAGAACAAGCATGCAAACAAGAACCAAAAACAGGAAACACTATAGCAACGTGGTTACTGTAGCACACAAGGATCTAGAAGAATTGATCTTTATTTCTTTTGTCTAAAGTACTCCCATTAAAAGAGTACAAATCCTAAAACAAAGCTCTAAGCTCTCAATGTCTGGATTGCATAAACAGGAGGCGCCTCCCCTATTTATACAGAGCAAACACATAGAGTCCTAAGTACAATTCCTACTCCAAATCCTAGAAGGAGTCCCACTCCTAATCCTAGAAGGAGTATGCATTCAACACAACTCCACTTGGCCCAATTTGGCCAAATACAGCTCTTGCTGGCGTATGGCAACCCAGCCATACTCACGTCACTAACAACTCTTGCACGCGTATGGCCACCATGCCATACTCACGTGACTAACCATTCTTCATGTGCACCGTCCTCCAGCCTGAACGTCCCGCATGACATCCTTGACAACCAAGACCCCGATTCCTCCCTGAATCTAGTCTCGAACCTCAGTTCCTCCATGAACCTAGTTCTGGTTCTGTCATCGACCACGTTCGCCCTCGAGCAACACCTGCACATGAACAAACCACAAAACGATTTCGAGCACAAGTCCGTGACTTGACTCAACAGTGTCCTTGCAAATACTCACACGAGCATTGCATAAGTTCAAAACAAGCATTATGAAATTCAAACAAATTTCATAACCACATATAAATCACCAAACAATTTTCAAAATCACAAAAATCAACCTCGAGCAAAAAACCATTCACGCTAGACCAAACATCGATCCGGCGTTGCTCACGACGGACCAAATATTTGGTCCGGCGTACATGCAAAAGTCTCGGTTCAATTCAAAGCAAACATGTTTAAAAACACGTTCACGGCGGACCAAATTTTTTGGTCCGGCGTACATGCAAAAACAACGCTCAAAAATGTGTAGATGCGAAATCAGGCCTCAAAATGCCGTTCACGACGGACCAAAAATTTGGTCCGGCGTACATGGAAGAACTTCTGTTTTTGTGAAACTTGGTCCGTCACAAAACATGTTCACGATGGACTAAACAAAAATCAGTCCGGTGTACACATGAAAAAAGACCTTCAAATCGCCATTCACGACGGACCAAAACTTTGGTCCGGCGTAGATGCGTAAATATCCGTCAAAACCTCATTCACGGCGGACCAAAAGTTTGGTCCGGCGTAGCCTCGAGAAACGGTCCGGCGCAGATGGGAAACTTACTATTTTTCCAGGTTTGGTCTGGCGCCAATGCGAATGTAACACTCGGTATCTAGTATGCCCTGGATGTCACCAAAGATGGTAGAAGCAGCATATAAATACCACATATAAAGATAAATTACAGCAAGGTCGCAAATGCTAAAACCAAAAATTTCGGCAGCATTTCCTTTGTTTCTCCATGGTTCGGAGCAACAACAGAAATATCACAAGACATATCATAATGTAAGACATCTAAACCAGCAATAATAGGTGATATAGCAATATCTTAAGTATAAAATAATGAATCCAACCACTCCATAAGTTATAACGAAGTAAATGATGTAATCAAGCACACAATCAAGCCATTCTCCAAGTTCCATCGCACTAGTCTTATTATCACAACTCCAAATGGTAACATTGTCTAAATGTGTGGAGCTACGTGAAGAAGTGTAGCTAAGCCCCTTTCCCTCATGCCGGTTTCATGGTACCTAAAAATATTATAAAACACAAGCGTGAGTTCATCACTCAGTAAGCATATTGCAATGGAACAAGGAAAAATAGTCTCAATATCATTATCACTACGCCTCATATTCTGCATCATTAGCATGTCATATCCACATTGAATTCATCTCATTAACATCATATTCAACATCATAGTCATCTCATAATTACATTGTATGCATCTCATTATCATCATCATATATGCAATGCAATGCACATGTCTCCTCGAAGCACATACCGGTATTGCCGAGTGCACACACGTCGGCGTGCACCCTCTTTCCCCTTCCATCCCGTAGATGGAGGGTGCCTACTCTTACTGATCCGCTCCCGTACAACCACGTGTATGGGACTACGAGGTAGGACTTTTCTGTTCACTACGTGTGAACACAAAGGCCCGCATAAGAATGAGATGCCTCTTCTTTTTATGAATGCAATGATGCAAATTCCATGATAATGTACCACATTCAATTATTAATAGCATTTGCATAATCTCATTCATAGCATTAATCCATTCATCAAAAAACTACTCATATGGCAAAGCAAAGCCTCACTCCTACCATGATAGTATAACTTGTGAATCACAATACCATAAAACAACCAATCACAATACATCACAACACACTTACCTTTACCCTCGTGATATGGCGTGGTGAGACGACGACGGCACTCCCGGGGTCACGCCACCTGCACAAAGGTTCAATACACTCAACCACATGCACACAAGACCACGCAAGAACACTTAGTTATACCGACTTCACAATCTACTCCCAATACCCAAAAACAGAGAATTTGTCCAACGGGACAGCAACCTACGGAAGACCATAACTAGGGCTTAACCATTCCAAATCAGACAAACGAGTACATTTTCTAGAAGCTTAGGAAATTTCCAAATTTTTGCTAAGCACATGCGAAAACCGAATCAACATCTAAAATCCGCTAATCTAAAGTTGATTACAAACTGCACCATTCGCGTCACAGATTTGACAGCGTTCGGTAAAACAGCAATAACTGTTAAACAGCTGGACAGAACAAAGCGTTCTTGGTCTTCATTGAAAGGTTTTTTGATTATCTACAACTTTCGCAATAGGAGTCCGACCAAATTCCAACTCTAAAAACCCCAAAACCGCGACCGAAGTCGACTGTCCGGAATTGGCTGAGGCTACTGCGCGAAACAGATCTACTAAATGAATCTATATCTATAATTACAGCACCTAAACATGAATTATAGGCATGAAACCCTCCTTCTAACCGGCATCATAACCCTACCAAAGGATCTACCAATCCTTACCTCCCTCGAAGAATCGCTCGAACGACGAATCTTCTCCTCCCGGTCCCCCGATCTCCTAGCACACGCCGATTCCGCCGGATCCTCTCGTCGCGGAGCTTCCCAATGGTGAGGACGATGGAAAGGAGTGGTGTGGAAGCAAGGGGTGGGGATGGATCCCTCCTAGGGCCGGCTAGGGGAGGTGGGAATGTGAGGGAGGGGGTGGCGCATGGGGAGGGGAGGCGCCCAAGGGGGGTGGCTTGAGGGGAGGAAAGGGGGAAGGGAAAGGCGGCTAGGGTTGGGAGGCACAAGGGGGGCGCATAAGGGCAGGGTGCTGCCCTCCTCCTCCTTCTCATGGGCCGAGAAGCCTCCACTTATGTCCCAAGAAGGTCCCCCAAGGCCCAAACCAGCCCCCGCTAGGCCCAAACTCCCCCGAAGAGGCCCAAACTCTGGAACCGGCCCAAAAACACGCTACAAAAGTCATACCGAATTGCCAAAAATCGAAAATGACTCATACCGTCTTTCCGTAGTGTCACATTCTCCCCCCCCCCCTTAATAGGATTCGACCCCGAATCCGAGACACACCACTACACAAACAAACAACACAAAGAGAATCAAACTTCACGTTTCATACCTAAGGCGAAAAGCCCTGGGTATCGCTCGGGCACGCGAGACTTCAATCTCCCAGGTCACTTCTCTCTCTAACTAAAACCATTGGAACTACACTGATCGAGACTCGATGACAAGACGCGTAGGTTCGAAGACCAACGGCTCTAACGATAACTCACATTCAAAACTTGCCAGAAACTTTACTCAACATTGAAACACAAAGCACTCACACAAGGCCTCAACACGACCCAAGCGATAGGATAAACTCCCAAATAGACCACGAAAAAAAACGGTCTCACACTCCTCATTCCATACATTCCTTGGCACTAAAGTGCCCGATCCCTTTAATCGAAACTACTCACCAGAAGAACACGGTACCAGCCTCTAGAACCCTCTTCAGCTCCCACGCACAAACGTGTTTTCACACCTCAACCTCTCTACTGTGGTTCGTCATATTCAAGACGACGATGAACCAAGTGAGACACTACACTCCAAGACTACCAGCTGCTACCAACTGCTTGAACAATCAGGGTTATAACCTTCAAAAAAGATTTGACCTTTTACCAAAAAAACTAATACCCACCACTACCACCGAAGGAAAAGCCTACTTTATAACCAGGGTCCTTAAAACCCGCAAAAACAATAACAACCGAACAATCCACTTCGGTTGACACAACTCGCTCAAAGATCGGCGACAAAAAGATCCAATACACTTCGAAAAGGAAAAGCAATTACTAGCAACCACCAAGTGGTCCACTAATAATTTAATCAACCCCACCGAGAAACACATCAATGACACCATTCTCCAAGAAGGTTTGAATTGAGTCATACACAACCTTCCTTTACTCCCTACTTTTAAACTATTTACGATCCACTACTAGCAACACCTAATAACTTAGGTCATTAACAACCCATACTAGATTTCTCTTCCTAAGAAGGTCTCGCCCTCATGTTCTTACACTCAAAGGACTAGAACAAAGAGTACAACCATTGAGTAAGCTCAACCATAGACCCAATTGATCCACATACAACAACTCGAACACCAAAGCTCTAAAAATCACTTTGGAAAGAATTCAACTTCAACCAAAGAACCCTTTTTTTATTTTCCTAAGCCAAAACGCAAAGGAAACACAAATCTCCTTCACCACAACCAATATACCAGAAATTCTTCATTCTTTCGTTTCATACTAAAAAGAAATGGACATCTCGATTCATGACGTGAATGCAAACTTTTTCAAGAGCACTCCGGATTAGTCATATATCCATATATGACTTTCTCACCGACCTGGCTCATCGACTCTTTTATCATTAAACATCTATAAACGATGTCATGCTTCCTTTTCACCATTCATTCATCATGTAACAACAATACCGAATAGTCATTCTCCAAAAGACTTCTTCCTCGGTATCACATGATTGAACACAAATAACATCGATGATTGCGCTAAATCATATAACTATGACGGCAACCCCGTTTAACAGCAAAACACCACGTCGTGTCAGAACCCACCATCAATTTAAAACCAACCCTGCAAAACCTCGCATTCTAACCAAAATCAACATTTTGGAAAAGAACATCAACTCCAAAGTCAAACATCTGCACACACAACCACCGCAATTTTTTCTCAAAGAGAAAGGGAAACTCATAGCAAAAGGGAACACTTCACTAACAAAAGCACTTATGAAACTTTCATAAAATCCACTTTGTGAAGCATTTGCAAACACCACACACATTTTCCAAATAACTTCAACTCTAGCCAAATAGAGTTATAAATTGAATCTCAAGAATCTCCAACACCACCCACTATGTCCTTCTGGTTCCTTTCAAATTTACTCCAAAGATGATTCAGTGCGAACGCGAAGGAGCGCGATCCACTCAAAGACTTCAATATTCACTATTTACTCCTTGAGAAGCCCCATCATGAATCAACCAAAAACTACATAACAAATTCTTCCGCTAGTTACCTTTCCCAACACTTATAAATAAAGTTTATGATGCTTATCAAAAAGACATCCAACCAATACTACCTCATCTTGATCCCCACAGACAAACACATCACATAACATCATATTCTCAATTTAAAACATAATACTTCGACAAATACTTTAACATGATCAACCTATCAATTTTACACCATCCATACGTCAACATCTTGACAATTAAAACTTGTTTAATCAATAAATGACTCCAACAAGGAAATATTATCTCCACCAGACACAGTTCGTAAATATGATTCTAAGATATACACTCATTAAGGATAAAATTGTACATCATGTTAATTATCCAAGGTTCACTCCATCACAACATGTTACAATTTCCTCCATTTAACCATAGTTTTCAGCAAGTAATCTAAACAATTACCACCACTACTAAGTCATCAATAACAATAAATGGGCATAATCATCAAACAACAACATTACTTTTAGCTACCCTATACATAGGTTATAACACAATTGCCACTACACAACATACTCCAACTATTAAAATAAATTTAATAAGTTGGACAATCCCAATGCTCTTAACAACGACAACTCCTACCTTCTCAATTGTCATCTGTATTAGCATTTCAAGAAGACAATTACATCCTTCCAATTATTTCCATAGTTCATAATAGCAAACATAGTAGTTCTAGTCATCTATCATGCAGTAGGGTCGATCTCCATCACAATTAACTTGTTCTACCGACCCTATATTAAAAGTCTTTTAGATAACCAACCAATTTACTATTGCTTCAACAGTAGTTTACATCATCTTAATGTTCTCACTACGTATCAAGGTTTAAAACTTTAAACACTATCAATGGTCATTTTCCCATTAAGTAACAACAGGGTGCTACCTCATTTTTTAACATAAAGCTACAAATTCTAAGCATGTACAATCACACATTTAATCCTTCTCGCTATAGAGTAATCTACAACACTAGAAGTTCATTTAATCTTAAGCTAAAGATAAAAATTACATTTAATTGGTTCAACTCGCAAATTAACTTAGGAGTACATCATTTCCATAAACCACATTGTTACATACTACATAACATGCTAAATAACAATTTTCACTTTTGACAAATAATTTCAGTCAAATGACTACTTACTTTATTTGCAGTATTTTCTTTTTTTTAAAAAAAAAACTCAACCAAAATTCACAAAGAAACTTGACTCTCAAAGTTGCAATGGGACATGACTCACACTGGGTCATGCAAAAGATCCCCAAAACACATTTCAATCTTAAAGACTCCTACAGGAGGGAACCAAGCGATCAAGTAAACCTTTACAGGCAAAGGCACAAAACTTAAATCGACACATCTTAAGTTTTTGAACACAACTTCAGTACCTTCTTTTAAACTCAGAGTGAGACACACAAGAACCAAAACTATACTTTTCTATGCAAAGCAACCAACAAAACCAGTGTCAAAGCCAAAAGTTGTGACCAAAAGTCGCGCACACAAAACTCTTCTTTTTCGTCTTCAACCAATGAAGACAAAACCACAAACCGCCTACGGAACAATCTGCGAAAAATCCAATACCAAACACTTTCTTTTGATTTCAATCAACTAAAACCAAGAAAATCAACCAAAACCAATCGGCAAAACGGTAAAGAACATCCGAAGGAGTCCACCACCAACTCTTCCATTTGCCTCCAGTCAACTACCCGATCTACGACAGAAAAGGTAAGCACTCCTTCCCACAGGGGCTTAATAGTTCTTCGGTGATGGCTTTAACTGGCCACACCGTCAAACAACAGTCTTACTATGAACAAAAAGGTGACCGAAAGCTTCGGCACCACAGCCCCACTTTATCACAATAACAAGAACAACTCAAGCAATTCTTTCATAAACATAGCAACATACATTATCAAATGTAGCATTCCACATTAGAGCTTAAATACAACATTTAAGCGTAAAGCAACGATACCCATACCCTTTCCTACTGTGCATCCATGTGTGTCAAATTTTAAATTAGTTATTCCACTTACATAAGTTTTAATTTTGCTATCCTATGACAAAATTTTAAGTATAACCTAAGCCATGTTTCTAGGTTATCCCACATCAAAATTTTAGTTAACCTTGTAGTAATTCACTAAGTTAATTCACCACGGACCTGAAGCCCGCTCTGATACCAACTGTAACACTACGGCATCTAGTATGCCCTAGATGTCACCAAACATGGTAGAAGAAGCATCTAAATACCATAAATAAAGATAAATTACAGCAAGGGCGTAAATGCTAAAACCGAAAATTTCAGCAGCATCTCCTTTGTTTCTCTATGGTTCGGAGCAACAAAAGAAATATCACAAGACATATCATAATGTAAGACATATAAACCAGCAATAACTGGTGATATAGCAATATCTTAAGTCTAAAATAATGAATCCAACCACTCCATAAGTTATAACGAAGTAAATGATGTAATCAAGCACACAATCAAGCCATACTCCAAGTTCCATCGCACTAGTCTTATTATCACAACTCCAAATGGTAACATTGTCTAAATGTGTGGAGCTACGTGAAGAAGTGTAGCTAAGCCCCTTTCCCTCATGCCGGTTTTATGGTACCTAAAAACATCATAAAACACAAGCGTGAGTTCATCACTCAGCAAGCATATTGCAATGGATCAAGGAAAAATACTCTCAATATCATTATCACTACGCCTCATATTCCGCATCATTACCATGTCATATCCACATTGAATTCATTTCATTAACATCATATTCAACATCATAGTCATCTCATAATTACATTGTATGCATCTCATTATCATCATCATATATGCAATGCAATGCACATGTCTCCTCGAAGCACATACTAGTATTGCCGAGTGCACAACCTCTTTCCCCTTCCATCCCGTAGATGGAGGGTGCCTACTCTTACTGACTCGCTCCCGTACAACCACGTATAAGGGACTGCGAGGTAGGACTTTTGTGTTCACTACGTGTGAACACAAAGGCCCGCATCAGAATGGGACGCCTGTTCCTTTTATGAATGCAATGATGCAAATTCCATGATAATGTACCACATTCAATCATTAGTAGCATTTGCATAATCTCATTCATAGCATTAATCCATTCATCAAAAACTATTCATATGGCAAAGCAAAGTCTCACTCCTATCATGCCAGTATAACCTGTCAATCACAATACCATAAAACAACCAATCACAATCCATCACAACACACTTGCCTTCACGTTCGTGAGACGGCGTGGTGAGATGACGACGGCACTCCCGGGGTCACGCCACCTACACAAAGGTTCAATACACTCAACCACATGCACACAAGACCACAAAAGAACACTGTAGGATCGAAGTATACGAATATAGCAATCAGAGGGGGGGTGAATGATTGTGCGGAAGCTAAAACCAAATTCTTGATCTATTAAAAGTTCACCCCAAAATAGAACCAAATAATTGCCTCGTTTTCGACAAAAACAGAATGACAGAGGTTCAGTAAAACCCGAATTCCTGGAGATCCAACCGTCGGAACGATCTGAAATTTGGACACAAGAAACTAGATTCCAATATGAATCAAACCCAAAAAGAATCAGCTCGATCGGACTTATGGATCAAAAGTTATGAGCTTCGCAAGCTTGCTGATCCAGAACTTGACGAGAATCAATCTAATCAAAACTTCAAAACGAAACAAGATCTTCAAAAGATTAATCAACTAGACTTTGAGAAACTCTAAATCAATACCCTAGAACGGTTTTTGATGGATCAAATCAAGATGAAACTCAACGATCAAAAACCAATCTAGAATTAGAACAAGCATGCAAACAAGAACCAAAACAGAAAACACTGTAGCGACGTGGTTACTGTAGCACGCAAAAATCTTGGAAGAATTGATCTTTATTTCTTGTCTAAAATACTCTCATCAAAAGAGTACAAACCCTAAAACCAAGCTCAAGGCTTGATGCGCTCAGCTCTACTTGATTGGATGCCCTTCAACAGGAGACACCCCTCCTATTTAAAGGAGCAAAACACAAGGAGTTCTGAATACAATTCCTAATCTAGAAGGAGTCCGTATTCAACACAACTCCTCTTGGCCCAACCTGGCTGAATACAACTCTTGCACGCGTATGGCAACCCTACCATACTCACGTGACTAACACTTTGCACGCGTATGGCCACCTGCCATACTCACGTGACTAACACTTTGCACGCGAATGACCTCCTGCCATTCTCACGTGACTAACCATTCTTCATGTGCACCATTCTCTTAGCCCGAACGTCCCGCATGACATCCTTGACCACCAAGACCTCAGTTCCTCCTTGAACCTAGTCCCGAACCTCAGCTCCTCCATGAACCTAGTTCCGGTCCCGTCATCGACCACATTCGTCTTCGAGCAATACCTGCACATGAACAAACCACGAAACAAATCCGAGCACAAGTCCACGACTTGACTCAAAGTCAATCCATGCAACTACTCACATGAGCATTGCATAAAGTCCACTTCAAAACAAGTATCATGAAATCATTACAAATTTCATAATCTCAAATTCAAACCATTTCAAATCTTGCAAAACATCCAAACCGAGCAAAACACGTTTACAACGGACCAAAATCAAAAACCCTAGAAAAAGTCCATTCACGACGGACCAACAAAATCGGTCCGTTGTACAAGTGAAACTCTCGGTTCCAAAAGAAACCATTCCGCGAAAACACGTTCTGACGGACCAACAAAATCGATCACATGTTGTACATGCTAAATCAATCCTCAAAAAGCCATTCACGCATGCACCCAAAACTTGGTCCGTTGTACATGCAAACTTCTTGGTTTCTTGTAAAATTGAGTTCGGCTTATGATCTGAAAAACACGTCCACGACAGACCCAAAAACTTGGTCCGTCGTACATGTAAAACTTACTGTTTTTCAATAACTTGGTCTGGCACAACAACCTTCAAAAGCACATTTACGACAGACCAAAAAAGTTGGTCTGTTGTACATGGAAGAATGAGGTTGTCAAAAGCAAGTTTACAAAGAACCAAAAAGTTGGTCTGTCGTACATGGGAGAATGAAGTTGTCAAAAGCATGTTTACAAAGGACCAAGAAAGTTGGTCTGTTGTACATGGGAGAATGAGGTTGTCAAAAGCATGTTTACAAAGGACCAAGAAAGTTGGTCCGCTCGCACATGCACAACTTATCGGGTTTCTTGGAAGATTGAGTTTGGCTCAATGAGTTCAAAAGCATGTCCACGACAGGACCAACAAAGTTTGTCCGTCGTAGATGGGAAACTTCTTGCTTTCTTGAGATCTTGGTCCGCGCAAAAGCGAAACTTACCGCTTCTTGTCAAATTGACAAAACACATGAACAAACATATTTGCAAATTCAATTCTAAGCCAATTTTTCAGCACATGATTTCACAATCTCCCCCTTGATGAAAACATTGGCAACACCACTTAGAATTGAACATTTGGCATTCACTTTACAAAAGATTTTGAAATCCAAAGGATCAAGGACCAAAAAAGAAAACACAGAAAGAAAACACAGAATTCCCCCTTTGACCAAAATGCAAAACAAAATCTCCCCCTGAGAAGGAAAATGTGTGTGAATGTGCAATGTGTCCAAGAATTCCAAAATTCTCCAAACTTCTCCCAAAATCCTCAAATTTGCAAAAACAACTCCCCTTTTTCTTCTCCCTCTTTTTCCTTAAACTTTTCAATGATTCTCAAATTTCTCCCCCTTTGACAATGGATTCATCAAGAGTACAAAAGAGAGAACAGGTTCAAAATTTTTCCTGTAGCAAAGATTTCACAAAGAGAAACAAGGAAGTGCCAAGATAGAAAAAGATGAGCTCATTCGATCATATAACCTTATATATCATATATTATGCAAAATACATGATCTTGATGTGATTTTAACAAGTTAGGGAATGACATGCATCTCAACCTCAATTCAGTTAACTATAGCCAAGTACTAAGCAAAACCTTTAGTAGAAAAACAAAGGCTCAAAGTTGAAGCAAATAACAAATCAGGGCGAGCAAGTAGTTTCAACTCCAATCTAGTGGACCAATTTAATCTTTAAACAGAAAACTGAATGTGGAATTCTTAAAGCATACTTCTTTTATTTCCTTGGAGTGGCATGCTTGAAGCATACATCTTGTCTTTTGAGGAATGGCATGCTTGAAGCATACATCTTATCTTTTAGGAAAGCATCCTCAAGCTCATAACTTGAGGCTTTTGCTTTTAACAACCCTTTTTATTGATTCCCTTTTCTTTTCATTTTTCTTTGATTATAAACATGCAAAAGTGATTAAAAGGTCTTATGAAAGAGTAAAGTTGAAACCACACTTGCTTCATAGCCCAAATTTGTCAAGAGAATTCAATATCAAGCCTAGAAGAGTGAGATATCACAGAGTATTTAGCTATAGGCAATCAGTCCAGGGAATTTCGCAATGTCATTTTTAGTTCAAGTGAGACAATTATATATTAGCTCAATTACATAACATATAAAGAAATATGATAAAGTGAGCTCATTAAGTGAAAGAACTTGGCAAGAAAATTCCCTTTCAAAACAAACCCATTGGATGAACAATCCCAAGTTCTCCCCGAATAAAAGCAAAACGAGAAGAAGACAAAGGTTTTGTGAAAATGTCTGCCAATTGATGTTCAGTATCTACATGATGAAGCACAATGTTGCCTTTTTCAACATGATCTCTAAGAAAGTGAAATCTGATATCAATGTGTTTTGTTCTAGAGTGTTGCACGGGGTTCTTAGCAATGCAAATTGCACTAGTGTTATCACACAAAAGAGGAACACTATCCAAATTAACCCCATAATCTTTAAGAGTAGCTACTATCCAAAGAATTTGAGAACAACAACTAGCAGCAGCCACATATTCAGATTCAATAGCTTGATTGTGCAAATGTAAGATTGCTTTCTAGATGACCATGCAATGAGAGAATTTCCCAAGAAGTGACATGAACCAGAAGTGCTTTTCCTATCAATTCTACATCCTCCAAAATCAGCATCAGAAAAAGATCTCAAACTAATGCATGAGGAAGCAGAAAGCCAAATACCAAAATCTTGAGTTCCATGAAGATACCTGAAAATTCGCTTGACAGCTTGTCGATGTGAAGCACGTGGGGAAGCTTGAAAACGAGCACACAAGCATACAAAGAAATTGTATATCCGGCCTTGATGCATTGAGGTACAAAAGTGAACCTATCATGCTTCTATATTCCTTTTGATCAACTGGCTCACCATTTTCATCCGGATCAAGCGTGCAATTGCTTTCCATAGGTGTCATGATTGGTTTGCTGTTTTCCATCCCAAAACGATGTAGCAAGTCTCTTGTGTATTTGCTTTGATGCACAAAAGTACCATCCTTTGTTTGCTTGATTTGAAATCCCAAAAAGTATGTCAACTCACCCATCATACTCATCTCAAACTCCTTTCTCATTGTTTCTGAAAACTCAGACACTAAAACATGAGAGGAACCACCAAAGATAATATCATCAACATAAATCTGAACGAATAGTTGATCATTGCCTTGCTTGAGTAAAAAGAGAGTTTTGTCAACCTTTCCCATTAAAAAGCCTTTTTCAAGTAAAAAGGTTTTTAGCCTATCATACCATGCTCTAGGGGCTTGTTTCAAACCATACAAAGCTTTTGATAGTTTGAACACATGATTTGGAAACTTTGGATTTTCAAAACCAGGTGGTTGCTTGACATAAACCTCCTCATTTATGTAGCCATTAAGAAAAGCACTTTTCACATCCATTTGATACAATTTGAAACCTTTGGATGCAGCAAAAGCTAAAAGGATTCTAATGGCTTCAATTCTAGCAACAGGAGCAAAGGTTTCATCAAAATCTAAGCCTTCAATTTGAGTGTAACCTTGAGCAACCAATCTAGCCTTGTTTCTAACAACAACACCATCCTCACTTTGTTTATTTTTGAAAACCCATCTAGTTCCAATAACATTAAAATCAGGAGGTGGTGAGACAAGTTTCCAAACTTTATTTCGCTCAAAATTCTCTAATTCTTCATGCATGGCATTGATCCAAGATTCGCCGATAATGCATGAGATATATCTTTGGGTTCAAAAGAAGCAACTAAAGCGAGAATGAGCATGAGTGTCGAATGAATAAACCTGGATCGAGTGACTCTCTCATTTAGGTCTCCAATCATTTGTTCAGATGGATGCATTTTTGAATGTGCAAGGAGCATTGGCTTTTGAGACTTCTCCTTCTCCTTCTTCATTTTCAGCATGTACAGATGATGTTGTAGCTTGAGGATGGTTAGCTGTAGGTGATGTAGTAGTAGGTGCCAAAGGTGCTACATCTTGTTGTGCATTAGGAAGAGTCAAGACCTCATCTTCAACATCATCATCATCTTCAAAGATTTTCTCCCTGAATGTATGCTACTGCACTGCATCACTTGGACTAGTGCCTGGTCTAGCCTCATCAAAAGTAACTTCACAAGTTTCCACAATTTTGTTAGTCTCCAAAACAAGCACCACGATAGCCACGAGTATGAGCAGGATATCCAAGAAAAATGCCATCAGTTGATCTAGCTTCAAATTTATCAAGATTTCCAGATTTCAAGACAAAACATTTGCATCCAAAAACTCGAAAGTGAGAAACAGAAGGTCTATGTCCAAACCGAAGCTCATATGGAGTCTTACCCAATTTTGATCTCAAAAACACACGGTTTGAAACATAACAAGCAGTTGAAATAGCTTCAGCCCAAAAATTTCTAGGAGAGAGATGTTCATTTAACATGGTTCTAGCCATCTCAACCAACGTTCTATTTTTCCTTTCAACTACACCATTTTGTTGAGGCACTCTAGGAGATGAAAATTGATGATCAATTCCTTTTTCAGTACAAAAGTGATCAAAAGAAGCATTTTTGAATTCAGTTCCATTATCACTTCTAATAGCTTTGAGAGCTCCTGGATGGTCAACAAAAAGCCTAAGAACAAGACTTCTAAAATGACTAAAAGCCTCATCCTTAGATGCCATAAAATACACCCAAGAGTATCTAGAAAAATCATCAACAATCACAAGCACATACCGTTTGCCTCCAAAGGATTGAACTCGAGATGGTCCAACTGTATCAAGATGTAGAAGCTGTCCTGGAGCGTTTGTCATCATCATGGTAAGAGGTGGATGTGAACCTGCAATCATCTTACCATGTCTACAAGAGGAACATACTAAATTGCTATCACCCTTAAGCTTAGGCAAGCCACGTATGAGATCTAAACCACTTATACGAGTAAGATGATCAAAACCAACATGACCAAGTCTACGATGCCAAAAGAATAAATCTTTAGAAACATTGGCAATTAGACACCTATGCTTAGAAGAAGGTGATGCATCAAAATCAGCTTTAAAGACTCTTCCAAAACAAGAAATTTTGAACACAAGATCACCTGAAGCATCTAGCACTTTGCATTCATTTTTCTTAAAGCTTATCTCAAGATCTTCATCAAGCATTTGAGAGACAGAAAGCAAGTTATATTTCAAGTTTTCAACAAGAGCCACATCCTTGAACATAAACTTGTCACTTACCTTACTTGTACCTTTTGCCACAACAAAAGAGGAAGAAGCATCTCCAAAAGTAACACTTTCAGCACGAGATGCACGAGTGAGGGAGGAGAACCAATTCTTATCACCGGACATGTGGCGTGAGCATCCGGAATCCACTAGCCATATGTTCTCCTTCCTTGCGCGAGAAGCCTACATAGCAAAACATGTCGAGGCCTCGATCTTGGGGTTAGGAATGAGATTTTTGGGAATCTCAGATCGAGACACACGACGCACAACAAGAGGGTACAACACGATAATTTTTATGCACAAAATCAGATTTGCCTTTTCCCATGTTTGTAGGAACAGAAGGTGTTTTCATCACTCTAGGCGCATAAAAATGTGCTTTGCTGAAATTTGACCTAGCCTTAGTTCTTTCCTTCTTTTCTTTGTTTGGCTAGTCTAAAGCAAAAATCTACTAAGTGTCCATCTCTACCACAATGAGTGCAAGTGTACTTGACATGATGTTTAGTTTTAACAGTAAAAGCACATTTTGCATTCATCATAGTAGAAGTTAAAAACCAGCAGATTGAAAAGCAATTTTCTTAGGCTCATTAGATAACTCAATTTTGCAAGGAGCCTGAACAACATAAGGCGAGGTTTAGTTTCATATGTGGCATAAGGATCAAAACCTAAACCTCTCTTGTTTGTGCTAACCTTAGATTGATCCAAAATCATGTTCAACTTCTTCTTGCCATTAGTGAAACGTTCCAAAGAATTTTGCAAGTAATCAACTTTCTTAGCAAGAGTTAAACAATTATTGCAGGGAACATCTACTTTTCCTTTTTGCTTGCGACAAGTTGAGCATGAGAGAATTTCATGTGAAAGCAAATTATCGATTAATTGAGAAACCCTAGCATTTGCATCTTTCAATTTTAATTCAAGAGTTGAGCATTTAGAACAAGAAGTTGAACTATGCAAATCATCGATTGGAACAGCTAGCATGTACAACATGTTTCTCATTTTTCTCATTTAGATGCAACAAAAGAGCATGTTCTTTCCTAAGCAAGGTGAGCTCATTGTAAATTAAGTCACATGATTTGCAAGTATCATCACTAGGAATCAAAGTCTTAAGTCTAGCAATTTCAGCATTCAATGATTCAATAATGAAATCATGTTTCTTAATTTTCTTATCACGCTTTGTCAAGCAATTTTCCAAGACGAGCAACAGCAATAGCTAATTCATCATAAGAGGATCTACCTCATTGAAGTCGCTGTCGTGGTCGCCCCTGGTGAAGCTATCCTTGCTGCTTGCCATGAGACATAATCCTATCAAATCATGCTTGCTTGAGTTGCATCATCTTCGCTGCTCTCCGAGTCCACATCGCTCAAATTGACTTGTTCAAGAGCGGAAAGAACTCAGTGAACCACCTTGCGGTTGATGAAGCTCTTCTTCTTCCTATCATTTGACGAGAACCTTTTCTTCTCATTCCTTCATCGTTGTCCTTCTCCTCCTTTGATGTTTTTCCTGCAAGCTTAGGACAATTTGTGCGAATATGGTTGAGGTCACCACACTCATAGCATCTTGGAGGACCACCTCTCTTTCTCATTCTCACATTCTCGCAAAGCTTTGTTAAAGCGAGAAGAGAGTAGTGCCAGATCTTCTTCAGAAACTCTTCAAGTTGCTCATCTGTTAAAGAAGACATGGAAGACAAGGCAAAGCTAGAAGAAGAATTTGTATTTGACATGTTAGGGTTAGAGATCAAAGCAATTGATTTAATGTTACCCTTCCTGGCAAGAACATCCAACTCATGAGTTTTCAACTTAGAGTAAAGAACATCTAATGTGAGTGTGCTCATGGTAGTAGATTCTTGTATAGATGTTACTTTCATCTCCCACACTGACATGTCCAAAGCACAAAGCAATTGTCGAGCATTTTCAGCATCAGTGTAGCTAACTCCAACAAAGACGTAGATTGCTAAGAATTTTATTGAAACGTGCAAAGAAGTCATCTCTGATTCACTAGGTTTCATCTCAAAACGCATGTATTCTTTTTGTAAATATCTTGGCGAACCTCTTTGACAGTGTTAGAACCCTCATGGTAATCACAAAGAGATTTCCATACCTCATATGCGGATCGAAGATGAACCACACGATCAAAGTCGCTGCGTCCCAAGCCTTGGATGATCAAGTTGCGCGCCTTGCTATTTGCTTCAACATGTGTGCGATTGGTGTCGTTGACGTTGTCGTTTGCAGGGACTTCATATGGCTTGTAGACCTTCTCCCAAATTGTGAAGCCCTGTGCTTGGATGAACGCCTCCATCTTGGCCTTCCAAAACTGAAAATCAACACCATCGAACACACATGGTTTTGTCGAATAACGATCCATTGATCTAATCACCGGTTAAGATAGATTAGAGAAACCTTGCTCTGATACCACTTGTAGGATCGAAGTATACGAATATAGCAATCAGAGGGGGGGTGAATGATTGTGCGGAAGCTAAAACCAAATTCTTGATCTATTAAAAGTTCACCCCAAAATAGAACCAAATAATTGCCTCGTTTTCGACAAAAACAGAATGACAGAGGTTCAGTAAAACCCGAATTCCTGGAGATCCAACCGTCGGAACGATCTGAAATTTGGACACAAGAAACTAGATTCCAATATGAATCAAACCCAAAAAGAATCAGCTCGATCGGACTTATGGATCAAAAGTTATGAGCTTCGCAAGCTTGCTGATCCAGAACTTGACGAGAATCAATCTAATCAAAACTTCAAAACGAAACAAGATCTTCAAAAGATTAATCAACTAGACTTTGAGAAACTCTAAATCAATACCCTAGAACGGTTTTTGATGGATCAAATCAAGATGAAACTCAACGATCAAAAACCAATCTAGAATTAGAACAAGCATGCAAACAAGAACCAAAACAGAAAACACCGTAGAGCGACGTGGTTATCAGAGCACGCAAAAATCTTGGAAGAATTGATCTTTATTTCTTGTCTAAAATACTCTCATCGAAAGAGTACAAACCCTAAAACCAAGCTCAAGGCTTGATGCGCTCAGCTCTACTTGATTGGATGCCCTTCAACAGGAGACACCCCTCCTATTTAAAGGAGCAAAACACAAGGAGTTCTGAATACAATTCCTAATCTAGAAGGAGTCCGTATTCAACACAACTCCTCTTGGCCCAACCTGGCCGAATACAACTCTTGCACGCGTATGGCAACCCTACCATACTCACGTGACTAACACTTTGCACGCGTATGGCCACCTGCCATACTCACGTGACTAACACTTTGCACGGGAATGACCTCCTGCCATTCTCACGTGACTAACCATTCTTCATGTGCACCATTCTCTTAGCCCGAACGTCCCGCATGACATCCTTGACCACCAAGACCTCAGTTCCTCCTTGAACCTAGTCCCGAACCTCAGCTCCTCCATGAACCTAGTTCCGGTCCCGTCATCGACCACATTCGTCTTCGAGCAATACCTGCACATGAACAAACCACGAAACAAATCCGAGCACAAGTCCACGACTTGACTCAAAGTCAATCCATGCAACTACTCACATGAGCATTGCATAAAGTCCACTTCAAAACAAGTATCATGAAATCATTACAAATTTCATAATCTCAAATTCAAACCATTTCAAATCTTGCAAAACATCCAAACCGAGCAAAACACGTTTACAATGGACCAAAATCAAAAACCCTAGAAAAAGTCCATTCACGACGGACCAACAAAATCGGTCCGTTGTACAAGTGAAACTCTCGGTTCCAAAAAGAAATCATTCCGGCGAAAACACGTTTACGACGGACCAACAAAACCAGTCTGTTGTACATGCGAAATCAATCCTCAAAAAGCCGTTCACGCATGCACTCCAAAACTTGGTCCGTTGTACATGCAAAACTTACCGGTTTCTTGTAAAATTGAGTTCGGCTTATGATCTGAAAAACACGTCCACGAGGACCCAAAAACTTGGTCCGTCGTACATGTAAAACTTCTTGCTTTTCAATAACTTGGTCCGGCACAACAACCTTCAAAAGCACATTTACGACGGACCAAAAAGTTGGTGCATTGTACATGGAAGAATGAGGTTGTCAAAAGCAAGTTTACAAAGAACCAAAAAGTTGGTCTGCGTGCATATGGGAGAATGTGGGTGTCAAACGCATGTTTACAAAGGACCAAGAAAGTTGGTCTGTTGTACATGGGAGAATGAGGTTGTCAAAAGCATGTTTACAAAGGACCAAGAAAGTTGGTCCGTCGTACATGCACAACTTACTGGTTTCTTGGAAGATTGAGTTTGGCTCAATGAGTTCAAAAGCATGTCCACGACAGACCAACAAAGTTTGTCCGTCGTAGATGGGAAACTTCTTGTTTCTTGAGATCTTGGTCCGCCAAGAAAAGCGAAACTTACTGCTTCTTGTCAAATTGACAAAACACATGAACAAACATATTTGCAAATTCAATTCTAAGCCAATTTTTCAGCACATGATTTCACAATCTCCCCCTTGATGAAAACATTGGCAACACCACTTAGAATTGAACATTTGGCATTCACTTTACAAAAGATTTTGAAATCCAAAGGATCAAGGACCAAAAAAGAAAACACAGAAAGAAAACACAGAATTCCGCCGGATCCTCTCGTCGCGGAGCTTCCCAATGGTGCGGATGACAGAAAGGAGTGGTGTGGCAGCAAGGGGTGGGGATGGATCCCTCCTAGGGCCGGCGAGGGGAAGTGGGAAGGTGAGGGAGGGGGTGGCGCATGGGGAGGGGAGGCGCCCAAGGGGGTGGCGGCTTGATGGGAGGAAAGGGGGAAGGGAAAGGCGGCTAGGGTTGGGAGGCACAAGGGGGGAGCATAAGGGCAGGGTGCTGCCCTTCTCCTCCTCATGGGCTGAGAATGTTTTTTGAATTTTTCTGAGCATTTTGCTATTTTTCTTGATTTATTTGAATTTCTAGAATTATTTTAAATATTAAATCACTGGAAAACCCTAATGGGTTAGCACTGTTGGACCGACCCGAGTCAGACCGAGCCAAGCCGCAGCGAGCCGGACCCTATTCGCATGGACTGTTGGATCGAGATCCAACGACCAGGATCGAGCCACGTGCACGCGTGCGTTCAATCACCGGATCAGGATCTCGCGGCTGAGATCACGCCGTGTCGCACGCGCGTGTGAGCCATCGGATTGTCTCCGCGCTCGACTCGGACTTCGCCGAAATCCGCCGTTTTCGCGGAGGGCACGCCTGCCGAGCCGCTATTTAATGCGTGGACTCGTACTGAGCCGTTTTCGTCTCCTTTCGCCGCGTGGAGCCCATATTCGGAACCGCATCGTTGAGGCGCTTCGAACGGTACAATTCATTTCACTAGAGGATGCTTGGAACACTGTTGTCGTGGTCATCATCTTGCTCTCTGGCCACCTCTGCCCCGTCGCACCATTGCCGGATCCGCGAACTCCTTCAGCCATCCGATCAAGATCCAACGCCCTAGGTTCTTCCACGTCACCACCCCATGCAAAAATCCCAGATTAGATCTAGACCGTTAGATCTAGATTCTAGCGTCCAGGTTCGTCCACGTCACCCCGTGCAAAAATCCCATGTTACGGGTTAAATCTATTAACAACCATTAGATCTAGATCCAAAGCACCAGATTAAGCCACGTAGATCTTCATTGCATTATGCTAGATTAGATCTCAGCCGTTAGTTCTAGATCTTACGGTTAGATTTGGTCCACGTTGTAGCGCGGAAAGACCGAAATGGCGATCAGAGGGGGGGTGAATGATCCCAAATAAAATTATCCCCTACTCAACATACTCCAAAAATTCCGCAAAGAAACTTGGTGCTCCTCAAAATCGCAAAACCCACAAACTCGGGAACAACTAGACAACTATGTGTATCCCTAGCTTACATGGATGAGAACCATGAATCATGTGAGGGATTTTCAAATCACAATCCTGGTTGTCAAGTGTCTCACTTAGAGCAGGTGGATGGTGGACTTCTGTTGCCCAAACATTTTTGGGAATTTTTCAACCTATGAGAATATGAGTCATGAAGCACTCCACCAAAAATAACCACAAAAATCCTTATACAAAAATCAGTAAAAATCAAGAACTACGAACAGTCAGGATCTTCAATCAGGAAATTTGGGGCTCGGTTTTCACCTCACAGCTCCCAAACGGTGCACCCAATGGACTCCAAAATTTTTTCACAGATGGATATATGAGTCAATAACCTTCCCCAACAAGAATCAATCAAAAATTATTTTTCTATATTTTTTTAAAAATCAAAGACTGACTGCTGCGCGAAGAACAAGTTCAGGACAGATTTGCAATCGTGATAGAAACTTGATCTCTAGTCTATCCTAGGGTGCAAGAAAGATGTAAAACCAAATGAGAACCCTCAATACATCCATGAAAAACAACATTTAGAAGGAGAGGAGCAAATCCAAATTGCGAGAAAGTAAATTGCGAGAATTTACATGCGGGAAAGTAAATGCTGAATTTAAATTGCGTAAAGTAAAGACATAATGTAAATGCAGAATTTAAATTCACAAAAATGTAAAGAAAATCTTTGTATTTTCTTGTTGGAAGGTTTACAAAGCCTCACTTCATGTCGGCAAAGCTCAAAATGAGCAACTCAAACCTTCAAGTGAGGGAGGACACCCCTCCCCCTCTATTTATACTACTCTAGGGCCACCTACCACCCTTGGATGAGTCCCAAACCCTAGGGCACTCCACCAAGGGCTAGGATTAACCCTCTCATTTCACCCCACACATGGGCTTTACATGGGCCACATTGGCCATACATGGGTTTTAAACACAACCCGATCAACCCGATGCAACGGGCCTTCATCCGCCGGACTTGACCGCTTAGTTTCCTCCTCTTCGAGCCTCCAACCCAAACCGGAAACCTTGAGCCACCTCAAGTCCATTTCCATGACGTCCAAGTGAACCTGGTTTGATCCCAACGATCTCGTCGGCATCCTTGACCGCTCCGGACCTCGGTTCTCCCAACCTAGTCCCGGTACTCACCAACGACCATAGCTGCCTCAAGAACCTATACCACAAGGAACAAACCATTTTGTACATACCACAATGCACATACCTTTTTCTTCCTGCATGTTAGTCCACAATTTATCATTAATTGAAACATGCAATACCGAGTCAAATCAAACTCAAACCTGAGCACACCTTGCTCAAATAAAGTCAAATACTCATCACAAATATGGATGGACCTCCACATGGTCCTTCAATCTCCCCCTTAATGAGTATATTGACAAACCACACAAAAGGCAAAAATTTGAGTTTGAAAACAAAGGAAGAAAAGCAATTTTATTGCAAAATCATATTTGGTCCAGTTAAAAGAGAAAGAAAGCTCATGACCAAATAGATGAGAAGATTTTTAGAGCTCAACACTTGAAAGGACAATTTTTCAACAAGAGCTCCAAAAACCAAGAAATCTCTCAAAAAGCTCAATATTACTCATGATCCAAATGCAAGTACAATTGTTCAACATGATCATGAGAAAGCATTATTTTTAATTCTCTAAGATGCCTTTTCTACGTTTTCTCCCCCTTTTGGCAATATAGGCATCAAGAGAACAATTTTTGGATGAAATGCAACCTATAAGAGCTTTGAGGATTATTCAAGTGACCACTTAGACAAAGTATGACACCAAGCTACTCAAGTTCAGATTATGTCATCCTAAGTCATATCCAATGGCATGTTTCAATTTTTGCTAACTAGCTCAAAAGAAGTTATATTAGTTTGGCATGATTTCAACAATAGCAACACTTAGCATAACTTCAAGACTAGAAGCAAAACCAACCAAACAAGCAAATGGATATACTAGAGTTCAACCTAGTCAACACCTTGGGAAAATACAAGTCTGTCGGGGGGTCGGGTAGACCCCACAAAATTACCTCGGGTGCCACGAGGGGCGCGGGCTCACTGCTGCCCGAACCACTGGAAGGCCGTCCCCCGGGACGACCTAGCCAGGCGCCGCGAGCAGCACGAGGTCGTTCCCGTCCTGGTCACGAGGAGGTTGTTCCAAGGGACGGCCTAGCCGGGACCTTTTAGGAGGTCGCATGACCTGGTGGACCGATAGCTCGTGCCCGGGCCGGAGTGGCCGAGTTCGGAGTTAGACGTTAGCCGACCTGACGTGATCCCGAGGTCGGTAACCACCCGCTGCGTAACCTCCGCTAGTTCGTTGCGATCTCCGCGGGAACGTGGCAGGAATGTAGGATCCGTTAGTTACCACGTTGGACCTGGTCGGACGTGGAGTTAGTGGGTTTGAACAAGCACGCCCCTTTGTAAGCTATAAAAGCATCCCCACCATGAAGGGGATAGACAACTTTTACGCACAAAAGATACACGAGCTGGAGTAGGGCTATTATCTCTTTCTTGAGAGGCCTGAACCAGGGTAAATCATGTGTCCTGCCCGTTGAAGTCGGTGAGTCACTCCTCCGAGCATCCCATCACGTGAGAAGGGGTCGCAGTTGGTCCCTCCACCAACAAGTAAGCTCGGCGGGGCCTGCTCCCCAATCGCCGACATACCGGGCGCCGTCCGTGGGGACCGACTTTCCTTTCGTGAGGAATCCCGAGGATGACAAATTCCCAAGATCGCCAGGCCTCGGCGCCTTAATCGAGGAAGAAGACAAGCGATTCTTCGACAATGGGGCCGACGTCGCTGGCCTTGAGAATCACGACGGTTCCCGGAGCTTCTCCATGGAAACCGCCGCACTGGAGCAGTTCTTTCGCTCCCAGCTCGACGCCCTCTCGGACGACGAGTATGACGGGCTCTACGATGGTCTGGACATCCCCGACCTTTTCGAGCTCGACCGGGGGACCGCGTCACGGGGAGACACCGTGATGTCACCCTCGCGATCCGTCCAATCCTGTAACGTCTTCGTTGCGGAGGAGGATGGAAATGTCGGGAGCAAATCCCCGGTCGAAACACGTCTTCACCGCTATGAAGCGGCCAAGGAGCACCTGCAGGCATCTCTGAATCGGACACTGGCCAGCTTACGCCGGCAAGTCCGTGCTGGCCCGGCCGACAAGACCAGGGCCGAAGTTCGTGAGAATTTCCACACGTACGGGACTCCGGAGCCCGTGCAATGACGAACGAGCTCGTCACCCCGCGTTCCCCCGAGCGGGGAACGCCTTCAAGCCTTGGCCACGGTGGTACGCAACCTCAGAGAGTTTCCTGAGCAGGTTGACCTAGAAGCCATGGGTGCGGCTGTGGCCGACGACCTCGAGGAAATTGCCACAGACATAAAAGCGGCGGAAGCCTCCCGAGAAAGGGACGCCCAGAGCAATTCATGGGAACGCCGCCGCCAGGCGTCCGAGCGCCTCCACCCCGATGACTCACGCAGCCGTACCCGGAGTGACCGGCGCGAACGCGACCGGGCTCGGGAGGGCACCCGGAGCAATCCCGGGGGCTCCCTCGGGACCAACGGAATGCGAGCCACGGGCAGAACCGGGCCGAACATTCCTCTTCGGGCCACTCTCCATCCTACAGGCATAGGGAGATATTCTCTCGCCTGGGCCCACTAACCTCGGGCTCGGCCGGTAGGGATCGCCCCGACCGCCGCGCTCGCAATGACCGTCCCGACAGTCCCGTTTTCGGGTTTAGGGCGTTCGCGACGTCGCCACGACGTGTGACCTGGCCAATAAGGTTCAAGCCGGGTCACATCGAGAGATTCGATGGGACTCAGAACCCCGACGAGTTTCTCTCGATCTACACCACGGCCATTCTAGCCACCGGAGGTGATGAAAGGGTCATGGCTAACTTTCTGCCCACAGTGCTGGACGGGCCGGCTCGGACGTGGCTATTCAACCAAAAGGAAAACTCGATCCGGTCCTGGGCACAGCTGAGCAGCACCCTCCGGGCCAACTTCCAGAGCTACTACGTCTGCTCGGGGAAGGGGCGCGACCTCGAGCGTCTGATACAGACAGGGGGCGAGACCTTGCGCCAGTTTGTCCAGCGCTTCATGCAAATACGCAATTCCATCCCAAGCATCTCGGATGAGGCGGTTGTCCGGGCTTTCAAGTTTGGGGTCCGAGACGTCCGCTTTACTCAGGACCTCGAAATTCACCCGGACATCACGGCCAACGAGCTGTTCCGCATGGCCGACCGTTATGCCAACGCGGACGAGGCAGTCCAATGGAAGAAGCTCTTGGGCGAAGGAAAGCTGCCCCTCGGCCGGACTCGAAGGGGCGTCAAGCCGAAAGAGCGTGAGCTCAATCGAGAAAAAAATCAAAAAGAAGAAAAAACCCTCCGTCTCCGACATGGTGGCGGCCATCGAACGACGACAACGGCCGACCTCGCAATCGTATAAAGGAGGAGCCGCGAAAGGAAAAGGCCGACCGGTTCAGCGGAACAGCGAGCAAAACCGGGACGACCAAGACCGCGGCGACCAGCGCGGACGGGCTAGCGCCTATTTTTGCCCGCTCCACCAGCGAAGACGCACGACCTGCGAAATTGCAGAACATGGGCCTCCCGCCTGGAGCAATTCTACAGTGGCAAGGGTCCCATGCCCACGCTCCCAGAGCAAGAAGGAGACGTCAAGGGCAAGAAGCCCGCCGAGGAGGAAGATACGGACATGGAGTACCAGGAGCCGAGAAACCACATCGCCGTGATATTCGGGGGCTCCGCCGCCTATGGGTCTCGCCGGCAGCTGAAGGAGGCCGCACGCGAGGTATTCCGTGTCACCCAGGGGAAGCCTCCCGTTCAACAGCTCAAGTGGTCCGAGCTGCCCATCACCTTCTCCAAAGACGACTGCCCCTGGGGATGACGAAACCCCAAAGGCTCCCGATGGTCGTTAGCCCGACGATCTGCAATACCGTGGTAGGACGAGTGCTTGTGGATTGCGGGAGTTCCCTGGACCTGATATCGGCCAGGGTCCTGGACGAGATGCAAATTCCTCGGTCCAAGATCAAGAGCGTCGTAGTCCCTTTCTACGGGATAGTCCCCGGCACCTCGGCCAAGCCGCTCGGGCAGATCGTCCTGCCCGTAACTTTCGGAAGCCCGAGCAACTTCCGAACGGAGTTAATCACCTTCGAGGTGGTCAATTTTGAGTCAGCCTACAACGCCATCCTGGGTCGACCAGCGCTCGCCAAATTCATGGCCGCCACGCATCACGGGTACCAATGCCTGAAGGTTCCCGGCCCCGGCGGCGTGATCTCAGTGAAGGGAAGTCCGAAAGCGGCCCTAAACTGCGACGAGAAGGCTTTAGACATGGTCGGGCAGCTGCCCCAGCGCGGGCCCGACCAAGAGCCGAGGAGTTCCCAGCCCAGGGCTACCCTCCAGGCCGGGGGAGAAACTAAGGCCATCCCGCTGTACGACGCAGAGCCAAGCAAGGTCGTACACGTGGGGGCTTCCCTGGACCCTAAATAGGAACTCGAGCTCGTGACCTTCCTCCGGAGAAGTGCGGACACGTTCGCCTGGGAACCGTCCGACATGCCCGGAGTCCCAAGGGAGGTCGTCGAGCACAGGCTAGCAGTTCGGCCTGACAAAAAGCCTGTGCGGTAGAAGCTCAGGCGCTTCTCCTCGGAGAAGCAAGCCATCATCAGAGAAGAACTGGACAAGCTCCTCAAAGCCGGTTTCATACGGGAGGTCGACCATTCTGATTGGTTGGCCAACCCAGTTATCGTGAAGAAAAAGGGGGGCAAGTGGCGCATGTGTGTCGATCACACAGGACTGAATGCCGCATGCCCAAAAGACAATTTTCCGCTACCTCGGATAGACCAGTTGGTCGACGCAACGGCCGGCTCCGAGGCGATGAGCTTTCTGGACGCCTATTCAGGTTATCACCAGATCGGCATATCGCCCGACGACGAGGAGAAGACTTCCTTCGTCACGCCGTTTGGCACCTTCTGCTACACGACCATGTCCTTCGGTCTAAGGAACGCTGGAGCGACCTTCCAGCGACTCATGCAGAAAACCTTCTCGGACCAAATAGGTCAGAACTTGGAAGTATATGTAGACGACATAGTCGTCAAGAGCAAAATGGCCTCGGGTCATGTACCCGATCTAGAGGAGACCTTTCATAACCTCAATAAGCATCGAATAAAGTTGAACCCTGAAAAATGCGTGTTCGGGGTCAAGGCTGGCAAGGTACTCGGCTACATGATCGGTCCACAAGGAATCGGGGCCAACCCTGAGAAGATAGAGGCCATCGAGAACATGCGGCCACCCACTTGCACGCGGGAGGTTCAGTCCTTGACCGGGAGGATGGCGGCCCTAAGTCGCTTCATCTCATGGCTCGGGGAACGCGGCCTGCCTTTCTTCAAGGCGCTCCGGAAGCACGACGGTTTCGCTTGGACAGAGGAAGCAGACCGCTCTTTCAAAGAATTAAAGCTATATTTGTCAAGACCCCCGGTCTTGACCACGCCGAGAATGGGAGAGGTTCTCTTGCTCTACCTGGCCGCCACACCCCAGGCGGTAAGCGCCGTCATAACAGTAGAACGGGACGGGGTGCAGCGCCCGATCTACTACATCAGCGAAGTCCTACACGGACCAAAGGAGCGTTACCCCGAGGTCCAGAAGCTCCTTTATGCGCTCCTCGTGGCCTCGAAGAAGTTAAGACACTACTTCCAGGCCTACAAAATTCGAGTCCCGACCAACTTCCCGCTTAGAGAGATTCTAGGGAATCAGGACGCAAGCGGACGGATCGCGAAGTGGGCCATGGAGCTCGCCGAATTCGAGATCGAATTCTCGGCCAGGACGGCGTTCAAATCCCAGGTTCTAGCGGACTTCCTAGTCGAATGGACAAATCCTACCCCATCTAAGTCCGAACCCGACCAGACCGAGCACGGTCGCTGGGTCGTGCACTTCGACGGATCCCGAGCTTACAATTGCTCAGGGGCTGGAGTGGTCCTCGAATCCCCCCAGGGGGAGCGGATCCAGTACGCCCTCCAACTACATTTCGGCGCAACGAACAACGCAGCAGAATATGAGGGTCTGCTAGCCGGACTTCGGGCGTGCAGGACGCTCGGAGTCCAACGACTAACTGCGAAGGGCGACTCGCAGCTGGTTGTCAACCAGGTTAACAAGGAGTATCAGTGCTCCGATGACTCAATGGCGCTTTACCTGGTTGAAGTAAGGAAGATGGAAAAGTACTTCAGAAACTTCGAAGTACTATACATCCCCAGGAAGGACAATACCCTGGCCGACCATCTATCGAAGGTGGGTTCCGCCCAGTTTCCCGCCCCGGCGGGGGTGCTTGTCGAGCACCTCTATAAGCCCTCCATACCCACCGAAGAGGAGGCAACCGAGACGGGTGGTACCGTCTCCTTCCTCGAGCAGAGTGCGAGTTGGATGACGCCATTCATTCAATACCTTGTTCACGGGACACTGCCCGAGGAGGAAGCCGAGAAATCCCGGCTAGTAAGATGCTCCTCAGCCTATAAAATGGTCGAGGGCCTCTTATACCGCAAAGGCGCGCTTGGCGTCCTCTCCAAGTGCATCACCCAAGAGGAAGGCAAATATCTCCTCAAAGATATCCATGACGGGATGTGTGGAGCTCACTCGTCCTTTAGGACCTTGGTGAGCAAAGCCTTCCGGTTGGGTTACTACTGGCCGACGGCCCTGGCCGATGCGTGCTCAATAGTGACCGCTTGCCGATCTTGCCAGTTCCATGCCCGGAAAGTCCATCAGCCGGCATACGCACTGCAGACCATGCCCCTAACCTGGCCGTTCTCAGTTTGGGGCATCGACATACTCGGTCCATTTCCCAGGGGAAGGAAGGGTTGTAAATACCTGCTCGTCGCAATCGACACCTTCACTAAATGGATCGAGGCCGAGCCTATATCAACCATCTCAAGACAAAGCGGCTAAAAGGTTCTTCCGCAATAATGTAGTGACCCGCTTTGGCGTTCCGAGTCGCCTCATCACGGACAACGGCACTCAGTTCACAAGCGAGGTTTCAGGCTTATTGCGAGGAGGTCGGGACCAAGATATGCTTCGCATCCGTGGCCCACCCGAAGAGCAATGGGGCGGCCGAGCGCGCGAACGGGCAGATCGTCCAAGGAATCAAGAAGAGAGTCTTCAAGAGCCTCGATCGGCATGGTCAGGCCTGGGTGGACGAGCTACCTCCCGTCCTCTGGTCGGTCCGCACCACGACGAGCCGAGCTACGGGTGAGACCCCCTTTCAGCTCGTATATGGCGCGGAAGCCGTCCTACCCGCCGAGGTTGTCCTAGGATCCCCAAGGGTGAACCTAGCTGATAGCATCGACACAGAAGGCGAGCGCCTCCTCGACCTCGACCTCGCGGAAGCAACTCGTGAACGGGTTCTGTTGCGATCCGCGGTTTACCTGCAAGCTCTCCGCAGGCACGCCGCTAAATTCCTGCATTTACCAAGGACCTTGCACGTCGGCGATCTCGTTTCTACGATGGGTCCAAGACACATCAAAGCCAACAAGCTAACGCCAAGATGGGAAGGTCCTTACACGGTCGTCTCAACAGCACGCCCAGGGGCTGTCCGCCTCGCGATGGAAGATGGTCGAGAACTAGCTAGCACTTGGAACATCGACCAACTGCGTAAGTTCCATATCTAACTAAACCAACTTTACTCCTTTAAATAAAAATTCGACACTTGGCCTCCCGGTCTCCCTCGTTCTCTCTCGCTTTCTCTTTCTCTCTTTAAACCTCCCGCGAAGTGCCGTGATCAAACTCGATCCGGTATCAAAGAGCGGGCTCGAACGTCAGGGCACAAACGGACGAGCATCCTACTGCCTAACATCGGACCACCAGAGCTTGACCCCGAGGGCTTCCTTCTCTGTAAGACGACCATCTTTTCACGGCAGGCCTCCGCCGCAGACAAAGGGTCGCATGAACACCCCTCGGACGGTTCCTACCAGTCGGCCGGTGAGCGGCGTAGACGCACCGTATAAAGTCACACGGTCCCCGCAGGGCTCTATTCCGTCAACGAGGTCGTGTTTGCAGCCTACGCCCACGACCTCCGTTGGCGGCGGGGGCTATAGGGATACCGCGTGGCTATGACCTAGAGGAGCTTTCGCACAAGGTAGTCACTCCCTAGTACGATCGTTCGCTAGATCGCGTGACTATCGAACTCCGTCGAATAGGGAGCAATGGGATAGGGCATATCGTTGTCGTTCCGAGGGAGACAAAACAGAGAAAAATAAAAGACATCTATTAAACACGATCATATTGTGCCCAACTTGGCAGCTTTTTCGCTAAAGTCTTTTGCAGGAATGAGTTACAGAAGGAACGAGTTACAGGAGGCCGGCACGCTTCTCGTCCTGCAGAGCGACGAGCTCGTCCCGCACGGACTCAAGCTCGGACTCGAGGTCAAGCACCCACCGACGAGCTTCACGACCCTCGCTTGCCGCTTGACGAAGCCGTTTGGACTCCTCCCATTGCTGGTCGATCGTCCGTTCGGCGCTTCGTGTGGAGTCACGCAGGGACGCCACCGTCGCCTCGAGCCCCGACCTCGCCTGCTCACTCTGTTCGAGGCGCTCCTTGAGGAAGAGCGCGGACTCCTCCATCTTCTGCCGAATCTCGGCTTCAGAAGACCTCAGCTCGGCGACCAGGCGCTCGAGCTCCGCGATCCTAGCGTCTTGCTCGGCCTGGTGCTTCGCGACGACTTCTGGCGGCACGGTCGCGGCGTGGAAGTCCTTCATGGTGGTCTCCAACACCTGCGCAACAAGGCATCTCGGGTCGCAGTCGGATTTTTGGGAGTAAAACACATAAATGTTAGGAGACTTACCCAATAGAGCCGAGCCTCCAGCCCCTCCTGGAACAGCTCGGTGGGGTCCTCCGTCCCGCTTTTTACTCCCTGGGCGGGGGCTTGAGCTCCTTCTCCTTGATCGAGCGCAGGGTCTTGAGCTCGAGCTCCCCTGTCCCCTGGGGGCGGGAGACTTTGCCCCTGAGGATCGACCCCCATCTCCTGCAGAGGGACGGCCTCGAGAGCAAGGATCACCTCCCGCTCCTCTTCCTCCCGAGCAGGAGTTGCGCTCAGGGGCTCCTCCTCCTCGGCATCCGGGCTCATGGGGTCCTCCGCCCGGGGCACGATGTCTACGGCCAGGGGAGCTCCCTCCCCGGTAGGCCCTGCCTCCTCGCAAGCCTGGACCATGGCGATGTCTCCGGGCGCAAGGTCAACTGGAGGCACTGGGTCGGCGGCCGGGAGGTCGGGTACCTGAGGTTGGGCCGTGGCGACGTCTCCGGGCGCAAGGTCGACTGGAGACGCCGGGTCGGCGGCCGGGAGGTCGGGTGCCTGAGGTTGGGCCGTGGCGGCGTCTTCGGGCACAAGATCGACCGGAGTCGCCGAGTCGGCAGCCGTGAGGTCGATCTCGACCAAAGCGGCCTCGGCGCACAGCGGCTCCCCTCGGACTGGAAGTTGGCCCGGACCACCTGACGTGGTCGGGCTCATCCCCATGGCGAACGGGGTGGCCGGCTCTTCCTCGCCCGGCGAGCCCCCGTTCGGGTTAGGGTTCCCTGATGCCGGGCCGACGTTGATGTCCGGCGGAGCATCGCGGGATCGGGGAGAGATCTCGGCGATCTCTTTGAGCGTGGCGCTGATGATGTCGCTCGCACCGGCGGAGTCCTCGCGAGGAGCTTCATCGGCGTGCTCGGCGCTACCATGCTCCTCCTCGTCGTCGTCCTCGATTATGATGTGGGGAATGCCCTCCGCCGCGGCCCGAGCATTGGCAGCCGCAATCTTCCTCCGCGTCTCCTCCTCAGGAGAGACGAGCTCTGGGGCCCGGATCTCCGTGGCAGCGGGCTCCCCCACTCCGGCGTCATCACCACCAGCGATCCGTGGGAAACAGGCCTCCGCGGCCTCGGCTCCCACCTCGACCTCGTCGCCCACAACGGCCTCGGCAGCGCGGGCAAGCTCCCTCTCTAGCACGAGGTCAAGAATATCATCAGCCATTGCTCCAAAATCCCATAACTCCGCACCAGCTGCCACACCCACTACAGACGATGTGGGGGTTAGTGTGGTGCCGGAGGGGGAATGAGACGAATGAGCTAGGGATAAGAGGCTGACCTCGCTCGGCATCTTCCAGCTGGCCTCGGGCGCGAACGAGGAGGGCAGCCATGTCCTCGCGTGCCTTGTCGGCCCTGGCAACGGAAGGGTCGATCTCTCCCAAGTCGGCCTCGATGATGGTCGGCGTTGGGCGTGGTTGAGGCGCAGCGGACGACCTGCGGGACCTCGGGACCAGGGGGACGGGGTCCAGCTCGTCCTTCTCCTCCTCGTCATCCAGGGGGGCCGAGCTCGAGCTCACCCGCGCGAGCTCTGCCTGAAGAGCCGCGATCTGGCTCTCCAGTGCCTCCTTCCGCGCTGGACCAGCCGCGGCCTCCTTCTTCGCCCGCGCGGCAAGCTGACGCAAACGAGCCATCAGCTCGGGGTTATCCCTAGTGTACTCATCCATCCACAGTTTTAGTTCGCTCACCTCCTGCCGATCGGCGTACTCCAAGTGACGGCGGGGTGAGCGGTCGCCCGGACCGGGATGCCTGCATGTGCGCCTAGGCGGGGACGGCGTAGCCGACGGAGATCGGGCGCGGCGCTTATGACCCGCCTATTCTTTGGTCTTTCGACCTCGTCCCGCCGGCCGCGATGCCAGTTGGGCCACGGCGACCTCGAGGGCGACCTTCTCCTGCGCAGGTGGGCTCGAATAAGTCGAGAAATTTCGGAAGAAACCCAGCCTGAACATACCTTCGGAAAGGGTCCGAGATAGGGACTTACCGCCTCGGTCCGGTTAAGGACGTTGTTCGGCATCTGGCGGCCCTCTAGGATTTCCTTGGCTTTGGGAGTGCCGAACATCTCGGACACCCTCATATCCACCCAGTCCTCCGGCGGAGCTGCTACCAGACAAGGAAGGACGGTGAGCTCGAATGTCCCTTATTTTAAAGTAAAAATCCAAGGCGGTAATGTACCTGAGTGTGATTCCCGGGTGATGTCCTGCCACCCTTCAACCTTGAAGAAGGGGTGCACCCTCCGCCTGAGGGGCGACACCCGGTTCCTGACGTAGTCCCGGGCAACATCCCGGCCGGACAGCCCCGAGCAAGTAAGCTCATTGATCAGCATGAGCACCTTCTCCTCCTCGGGCTGTACGGGGGGTCGGGGGGTCTCAACGGCACGACCCTTGGCGCCGGAGTAGGAAAGCGAGCCGCCCTCGGCCTTCCTCAGATAGAACCAAGAGTCGGCCCACCCCGACACGGAGTCCTTGAGCGTGAAGCTCGGGTACTCGTACGGGCGGGTAGGTCGGAGGCGGAAGTAAAGGCAGCCGGCCTGCGAGGGGGTGCCGGTGCGTGAGAGGGTGTAGAAGTGAAGAAAGAGGCTAGGAGTAGGCTCGACGCCCACGGACCCTTCACAGAGATGGGCGAAGATGGCCATGATGAGGATGGAATTTGGGTGGAGGTGCACGATCTCGCACTCGCAGAAGGCGAGTACGGCCTCGACGAACTCACTTTCGGGCGTTCGAAGCCCGTTCATGGCATAGAGCTCGGTGGAGACGATCTCTCCTTCCTCATTGTGGGCTCTCCTCGGCACCGGCGGCTCTCCATGAGCCGACGTCGAGGTATTTCGCCCGCTCAAGGATCTCCAGCTTGCGCCTATCAAGCTTGCTCACGCCGAACTTTGCCATGGGAATAGAGAAGGCGATCAAGGAGAAAGACGAGTGCTGAAGTGAAGAAGTATGGGGCGCACTAATTGATTGAAAGGACAAGAGAATCTAGGGCTCCTCTTCTGGGGTTTAAAAACCAAACGAGAACGAAGAGGTTCCCGCCGTTGTGGTCGAGGAAGCCCTAAAGGCGCAGGGGGCAGTTGAGACGTCCACCACACAGGGAGCGACGCGTGGACACGCAAACCGAAGCTGTCTGGCCAGGCGACGGTTCCCGAGGGGGAGCGGTTCGTACTGACCGAATGAAGCTTCCGAGGGAAGGAACCGTCGGTAGGATGGGAACTAGTTCGCACGCCCAAGGCACGGCGGGACCGAGCCTGCCTCCCGGCGGACTAATAGCTCGGAGGTCGGGGCAGCTGTTCGCCGCGACCAACCTGGCTGGCTCGGGAGACGGTAGGCCCGAGAGGAAGGTCTTTTCCTAAGGCCTTCTTCCACTCGAACCTCGGGGGCTAGCTGTCGGGGGGTCGGGTAGACCCCACAAAATTACCTCGGGTGCCACGAGGGGCGCGGGCTCACTGCTGCCCGAACCACCGGAAGGCCGTCCCCTGGGACGACCTAGCCAGGCGCCACGAGAAGCACGAGGTCGTTCCCGTCCTGGTCACGAGGAGGTTGTTCCAAGGGACGGCCTAGCCGGGACCTTTTAGGAGGTCGCATGACCTGGTGGACCGATAGCTCGTGCTCGGGCCGAAGTGGCCGAGTTCGGAGTTAGACGTTAGCCGACCTGACGTGATCCCGAGGTCGGTAACCACCCGCTGCGTAACCTCCGCTAGTTCGTTGCGATCTCCGCGGGAACGTGGCAGGAATGTAGGATCCGTTAGTTACCACGTTGGACCTGGTCGGACGTGGAGTTAGTGGGTTTGAACAAGCACGCCCCTTTGTAAGCTATAAAAGCATCCCCACCATGAAGGGGATAGACAACTTTTTTCTGCACAAAAAGATACACGAGCTGGAGTAGGGCTATTATCTCTTTCTTGAGAGGCCTGAACCAGGGTAAATCACAGTGTCCCTGCCCGTTGAAGTCCAGTGAGTCACTCCTCTGAGCATCCCATCACGTGAGAAGGGGTCGCAGTTGGTCCCTCCACCAACAAGTAAGCTCGGCGGGGGCCTGCTCCCCAATCGTCGACAAAGTCCATAAGAGAAGCCTCATGCTCAATCATATCTTTAAATGCAAATTTTTAGATTAATGCTCATAAAGCGGTATGAGAGAGTTAGGCTTAGTGAAGCACATCCTCGACTAGGAGCCATCGACAAAGGCCTCCTAAGCTTCACTCTCCTCCACAAACCTTTCAGGGTTTAGAGAGTTTATCATAGAGAAACACAACCTCGACTAGGAGCCATCGACATAGGTCTCCTAGGCATCACTCTCTTCCTCTAGTTCTTTTTGCATTTTTCGGTGTATTGACTCAAGCCATTAGCAACCATCTCAAGCAAGAAGCTTAAAAGAGTGGTTTTGGTCATACACACTTCATTCCAAGTTCATCCCAAGTGCAATGGGAAGCAGTCTCGTGAATGAATAGTGTTGAGTTCAATTTTAGCACAAAAGAGTCAATTTATATTTTCAGCACTTAGATTCGTGAACATTGTTGAGGATTCTAGAATGAAATAATGTAGCTAACCCAAGTTGCTCTAGGGACTCTAGTAGAAATCCACTATTTCAATAAGTATGGCATAAGCATCTAGTGAAGAAGTATAGCAAGTAAAAGCCAAGTTTCATCAAGTTTTCAGGGAAGCTCAATTTTAAAATGTTGGCTAGTTTCACATGATGTACCAAATTGGATATGACCTAGATTAGAAAATATCTTCAGAAAAGTAGCTAGGTGTAACATATCTCAATTTTATCAATTGCATAATATACAAAGCTCGTAAGTGAAAAACAAGTCTATATGCAATGCAAGAGAATCAATTCCAAGCTCCCCCTCAACAAGTGAGTCGATTAAGCACAAAATCTGATTGAAGTTGAGTTATTAGCAATTTTAGATTCATAAAGATGAATTGAACTCAACTGAAACCAGAAAGACAGAAATGATGAGAAGGAATCAAGAAACTGACAAATGGGTAGTCTAGGAGCATAGATAACATGAAGAGAAACACTAACACTCAGACTCGCTCTCACCTTCCCCATATGACTTATATAGGAAAGCTACAACCCCAACTCCAACCCAGAAGCAAACACAGACCCTGTCTACCCAGGGGGCCCAACAGCTGCTAGACCTAAAAGACTGTGATGAGCTCAACCGAGAAGAGAGGAATAGCACCCTAAAGCATAAGGTGAGAGGTCTATGCTGAGGCATGCCAGAAGTCTAGGTGAAGTGGACTCAACCAAATAAAAACCATCCCAAAGATACCCAGAGAGAGGAAATGCTGAATATACATATAAACACATAATACAAACCAGCACCCCCTCAAGATATGCCATATGGGCTCAAAATCCCAAGCTCTCCTCTCAGGGCAACAAACCTGGAGCTATCCAAAGGCTTGGTGAAAAATGTCAGCCAACTGGTGGTCACTCTCCACAAACTGAAGCACTATATCACCCTTCTCCACATGGTCTCTAAGGAAGTGATAGCGAATGTCAATGTGCTTGGTCCGAGAGTGCTTTGACCGGGTTCTTAGCAATGTGAATGGCAGACGTGTTATCACGTAAAAGTGGAACACAATCTGCTACTAACCCAAAGTCCCGCAAGGTCGATCTCATCCAGAGAACACAGCTACAAAGAATCGGCTGCAAAGAACATACTTACTCGCCTCGGGTGGATCAGGTAACACCGGACTGCTTTCTAGATGACCAAGAAACAAGAGAAGTGCCAATGAATTGGCAAGTGCCAGAAGTGCTCTTCCTATCTATCCTACAGCCGGCAAAGTCTGCATCGGAGAAGGCTCTTAGAGATAGACAGGAGGAAGAAGAGTACCAGATACCATAGTCAATAGTAGCTCGAAGGTACCTGAAGATGCGCTTCACCGCCTGACAGTGAGAGACGCGGGGAGAAGCCTGAAACCGAGCACAAAGACATACAGAAAAATGTATGTCAGGTTTCGAGGCAGTGAGGTACAAAAGGGAGCCGATCATGCTCCTAAACTCCTTCTGATCAGCTGGCTCACCATCCTCGTCAGGCTCGAGGACAGCAGTGGTGGCCATAGAAGTCATGACTGGCTTTCCATCAGACATGTCAAAGCGCTTCAGGAGGTCTCGAGTATACTTGCCTTGATGCAAGAATGTACCCTCCCGAGTCTGCTTAATCTGGAAGCCAAGGAAGTAGCTCAACTCGCCCATCATGCTCATCACGAACTCAGTACTCATCACATCTGAGAACTGAGTAACGAGCGAATGCGAGGAACCACCGAAAATGATGTCGTCGACATAAATTTGGACTAGGAGAAAGTTTGAATCAGAATGTCTGACGAACAGAGTCTTGTCCACTTGACCCATATGAAAACCATGACTCAAGAGGTAGGACTTAAGCCTCTCATACCAAGCTCGTGGAGCTTGCTTAAGTCCATACAAAGCTTTGGAAAGCTTGAAGACATGGTTTGGGTACTTGGGGTTCTCAAATCCTGGAGGTTGTCTGACATACACCTCTTCCTCAATGAAGCCATTGAGGAATGCACTTTTGACATCCATTTGATAAAGCTTGAAGCCCTTGGACGCCGCGAATGCAAGCAGGATCCTGATGGCCTCTAGTCTGGCTACAGGGGCAAAAGTCTCATCGAAGTCGAGACCCTCGACCTAAGAGAAACCCTGAGCGACTAGCCTAGCCTTATTTCGAACTACAACCCCATCCTCACTCTGCTTGTTTTTTAACACCCATTTGGTCCCAATGATATTGTGACCAGAAGGGGGCTCGACAAGCTTCCAAACTTTGGTCCTCTCGAAGTTTTCAAGTTCCTCATGCATAGCATTAATCCATGACTCATTAGATAATGCATGAGAAACATCCTTCGGCTCGAAAGAGGCAACAAAGGCAGAGTGGAGGCAGAAAGTGGACAGAGCTGACTTAGAGCGAGTGACTCGCTCAAACAGATCTCCAATGATCTGGTCAGGTGGATGAGCCTTTCTTGAATGTGGCGGGGAGGTCGAAGAAGTGACCTCTACTCCTCGCGTGGGAAAAGTAGGAACAGAGCCACTAGCTGCTGAAGAGTCTGAGGGTAAGGGCTGATCTCCCTGAGGTGCAGATATGGAAATGGGAGGCACCTCGGGAGCAGGAATGGTGACTGGATCAAGCAAGGCGCCTTCATCTCCGTCATCAACTTCCTCTGTGAAAATAGACTGGGAAAGAGGAGAAGAGCATGAAATGTCTGGTCTAGCACCGGGACTAGCCTCATCAAAGGTCACCTCACAGGTCTCTATGATCCTACCCAAGTCTACAGCCCAAATCCTATAGCTACGGGCAGAAGTCGAGTAACCCAGAAAGATTCCATCAGCTGAGCGTGACTCAAACTTATCTAGGTTCCTAGACTTCAAGAAGAAGCACTTACAACCGAAAACATGAAAATGAGACACACTGGGCTTTCACCCATATCTCAACTCATAAGAAGTGCGGTGCAAGTGTGCCCTAAGAAAAACTCTGTTGGCAACATGGCATGCCATAGCTACAGCCTCAGCCCAAAATTTCCTAGGAGTACTGTACTCGTCTAGCATCATCCTGGCCATCTCAACCAGGGTCCTGTTCTTCCTTTCCACTACGCCATTTTGCTGAGGGACGTATGGAGAGGAGAACTGATGCTCTAAGCCTAACTCCTCACAGAAGCTGCTAAAGTAGGAGTTCTTGAACTCCATGCCATTGTCACTACGGATCGCTCGTAAGGCACCTGGGAGTTCAACGGACAACCTACGGACCAAACCCCTGAAGTGTGAAAATACTCATCCTTCGAGGCCATGAAAAACACCCAAGAATACCTCGAAAAATCATCGACAATGATAAGAATATACCACTTCCCACCTGCTGACTGCACTCGAGCTGGACCAACAGTGTCCATGTGTAGCAGCTGTCCTGGTGCATCAGTCATCACTCGGGTGACTGGAGGATGGGAGGCAGCAACCATCTTGCCATGTCGGCAAGGAGAACATACAACATCTTTGACCATCTTGAGTTTAGGCAGGCCACGAATGAGATCATGGCCGCTAACTCGAGTCAAATGATCAAAGCCAATGTGACCAAGTCTCCTATGCCAAAAGGAGAGATCACGGGACTCAGAAGCAATAAGGCAATGGAGAGAGAGTCTCTAGAGGAAGAAGAAAAATCAGCACGAAAGACTCTCCCAAAATGAGAAATCCCGCAAACAAACTCCCCATAAGAATCGAGGATCCTACAAGAGCTCCTCTTAAAATTGACCTCGAAATCGTCATCAAGAAGCTGAGAGACTGAAAGCAAGTTAAAATGCAGCCATCGACTAAGGCAACGCCCTTAAGAATGAAATGATCGTTAACGCAGACGGTACCTTTAGCGATGACTCTACCCGACGCAAAGATCCCCAAAGGTGATCACTTCATCACGGGATCTCGGTCCAGGGAAGAAAACCAACGGAGTCTCCGGTCATGTGGCGAGAACAGCCGAGTCTACGATCCAAACCTCCTCTTCCTCGTCCTACGGACTGAATCAAACAGAGCGAAGGCGGATGTCTCAAGCATGCAGGATAGATCAATGCAGATCTAGGAACCCAATCTTGAGTCAATCAGGCAAGAGACGAAACAGTCAACGGAGTAGAATAATGCAATCTGGCACCTCTCTGTGACTCGACTCTCACAAACTCAGACTCCGCTCCAGTCGGACGTCTGGGAACAGTGCCGGGTTGGTCCGCCGAGGTGCAAAGGCCGGACCATCCCAAAGTCTGCCTGCACCTCCCGCTGGGGAAAACAAACTCACGCCGCTGATATCTACCTCGATGGGAAAAATGAGGAATATCAAGAGGACGGCGGAAAGACTGACTCGGGACAGCTCTGGGGCAATAACCAGAAGTAGAAGCCTGAAAACGAAGCCCCATGCGCTGTCCAAAAACAGGAGAGTCTCTAGCTTGTCTATACTGCCTAGAAGCCGTGTGTGCCTTAGGCGCACTCAGAGTCTGGGGATGACCCTGAATACCCCTAAGAGCACGGACACGCTCATGCTGAGAGATCTTGGCGCGTTTGAAGCAGAAATCAGCTATATGTCCATCCTTCTGACAGAAGGTGCATGTATACTTCGCCTTGGGGGTTGAAGTAGCATGAGAAGCACCCTTCTCGTCAGACGTCTTGTGGATAATCCCTGCTGATCTAAACACAGTGGTGCTCACCTGTGGAGCCACCACTATCTCTCCGCTCTTGGAGACACGCACAACAGTGGGCGGATGCGCCCGTGTATGCTCCAAGGCATCAAACCCTAGACCTTGATTGAATCTGCTAATCTTGGACTGATCTAGGATAAGATTGAGCTTCTTATTACCTCCAACAAACTTCTCAAGAGTGCTCATAAGGTACTGACACTCTCGAAAAAGTGAGGCACAAGAAGAACAAGGGGAAGGAGTAGCAGGGGAAGAGCCAGATGGAGAAGAGCGAACTAAACGATCAAATCTCTCCCTATAAAGAGCAGCCTCAATCTTGAGGGACTCGCAAGAAACACATGGAGAGTCTCTAATCCTACCCACCTGGGCTTTGAGCTTCTTCCTAAGCTCTACATGAATTTGATTCATGTCCTCAGCTACCCCAACACACAGCATGCAACCATTTTGTGACTTAGCTAGTAGATCCTTAGCAAATTTTGAGTTTTCAAGCACCAAGTCATCATAAGCATTTTTTAGTTGCATACAGCTCTCACATGAGCTGATTGGGTCCTTAGAAGCATGCTTTTCAAGTTCATCATTTCTAGCAGATAGCTTCCTAAGGTGACAACTCATGGCATCAATTTCAGCGAGAAGCTTAGGGCAATTAGCACATGATGCATTTGTGTGAGTGTGAAGAAAACTAGCATCAACAGGAATAGGATATACTGGACATGTACTAGCATCCTTCGGCCTAAGTGACTCAAGATCAGAAACCACACTATCATGTAGAGTCCTTAGGTTCTCCAACTCCACAAGCAAAGCATCACACAAAGTACATCTATCAGAGTCTCGGGAGGAACAAGATCTAAGTGAAGCTAACTCCCGAGATAAGGTACCTACTTCCTTCTCTAGATCCAAACACCTAGCTCTAGACTTGGAATGAAATTTTCCTAGTTTGATAAAAGCATCATGGAGCTGGTCATAAGAAGGTACCTCCTCCGTGTCGCTGTACAGCTCGATGTCGGATACTTCCATGGCACTGGAGGCCATGAAGCACATGACGGAGAAGTCATCGCCGCCCTTCACCTTCTCTTGCGGTTCATCCTCGTCCTCATCGCTCCATGTCTCTGTGTCGGAGAGGTCAAGGTCGTCGAGCGCGGTGAGGACGTAGTGAAAGAGCTTCTTGCCCTTGGCGAACTTGCGGTGTTTCTTCTCTTGCGCCGGCTCGCGAGCTGGGGGCTTCTTGTTGCGGTTCTTGTTGATGTAGTCGTTCTTGCCCGCACCGCCTTGTTCATTATTGCCCTTCTCCAGCTTGGGGCAGTTTGCCCGAATGAGGTTGGGGCCACCACACTCAAAGCAAGTGAACTTGCCACTCCTCTTCCTATCTCTCACCCTCTTGTAAATGTTCGAAAATTTTCGAGCGACAAGAGCAAGCTCGTCTTCTGGAAATTGTTCCAGAACATCATCGCTTATGTCGCAAAGAGCGGGGAGAGAAAAACCAGAAGAGAAGTCAAGAGGGGGTCCAGAAGAGGAAGACCCAGTGGGATCGGTAACCAATGCCATCGTTTGGGACTTCGTCCTGCGAGCGACGATGTCGAGCTCATGAGTCTTGAGGCGGGAATACAACCCATCAAGAGTCAAGGTCGACAAGTCCGTATGGTCCGTGATGGTGGTTACCTTCATCTCCCAAATCCTCAGATCGAGTGCTCGAAGAAAATGCCTCGCATTCTCCGAATCAGTGTATGAACAACCCACTGACCGAAGATTGCTGAGAATCTTTGCAAAACGAGCAAAGCACTTATCAAGGCTCTCACCAGCGTGCTGTTTAAACTTGTTGTAGTCACGCTTAAATTGATCCTGTCTCACGGACTTGATCTGAGTGGTGCCCTCATGGTAAGCATTGAGGGTCACCCAGATCTCGTGAGCCGATCGTAGGTGAGAGACGCGATCATACTCACTGCGGCTAAGTCCCTGTATGAGGAGGTTCTTGGCCTTAGCATTTGCCTCAATGTCAGCCATGTTTGCGGCGTTGACGTTCTCATCGGCCGGAACCTCATACGGGTGCTTCACCTTCTGCCATAAAGAAAAGCCCTGGGCAGTGATGTATGTCTCCATCCGAACCTTCCAGAATGGATAATCAACTCCAGCAAAAATTGGAGGCTTAGTTGAGTACTTGTCCGTCTCCATGGCTCTTGAGACCGGTCAAGATCTATGAAAGAGCAAAACCGGCTCTGATACCAATTGAAAGACCAAAATGGCGATCAGAGGGGGGTGAATGATCCCAAATAAAATTATCCCCTACTCAACGTACTCCAAAAATTCCGCAAAGAAACTTGGTGCTCTTCAAAATTGCAAAACCCGCAAACTAGGGAACGACTAGACAACTATGTGTATCCCTAGCTTACATGTATGAGAACCATGAATCATGTGAGGGATTTTTAAATCACAATCCTGGTTGTCAAGTGTCTCACTTAGAGTAGGTGGATGGTGGACTTCTGTTGCCCCAAAATTTTTGGAAATTTTTCACCCTGTGAGCATATGAGTCGTGAAGAACTCCACCAAAAATAACCACAAAAATCCTTCTAAAAAAATCAGGAAAAATCAAGAACTACGAATAGTCAGGATCTTCAATCAGGAAATTTGGGGCTCGGTTTTCACTTCACAGCTCCCAAACGGTGCACCCACTGGACTCCAAAATTTTTCCACAGATGGATATATGAGTCAAGCACCTTCTCCAACAAGAATAAATCAAAAAGGATTTTTCCATATTTTTCTAAAAATCAAAGACTGACTGCTGCGCGAAGAACAAGTTCAGGACAGATTTGCAATCGTGATAGAAACTTGATCTCTAGTCTATCCTAGGGTGCAAGAAAGATGTAAAGCCAAATGAGAACCCTCAAGACATCCATGAAAAACAGCATTTAGAAGGAGAGGAGTAAATCCAAATTGCGAGAAAATAAATTGCGAGAATTTACATGCGGGAAAGTAAATGCTGAATTTAAATTGCGTAAAGTAAAGACATAATGTAAATGCGGAATTTAAATTCACAAGAATGTAAAGAAAATCTTTGTATTTTCTGGTTGGAAGGTTTACAAAGCCTCACTTCTTGTGGGCAAAGCTCAAAATGAGCAACTCAAACTTTCAAGTGAGGGAGGACACCCCTCCCCCTCTATTTATACTACTCTAGGGCCACCTACCACCCTTGGATGAGTCCCAAACCCTAGGGCACTCCACCAAGGGCTAGGATTAACCCTCTCATTTCACCCCACACATGGGCTTTACGTGGGCCACATTGGCCATACATGGGTTTTAAACACAACCCGATCAACCCGATGCAACGGGCCTTCATCCGCCGGACTTGACCGCTCAGTTTCCTCCTCTTCGAGCCTCCAACCCGAACCGAAAACCTTGAGCCACCTCAAGTCCATTTCCATGACGTCCAAGTGAACCTGGTTTGAGCCCAACCATCTCGTCGGCATCCTTGACCGCTCCGGACCTCGGTTCTCCCAACCTAGTCCCGGTACTCACCAACGACCATAGCTGCCTCAAGAACCTGTACCACAAGGAACAAACCATTTTGTACATACCACAATGCACATACCTTTTTCTTTCTGCATGTTAGTCCACAATTTATCATTAATTGAAACATGCAATACCGAGTCAAATCAAACTCAAACCTGAGCACACCTTGCTCAAATAAAGTCAAATACTCATCACAAATATGGATGGACCTCCACATGGTCCTTCAAGCGCTAAATGCAATCCCAGCCGTTCGATCTGCGTTGTACGGTCTAGATCATGCCACGTGTTGAACGCTGGATCATGCCACGTCACCCCCCCCACGGTGACATGGGATCAAAATCGGATCTCAACCGTCCGATCCAGATTGAACTGTCCAGATCAACCGCGTTAAACCAAAACGTGCGAGATTAGATCCAATCGTGACCGTTGGATTTCAAACCAATGGTCCAGATTGCGCCACGTGACCGGGAGCCTAACCGACGCGATCAGCGGGGTTGTCGCTGACGTCAAGTGGCAAGATCAACTGGGTGATTTAAATGATTTAGACTGGGGCAAGTGGCAATATTGTTCTTGTGACATTTCGGTATGAAGTATGTTGAGTTTTTGGGCATTTTAGATGTTTTTGGGCCGTTCCGGGAGGGTTTGGGCCTTCCCGGGAGGATTTGGGCCTAGGGGTTGAGATGTGGGCCATTAGTGGGGGTTTTTTTTGGGCCCATGAGGGGGGGAACTAGCAAACCCTAGCCTTGGGCGCCTCCACCTCCATCCCCCTAGCTGTCCCCACTCTCCCTCCCAACCCTAGCAGCCCCCTTTCCTCCACCCATGCGTCCATCCCCTCTCCATCCCACCCTAGCAAGGGTTTCCCCCATAGCCGCCTATCCCTCCCCCACATCACCTCTCCCTGCTGTCCTTGTTGCGGAGTTCATCCAACCGAAGGGAAGCCGGCGTTTTCCTGCGGGTTGGAGGAGGATCGAAGACGGGAGAAGGAAGTTTTCGTCGGTTTTTCGTTTTGTCAAGGAGAGGTATGGTTATTGGGAGTTTTGGGGGTGGATTAGGTACTATTCTAGTGGGTAGATCTAATGCTTTTAGCCTCTAATTAGGTGCTGCCACTAGTTAGATTTGAAGAAAACCTAGATCTGTTGGGCGGTCTGCTCTCGGGCAGATTAGAGGGTTGTCTTCCAGCGCGAGTTTGAAAATTTTAGATGCATTTTCTGGAGGGCTGGATGGTGCGAAAGTTGTAGGTAATCGAATTACCTTTAATTGTACACTGAAAACTCTAAGTTTCATTCAGCCGTTTAAAAGTTATGGTCGATTTATTGAACGTTGTCCAATCTGTCACGTGAATGGGACAAACTGTGTTCAACTGTAGATTAGAGGACTTTACAGGTGTGATGCCTTAGAGCGTCAGAGCGATTCTAGGGTTCCTTTTCCTGGTTTTGTTTCGGGAGAGGAATGAAGGATTTGTCGGGGGATGAAATAATTGAAGTTTATCCGGCGTATTAATATTAAATTTGGAGTTGTCGGGCTAGAAACAGTGGGCCGAGGAAAACCTGGGCCTGGGCTGCGAATCCCCTCCCCACCTCTCTCTCTTTTCCCCTAGTGGGCCGGCCCACCATATAAAAGGGGTGTCACCCCCCCAAAAGCCCTAGGGCGCCCCCCTTCCTCCCCTAGCAGCCACACCACCCCTCCTCTTCCTCCCCTTGCGTGGTGGCTCAAGATCCACCGCGAAACGCGAAGGAGCAAGCAAGAAGAGGATCCGTGGAGGCGTGGAGGACGAGCAGATTTCCGTTTCGGGAATCGTTGCGCGTTTTTCGTGGGTTCTCAAGGGATAACTCAAGGTAAAATTCCCAATCTTTTACCCCTGGTGGTGAGTGATTTAGATGGATCTTGATGGGGGAGAAGGGTAGATGTTCACGTGGTGCTGTTTTTGGAAGGGGAGATTGTGTAGCGCAGATTGTTTCGCGTTTTACGTGGCATAGACTATTTTTCCTGCAAAAACCTATAACTAGAAAGTTGTAGATAACGTCGAGATCTAGTTTCTGTAATTTTTACAGAATTTTTGGGGCGTCAGTCTGAGAGTTATAGCTGTTTCAAGATGACGGACAGAGTCTGGAAACAGATTTTGTCCACTGTGTTGGACGTTTGTTTAGGCATATTTAACTGTGGAATTGAAATTTGTGATCTTCATGAAAATTGTAGATCTCGTCAATATCTAGCTACTGTAATTTTTTTGTATTTTTATGATCTGTATAAAAAAAGATACGAAATTGTGAAGAGAGGGTGCTGCTGTTTGACCCGGACAGATTGGGGTTTTTGGCGCTTAAGAAGGGAATGGGGATTAGGAAGCGTGTGTTCGAGTTGTGTGATCATTTGTGATGTCGCTATGTACTGAAATAATACTTGTACAGGTGGTGCCCCTTCTGGACGCAACTAGGTTCGTCATCCACGTTGGTAAAGGCAAGTGGAAGTAGCGGTCTTGCTAAACTATAACTCGCTATTTGTTTCGTCTTCAATATAAACCTTAATTGCAGCACACCTACATGGTTTAACTACTTGATTATGAGATTACAATATCCTATCCTGCATTGTGATGTGGTTGTTTGGCTTTTGAATCATGAGTAAGAATGAAGAAAGATGTTGTTTGCAAGATGAATTGTGGAGATATTCTATCTCAATGATGTTCGCATTCTATCCATGTTATTTGATGGTATGCAAGCATGTGAATTCAGAGTGGGAAGTTATGAATGTATTTATGCATGAAGCATTAACTGCATAATCATGCATTGGAAGTTTGTCGACGCCAACAAGGCGCGATCATGCAGTACAACACCGTGTGTTCCTGAGAAAGGGCACGGTGAGGAGGATCATGGCATAAGCATGTGCACAATCATATGCATTTTACTGAGGTTGTGTGGACTCTATAATGTGGTATTGGACATGAGGAATTTGGTATGCTAGTTTTACTGTGGCTGTGTTATTCGTTAGAAGTTGTTCCGCTTGGCCGAGATTACCCAATCTCACCCCTTGTTATTTTGTTGTTTTCAGGTAGTTCTCGCGAGTCGTAAGCTTGAAGGGTGGGCTTAGTAGCACAATCAACTCCTCCGGGTCATCACGAATCACATGGACTAGTGCATTTAATAATTCATTAGCTTGCTGAAATTTTATTAATCATAGACCTGTTGATGTCCTCTTTGGAGCTGTTTTACGTTTATGTTTGTTTTCTAGTTGATTTAGACTTGTTATCTCTAGTATTGATGCTTTTATGTTATTCCTGTTTATAATGGTTATTATGAATCTTGTTGTCGCTTCCGTTTTGTCCTAATTTTAGGAGAGATGTCATTAAATTTTCTTGTACGACAGTTTAGATTTGTAGGGTGTTACAGTTGGTATCAGAGCCAGGTTCAGGTCCGTGGTGTATGAACTTAGTGAAATACCATAGGTTCAACTAAAATGTGATTTGGGATAACTTAGAAACATGGCTTAGGTTATACTTAAAAAATTTGCCATAGGATAGCAACATTAAAATTTGTGTTAGTGGAATAACTAATTTAAAATTTGACACACATCGATGCACAAGAGGAAAGGGTATGGGTATCGTTGCCTCATGCTTAAAGGTTGAATTTAAGCTTTGTTGTTGAATGCTACGTTTGATAATGTATGTTACTATGATTTTGAGATGATTGATTGAGTTGTTCTTGTTATCGTGATAAGGGAGGTTGTGGTGCCGAAGGGTTTCGGTCACCTTTTTGTTTGTAGTGAGGCTGTGGTTTGACGGTGTGGTCGGGTAGAGTCACCACCGAAGAACTATTAAACCCCTGTAGGGAAAGAGTACTTATCCGTGTCTGTCGTAGATCGGGTAGTGACTGGAGTCAAATAGAAGAGGTTGGTGATGGATTCCTTCGGATGTTCTTTACCGTGTTGACGGTCGGTTTTGGTTGGTTTTCTGGGTATGTGGTTGGTTCGAAACCGAGGAAAATGCTTAGTTTTGAACACTCGCTGATTGTCCTTTTGGCGGTTTGTGGTTTTGTCTCCTTTGAGTGAAGACACAGAAGAAGAGTTCTACGTTGCGCGTCTTTTGGTCACAATTTTGCTTTGGCACCTGATTTATTGTTATGGACTGTCGTTGGGAGGAAATTTCTATGGTTGTTGTTTCCCCGATTTTTTTTTTTTTTAAAAAAAGAAGGTGGTTGGAGTTTCTCCTGTTGCAGATCAAGCTGGATGGAGCTAAGTTTGAATCTTTATCAGAAAAATTTGGTTGGACATTTGGTCTTCCCTTTTGCATCTGTCTTCCTTTGTGGAAAGTGTAGGTTTTGGATTTCTTGAAGAGTTTTGGCTACTATGGTTGGACATTTGAGGGTCGAGCTCTCTTGCATTTATGTTTGGATTTTGCTTTTCTCCCTTGCCTGAAAAGAAGAAATTTTTATCGGTGTTTGTTCTTGATCTAGAACTGTGTTTGTTTTTTTTAATGTTTGGGATTGCCTCCTGTTTGTCAAGGGTAGGTGACCCATGACGGTGTTTAGAAATTTTATGTCTGTGTTACGTAGTATGTAACAATGTGGTTTATGGAATGATGTACTTCTAAGTTAATTTGTGAGTTGAATCAATTAAGATGTAATTGTTATCTTTAGCTTGAGATTAAATAAACTTCTAGTATTGTAGATTGCTCTATAGCGATAATGATTGAATGTGTTAATGTGCATGCTTAGGATTTATTGCATTATTTTAATGTGCCCTTGACCATGGACAATGTTTAAAGCTTTAAATCTTGATGCGTAGTTAGAACATTAAGATGATGTAAACTACTGTGAAGGTAATAGAAAATTGGTGGGTTATTTAGAGACATTTTAATATAAGGTCGGTAGAACAATTTAATTGTAATGGTGGACTACCGATATTGTTAAAGAAACCATGCTGGTTGTTTAAAGATGTTCTAATTTAACGTGTTAGTAGAGAAATTTAATCGTGTTGGCTAGTGACTTTAACTTGGAAATTGATTAGAGTTGATATTTATGACGTTGCAAACTATTAGTAGATTCGGAAGTATGCAGTTGTGTTCCAATAATGCTATTATCGATATCAATTGGGAAGACATAAGTTTTTGCCATTGCCGTAACAGCTTTGTGATGATTTCACCTATTCAGTTCACCTTAAAAAAAAAGGCTGGAGTATGTCTTGGAGTGGCAATTTTGCTATAACCCGTGTATAGGGTAGCTAAAAAAAATTAAAAAAATTAAATTTAATTTAGCGTTGTTGTTATAAGAGCTTTGGATGGCTTAAATTATTCAATCTATTTTACATAGTTGGAGTATGTTGTGTAGTGACAGTTTGTCATAGCCTATGGATAGGGTAACTAAAAGCAATGTTGTTGTTTTACAATTATGCCAATTATTGATATTGATGACTTAGTAGTGGTGGTAACTTATTAGATTAATTGTTGAAAACCTTTGTTAAAATGGTGGAAATTGTAACATGTTGTGATGGAGTGAACCAGGGATAGTTAGCATGACGCGTGTTTTGTCCTTAATAAATGTATGTTTTAAACTTCTATTTACGATTGGTGCCTTGTTGAGATAATATTTACTTGTTGAGTCATCTTTTAGGTGAATAAATTTCCATTGTCGAGATGTTGACGCGTATGTGGTATGGAATTTATAGGTTCATCATGCTGAAAGACTTGTTGAAGCACTGCCTTTCAAATTTAGAATATGATGATATAGGTTAGGCTGCTCCGTGGGGATCTTGATGAGGTAGTGTTGGTTGGATGTGTTTTTGATAAGCACTGTGAACTTTATTTATAATTGTGGAAAAGGTAATAAGAGTAAGAATTTGTTGTGTAGTTGTTGTTAAATCCTGATGGGCCTTCTCAATGAGTAAATAGGGAATATTGAAATCTTAATGGTAAGGGTAGTGGAATACTATAGATGCGGGAGTTATGCTGAACTTATGATTAAAAATTCATATGGATTGGTTTGTCTGTTTGATATTTGGGTTGAATACTTTCGGTCAAAGTATTCTTTGTGCTGTGTTTCAGAGTTTCCCTAAACTTAGAATGATTCTGACAAATGTGGGTTAATTTCGAGGCTTAAAACAAGGACAAAAGAATAATTAACCTTGAAGTAATTTGTGGAGATTTTGGAATGTTATTCTATTAAATATCGTCATTCATTCGTCTTTGATAAGAAAACTAGCTTAAGTTATGAATGCGAAATTTATGCTCAAGGATGTATGCTTTGACTGTGTTCGTAGTTTTCAAGGTCGAGTTATCGGTTGCATTGTTGATTAAAAGAAGTAGCTAATCCAATGTAAGTTTTGGAACTTCATGATCTAGAAATATTTGTATTTCTATTTTGGGCTAGAGTTGTGTTGTGGTGTGAGGTGTTTGACAGTTTTCGTTTAAGAGACGATTCTTCTGGTTGTGACATGAATGATATTCATGGTTGAAACAATTTTTCTGTTGGGAAGTGAGTTTGGTTCCTTTTAAGGGAAAAGAGATGGTGGTTGTGTGGAAGCATTTAATTCCTTGATCGGTTTCTTTTTTTTCTGAATTGCTTGGCCTTGGATAAAAGTGAAATGATTTGTTTTGGTAAAAGTGAAATGCATTTGCAGAAGACTTTCGCGGTGTTTCTCTTTTGAATAGAGCTTCTCCCCGAAGAATTTTTTTTTTTGGTGGTTTTGGTTCTATGGAGTTCCTCTTCCAAGTTGAGTTCCTGTGTATGTGAATTTCAGCCCTTTGGTTTAAAGGTGGTGATTGTCGTTCGTTGTGTTAGTGAGAATTAAGATTTCTTTTACGTTCAAGCTTGGGGTAAGAAAATGAATGTTTATGTTATGGTTGAGTATATTCAAGGATTGTACTCCTTGCCCTGGTCCTTGGGTGGAAGAATGTGAAGGCGAAACCTTCTTACAAGGGAAAACTAGTGTGGGTCGCTGATCGTAAGTAGTTTAAAAGTGAAGAGTAAAGGAAGGTTGTGTATGACTCAATTCAAACCTTTTTGGAGAATTGTTTTCATTGATGTGTTCCTCGGTGGGGTTGCTTATTTTAGTAGTGGACAACTTGGAAGTTGCAGGTAATTACATTAATTTTTTTGGAACTTTTGTCGCTGGGTTCGAGCGAGTTTGTGTCAACCGTAGTGATTGTGTTCGGTTGTTATTGTTTCAAGGATTTACGGACCCTGGTTGTAAAGTAGGCTATCTCTGTCGTTGGTAAGGGTGGATATTGGTTCTTTTTGTAAAAGATCAATCACTTGTAGGAGATAGGAGTTTGTGTTTGGGTTGATTTAGAGACTTACCTAGAGCGTTGTGTCTCACATGGTTCGCGTCGTCCAGAATGCGACGAACTGTGGTAGAGGAGTTGAGATTAGAATGCGGAGTTTCGCGATCGGGTTGAAGAGAGAAGTGGGAGTTGAGATTCCAGATCGATACCAGATTCACCTAATAGGTGTCCTTTATTTAATAGGGGAATAGTTCGTGTTAGTGTCCAATGAAAGATTTGTGGACCAATTAGTCTGAGCGGGATGCAACTTGGGAACTTGAGGACCAGATGCGGAAGAAGTATCCTACACTCTTTGAGTATGCTGAAGGTAAAGTGTTGATTACCATTTTGCCTTCCTTTTTTTTAAGGTTCTGTAGCAAAGAGGAGTAGATTCGGGGACGAATCCTTTTAAGGAGGGGAGAATGTGATGCCTTAGAGCGTCAGAGCGATTCTAGGGTTCCTTTTCCTGGTTTTGTTTCGGGAGAGGAATGAAGGATTTGTTGGGGGATGAAATAATTGAAGTTTATCCGGCGTATTAATATTAAATTTGGAGTTGTCGGGCTAGAAATAGTGGGCCGAGGAAAACCTGGGCCTGGGCTGCGAATCCCCTCCCCACCTCTCTCTCTTTTCCCCTAGTGGGCCGGCCCACCATATAAAAGGGGTGTCAACCCCAAAAGCCCTAGGCGCCCCTTCCTCCCCTAGCAGCCACACCACCCCTCCTCTTCCTCCCCTTGCGTGGTGGCTCAAGATCCACCGCGAAACGCGAAGGAGCAAGCGAGAAGAGGATCCGTGGAGGCGTGGAGGACGAGCAGATTTCCGTTTCGGGAATCGTTGCGCGTTTTTCGTGGGTTCTCAAGGGAGAACTCAAGGTAAAATTCCCAATCTTTTACCCCTGGTGGTGAGTGATTTAGATGGATCTTGATGGGGGAGAAGGGTAGATGTTCACGTGGTGCTGTTTTTGGAAGGGGAGATTGTGTAGCGCAGATTGTTTCGCGTTTTACGTGGCATAGACTATTTTTCCTGCAAAAACCTATAACTAGAAAGTTGTAGATAACGTCGAGATCTAGTTTCTGTAATTTTTACAGAATTTTTGGGGCGTCGGTCTGAGAGTTATAGCTGTTTCAAGATGACGGACAGAGTCTGGAAACAGATTTTGTCCACTGTGTTGGACGTTTGTTTAGGCATATTTAACTGTGGAATTGAAATTTGTGATCTTCATGAAAATTGTAGATCTCGTCAATATCTAGCTACTGTAATTTTTTTGTATTTTTATGATCTGTATAAAAAAAGATACGAAATTGTGAAGAGAGGGTGCTGCTGTTTGACCCGGACAGATTGGGGTTTTTGGCGCTTAAGAAGGGAATGGGGATTAGGAAGCGTGTGTTCGAGTTGTGTGATCATTTGTGATGTCGCTATGTACTGAAATAATACTTGTACAGGTGGTGCCCCTTCTGGACGCAACTAGGTTCGTCATCCACGTTGGTAAAGGCAAGTGGAAGTAGCGGTCTTGCTAAACTATAACTCGCTATTTGTTTCGTCTTCAATATAAACCTTAATTGCAGCACACCTACATGGTTTAACTACTTGATTATGAGATTACAATATCCTATCCTGCATTGTGATGTGGTTGTTTGGCTTTTGAATCATGAGTAAGAATGAAGAAAGATGTTGTTTGCAAGATGAATTGTGGAGATATTCTATCTCAATGATGTTCGCATTCTATCCATGTTATTTGATGGTATGCAAGCATGTGAATTCAGAGTGGGAAGTTATGAATGTATTTATGCATGAAGCATTAACTGCATAATCATGCATTGGAAGTTTGTCGACGCCTTGCGTGGCGCGATCTGAGTACAACACCGTGTGTTCCCGAGAAAGGGCACGGTGAGGAGGATAATGGCATAAGCATGTGCACAATCATATGCATTTTACTGAGGTTGTGTGGACTCTATAATGTGGTATTGGACATGAGGAATTTGGTATGCTAGTTTTACTGTGGCTGTGTTATTCGTTAGAAGTTGTTCCGCTTGCTGAGATTACCCAATCTCACCCCTTGTTATTTTGTTGTTTTCAGGTAGTTCTCGCGAGTCGTAAGCTTGAAGGGTGGGCTTAGTAGCACAATCAACCCTCCGGGGTCATCACGAATCACATGGACTAGTGCATTTAATAATTCATTAGCTTGCTGAAATTTTATTAATCATAGACCTGTTGATGTCCTCTTTGGAGCTGTTTTACGTTTATGTTTGTTTTCTGGTTGATTTAAACTTGTTATCTCTAGTATTGATGCTTTTATGTTATTCCTGTTTATAATGGTTATTATGAATCTTGTTGTCGCTACCGTTTTGTCCTAATTTTAGGAGAGATGCTGTCGAAATTTTCTTGTACGACAGTTTAGATTTGTAGGGTGTTACAACAGGCCGAATCAGTTTTCGTGAATACTTAGAAAAGTAGGAAAATTCCCTGAGGTTCGAGAAAATGTACCCGTTTACGCGATTTGGAGTTGTATAACTCAAGATATGCATGTTGGAAGCCTACTGTCCCGTTGGACAGATTCTCTGTTTTTTGGGTTTTAGGAATGGGTTGCGAAGTTGATGTAGTCGATAGTTCTTGTGTTGTTTTGTGGGCATGCTTTTGAGTGTTTTATACCTATGTGTAGGTGGTGTGACCCCGAGAGTGCCTTCCACATCTCGCCACTCCGTCTCACATGGTTGAAGGGAAGTGTATTGGGATGGCTTTGGAATTGGGTGACCAAATTGATTCGTAGCATTGCAATAATACTATATGATGTGCTAAATTGCCATGTTTGATCCTTGCTTGTGATATGATAAACATGATTAGTTAATGGTTGTGTAGTTGTTATATTGAGTATTTATGCAAGTTAAATCATGTTATGCATATGTGCATTCATAATGGAAGAGGCGTCCCATTCTGATGCGGGCCTCTATGTTCACACGTAGTGAACACGAAAGACCTACCTTGTAGTCCCATCCACGGTTGTGAATGGGAGTGAGTTAGTAAGAGTAGGCACCCTCCAAGGGATGGAAGGGAAAGAGGGTGCACACCGACGGGTGTGCACTTGGCAATGCCGGTATGTGCTATGCGAAGAGACATGTGCATTGCATTGCATGAATGAAGAGGTTTTTATGAGATGCTTATGAAGATGTTTTATGAGAGGCTTGTGATGATGTTTTATGAGATGTTAATGAAGATGTTACTGAATATTGTTATTGTTTTATTTCATTGCAATACACTTTGCTAAGTCATGAACTCACGCTTGTTGTTTATGTTTTTTTATGTATCTTGAATCCGACTTGTGGGAAAGGGAGCTAGACACACGACATCACTTACCATCACTCTTTTAATCAATGTCATACCTTTCCTTTAGTTGTGATGGTTATCTCATTGAACTAAATTATGGTTTGATGCCTCGTTGGTTGTCATGAGTAAATGTTTAGCCCATATTTGTCTTGTGACTGATAGATTTATATCCTTAGTTGAATTGTTGCTAAAAGCCTTGATTGCCATGCTATTGTCGTCTTTGATTTTGATATTATGTTATTCCTCTATTTTTTATGCTTAAAACCATGGAAAAAGCAAAGGATATGCTGCCGAAATTTTGTGTAAATTATTAATGTAGTGCTGTAATTTAATGTTAAATATGTGTTTTTGGTTGCTTCTAGTATTGTTTGGGTGACATTCGTGGCATGCTAGGTGCCGGGTTGTTACAGGATAGCAACATTAAAACTTGTGTAAGTGGAATAATTAATTTAAAATTTGACACACTCTGATGCATAGTAGGAAAAGAGTATGGGTATCATTGCTTTACGCTTAAATGTTGTATTTTAAGCTCTGATGTTGAATGCTACATTTGATAATGTATGTTGCTATGTTCATGAAAGGAATGAATTGAGTTGTTCTTGTTATTGTGATTAAGTGAGGGTGTGGTTCCGAAGGGTTTCGGTCACTTCCTGTTCATAGTAAGGTTGTGGTTTGTCGGTGTGGCTGGTTAGAGCCATCATCGTAGGACTAATAACCTCACGTGGGGGAGAGTGCTTGTCTTTTCTGTCGTAGATCGGGAAGTTGGTTGGAGTTAAATAGAAGAGTTGGTGGTAGACCCTTTCGGATTTTTCTTTACCGTTCTGACGATCGGTTTTGGTTGGTTTCTTTGGTTTTTGTTGGTTGGAAACCAAGGAAAAGTATTTGGTTTTAAGTACTCGCTGATTATTCTTTTGGCGGTTTGTGGTTTTGTCTTCTTTGGGTGAAGACAAAGAAGAAGAGTTTGGGGTTACGCCTCTTTTGGTCGCCATTTTTTGCTTTGACACCCGGTTTTGTTGGTTATTGTGGACTGTCTTGGGGAGGAAACTTGTGTGGTTGTTGTTCTCCCTACTTAAGAAAAGTGTTGGAGTTTTTCCTAGTGTAGACCTTAAGTTGGGTGGAGTTAAGTTTGAATCTTTATCAGAAAAGATTTGGTTGAACATTTGGTCTTCCTTTGTGCATCCATCTTCCTTTGTGGAAATTGTAGATCTTGAAATTTCTTGAAGAGTTTTGGCTACCAGATTTGGAAATTTGAGAGTTGAGCTCTCTTGCATTTATGTCTAGGTTTTGTTTTTCTTCCTTGCCTGGAAAGAAAAAATTGGTTATCGGTGTTCGTTCTTGTTCTAGAGCTGTGGTTATTGTTAAAGATTGGGGTTGCATCCTGTTTGTCAAGAGTAGGTGACCCATGAAGGTGTTTATAAATTTTATGTCTGTGGTATGTAGTATGTAACAATGTGGTTTATGGAATGATGTACTTCTAAGTTAATTTGTGAGTTGAATCAATTAAATGTGATTGTTATCTTTAGCTTGAGAATAAATAGACTTCTAGTGTTGTAGATTACTCTATAGCAAGAATGATTAAATGTGTTAATATGCATGCTTAGAATCTGTTGCTTTGTTTTAAAGTGCCCATGACCATTGACAATGTTTAAAGCTCTAAATCTTGATGCGTAGTTAGAACATTAAGATGATTTAAACAACTGTTAATGTAATAGTAAATTGGTTGGTTATTTAAAGACATTTTCATATAAGGTCGGTAGAACAATTTAATTTTAATGGTGATCGACCCTAGCACATGATAGTTGACTAGAATTATTTTGCTTGCTAGTGCAAACTATTGAAATAATTGGAAGGATGTAATTGTGTTCCTGAAATGCTGGTATTGATGTCAATTGGAAAGATATAGGTTTTGTTGTTTGATGATGTTTTAAGAGCATCGTGATGGTCTAACTTATTAAATTTATTTTAATAGTTGGAGTATGTTGTGTAACGGCAATTTTGTTATAACCTATGTATAGGTTAGCTAAAAGCAATGTTGTTATTTTATGATTATGCCCATTTATTGATATTGATGACTTCTTAGTGGTGGTAATTGTTTAGATTACTTGTTGAAAACCATGGTTAAAATGGAGGAAATTGTAACATGTTGTGATGGAGTGAACCTTGGATAATTAATATAATGTAGGATTCTATCCTTAATGAGTGTATATCTTAGAGTCTCACTTACAAATTCTACCCTATGGAGATAATATTTACATGTTGAAGTCATTTGTTAATTGAATAAGTTTCAATTGTCATGATGTTGATGTATAGGTGGTATGAAATTTATAGGTTGATCATGCTGAAAGATTGGTTGAAGTATTATGTTGTAAATTTAGAATAAGATGTTGTATGATATGTTGGTCCGTGGGGATCATGATGAGGTAGTTTTGGTTGGATGTTGTAACACCCCAATTTTTTTTCATGTATTTAAATGTTATTTTGCATTTTTGAGAATTTTTGGAATTTTCTGGAATTTATTTGGATTTAATTTGAATTTATTCCCTTTTGAGATAATTAAATAATTAAACATTTCACATAAATTTTTGTTGGAAATATTTTATTTGAGTCCCGGAGCCAGTGTTGGAGTTGGACGCCCCAGACCCGGGGGAACCAGCACCTAAGCAGGAGTAGGAGCCTGCACCACAGCCACAGCCACAGCCCGCGCTTGAGCCTGAGCCTGAGCCTGAGGATGATGCCGCTTCTTCGATAACTGCCGTTGTGGGGCATGGTGATCGCTTCGCGTCTATGCCACCGCACCCGCCAAGAGGAGGCAGTGGAGGTCTTCTCGACGAGTGAGCGTAGGTTTTGCAGTTGAGACTCCTTCGTCGAGTCGTGTTTAAGAATAAAGAGTCACGCTTAGAGGCGTTAGACTCTGGTGTTAGTTTAATTTGGATTTTCATTGATTGCTGAGTGTGTAGTATGTGTTGCAAGGCCCTCATTGTAAGCAACCATACCAAGTTATTATTAAATAATAAAGTTGAATTTTGAATTACACCTTCGCCCATCTATGCATGTTTCCCCCTTATCTCTAAACCTTGGAGCAATCGACAGATGGTGAACACCCGTGGAAACCTTGGAGGCAACGGAAGTGGTTCTCGCCCAGTTGGGAACCCCAATGATGGAGCACCTGCACCCCAACCAGCACCGCCAGTAGACATGCAGAACTTTAGAGCCTTCCTTGCTGCACAGACTCAGCTGATGCATGCCATGATGCAACAGATGCAGCAAGTCACTGCTCAGGCCTCCGCTAATCAAGTCAATCAGGGACAGCGTCAGGGCTCAAGGTTGTCAGAGTTCATGAGGACTCATCCACCCACATTCTCTGGCAACGCCAATCCACTAGAGGCGGATGATTGGCTTAGATCAATTGAGAGGAAGTTGCATATTACCCAATGTGTAGGAAATGAGAGGGTGCTCTACGCCTCTAATCAGTTAGAAGGGATCGCAGCAGAGTGGTGGGAGAACTTCTGCGCCACGTGGGAGAACCCACAAGATATCACCTAGGAGGAATTTCCTGCTGCCTTTCGCCAGTATCACGTACCAAAAGGAATAATGGACTTAAAGAAGGAAGAATTCAGGGCGCTTAAGCAAGGTAATCAACCGGTGTCTGAGTATCTGAACAAGTTCACACAGCTTGCACGCTACGCACCTGAAGACGTAGCGACGGACAAGGCCAAACAGTCTCGCTTCATGAAGGGACTGAACTCAGGACTGTAGGTGGGACTGATCACCCACACCTTCCCCGACTTTCAAGAGCTAGTAAACAAAGCACTCATCCTTGAGGACAAGTGCAAGGAGGATGAAAATCGGAAACGTAGAATGCAACATCAGGGATCACGCCAGGGAGCGCAGCAGCGTCTGAGGGTTGCACCGAATCAGTTTTTCAGATTCTAGCCGCAGAATGCAGCAAGGACACCATCGCCAGCACCGAGACCCGTCAATCAGAATTTCCAGACATCAACTCCAGCCAGAAACGCCGCTACAGGCAGTCAACAGGGAGCAGTGAGGCGCTGCTATACATGCAACGAGCTAGGGCACTTCAACAACTGCCCCAAGAAGACAGCAGGAGTGACCCCAGTTCGCTTCAACCTGGGCTCCGCACCAGCCAAGACACCCGCACCAGGAGCAAACCACGGAGCAGCATAGGCAGGAGCCGCGCTCCAGACCATGGTGAGAGGCCGAGTCAATCATGTGACTACAGATGCACTTCAAAATGCTACGGACGTCGTACTGGGTAAGTTACTTGTTAACTCAGTACCTGCAACAGTTTTGTTTGACTCTGGAGCTTCGCATTCGTTTGTCTCTTGAGATTTTGTTTCTAAGAATGATTTGGATATTGTGGATCTTAAATGCAGCTTATAGTTCAAACCCCTGGGTCAGAACTCCGATCTCAAGTAGGATGTTATGGGTGAGAATAGTAATAGATGGGGTAGAGTTCCTAACGAACCTTATTATATTGGGAACCCAGACCCTAGATGTTATCTTGGGGATGGATTGGCTATCCATGCACAAGGCCGTGCTTGACTGTGGAAGAAGGATCATCTCTATTGAGAGCCTGTATGGAAGAAAAGTGGAATTTCAAGCGACCGCCGTTCGAGATGGACAGTTGATGGTCAACAGTGTAAAGACAGTCAGCATAGAAGATGTTCCAGTGGTAAATGAGTATCCTGATGTTTTTCCTGAAGATTTGCCTGGGATGCCGCCAGACAGGGACATAGAATTTGTGATTGAGTTAGTACCCAGAACAGCACCGATAGCAAAGAGACCTTATCGGATGTCAACCGAAGAATTGGTGGAGATGAAGAAACAGCTTGAAGAGTTGATGGAGAAAGGATTCATCAGACCAAGTTCGTCGCCATGGGGAGCACCAGTTCTGTTTGTCAAGAAGAAGGATGGAACTTTCAGGATGTGCATTGACTACCGTGCTCTCAATGAAGGCACCGTAAAGAATAAGTACCCGCTACCCAGGATCGATGACTTGTTTGACTAGTTGAGAGGAGCTGGAGTTTTCTCTAAGATTGATCTGAGATCAGGGTATCACCAGCTGAAGATCCGATCAGAGGATATCCTGAAGACCACATTCTCGTCAAGATACGGACACTACGAGTTTACTATTATGTCTTTTGGTCTGACGAATGCGCCAGCTTATTTCATGAATATGATGAATAAGGTTTTCATGGAGTATTTGGACAAGTTTGTTGTCGTGTTCATAGATGATATCTTGGTCTACTCCAAGACAAGGGATGAGCTTGCAGAACACCTGAGGCTAGTTTTGGAGAAGCTGAGAGAACAGCAACTCTTCGCCAATTCAGCAAATGTGACTTTTGGAAGGACAAGGTGGAGTTTCTTGGACATGTGATTATCGCAGAAGGAGTTGCAGTTGACCCAAGCAAGGTGGAAGCTGTGTTACATTGGGAACAGCCGAATACAGTGACCCAGGTTCGGAGTTTCTTTGGGATGGCCGGTTACTACCGCCGTTTTATTGAAGGATTTTCGACAATTGTGAGACCTCTTACACAATTGTTGAAAAAGGAGAAGTTTAACTGGACGCCGAAATGTGAGAAAGGTTTCTAGGAGCTAAAAAAGCGATTGACATCAGCGCCAGTGTTAGTCCTACCGGATGTTAATCAAAGCTTTGATATATATTGTGATGCATCGCGCCAAGGACTTGGATGCTTGTTGATGCAGAACCAGAGGGTCGTCGCATATGCATCAAGGCAGCTGAGGCCGCACGAAGAGAACTACCCTACGCATGACCTAGAGTTAGCAGCTGTAGTGCATGCCTTGAAGTTGTGGCGACATTACCTGATTGGGAATAGATGCAAAGTGTATACGGATCATAAGAGTCTTAATTACATCTTCACCCAATCGGATCTTAACATGAGGCAGAGGAGATGGCTTGAGTTGATCAAGGACTACAATGTCGGAATCCATTACCATCCTAGAAAGGTCAATTTGGTGGCCGATGCCTTGAGCCGGAAAAGCCACACTGTGAATATGATGATACCAGGAAGTCAGGACAAGCTGTGCAAGGAGTTTTAGAAGCTGAAGCTAGAAGTAGTATAGGAAGGATTCCTAGTCACTTTGGAAGTGAAGCCTACCTTAGAGGACCAAATTCGTGACGGACAGAAGGAAGACAACAAGATCCAGAGGGTCAAGTCCAGAATGGATGAAGGCAAGGCTAAGGACTTCAAGCTGGATGAGCAAGGTACATTGTGGATTAAGGACCGCATCTGCGTACCGAACAAGAAGGAGCCGAATTAGTTGATTATGGAGGAAGCTCATGACTCCAAGTATTCCATTCATCCAGGAAGTGCCAAGATGTACCAAGACCTGAAGGAGAGATTCTGGTGGCCAAGTATAAAACGTGAGGTTGCCGAGCATGTTGCGTTGTGTAATGTGTGCCAAAGGGTTAAGGCAATGCACCAAAGGCCTGCAGGGTTGCTGCAGCCATTGAAGATTCCTGAGTGGAAGTGGGAGGAAATTGGAATGGACTTTATTACCGGTTTGCCGAAGACTTAGGGAGGATATGACTCCATATGGGTTATAGTGGATCGCCTGACTAAGGTTGCCCATTTTATTCCTGTAAAGACCGCTTACTCAGGGGATAAATTAGTAGAGTTGTATATGACAAGGATCGTCTATTTGCACGAAGTGCCGAAGAAGATTGTATCAGACAGAGGTGCCCAATTTACCTCAAGGTTTTGGAATAAGTTGCATGAAGCCATGGGGACCCGTTTGAACTTCAGCACTGCATATCATCCGTAGACGGATGGACAGACCGAAAGAGTTAATCAGATCATAGAGGATTTGCTAAGAGCTTGTGCGTTGGCTTGTGCTACCTCCTGGGATAAGAGTTTGCCGTACGCCGAGTTCAGCTACAATAACAGCTATCAGGCCAGTTTACAGATGTCCCCTTTTGAGGCATTGTATGGTCGACCCTATCGAACAACGTTAAACTAGAATGAGACGGGTGAATGCCATGTCTTTGGACCGGATATTCTTCAAGAGGCCAAAGAGCAGATTGCCATGATCAGGGAAAGGTTGAAGGTAGCTCAGTCAAGACAAAAGAGTTATGCCGATAACCGTCGCCGAGACTTGAGTTTTGAACCGAAGGATTTCGTGTACCTTAGGGTTACACCCCTCAAGGGAGTTAAGAGATTTCATGCCAAAGGGAAACTCGCACCACGTTATGTTGGGCCATTTAAGATATTGAGCCGCAGAGGCGAAGTTGCTTACCAGTTGGAGTTACCGCAGTCGTTGGCAGGTGTGCATGATGTGTTCCATGTGTCACAACTGAAGAAGTGTCTTCGAGTTCCAGATGAACAGACACCGTTAGAGTCAATAGAGCTGCAGGAGGATCTGACTTACAAGGAGCACCCCGTGGAGATTCTGGACACTATGGATCGAGAGACGAGAAATAAGTCAACCCGTTCCTGCAGAGTTCAGTGGAGCAACCATGCAGAGAGTGAAGCGACTTGGGAGCGCGAAGAGGACTTGAAGAAGGTCTTTCCAAACCTATTCCTTAGTCAGCCCTGAATCTTGGGGACGGGATTCTGTTAAGGGGGGAGGTTTGTAACACCCAAATTTTTGCTTTTCATGTATTTAAATGTTATTTTGCATTTTTGAGAATTTTTGGAATTTTCTAGAATTTATTTGGATTTAATTTGAATTTATTCCCTTTGGAGATAATTAAATAATTAAACATTTCACATAAATTTTTGTTGGAAATATTTTATTTGAGTCCAAAATGACTCAAAGTATTTTCCAGAATTTTTTTGGAATTATTCTGATTATTTTGTTATTTTTCTTGATTTATTTGAATTTCTAGGAATTTATTTAATTATTAAATCGCTGGAAAATCCGAATTAGTTTCACTGTTCATCCGACCGAGCCGGACCCGAGTCAGACTCGAGCCCGACCCAAACCACGTTCGAGCCAGACCCGAACCCAACCAAACCCAAACCCGTGCAACAGTTGGATCAAGATCCAACGGCCAGCATCAAGCCACGTCACCCACGTGGGGATCGGACCGGATCCGTTCGCCCCCGTGCGATCCCAACCATCGATCGTGCCACACGGACGGCTGGGATTGCGCCACGTCACCTCTCTAAGTCCTCGTCGGACTCCGCCGCCGCAGCCGGGTGGGCCTCGTTCTCCGCGAGTTTCACGGACGCCAAGGGCACTATTTAATGTGCCGCCGCCACCATCGTGCTCTCCTCTTCTGTGCGCACCCGTAGCCCTAGGTCGTCGAGGTCAAGCCACCGTAGCCACGCCGCAATCGCTCGCCGAAGTTAGTTTAGCGCTCCGCCGCGGTTTTTGCTGTTTTCCACCGCCATCAAGCCGTCTCCGCCGTCACTGAGCCCAGATCCGGAACCATCACGTCAAGCCGCGTCGGGGAGGACCATTCACCTCGCCGAAGGAGCCCCGTAGCGCCACGGGCAAGGTCATCATCTTCGTCTCCGACTGCCAAGCTCCGCCGTGCCATCACCGACCGCGCGTGCTTCGACAGCCGTCCGATCCAGATCCAACGCTTCAGGTTCGTCCATGTCACCCCACCGTGCGGAACCCTCGGTTTAGATCTCAGCCATTGGATCCTAATCGTACGGTGTAGATTAGATCATGTGTTAGGTTTAGGCCCATTAGCAACCGTCAGATCTAGATCCAACGCCTTAGATTGGGCCACGTTGTACAGCTGCGCCGGACCGAATTGTTGTACAGCTACGCCGGACCGAGTCCAACTCGCGCCGGACTGAGCCACACCGCACTGACCCGAACCCGACCCAAACCCTAACCCACGTGTCTGCGCTGGACCAAGTCCACGGTGGACTAGAGTCGAGCCGTGCGAAGGGTCCATGGACCCGAGGCGACGTGGTGGCCTCTGATTGGTCCACGTGTCTGCTGACGTCATAATTAACTTCCGAAAAATAAATGAATTAATTCGGTTTATTCTTTTATTTGAATTTTTGAACTTCAAACGCTTATAACTTGCGTTTTAATTCCGATTTGAGCGATTCTATTTCCTAAATTTTTATAAAATTGAGCTCAACTAAATGGTGAATTTTAATTAATTTTTAGACATAAATTTTCTTCTGTGTTATTTAATTAAATGATTTCTCACACTTTAAATCGTTATAACTTTTGCGTTTTAACTCTATTTTGGATGATTCAAATTCTGAAAAATTTGTAAAATTGTGTTCTCTCTGTTATGAAGTTTATTTGAACTTTTGGACACTTCCTGTCTACTGTTTATTTATGTTATTGCTATTTGCACGCGTTACGAGTAGACATGGAAGTGCCCGAAGGCTTCGAAGGTGAAGTTTTGACCCAGGAGCCAACTCAAGACCAAGAACAAGTACTTTTTGAAGGTAAGTTATGCTTTGACCATTTTGATCCCACTTTTGAAATTAAATTTAATTTTAATTATTGCATGCTAATTTAACTAGAAATTGGTTTAAATTATTTCTGGGAATTAGATAAATGCCAAATTGCAGTACGACACTTTGTTTAATTAAATTATGTGCCATGGACCCTTGTCAGCCTAGTTATGGAATATTTAGTTGGACATTAGTAAATAGCCAACATTGGGTACTTAGACCGTCATAGTATATAGCTTAGACCTGCTACGTGCACATGACATGATTTTGGACTATCAAATGTTAATATTGACTTAATGAGATATTGAACCTGTTTTGAAGAAGTATCATGTGTTGTGATGATGATGGCACGTGGTGCATGGTAATGAACTAGGTTTGATAAATAGATTTAGACTGGGGCAAGTGGCAAGAATGATGTGGTGGGCCATGAGTGGCACCGGGGATCGATGTCGTTTTGGTTCTTCGGGTAGTCTTGCCTTGGTCACCCTAAGGACTTAACCTTGCAAGCCTTTGATCTGAGTCAAGCGTGCAACCACATGTCTATAATGGGACTGTCGGCGTAAGATCCAACAGACACCTCCGGATCGGGTGTATATGAAATTCGAACAGGGGGCTTTCGTGGAGATCGCTCGGAAGATGGAGGAAAGGAAACAATGGCGAAGCTTGCAAGGGGACGCTTCGGTTTACCCAGGTTCGGGCCCTCCTAATGAGTAATATCCCTTGTCCGGTTTATCTATTCTTGCTTGTGTTCTTGGGGGAAACTGGGACAAACCCAACAAACAGATCGGCTCTTCAGAGGTTGAAGAACCGAACCGAAATAATCCAACTGAAAATGATCGAACCCCTTCTCCCATGCACCCTGGCTCCCTTTTATACTTGGGCTGGCTGGGGCGCATGGGAGCTTACATCAGTGTACCATACTCATTACACTACCATACCGCATTTAATGCACCTGTCACTATTCTTGCATCGCATTTAATGCTCTGACATAGTCGACTTCACCCCGGCCTCGGGGCCCGCATGCCTGTCGGCTCTGCCCGCCTCGCCAGGGGGTGGGATTTCGCCGTGACATCACCCGTAATAAATGCGCGTGTTGGGAACATGAGCCGTCACACTGTGGCCTTCATTACCCGCATTTAATGCGCACGATACGCATTAAATGCTTTTGATCTTCTGTGAGGTGGCACATACCACTAGGTGGCCTCGGGAGCTGAGCGCCAGCGGCATGGCTTGGACACCACCTGTCTGCTGGGCGATCACCATATCGGCGCCCGGGCGTGGCTCGGACACCACTCGCCCGGCTGGCGATCACCATATCGAGCACCGGGGCGTGGCTCGACGCCACTCGTCATTGGGCGATCACCATACTGACCGCCAGCGGCGTGGCCTGGATGCCACATGTCCGCTGGGCGATCATCTTGCTGACCGCCAGCGGCGTGGCCTGGACGCCACCTGTCCGCTGGGCGACCACCTTGCACCCTTACTGCGGTGAAGTGGGCACCCTAGTGTAGAATACACCGATAGTAGCCCCTGGGCCCACCCTCGAGCGCCTTTGTCCCTTTTTGAAAAAAAAACCGGCTCAGTCTCCAAGGTGGGTCCATTATAAATGCCCACGTAACGTCGCAGCTTTAAATGCCCGCCACCGTTTCTGGGCACCGAAGCGGAACAGGCAGCCGCCTCCGCCTCGTAACCGACACAGGATTCTTGGGAACGTGCCCACGTTTTGACAGTTTTTTGGGCTTCCCACCGTCGAACCGCCGCGCCCCTTCGGGTTTCCCGCCGGATCATCCCTTCGTGTGCCTATATATAAGTTGCCACGGGGGAGCAGTTCTTTCTTTCAGTCTCACTCATCCGCTAAGTCCTCAACCGTTCTTCTTGTGAATTGCCTCCTTCTTGCACATCGCCTCCTTCGTCCAGATGGCACCTCCAGCACCTTTGCTCCTACCGTCGATCGTTGAGGAAGCAGATGCCGCAAGGTTTTCCCGGCATATTACCGGCGGCACCCTTCGCGTCCGCGCCGAGACCACCGTGCCCGGTTGACACCCAGGAGAAGTGATCTTCTTTGGCTGGGCGATGCTGGCGGGCCTACTCCCACTGGTTTCTGACTTCTACATCTCCGTCCTCAACTATTACTCCATCCACAACATTCATCTTCCTCCCAACTCCATCGTCCTCCTTGTTGTCTTCTCCTACTTCTGCGAAATGTTCGTGGGAGTGGCCCCCAACCTTCCTCTTTTTCACTTTTTCTACGCCTTGTGCGCGGCCAGGGATCCTTCCACCCCGTCGGGGTGCTGCCACCTTCGCCTCCGAGACAGCGCGGCTTCGCGCTACATCCCGTTGGACTCTAGGTCCAACTGGAAGACCTGGCGCAACGAGTGGCTCTACGTCGCGGACGACAGCGGCATTGAGACCCAGGAGTTGCCGACCGGGCCGGCAGTCAGCAACCCCACCTGGGGAGCACACGTTGACAAGACGCCCGAGCTCCGGACAATGCTAGCCCGCGTGGACCAGCTGCGGACAGCGGGCCTGAAGGGAAGCATGGTTCTCCGAGACTTCATATCTCGGAGAATCAGCCCCCTGCGCCGCCGTGCCCGCCCGGCTTGACAGTCACGGGCCTCGATGATGTGACCCGGACGGTTCCCAGAGGTAGGCTACTTGTCTTTCCTCCCCCTCTTTCTTTCTTTTTTTTGGTGCTTTTGGCGACTGCTGCCGAGCTGAAGACGTTCTTCTTCCTTTTTTGTTTTCCAACAGCTGCATGGGACTTAACTCCCGCGAAAGTTGACGCCTGGATGGTGCTGCTGGGCGCCCCCGGCGTCATCCCGCCTTTCCCGGCGGGCGCGCTTCCACTTTGCCTCGTGGAGCCCCGGGAGCGCGTGGCGATCACCGTGGCAATGCCCGCCATGGACGCCACAGGACTGGTGAACACGCCACGCCAAAGGGCCCTAACGATCCGAGACCCTCCTCCAACCGGTGACCAGGGAAGGGGCAAACGCACCGTTGACGACGACGCCCCTGGTGCCAGTCCCAAGAGGCTCCACGTCCCGGCAGGGGACACGACGACCTTGACCGCACCGCCGGGCTCAACCGGGGTGGGGAGCTCTACGGCGGCCGCGGCTGCGACTTCAACTGCTCCCGTCGAGGTGGTTGAAGTAGACGTTGCCCCAACCACAGCTCCGTCGGCACTGACCCTTCCGCCGCCACTGGCGTAGGTCGCTCCGCCAGCCCCGGCTCTTCCGCCTGCGCCGGCTGCGCAGGTCGCTCTGCCAGCCCCGGCTCTTCCGCCTGCGCAGGCTGTACTGCCGCTGCCACCGGCGCCGCGAGGGGGGCCGAATCTCACTCCGGCTGCGCCTCGCTTTAGGAGACCTTCTGCTGGGTACTTAAACCAAAGTACGAAAAACCATTAAGTTCTTTTAATCTTGGAGGCTTACCTCCTTCTTACCTTCTTCAGGGCGATCACTTCAAGTGCCCCAGCCGAAGGAGACCAGGGAACCGCAGTGGCCGTGACAGCGCCGGTTGCGGTGGATGAACATCGGGACGACGCGAATGACCGCTAAGTGGCCGCCACGGGGGCGATCACCGCGCCGACCGAAGGCAAGTTGGGCGTGCAGCCCACTCTGGAGGCCTCCACCGCCTCAGTTCCCTCGGCGGACATGGACGCTCTGCTGGCCGCCCTCAGCAAGCTGCACTCTAGCATGAGCAATCGCCTCTCGACGAGCAAGGAGAGGCTGAAGGAGGCTGCCGTGGAGATCAACCACCTCCGTAAGGAGGCGCAGGACTGGCGCGGCCCGGCAGAACGGCTAAAGCGGGAACTGCAGTAGGAGAGGATGCAAGGGGCCCTCTGTGTCGAGGCAGTCACCAGGAAGCGCGACGCAGATAGGAGTGACCAGCTCCGCGTAGAGGCCGAGACCACCTCCATGCTGCGCCCCGCCTTCGACCGGATGGTCGCCAGCATGGACCTGCTGGGGCTAGAGAAGCCGTCCCCCTTGAGCAGAGGGCACGTCACTATGCTTTCTGCATGGGCCGTGTCGCCGACTTCCTCACCCTCATGCCCGCCGCTTTAGCCACCCGATCCGGTCAAGAAGCGCGCGCAGTCGCGACAGCCACAGCGAAGTATGTGCTAGCGTGCTGCGTCTGCCAGGATGCCAACTTCGACCCCCTGGCCGTCATCAAGGGGGTGGAAGGGGACTGGGCCCGTGCCGATACGCTGGTCCACGACGCCGCCGAGCAGGTCACCGATCAGCTCGAGATGGTCAACCCGGAGCTGGAAGCGATGTCCGAGGACGTGGCTCTTGGGATGGACGGTGGTCCGACAGAGGACCAGGGGGCCGCGGAAGCCGTGGCGGACGAGGAGTGAAGACCCTCGACTTAGCTTTTCTTATCTTTTGTTTTGTCCTCATCTGTAAGAAACTCCTGCAAGTTAGCCCTTACTCATGAATGCACATGCTTCCCTTTACATGTCTTATGATTGAACGTTTGTCCGCGCGCCCCACTTTGCTGGTTCTGCACGAGAGAACAGGCATCCGCATGTTTTAACGGTTAGTCGGGATGTAAGGTTCGAAACCCTCGCGCCGGAACACCACCATTTCACGACCTTAGGACCTTGTGAAATTAACTACTCTCGCGGTCTCTTGGGACCGAACACTTGGTGAGACGTGGCAGGGTAGTAGGCTCTCGGTAGTGGTGTTTAAGTCATCGGTTCTCACGGGGACACCCGGAGCGTCATGACCGTGTTGAGAACCGTGCCAAACCAACCGCCCGATCGCCCATCCCTGCTTGCCGCGCTCACCCAGTGATTCCACTTTTACCGTCAAGTTTTTAGAGAGTCGCAAGATACTGGGGACGGCTATGCGGATGCGGCCCACCAGGGCGCAAACCAGGAAAAGAGAACGAAGATGAAAATTGCTTTGAATAAAAACCGAACGCTTGATTAAACAGAGGCTTCCCCCGACCAGCCAAGGAGAGGAAAAATCAGTCCGGCTGGTCAGGGCACACAGCTCTTCACTTACAGCCTTTTTAGGGATAGAACTTGCACAGAAGTTCTATGTTTTGGGAGTTCGCCAACTCCTCCCCGTCTTCAGTGGACAACCTGACCGCCCCGGGGCGAGAGACTGAGACCACCTTGAAGGGGCCCTCCCACTGGGGAGACAGTTTGTGCAACCCGGCATGCGTCTTAATTCTACGCAAGACAAGGTCGCCCACTGCCAGTGTTCTCTCGCTGACCCGGGCGGCGTGGTACCGTCTGAGACTTTGCTGGTACCGGGCAGCGCGCAAGGCTGCACGGTTTCGCATTTCTTCCAGGAGATTGGCTTCCTCTCGACGCAGATCTTCCTAGCCTTCCTCCATGAACGCTGCTACGCGTGGTGACCCCAAGGCCAGCTCCGAAGGCAGTCTTACTTATGGAGTGGTCTGGCCAGGAAGAAAGGAGTTTCTCCGGTGGCTGGCTGGGAGTGGTGCGAAGCGACCACAATACTGCTGGGAGCTCTTCAGTCCACCGGGTTCCGCGCTTATGGAGTTGATCAAAAGCCCTGGTTTTGAGGCCCTTCAGCACGAGCGCATTGGCCCGCTCGACTTGGCCATTACTCCTTGGGTGGGCCACCGAAGCAAAACAAACCTTGGTGCCCATTTCTTCGCGAAAACCCAAGAAGGCAGCGCTGGTGAACTGTGTGCCATTGTCGGTGATGATGCGGCTGGCGACCCCGAAGTGGACGAAGATTCCTTGCATGAACTTGACTGCGGCGGCGGCGGTAATGGCCCTCACTACTTCGGCTTCCACCCATTTGGTAAACTTGTCGATGGCGACGAACAGATGGGTGTAGCCCCCTGTGGCCCGTGAGAATGGGCCTAGGATATCTATCCCCCAGACCGCGAAGGGCCATGAGAGCGGGATGTTTTGCAGAGCCTGGGCCGGTCGGTGGATTTGCTTGGCGTGGAACTGGCACGCCTGGCACTTCCTCACCAGTTCACAAGCATCCTGGAGGGCGGTTGGCCAATATAACCCTTGGCGGAAAGCTTTCCCAACCATCGTTCGACTCGACATATGGCTCCCGCACATGCCTCCATGGATATCAGAGAGCAGACTGCTCCCCTCTTCCCGAGTGATGCACTTCAGAAGAATTCCGTTTCTACTCCGGCGGTACAGGTCCCCGCCCACCAGGGTATAGCACTTGGCCTTTCGTGCTATCTTCTCTGCTGACGCATCATCGTCGGGGCACACTTGATCCCGCAGGTAGGCCAGGATCGGAGCATCCATCCATGTGCCTTCCTGGTCAAGTGTGGCGACCACTCGGTGATCGCCCGGGTACTTCGTCTGGCCAGAAGTTTCCACCGGTACTACTTTCCCTTCCGGAACGAGGGCTGAAGTAGCGTCACCATCGTCCCCACCAGAAACGGGGGCTGCGATGGACGGTCGCGGAAGCCTTTCTTCAAAGACTCCGACCGGAACAGGGGATCTTGTCGAGGCGAGCTGCGTGAGCCCATCCGCCAAGTAGTTGTCGCGCCGGGGGATATGAGTATACCCCAGCCCGTCGAAGTGTCGCTCCATTTTTCAGACCTCTGCCAGGCACACCGCCATGACAAGATCAGAGTAGGAGAACTCCTTTCTCACTTGGTTGACGACCAGCAGGGAGTCGCCCTTGACTTGCAGACGCCGAAAACCGATGGCTGCGGCAGCGCGAAGTCCCGCCAGCAAGCCTTCGTACTCAGCAACGTTGTTGGTGGCCTTGAAGTCCAGGACGACCATGTACTTGAGGAGGTCTCCAATTGAGGAAACCAGGAGGACCCCAGCCCCCGCGCCTTCGATCCTGAAGGAGCCGTCGAAGTAGAGTGTCCAGGGGGAGGGCACAGGAATTTCTTCAGTCTCAGCCTCGGCAGGAGTCCATTCGACGACGAAGTCTGCCAATCTTTGACTCTTGATTGCAGTGCGGGGGGCGAATTTGAGGCCGAACTCCCCCAGCTCCACGGACCACTTGGCAATGCGGCCCTCCGCTTCACGATTGTGAAGGATCTCACGCAGGGGATAGGCAGAAACCACTGTGATCTCCCTTCCTTGGAAATAATGCCGCAACTTCTTGGATGCCACCAGCACGGCGTACACCATCTTCTGGGCTTGCGGGTACCTTGTTTCCGCATCATGTAACACCTTGCTGACGTGGTAAACCGGTTCTTTGGACACCTTCGCTCTACCACGGTGCGCTCACACCATGGATCGCCGCCACATATAATAGTAGCGGCTTGCGGCTGGGGCGACTCAAGACGACGAGGGGAGGACAGGTACTTCTTTAGATCTTAGAGTGCTTGTTGTGCTTCTGTAGTCCATTCGAAGAAGTCAGTTTTCTTTAACAGCTTGAAAAAGGGGAGGCTCCTTTCTCCAGCCGGGCTATGAACCGGCCGAGAGAGGCCAGGCGACTAGCTAAGCACTGTACTTGCTTGAGCCGTGTGGGTGGCTGCATCCGCTCGATGGCCGTGATCTTTTCCGGGTTGACCTCAATTCCATGACTAGAAATGAGGAACCCGAGCAGTTTTCCGGACGACACACCGAACACACACTTCTCAGGATTCAGCTTCAAACAATACTGCCGGAGGTGGGAGAAAGTCTCCTCTAGATCTTCAAAGAGCCCAGCAGCCTTTTTGGTCTTCAATACCAAGTCATTAACATACACTTCAAGGTTTCTTCCAATCTATGACCGAAATATAGTATGCATAGCCCGCTGGTAGGTTGAGCCAGCATTCTTCAGCCCGAAAGGCATTCGGATATAACAGTACACGCCGAGAGGGGTCACAAAGGCCGTCTTCTCCTCGTCTTCCCGCGCCATGCTAATCTGGTGGTAGCCGGAGTAGGCTTCCAGGAAGCATAAGACCTCGCACCCTGCTGTGGAGTCAACGACGACGTCTATTCGCTGCAGAGGGTATGGGTCCTTGGGGCAGGCTTTATTACGGTCAGTGAAGTCAATGCACATCCGCCACTTCCTGTTTGACTTCTTGACAAGCACGGGGTTAGCCAGCCACTCTGGGTAGGTGGCCTCCTGTACGATCCTTGCATGCAGCAGTTTCTCCACCTCATCCCGAATGGCATCTTGCCGCTCTGGTGCCTGCCTCCGGACTTTTTGCCGGACTGGGTGCACTCCAGGGAGCGTTGCCAATCAGTGCTCAATCACCTCCCTAGGGACCCCGGTCATTTCAGATGGTTCCCAGGAGAACACATCTGGGTTAGACAGGAGAAAGGTGACGAGCGCGTCTTTCTATTTGGTGCTGAGGTTGGCACCAATCTTCACGACCTTCCCAGAACCGTCCTCGCCCACGGGGACCACCTTCACCTCACCCGAGGGACCGGGTGAAGCGCGGGCCTTGACTGGGGGGACCTCTGGGCAGTCGTCCTCGCCTCGGGCCGAGCAGGTGGCACCGGCCAGGTCCTGCACCTGCTTGCTGAGGCGCAGGGCTTCCAGCCGATCCACCTTCACAGTAATTAGGCCCCCAGGCCCAGGGATCTTCACCATCATGTAGGCGTAATGTGTGGCCGCCATGAACTTGACCAAAGCTGGTCGGCCAAGTAAAACGTTGTAGGGGAGGTCGAAGTCGGCGATCTCAAAATTGATTCTCTCTGTCCGGAAGTTCTCCACACTTCCGAATGTGATAGGTAGCCGGACTTGTCCCAGGGGCGTCAAGCCTACCCCAGGGGCAACTCCGTAGAAGAGAGGGGCCGGGCGCAACTCCTCATAGGGAATCTAGAGTTCCCTGAACGCCCCAACTGACATGAGGTTGATGGATCTTCCTCCATCAACAAGCACTTGCCCGAGTCTCGCATTTCGGACCGTGGGAGAAACCACAATCGGAAGATGGCTCGGGTCGGAAGTGCTCTCTGTGTGGTCGGCCCGGCTGAAAGTGATCGGCTCCTCTGACCATTTCAGTGGCCTGCTCGCCCCGGGGGTTAGCACGGTGGTGCACACCTCCCTCAACTCCCGCTTGTACTGCGAGTTTGAAGAGTAGGTGGCAGAGCCACCGTGAATGAACGCACCGTGTGCTTCGCTTGCTGAAAGGCCAACGGAGCAGGGTCTTCACCCGCGTCGTTGCGGTCGTATTCGCGGCGTTCCTTGAGCCGATGTTCCACTAGTTTGGACACGACCTGGCAATCCGCCAGATCATGTCCGCTGGTCCTATGGATGGGGCAATAGGGTTTGCCCCTGTCATCTTCTCGGCGGGGTGAACGGTGGTCCCTGCGATCGCCGCGCTGGTCTCGGTGATCACCCCTCCTGTCCTAGTGGTCGTGCCTCTGGGGCTTGGCTTCCGGATCAGCGACCAGGATTTCTCCGGTGTTGGCCTCTTTGCGCTTCTTTTTCTTCTTGTGATCGGAAGCTTTCGAGGTTCCCGCCTCGCTGTGGCCGGAAGGCCCCGCCGCGCGCTCCCAGGCCTCCGCCGCTCTGGCGCATTTATGCGCCAGGGAGAACAGCTCAGAAGTATTTGATATAGTGCGGGTAGCCATCTTCTCCCGCATCTTCTGATCCCGAGCCCCCCTCCGGAACGCGATGATCACCGACTGCTCAGAGATCCGGGGGATTGTGTTACGACAATGGCTGAACCGCCAGATAAATTCCCTCAGGGACTCCCCCTTTGTCTATTCCAGGGCATGGAGGTCATCCTCCACGCCTGGCTGAGTGTAGGAGCCCTGGAAGTTGACGACGAAAAGGTCGCACAGTTCTTCCCATGAGTGCACGGAGCCTCGCGGGAGGTTCAGCAGCCAGGAGCGGGCAGAGCCCGTCAGCGACGTCGGGAGGTAGTTGGCCATGATCTTTTCGGACCCTCCCGCGGCACGCACCACCGTAGTGTAGATCTGCAGGAACTCCTCCGGGTTGGTGGTACCGTCGTACTTTTCGATGGACGCAGGGCGGAATCTCTCCGGCCATGCAACTTGGCGTAGGCAGAGGGAAAACGCCTGGCATCCAACGTTGTAGGGGGAGCAGCGTCGCTCGCCCGCTCCTAGACCCCGAGACGGTGTCGAGGAGTGCGAGTCTACACTCTCCCTGGAGTCAAGGGGCGAGATCTCCCCCCGACAGCTAGGCGTCGGGCGGCCAGCGCGACGTTGCGTATGCTCCCGACGCCCCCTAAGGACGTTACGCAAGTCATCATCGCGCTGGAACCGTCTTTTGTCTAGATGGGCCCTCAGATCCTCGTGGCCCCCCGTCCGCTTGGGGGGACCGCGAGGAGGGGTGGGAGCATGTGCACGTCCCCCGATATCTGAGCGGGCTGCAACCTGCGCAACCATCCCTTTGTCCCGGCCCTCGTGGCCAGAAGAAACTTTTTTGGGGCATCGATCGCGCGCACGTCCTACCGTCCAACGCCGGAAGCGCCCGGCTGGTTTGCCGCCTCTACCTGTTGCTGGGCGGCTTCCACTAGGCGGGCGATGTCCCGCAGCCATAGAGCGGCCAGGGTTTCGCCCCCTAGCGTAACTGGAGGGTGATCGAGGAGCAGCCAGGCCGCATGAAGATTCCGCGCTGGGGTGTCATCTCCCATAAGTAGGCGCCGTCGAACGGGCTGTCCCCCAAGCGCGGAAGCAACACGTGTTCCTCCCAGGATGGAGGGACCCGGGAGGTCCGACGCCCTGGCAGGGCGCCGGGATCGGCTACGAGCGCTGCTCTCTTCATGTAGGTCGTCGTGCTTGCAACGTGAATCTGCCATGCTGGCGGCCGCTCAAGCTTCTTGCAAGTTTCGCGAGAAGTGTAACACCCCGGCATCTAGTATGCCCGAATGCTACCAAACATAGACTAAACATCATCTAAATACCATAAATAAAGATAAATTACAGCAAAGGCACAAATGCTAAAACCGAAATTTCGGCAGCATCTCCTTTGTTTTAACATGAATTGAAGCAATAGCAATCACATAGCAAGTTATATCATAGCATAAGACATCTAAAACATCAATATCAATGGATAAAGCTTCAACATAAACCAATAAAACCGAATCCAACCACTCAATAATCTATAGCTAAGCAAATAAGGATCACAAGCACACTAAACTATTCCATGCACCAAGTTCATGGCACTTATTATGATCATGACTCAAATTGGTAAATGTGACTGGAACTACGTGAACATGTGTAGCTATTGCCCCTTCCCACATGCCGGTGTCATGGTACCTAAAACAACATAAAACACAAGCGTGAGTTCATCACTCAGCAAGTATATTGCAATGGGTCATACAGAACAATTCAATATCATCATCACTACATAACAAACTTAACATCATGATTAAGTCATACTTCATATGCAACATCATATTCATATCTCAACCTCATTGAAATCATTTCATCATCATCATCATCATGTATGCATTGCAATGCAATGCAAATGTCTCCTCGACGCAAATACCGGTATTGCTGAGTGCACACCCGTCGGCATGCACCCACGTCCCCCTTCCATCCCGTAGATGGAGGGTGCCTACTCCTCGCTTCCACTCACCGCGTGGGTGGAATCACGAGGTAGGTCTTACATCCATAGCGCTCCGGATTAGTCATAACTTTCTCACCGACCTTACCGGAATAGTTATGACGTTCTCACCGACCGGGCCAAGTTTCATGCCATGTATGCAACATATGCCATAATCATTAACCATAAATCATTGCGTAGCATTTTAACCTACCCTTTTTATCATATCATGGCAAATACTAAGCATGGCAAGATAGCATAACATGGAAACAATTGCATCTAGTCAAGACAAGCAAATAAACCACATGCTACCCATCCCAATACACTTGCCTTAACCTCGGGCGACGGATTGGCGGGATGAGGAGGGCACTCCCGGGGTCACACCACCTGCACATAGATGCCACAAAATCACAACGTGCCCACAAAACAGTACGCCATTGCCCATCTACCCCGATATCGCAAACTACTCCCGAAAACGAAAAACAGAGAATCTGTCCCCCCCCGGGACAACAGACTTCAAACTATCATAACTTTTGATCTAGGACTCTGAATTGATTAAACGAGTACATCCTCGCGTAGCTTAGTAAATTTCCTCACTTTTTCTAAGTATATGGAAAAGCTGATTCGGAATCTAAAGTTGTTTAATCTACAAAACACTACGTTCCGTCCCAGCTACATCACAAATTTGAACACGTTTGGTAAATTGAGCATAAATTTCAAATGGCTAGGAGGAATTGGACGTTATTTATGTCCACTGAAAGGTATTGAAGTTACCTACAACTTTCTCAACTGGCGGCCGACCAAAATCCGAATCTAAGGTCGCGAAAACTCAAACCCTAGGTTGACTGCACAATCTGCCCGAAGCAGAGAACGTGGCAAACTCTAGTTTTCATCTAATCTACCCAATCATAGCACCACCACTTGATCTAAAAGCATACAAATACCCTCTTGCACAGCCCCTAGATCAACCCCAAGGATTACCCATGCCATACCTTCGCCCGACGAACGATGAACGCCGAAATCCTTCCTCCCGGGCTCCCCGATCGTCCTCCTCGCGCCGGAACCGTCGGATCTCCTCTTCACGGGGCTTTCCGATGGATGGAACAGCGGGGTGGCGTGGTGGAGAGCTCCCTTAGGGCAGCAAGGATGGTGGAGAGGAGAGGGGAGGGGAGGGGCGCAAGGGGGAAGGAGATGGGCGCGCACCAAGGAAGAGAGGGGGGTGGTGGCTACCAAGGGGGAGAAGTGGGAGGGCTGCTAGGGCAGCACGGGGGGCGCACCAAAGGCCCCTTGCTGCCCCCCTCTCCCCTCATTGGCCAGAGAGCCCCACTTTTGGCCCACGAGGGGTCCCCCCCAAGGCCCAACTAGCCCCGGAAAGGCCCAAACTCCCAAAATCGGCCCGAAAACGCGATTAAAACTCATAGCGTAAAGTTTTAACCTCCGATTTCACATTTTATAATGTTTCAACGTTCCGTAGTGTCACATTCTTCCCCCCTTCAACAGGATTCGACCTCGCATCCAAGACACACCACTATGCGACCCAGCAAAACAAAAGATAGCTAGGTTTCACATTCCATACCTAAGGTGAAAAGCTCGGGGTACTTCTCGCGCACACGAGACTTCAAACTTCCAGGTCACTTCTCTCACTAACTAAAACCACTGGAATTACACTGATCGATACTCGATGACAAGACACTTAGGTTCGAAGACCAATGGCTCTGACGATAACTCACATTCCAAGCTTGAAAGAATCTTACCTAACATTGAAACGTAAAGCATTTACACAAGGCCTCAGAATGACCCAAGCAACAGGATAGATTCCCAAACAGCCCACAAAGAAAAACGGTCTCACACTCCTCATTCTATGCATTCCTTGGCACTAAAGTGCTCGATCCCTTTTTAACCGAAACTACTCTCTAGAAGAACACGGTACCAGCCTCTAGAACCCTCTTCATCTCCCACGCACAACCATGTTTTCACACCTCAACTTCTCTACTGTTGTTCGCCGTATTCAAGTCGACGACGAAACAGGTGAGACGTACACTCCAAGACTACCAACTATTTGAACAAACGAGGTTAAAACATTGCAAAATATTGATCTTTTACAGAAGACCAATACTCAACACTACCACCGAAAGGAAAGGCCTACTTTACAACCAGGGTCCTTAAACTCGCAAGAAACAGTAACAACCGAACAAAATCGCTACGGTTGACACAACCTCGCGCAACCTCAGCGACAGAAAGATCCAATTCACTCTGAAAAGGAAAAACAATTACTAGCAACCACCAAGTGGTCCACTAATAATTTAATCAACCGCACCTAGGAACACATCAATGACACAATTCTCCAAGAAGGATTGGATTGAGTCATACACAACCTTCCTTTACTCTTCACTTTTAAACTGTTTACGATCAACTACTAGCAACATCTAATAGCTTAGGTCATTAACACTCACACTAGATTTCTCTTACTAAGAAGGTCCCGCACTCACATTCTTCTACTCAAAAGACCAAGACAAAGAGTACAATCATTGAGTAAACTCAACCATAGACCCAATTGATCCACATACCACAACTCGAACCCCAAAGTGCTAGAAACCACTTTGGAAAGAATTCGACAACAACCAAAGAGCATTCATTTTAACTTCCTAAGCCAAGACGCAAAGGAAACACAAATCTCCTACACCACAACCAACATACCAGAAATTCTTCATTCTTTCATACTAGAAAGAAATGGACATCTCGATTCATGACATGAATGCAACCTTTTCAAGAGCACTCCGGATTAGTCATATATCCATATATGACTTTCTCACCGACCTGGCTCAACGACTCTTTTATGATTAATTATGCATAAACAATGTCTCGTTTTCCTTTTCACCATTCATTCATCATGTAATAATAGTACCGAATAGTCATTCACCAAATGACTTCTTCCTCGGTATCAAATAATTGAAACACAATTAACATCGAAGGTTGCAGAAATTCATATAGACTATGACGGCAGCATAGTTAACAGTAAAACACCACATCGCATCACATCCCACATCAATTGAAAACTGAACTTGCAAAACATTGCATTTCAACCAAACTCAACATTTTGGAAAAAAACATCAACTCCAAAGTCAAACATCTGCACACACAACCACCACAAATCTTCTCAAAGAGAAAGGGAAACTCATTTCAAAAGGGAACACTTCACTAACAAAATCACTTATGAAACATTCATAAAAATCCACCCTTGTGAAGCACACACCAGACACATTTTCCAGATAACTCCAACTCTAGCCAAATAGAGTTACACATCAAGGGCTTAACTCAAAAGTTTCCAACACAACCCACTATGTCCATCTGCTTCCTTTAAAAATAATGATTCCAAAGATAATTCAGTGCGAACACGAAGAAGCGCGATCCACTCAACAACTTTTGGGTGTAAACTCATACTCACAACACAAACTAAACAAATTTGCCAAAACCAAAGATTGGCACCAATTTCTACGAGTTTTAGGGAAACTCTGAAACTCAACATAAGGAACACTTTGACCAAAAGCATTCAACCGAGATAGCAAACAACCACACCAGTCCAGAAGGTTTTAAACACCAGCTTAGCATAAATACAATCATCTCTAGTGTTCCACTACGCTTTCCATTAAAGACTTCAAAATTCACTACTTACTCATTGAGAAAGTCCAACCGGATTTAACAAAATTTACATAACAATTTCTTTCTCTAGTTACCATTCCCAACACTTTTAATTAGGGTTTATGATGCTTATCAAAAAGGCACCCAACCAAGACTACATTGACATGATCCCCACGGATCACCAAATCATAATACATCTTATTCTAAATTTGAAACATAGTACTTCAACAAATCTTTCAGCATGATCAACCTATAAATTTCATACCACCTATATGTCCATGTCTCGACAATCGAAACTTATTCAGTTAACCAACGACTTCAACATGTAAATATTATCTCTACAAGACAAAGTTCGTAACTATGATTCTAAGACATACATGCATTAAGGATAAAATTCTACATCATGTTAATTATCCATGGTTCACTCCATCACAACATGTTACAATAACCTCCATTTTAACAAGGATTTTCAACAATTAATCTAAGAAATTATCACCACTACTAAGCCATCAATATCAATAATTTGAATAATCATCAATCAACAACATTGCTTTTAGTTACCCTATACATAGGTTGCAACAAAATTGTCACTACACAACATACTCCAACTATTAAATTAGATTTAATAAGTTAGACCTTCACGAAGCTCTTACAATATCATCAAACAACACAACCTATACCTTTCCAATTGGCCTCGATACTAGCATTTTAGGGACACGACTGCGTACTACCAATCATGCTAATATTTTGCAACAACATGAATAGAAACTCTAATTAACTTCCAAGTTAAAGCCACTAGCCAACACGATTAAATTTCTCTATTAACCCGTTAGATTAGAACATCTTCAAACAACCAGCAAAGTTTCTTTAAGAATAACAGCAGTCTACATCATCTTAATGTTCTAACTATGCATCAGGGTTTAAAACTTTAAACATAATCGGGGGTCATAAGCACTTTTAAAGCAAAGCAACAGATTCTAAGCATGTACATTAACACCTTTAATCATTCTTGCTATAGAGTAATCTATAACACTAGAAGTTCATTTAATCTTAAGCTAAAGATAAAGATTACGTTTAACTAATTCAACTCACCAATTAACTTATGAGTACATCATTTCCATAAACCACATTGTTACATACTACATAACATGCTAAACAACAATTCTCAATATTGAAAAATAATTTCAGTCAAATGATTGCTTACTATATTTGCAGCATTTTCTTTTTTTAAAAAAAAAACTCAACCAAAATTCACAAAGGAACTTGACTCTCAAAGTTGCAATGGGACATGACTCACACTGGGTCATGCAAAAGTTCTCCAAAACACATTTCAATCTTAAAGACTCCCACGGGAGGGAACCCAGCGATCCGATAACCTTTACGCAGAAAGGCACAAAACATAAATCGATAGATCTTAAGTTCTTGCACACAACTTCAAGAACTTCTTTTAAACTCAGAGTAAGACACGCAAGAACAAAACGATACTTTTATTTGCAAAGCAACCAACAAGACCGGCGTCAAAGCCAAAAGGCGACTAAAAAGGCGCAACACTAAATTTCTCTTCGTCTTCAACCAAGGAAGACAAAACCAAGAAACACCGAAGGGACACTCCGCGAAAATACAATTCCAAACACTTTTCTTTTGATTTCAATCAACTAAAACCAAGAAAAACAACCAAAATCGACCGTCGAGACGGTAAAGAACATCTGAAGGAATCCACCACCAACTCTTCTATTTGTCTCCAGTCCTCTACCCGATCTACGACAGAAAAGGATAAGCACTCTTCTCCTATAGGGGTTAATAGTTCTTCGGTGATGGCTCTAACCGGCCACACCGTCAAACCACACCCTTACTATGAACAAAAAGAGGTGACCGAAACCCTTCGGCACCGCAACCCCACTTTATCACAATAACAAGAACAATCCAATCGATTCTCTCAATAACGTAGCAACATACATTATCACATAAAGCATTCAACATCAAGGCTTAAATATAACATTTAAGCGTAAAGCAACGATACCCATACCCTTTCCTACTGTGCATCCATGTGTGTCAAATTTTAAATTAGTTATTCCACTTAAACAAGTTTTAATGTTGCTATCCTATGACAAAATTTTAAGTATAACCTAAGCCATGTTTCTAGGTTACTCCAAATCAAAATTTTAGTTAACCCTATGGTATTCCACTAAGTTCATACACCACGGATGTAACACCCCAAAATTTTGCTTTTCTTAAATTCATGTGTGATTTGGCACTTTGGTGAATTTTTGGAATTTTCTGGAATTTATTTGGATTTATTTGGAATTTATTTGAATTTATTCCATTTTGAAATAATTACAGAATTTAATTTTGCAAATAAAATTTTGTTGGAAATATTTTATTTGAGTCCAAAATGATCCAAAATATTTTCCAGAATTTTTCTGGAATTTTTCTGAGTCATTTGCTATTTTTAAATGAATTAAATGAATTACTGGGAATTATTTTAATTATTAAATCGCTGGAAAATGCGAGTGGGTTTGTACTGTTCATCCGACCGAGCCCGAGTCAGACTCGAGTTCGAGTCCGACCGAACCCGACCGAGCAGTTGACTCAACCGAACCCGTTCAACCCCAATCGATCCCAACCGTTGGATCCAGATCCAACGGTCGGGATCATTCCGCGGCGCGTGATAACGGCGGCGCGAGCCATCCGCCGTCGATCGCGCCACGTGGGCGGACGCGCGATTTCGTCGTCTCCGCCGGATCCGGCCGGAGTTCTCCGCCCGTCAGTGTCAACCTCGGTTTCGCGCTCTACACGGGCCGAGGCCCCCTTTAAATACGCCGCCACCGCCATCGGAAGCGCACAACCGTGACGCATCGAGCCCCTTCTCACCTCGCTCGAGCCGCCGCCGTCATCCCGCAATTGCTCGCCGAGTAGAGGAAGTCTTCCGCCGCGGTTTCGTTGATCCGCCGCCTCGCCGTTCTCCGACGCCACCAAGCCTGAATCGAGATCGCCGTGTCGCGCCGCGCCTGGGAGTGCCAGCCTTCACGCCGGAGTTGCACGGAAATGCCGCACGGGAGGTCGTCGTCTTCGTCTCCGGTCAAGCCAACGCCGCCGCGCCGCCATCAGCCCTCGCGAACTCGGACAGCCGTCCGATCAAGATCTGACCGTCGCGGTGAGATCACGTTTAGATCCTCGGATCTAATCCCAGCCGTTGGATCTAGATCCAACGGTCCAGATTGGCCACGTTCACCCCAGAACGTGCGTCACCCGATCCAATCTGGGCCGTTGATTTTCGAATCAACGGCCGAGATTATGCCACGCGTCGGGAAGCTTGACCGCCGCGGTCAGCGCACCCGCGCGTGAGACGCTGACACGGCGGGCCCGCGCGTCAGCGGGACAGCGGAACCGCACCATGACGTTATCGCTGACGTCACGGTGGGGGCTCGTTTGTCAGCAGCTGCCCCAGCAGTGTGCTGACGTCAGCAATGACGTCATCTGTAGGCCCCACCTGTCAGCGACCGTGAGCCATGGACCGAGTCCACGATGGACCGAGCCAAACCGTGGACCACGTCCATGGACCGGCTGACGTCAGCCGCCCAATCAGAGGCTGCCACGTGTCTAGGCTGACGCAATAATTAATTGCCGAAAAAGAAAATGATTTATTAATTCGAATAATGATTTCAGATTTTATTTCAAATTTCAAACGCTTATAACTTTTGCGTTTCAACTTCGATTTGAGTGATTCAAATTTCTAAATTTGTATAAAATTCAGATCTACTCAAATATGAATTTTGTTTAATTTTTGGACTAAAGTTTTTCTCTGTAATATTATTTAATTGATTATTTAAACTTTAATAAATCATAACTTTTGCATTTTAACTCCGATTTGAACGATTCCAGTTCCTAAAAATCCAGAAAATTATGTTTTCTCTGTTTATGGATTTTATTTGGATGTTTGGACACTTTTTGCCTATTGTTTATTTGGGTATTTGCTATTTGCACGCTTTACGAGTAGACGTTGAAGTGCCGGAAGGATTCGAAGGAGAAGTATTGACTCAGGATCCAACTCAAGACCAAGAGCAAGTACTTTTTGAAGGCAAGTTGTGCTTTGACCATGTTGATCCTATTTCGAAATCTATTTTGATTTAAACTATTGCATGCTAGATCAATTAGAAAGATACTTTGTTTAAACATGGGGGTTAGATAAATACCAATTTGCTGTAGGACACCTTGATTATTTAAGTATGTGCCATGACCCTTTGTCACCCTAGTTGTGGATTACTAGTTGGACATTAGTAAATTGCCAACATGGGTTTTAGACCGTTGTAGTATGCTGCTTAGACCTGCTACGTGCTCATGACATGATTTTGGATAATCAAATGTTAATATTGACTTAATGATATATTGAACCTGTTTGGAAAGGTATCATGTGATGTTGATGGCACGTGGTGCATGGTAATCAACTGGGGTTTGATAAACAGTTTTCGACCGGGGCATGTGGCAAGAGTAATCAGGTGGGCCAGTGTGGCACTGGGGATGTTGATTTGGTTCTTCGGGTAGTCTTGCCCTGGTCACTCTAAGGACTTAACCTTGCAAGCCTTTGAACTGGGTCATACTTGCAACCACATGGCTGGAATGGGACGGCCCTAGTTGACTAAGTCGCTAAGGACTCACTTGTGGAGCCTCAGGGTGTCAATTACACCGTTTGTGTGATTGTACGGGGGAGCGTATCGTGGCTGCGGCCAGATACCCATCTAACGGTGTGTTGGTCCCATACTTCGCCTTGGCTAAGGGAAGGGATGGTGTAGAGCACGAACCGGAGAGGACCACCTGTGTTGTTTGAGGCTTCCGAAAGGCTTTGTTACGGGAACTCGCCTTTGTGGTGTTTGACTGTATCTTGTGGGTAAAGTGCATAACCTCTGCAGAGTGTAGAATCTATTTAAATAGCCGAGTCCACGGTACTGGACAATGCTCGGGAATTACAGTCAAGGGTTAGACTTTCTGAAAATAACTTGGATTTGAAAGGTTGGTTTGGGTTAAATAGTGATGTTGATAGATATATGGATTAAAGACGGGGAAAAGATCTTTACTAAACTCCTTGAACAGTTATTTATGCTTTACTTGTTTCTACTGCTTTCGAATCTATTTATGATACTTGTCAAATGCTGTTTACTGCAAATATACCTTAAACTATTCCTTTGTACCAAGCCATGCATATAGTATATTAGCTTGCATTCTGTGCATGACTTGCTGAGTACCAAGTACTCACCCTTGCCTCAACACAACACCAGTTGAAGAGGAGACTACACCAGCTTTGGAGGAGGAACTCCAGGAGGATCCGTCTACTTAGGGAAGCGAGCCCAGTCAGTTGCCTGTGGTATACTGGATGGCGCCACGAAGCTATTTGATTTTCCGCTGCTATTACTTTTCTCTGAATAAGTTTCGCCTTGCGAGGCATATATTTGTAACTTGGCCATAAGGTCGAGTAACCAGTTTGGTTATTTAAATAAAGTACTTTGATAATATCGAAGGGTATGATTGTGATATTTACCAATGTTAAGACTGTGTGCACTAGCGCGTTCCTGGACTAGTGCTGAATACACAGAGGGTCCGGATTTGCAAATTCGGGGTCCCGACAGAGGTGGTATCAGAGCCATACTTGACTGTAGGCTCAACCCTAGCTAGAATGGTCTAGTGAGGATAAAACCTATTTTCTAAAGGCTAAAAAAAAATTGTCAAGATAAGAAATGACATCTCGACTTATCCCCTTCTCTCTTTTCTTGTCTCTTGCTGAAATTTTCCCTTACCTTGTCACAATTTAAAAATTCCGAGTTCTTACGTAAAGCACTCTTGTGACAGATGGAGGGAGAGTTCAACTACGTTGATCTGGGAGTTGGTCACGCTGCAGAACTTTGGCATATGCTACAGACTCTCGGAGATTTTGAGAAGCCCCAATACCAAGTGGAAGTGATCAGACAAGCGGGATTGATCAAGGCTTGTGACGTGAGGATTGAGGTACTGCTAGGAAACAGGGCCAGGCAATCGCCCGATACACTGACCTTGCCAGAGATCTACAATGTAGATGGGTATCCAAGAAGTATCACGACGAGCAATGCGGCACATTAACCGTATCTACGCCAGAGAATTGAGAATGCGGTGTTCGTTACTATCCACAAGCAGCGATAACCTTCTTGACCGAAGGTGATTCAGGATGAGGATGCCACGGTTACACACGGTTGGCACGATTTGTCGTCGCCAGGAGGATGTGCTAGATAATACAAGCAAGGAGCTCTGAAGGCCCGCAAGGAGATCACGGCAGAGAAGAACAGATGGCGGGAAGCTCAAGAGTATGTGGCACACCTTCTACGAAGGATTGACGAGTTGGAGATGACCTTATGCGGACGGACCAGAGCCGGTACTCGAGCTACACGAGCGAGATCGGAGGAGTCGGATCTCGATGAGGACACCGCTTCTTCGACTACCATAGAGGACACGATTCTTTGGACATGGCGGCCAGTTTCGGCGCCTATGCCACAAAGCACCGTACCCAGGCCGTGGAGGTTTTCTCGATGAGTGAGCATAGGTTCTATAGTGAGACTCCTTCGCCGAGTCGCGTCATAGAATAAAGAGTCACCCTTTAGGCGTTAGACTCCAGAATTAGTTCGATTTGGATTTGCTTTGTTTGCTGAGGGCGGAATTGGATGTTCTTTATGTCCACTGAAAGGTATTGAAGTTACCTACAACTTTCTCAATAGGCGGCCGACCAAACTCCGAGTCTATGGTCGCGAAAACTCAAACCCTAGGTCGACTGCACAATCTGCCCGAAGCAGAGAACGTGGCAAACTCTAGTTTTCATCTAATCTACCCAAACACAGCACCACCACTTGATCTAAAAGCATCCAAATACCCTATAGAACAGCCCCTAGATCAACCCCAAGGATTCCCCATGCCATACCTTCGCCCGACGAACTATGAACGCCGAAATCCTTCCTCCCGGGCTCCCCGATCGTCCTCCTCGCACCGAAACCGCCGGATCTCCTCGTCGCGGGGCCTTCCGATGGATGGAACAGCGGGGTGGCGTGGTGGAGAGCTCCCTTAGGGTAGCAAGGATGGTGGAGAGGAGAGGGGAGGGGAGGGGCGCAAGGGGGAAGGAGATGGGGGCGCACCAAGGAAGAGAGGGGGGTGGCGACTACCAAGGGCGAGAAGTGGGAGGGCTGCTAGGGCAGCATGGGGGGGTGCTCCAAAGGCCCCTTGCTGCTCCCCTCTCCCCTCATGGGCCAGAGAGCCCCACTTTTGGCCCACGAGGGGTCCCCTCCTAAGGCCCAACTAGCCCCGGAAAGGCCTAAACTCCCGAAATCGGCCCGAAAACGTGATTAAAACTCATAGCGTAAAGTTTTAACCTCCGATTTCACATTTTATAATGTTTCAACGTTCCGTAGTGTCACATTATTTTCCAAGCTGCCCTTGACCGTGAGCACGGCTAAACGATTAGGTTCATTCTCTGCAGAGATTGTACACTTTACCCACATGACACATTCTAGCAATCATGTCAATCATGCCACGCGATACCCATCGTATCCGTTTTGCTACACTATGACGAAACCGTTCCATTTATCAGCATCCAGTTTCACACCAGCACCGGTGATGTGCATTCCATTGCTATGGCGGGAGATCAGCCCTCTCAAGATGGTTTACGGTTTCCGCCCCATCGCCTTTCAATCCATAGCAAGGCATACACCGTTGTGCTGGAATACTCCGTTCACGATGCCTCGTTGCTGGAGATTCCTAGGACTACACCAGTACCTTCGTTGTCTGTCCCCATTGCCCATAAAACAACACCAGTACCTTCGGTGTCTGTCCAACTGCTTTGGCCAATGCAGGGCTAGACTCCAACAATTGTACTAGGTTAAGGTTGTCCCATACTAGCACATGTGGTTGCACGAATTAACTCAGTCGATAAAATCAAGTTTAGTCCTTAAGGCAACTCAGGCGAGATTTTCCAACCAACCAGCTCTGGCGACAGGAGTCTACGGTAGTACCCCGCTGGTACCTACGATGGTCCCCCGACACATCGCCCTCGTACTTCCCATAGCAAATGGTCCAACAACACAATTCCAATTACAAATCCATCACGACAGCAATAGTCAAATATCTTGCTCGGGTCTAGACCACACTTCCTTTTTATTTATCCAATCCACCAAGACAATCAGCTCCGATGCAATTAATATCAAACCAATATTCCAGACTTCCAACTAGAACCCAACGTTATACCATGATCCGAATCCAACTCAATTATGATTCTAACCCATTATCCAAATCTGATCCAAACCATGATCCCCACCACAATCCAAATCCAGACCATTGTTCATTTCCGAGAGGGATCATATTCAATCGAATCAAGACTCTTTTGATATTTTCTACGGCATGACTAAGCGTATGCAATATACTAAGCGTACTTACCCTTTTCTAACTCTTATAACATAGATAGATCTAGTTCTAGGGCTTCTCAAGGTTCTCATGACAATCATGATTAAGGGAATCCACCGATCTTGGGCGTAGCTATCTACTACCCATAAATTAGCAGTTAACAAATTAGACATTGCATGCATAATAGTTTTGACAAAGCGAATTAAACATCATAAATATAGGATCAATATGATCGAAGGGGGTGCTTACTTGTTTGCTCTTTATTGATTATGTTTCCGGGGATGAAGTTGGAATCCTCATCGGCAATCTTCGACGCAACAATGCCTACGCGAACAACCAGAAAAAGAAGCGACGAACAAACAATCAAACTAAAAACAAACGGGGTGAATAAGAGCCAAATGAAGCAATTAAGAAGCAAAGACAACCACTAAACAAACCCGAGAAACAACGGAGAAAAGGAACTAAAAGATCGTACCTGTGACTAGGGAGAACGGCAGTACCGGCGGTAATTCAGCTGTAGTGCCACCACTTAGAATGGCAGTACTGGTGGCTAAACCACAGTAGTGCCGCCCTCACGCCCGGTAGTACCGGCCAGGAGGCTCGGTAGTGCCGGCAGCTGAGGACCCGAAATGGGCACTCTCTGGAAAAAGAGTACCGGTGCGTTGGGTGCGGTAGTACTGGCCTAGGGGGCCGGTAGTGCCGGATTTCCAGGGTCTGAAAGGGGAAACCACTGGAAAATAGCTACCGACGTTGTAATTGTAGTAGTGCCGCTCAGGCGGTAGTACCGGACTTATAACGTCGGTAGTCCATCCTAAGGGAAAACTTAGGGTTTCGCAAAATGGGATTTTGCGCAAATGGATTCGAAACGTCGAGACGATTGCACGGCTATGTTCCCGGCGATGCCAGGGACCCATCCACGTAGGTCTCACGAGTTTCGAGTTCGTTTAACCTAATTTCTACCTTTTTGAACCCGATAACCCTAATTACCGTTAAATTTTGATTTCTGACTCGAATCAAATCCAAATTTGATCCTTTTTGCGAGAATCGACTTCTAACGACATTGGATATATTCTAGAACCATCCTCTTGACTTTTGGAGCTAAGGTTCATGGAAAACTCTAAAACTCAGGAATTTGACTTTTTAAGCAAACAAATCCGATAAACCTCGAATTAGGGTTTTCGACTCAACCTTTTTCCAGAACTAGAACCTTTATGGCACTAAGAACCAATATGGATCATTCCTGTCATTTTTGGAACTTCGGAACTCGAAGATACTCCAGAAAGCACAATAATGCACTTTTCCCAAATCAAATCAAAATGAGGGATTTGCGACTATCATATTAATTCTCCTTGCGCATCAAGGTTCCACGAGGTCTAACTCGCACCCAAAGACTGTTTGCACGACGATCGAACTATCCGAACTCGAAACCCTCAACTAGAACCAAATTCGATTCTAGACCCGGATTGAGTTCAAACTCAAATCTTTAGTGGGAATCGAACTTAGACAACATCAGATATACTTGAAGGTCAATTTCTCGACTTTTTGGAGTTAGGGTTCAAAGGAAACTCCAATAATTTGGGAAAATGACTTTTGGGCGAATTGATCTAACAGAGAGCCGATTAAGGTTTTTAGTTCGAATCAATTGTGCTAACTAATTCTCCGAAGTTTAACCTAGGTCTAGCAACTCCGAAACACAACGATCTACCACTAGGTCTAGTGTTTCAAAGACTAAACCAAAAGAGAAAAGAAAAGAGAAGGGAGGTGGAGTTAGGGTTTGGCTCAAACCTTGAGGATTGAGCTAGGGTTTCAACTCCATCGGTTTTGGAGCTGCTTCAAGGCTCAGGGATGGTGCTCCAACCCTTGGCTAGCCTCCACCTTGATCGTCTTGAGTTCAAATCCACCGGAGAAAGGGAGGGAGAGAGTCCACCAGAGGGAGACATCTAGGAGGAGGGAGAGAGTGAGTGAGGGAGTTGGGGGGGTGAGTGAGAGGGCACTGGGGATGAAGGAAGGAGAGGAAGGATCGAGAGAGAGAGATGAGATGGCCGGGCACGGGCAGCAGCGATCGCCCCTTACCCCTGCCCGCTCGACTCGGTCGGCAGTACCGCTCCTCCAGAGCGGTAGTGCTGCCGGACCGGTAGTACCGGCCCTAGCCGACGGTACTGCCGCTCCTGCAGCAAAACTCTGGTTTCTTCGCGATCCTTTGCTCCAACTTCAGAATTGATCCTCAAGGATCCAAGGGAAAGGTTTTGGGATCTCAAGGGAAGGTTTTAGGATTTTGGTTACTACGGATTTCGAGAAACTTCAGATGATCTCGAAACGGAGGGTTTCGGGACAAATCGGCCGAAACGACTCGAGCGACGAAAGACGGACGCAACCAAAACCATATTAAGATCCAACAACACTCAACACACCACTAAGCACATAATTAGCTTAATTAAGCCTAATTATTCTTAATTACAAATTCAGGGTGTTACAACTTCTCACATTCCTAAGTTACCACTCATACTAATCTAATCAAATTCAATAGTAAGAACATGGTAACACAACATTACCACTTGGCCATCCACATGTACAAGTCATCATCATCATATCACATCCTATTGGAATGGCATGGCGAGTAAATTTAGGCAATCAAGAGCAAGAATAAATGACCATCTATTGTTCGAACATGCACTTGTATCATCATCACGTTCTCATCATCTTAGACATGCTCATAAATATAACCATAATCGTTAGCATAATTAGCATATTTATACTCACGGACAGCATCATGGTAACGAGGCTAATCACATAGTTAGAACATTTAGATAACATTCATAAAACAATTTCCGCAAGCCATATTAGCATCATTTATTAATTGATACTTGCCTTTAACCTCATGAAACTGTGTGGCGCAAGGTTGATGCCACCCCCGAAGCTACACCTCCTGAAAATACCATTTGCATACTCATTTTGAAAGGCTATATAATTCACAACAACATACAACACTCTACATCCCATCTCAAAACAGCCACAAATCCCAACAAATGGAATTCCGGACAGCAAGTGCTAGGCCAAAAATTGAGTTCTTATGCTCTAATGAAACTTAAGAATATGAGCTACAACTTTCTCTACAGTCAAAGATTCAGGAGATGCTTCTAAATACTTCAAATCGCACTCTGAATCTCAATCAAATTTCTGAACTTCCAGCAGATTTACATTTCAGGACAGTATACTTTAACATAGCATAACTTTCTCTTGGCAAATGGAAAATCTAAATCGGCCTGCATCTAGCCTTAAACAATAGTTTAACATTTCAGATACCAACACATGCACATTCAGAACAGCCCACACTAAAATGAGCATAACTTTTGATTGGCTGAATGGAATTTAGTGTTATTGTACTCAAATTAAAGGGGAAACGATGAACTACATCCTCCTCTACAACCAGACAACCTGGAAATGCTTCTAACCCCCTCGAATCGCAGCTCTAACAATTGGGCAGTGCACAGCCCAAAAACAGCAGTTTCTCTCCAAACCCTAGACTACCATTTCCCTCCAAAATCACCAAAACCAAGAACGCCAGAACACTCAAAACCAGGGAATACCTCCCCAAGTACAGCTAGCATACCACCAAGCTCAAGGAAACCTCACCTTCATAGCCCAAAAGGAGGAAGAAGGTGCGGGAGCTACTGCTGCCACCATGGAGAGGAAGAGGTTGTAGCTACCAAGGGGGAAGAGGAGGCGCCAAGGGAGGAGGACCTTGGGGAGGGGAGGCTGCAGCTTGCTACTGCAGGGCTGCACACGAGAGGAGGAGAGGGAGAGGTCGGCAGGGAAGAAAAGAAAAGGAGTAGGTGGGGGAGAAAAAGAGGAGGGGAAAAATTAAGTGGAGGGGAAAGCTGAAAATTTTCTCCAACGCAGCTAATCTTCCAACCCTACAGCTCTTAAATTAGGCCCACCACACTCCCGAGCTTGCCTGCTAAAAGGATCCACACCCCTACTAAAAACTGTAACACTTGAGAAAGATCTGTGATGTTACAAATCCCTTGGGTGATTAATCATGATTGGCACACTCTGCAATTTTTCTATTGCACTAGTTACATGCCCGTGCGTTACTACGAAAAACAAAATTGATAACGAAAAATAAAGATTAAAAAATAAAAAAAATTATTTCACAAGATCAAACATCTATCTTTAACGCTTTGTTTCTTGCGAAAGCTGGCTAATTAAAGCAACGCTTTGTTTCTTGCGTAGGGCAATTAAACAGAGCAATTAAGCGGCAATTAATGACGTGGGAAGAACGGACCACTGCCACCAACTACTGCTTTAGAATAGTAGAGATTATAGCCCATACCACATGAGCAAGCCGCCTTTAATTCAGCTGCTAATTCATTTCTGAATTATTTAAGCACATCTCAGTTATGGGATCCATTGGCACTACAATGACGTACAAATAAATATATAGAACATGATTTCACAAGCTTCAACTGCATCCGTGACACGGCATTGACGAAATCTCCTTAATGTTAAGATAATTCATATCGCTTTCGGCGTCAGCGTCGTACATATATATACGCGTAATTATGGTATGATTTGTGTGATGACACAATTCAGGAAATTTTCTGGTGCTTTGACCAGCAGGGTGCTGATGTGATTATTTATGTCATTCTCGCGTCAGTATTGTATATATGCCCAGCAGAACGCACGAACCGATTTACAGAGAATGAGAATCGATGTACATTTAATTTTAACCAGCACTCCATCGATCTTGGCCGAAGCATGTCTAATGGGCTGACATCAGCTGTCTATAAGAGATGCCATATAAATTTTTTGATGATGTGGAGGAGAGAGAGTAGTCGTCCTTTCGTGAATAGACGGTTTTATAGACAGTTTTAGACTGTTTATACCATTATATAGACAGTCTATTAGTTGTATGAGAAACCATTACAGATGACTATATAGATGATTCATTGTATAAGTTATTTTTAGTGCTGTCTATAGATGATATAGAGATGCATTATAGACAGTTGTTGTCTATACACTGTACATTGATATCAAACGATGAATGATTTTCACTCCAGAAGCTTGCTTTTGTACGCACAGCAACGATTTGACTCGAGATCATATCAAGCAGAGAAATTGGTGGAGTATTTTTTTTCCCGGTTACATGGTAGCCACACACCAACACGTATGCAGGGGCTGAGGGAGGGGGGCCCAGTGATCAGAAAGTAAAGCAGAATGCATGGTTTGGAATTTTAGAGGAAATGAATCTCCCAATGCCCTGTCTCCTCGTCTTCCTCCTCCCATGACAACGGAAGCAATAGTCGATACATAGAGGAAAGGAAACAGTTAGACCCAGAGACGTTGCAAGTTTGCATGCACACTGTGGCCATCTCTGCCATCCTTCGTTACCAGTTTGGTAGGCGTAGGTAAGCTGCCGCGCTCTCTCTCCTTCACTTCCATTCTCTCTGGGCCTGTTTGGATCCATTAGCAGCTAATAATTAGCTAGCTAATAGGTCCTAGCTAATATTAGCTAGCTAACTATTATCTAGCTAACTATTAGTTGGAGGGTGTTTGGATCCACCAGCTAATATGTGGCTAATAGATGCTATTGTCCATAATACCCATGCTATTAAATGCTATTGGTGGTAGATGCGAAGGATATTTTGGTTAAATGCCACCTATTAGCTGCTATTAGCTGGGTTTAGCTAGCTAATGAGATAACCATTAGCTGGGTGCTCAGCTAATAATTAGCTGATCTATTAGCTGAGGGTGTTTGGATCCACTCCAGCTAATTTTTAGCAGCTAACTATTAGTTGCATGGATCCAAACAGGCCCTCTGTCAATACCGCGACACGAGCTTTGTTGGCTTGATATATTGCCGTTTGCTAGCTATCCTGACATCCGCATGCACGCGTGAGAGCTGAGGTCGAAGCCGTCATGGTGAGAGCCTTCCATGATGCAGCCTCGCCGCTCCCGTCGTCCAAGAACGCCAGCCCGGGCGGCGGCATCGGCGGAATCCAATGGCTGCTCAAGAAGCGAGTCAGCAATGAGCACGGCCGGCAGCTTGGTTGCCAGGAGGCTGATGGCGATGACGAGGGCGCCGCCATGTTCGCCGCGGCCTCCACGCCCGCCGCCACCGGCACCGTTGCGGGGGTCGAGCCATCGGCCAGGAAGCCCGGCGAGGCCCTCGCGCGCTTGCGGTCGGCTATCCTGAACGTGCTAGTGCGCGCCCGGCGCCGGCTCCAGCACGGGTCGATGAGGTCCAGCGTCACCGGCACCATCTTCGGCCGGCGCCGGGGGCGCGTGCACGTAGCGCTGCAGACGTATCCTCGCGCCCCACCGGCGCTGATGGTGGAGCTGGCCGCGTACTCCACCGACGCGCTCGTCCGGGAGATGTCCTCCGGCCTCGTCCGCCTCGCCCTCGAGTGCGAGAAGACGCCAGCACACACAGGTAATAATACCTAGCTACTACTTGGAACTTGGTAGCGTCTTCGCGTCTTCGCGACCGCTTACCATGTCATCCATGGCAACTGACGCCGTGTCTGTATTCTGTACATGCATGCAGGCAGCGAGAGGCGGCGGGCTGCGCTGGTGGAGCAGTCGACGTGGCGCGCGTACTGCAACGGGCGCAAGTGCGGGTACGCGGTGCGGAGGGAGTGCGGCGCCGAGGAGTGGCAGGTGCTGCGCGCCGTCGAGCCAGTCTCCGTCGGCGCCGGTGTGCTTCCGGATGGCGGCGCTGGCGAGGGGGACCTGATGTACATGAGGGCCAAGTTCGAGAGGGTGGTGGGGTCCAAGGACTCGGAGGCGTTCTACATGATGAACCCCGACGGCAACGGGGAGCCCGAGCTCAGCATCTACCTCCTCAGAGTTTGAGAAAGGGGAAGATCGATGGCTGCATGTGTAGCTAGCTACTTAGCTAGGATGAATCGATGTTACTATTGTTATGTTTGCATGGATGCATCATGCATGGTTTTATCGGTACGTGTATGTTTGGTTATTGGCTATATATGTGATGATGATGAACTTACCTTACTCTCACTCGGTCAATTTGATTTATGCTAGATTAAAATTTAATATAATATGCAGTTATGTACTACGATATACGAGTAAGTTATAATTTATTTCATTTATGTTGTTTGTAACCTTGAATATAACATCAAGCCATTTGTTATCTTCTTACTACCAATCCTCTCCCTCCTCTACTAGCTTCGGCTGCTCTTCCCTCATCCTCCCCCCTCCCCCTCTACCTCACCACCGCTGCCTTTCCTACCTAATATTCACAGCACCGCTACCTCGCCATTCCACCCTCCAATGCTACCCACCAACTATCACCCTCCGCCACCGCGTACCGCCCATCGCCCTTCGCCACCTGCTACCGCCGGACCACTACCTCCCTAGCCTCCCTCTACATCTGGAGGGCATGATGATCGCATCGACGGTGGTGAAAGGAGAGGTGTCAGGGTGAGTCGTCATTGGAGCGGAAGCAGGTGGTGCTTCCCATCCGGGCCTCGTCATAGGTGATAGAGGTTTTTGATAGAGACTAGTGAAACTGTGTTGAGTTTTTTTTTTCATCCAACAGCTGCATGTTATATTGTCCGGATGCGGTCCGACGGTATAGTGTTTTTTTTTTTTAGCATTTCTCAGAAATAAAAGTTAAGTGCAACCTATATTTATGTATAAGACGAAAATTGAAGGGTGCGCTCTGTGCCACAGATTTTACCACAGCTAGAGCTCTACGAGCTTTTATTAGCAATCATTCTTAACTCTGTAACTTGTATATGGTCCTGCGACATCTCAAGTTTTCTATTTTATTAAAAAATATTTTTATTAATAAACTCTCGTCAATATTATTTCTAAATTTAACCCCTTTTTTTTACCACAATATAGCCGCCTGTGGCGTAGCAAATACACCATCCGTCCTAGCATGGCCAATTATGCTTTTTTTTTAGCTAAGCAGGGACTTAATTACCTCATATTGTGTTAGTGTTGTTTCCCACTCCATGGATATGGTCAGAAGGACGGTATTGGAAAATAAAGGTAGTGAGAGGTTACAATTAAAAATAAATTTAAATAGGGGAATAATAAAAATTAACCAGTCTACAAACTGTTTGAAGTCTTTATATCAATCACTATTAGATATGGTGATCAACCGTTAGATAGTCCAGAGTGCGTGTCAACTAAAGTTTCGTGATGACTGATCGGAGTCTGATTCTCGCTAACCGTATATGCTGGATGAGTTTTGCCTTGATTTTTCGAGATTTCATCTTTTCTATGTTTCAAAGAATAATCGTGAATAAAAAAAAGTGGGCACTATATTTTACTCAAACATCACATAAAAAGTACGCAGACACTATTGCGCGTCCAGATCATTCACAACAAAAGGAACAAATAGGAACAGGAACAAGTGTGGGTTTTTTTTTTTATTTAGATCACATTATTGCATTATAGTCATGAAGAATTAATTTATTGCAAAGTTAAGTGCTCTGCTTTTCAGTTGCTATGCTTTGTATATTAGGCTAAAGAAATATTGCCATATACAACAAGAAGTATATATAGGCATGATAGTTATATACTGTACGGGAACATATCTAGTGAGAACCATCATTTTGGTGAAAACATGAAACCCAGTTATATTTGAACACCAAATTAACGTTAAAATTTTCGAAACAATTGAGCGTATAGCCTCGATAAACAAATGTATTCCTTCTAAAAAACAATTTTATTCATTGAAGCTCAAAACGAGTCAGGAGCAATGAACAGGAAGTACTGCTTTGACTAATTATTGTTTCGTTTTTCCTTCTCCGCTGTCTTTTAAATTATAATTTGTTACGATTTCTCTTCTTTGTTTCTTTCTACAAAATTTGAATTTGAAATTGAAATTTTAAATAGATGTTCGCTAATTGTTTAAGGAAATTTTCATGTTAATTTGATGTTCAAACCAAAGTAGTGTTCACAAGAGTGACACGAGTGATGACTGTCAATTGATTTATCCCTGCCTATAGGGATATATCTTTAAGGAAACACAATTCACTAAGTCTTTTTTCATCTCTCTCAAAATGAGAGTGAGTTTGTTCTAGAAGTTTTGTAGAGGTATATAATATACTCTCGCCTCTGATCTCTAATAATTGTTTTGAGGATTCTAGAAAACTTCCGCACACCTAATCGTCACACATTTGCAATATTAGCCTATTTTGATAGGATATTCACCTTACAGGTATTGAAACATTTAAATGAAGCACAAAAGAGATAAAAATCCAAAAATGAGTTATGAAACTCAGGTTTTTTGCTTTTGCTTTTCTTTTCATATACTATTCACTTTTAACTACAGCTAATAATTATTTTTTACTCTTTATGTTTCAAGTAGTACCTAATAGTGATAATAAAGCTACTTAGATAGGCATATCGATATGTTTCTCTCTTGAAAATAGGCACATCGAGATGGTGTTCATCCAATGAATAGTACTCCTCCTTGCCCTGAAATAATTCATGTGTGGTGTACTGATTAAACTAAAGCATAACACCCTTAATTATTGAATTTCTATTCATCAATTGATCATGATTCACAGAAAATATATGCCTTTTGTTTTTCAGTACTGCTTTTAACTACATTTTCTTATTGACTTAAGTACTAATTATTGATTCCAAAAATTACACCAATAGAAAATACAAAATTGGGGATGAAGATGATACATTTTCTTATTGACTTAAGTGCTAAGTTTTATCACTATGTACATCATATAAGTACAATGAAAAACTGTATGAATTTTCATTGCGCTTAATTATAATAGGAAGGTGAAATTTGTTTAGTCTTTGTTAAAATGAAGGACAGCATCTCTACCAAATCAATTAAAGACATGGAAATAGTTTGCTACTGTGCCGAAGCCTAATAAATAACCCATAAAGAGTTCAAGCTACCACAAAAGAGCTGCAACAGAACAAGTACAGATTCGACAACAACACTAAACAACAACAGAAAGGAGAAAGACAATCACAGTTGATGCAAAATTTATGATAAGGATCCAACCAGTTAACTGGCCGGATCGTGCTGTTTGGCCCAATCTTCCAGGGAACGTCTCCTGCTTTCTTGCTCCACACAACAAACAGCTACCATTGAATTTGTAACACCCTGACACTACACATGTCTAAAGTGTCACCAAAATAAACGCAAAACTCAAACAAAATAATTCAATTGCACCTAAATTTCAAGCATGCTAGATGACAATTCACTACTAATAATAACAATTAAACCACATCAAACTAGCACACTAGTAATTTTCCGAACTCAACTAAAAATTTCAGCAGCAATATTGTTGTGATATGGGTCACAAGACAACATAACAACAAGCAAATATCCATCTTATATCATAATTTCAGCAAGCATCTAGTTTTAACTTTTGACAATAACCATCAACCACAAGTTACATACGAGGGTTGGGAACAGAAACAATAACTTCTACCAACATGGGCATAAACACATAATCGACTACGTAACAAAACTAGTTCAACAAATAGGCTCCACACAAAACTCCATTGTTCTTCTGACCACGATAGTGTGTAACCAATAAGATCAACTAGAACACATCCACAAGACAAAGAAGGATCCATGAATGAACAAATAAATTATTCTCTAAGGTGAAAATTCTCTGAAACTATTAATTAAGAATGGTATGGTGTGTGAAGTGGTGAAGCTATATCCCATGCCTTCAAGACGTCCTCAGAGAACCTAAAAAAACATTAAACAACAAGCGTGAGTCCAAGACTTAGCAAAGTACATCAAAGAATAGTGTAATATCATAGATCTTTGTCTAGGATTAAAGGAAGTCATAGATGGGGGATTAGGCCAGTAGGGGCCAATTTAGTGGGTTTTTTGGGGTGGGTTTGGGACCTTGTGGAGGGGAATTTTCCCTAACCCTAGCCCCACCTCCCCCTCATCTCCCTTTGTGCCTCCTCCTCCCCCTCCTAGGTAGCAGCCACCTCCTCCTCTCCCCCTAGTGCCCTTCCTCATTCCAAACCACAAATCCCCTTCCTCTCCCTACTGCAATATTTGAGGGATATTCGAGTTCGTTGCCGGGCTCGTCGATCTCCGGGAAGGTAATTTGTTTTAAGGGTTCCTTTGGGGTTTTGGTGGTTGCAAATAGGAGTGGATTCAGTAGTTTTGCTGGTTCTTAGGGTTGGGGCTAGACCTGATTGCTGGATCTAAATTCGTAGAACTTTCAGTGCTTTCGGCAGATTAGGTCGCAGTTTTAGAACGTTGTTTAGGGAACTGTAGATTCGTTTCCAGAGGGGAGTGCTGTGGTAAAATTTGTAGATCTTCATTTTATATTTAAATAAAAACCAAGATCATGAAGTTCGTTTCAGCCATCTAAAAGTTATGGCTATTTTACTGAAGGCTATTCGGAATCTATCGCTGCTGACAGCACTTGCGGTAATTTGCAATTTATGGCTAGTTAGAAGCTGAATTAAATTTTCTCAATACTTAGAAAAAGTTGAGAAATTTTCTTTAGATCATGAAAATATCCTCGTTTACTGAATTTGGAGTTGAAGATTATGGTCATTTAAAGTCTATAGTCCCGATTAGCAGCAGATTGGTTTCAGGGTTTCGGAGTTGGGTGTAGGATCGATATTATTTAATATTTTGTGTTTGCTGTGGTGGCATGATTTTGAGTTGTATGCAACTTATTTCAGGTGGTGTGACTCCAGGAGTGGCTCCAACCTCGCGCCGCTCTGCTACTCGTGGGTAAAGGCAAGTGCATCATATAGAATGATGTTAGGGTGGTTGTTGTTTGCATAATGAATTACTACCTAGCTGTCTTAAATACTTACTATGCCTTGTTACCATGTGTTTCTCGCAAGAGTATGATTAGAGTGATGTGAATGTTATGTTTTGGATATGAGAATATGTCAATGCTTATGATTATGATTGTGGCTATGAGAATGTTGGAAAAGAATGCGACTTGCAATTTAATTCATATCATTTGCATATGTGCATTCATGATGGAAAAGATGACCCGTTGGGGCCTCTATGCTCACATGTAGTGAGCATGAAAGTCCTACCTCGTAGTCTCATCCACAGGGATGGATGGAAGCAAGATAGTATGAGTACGCCCTTCCACGGGATGGAAGGGAATGAGAGGGTGCACACCAACGGTGTTATACCGGTATACACTATGTGATGTGCATTATGAGCATGCATGATGCACTACATAAATGAGGAGAATGGTTAAATTGGTGTGTTCCTTCCTCCTATATGGTTATAGAACATGAGGTAAAGTGCTATGATTTATGCTTATGTATTGTTTTCATGGTATGATGCACTTTGCTGAGTTTTGGACTCACGCTTGTTTATTTAAATGTTGTTTAGGTACCTTGAGCTCGGCATTTGGGAAGGGGATGTAGCATCATCTTTGCATGTGAAATCACTTAATTTAGACAAACACATAATTGAGCTTAATGTAATAGTTTCCGTCTAGTTGTTTATGTCGTTGATTATACTTAGTTTATGTCTAGATAATGATTTGTTTGGAGTTGGTGGTTTGTGATCTTAGTTTTGTCTTGTTAATTATTGTTCTTGGTGTATAGTGCTCTTTCGTGGTTGAATTAATATATCTGTTAGGCTCATTATTGTTATCTTTTATTCTACTTCATTGCTGCTATATTCTTGTTGCGTAGAACTCTTTTGGAGAGGACTCATGCTGTCGAAATTTATTTTAATGTTAGTGTTCTTGCTGGAATTTATTCTGTAAATTGTTATTAAGTTGTTAATGTTGCTTGTTGTTGTGACATTCTAGGCACACTAGGTGCCTGGGTGGTACATGTCGTTGGCATTTCTGTTTCAATTTTGGCTTGCTAATTATCTATCATAGCTGGTTTATTTTTTGGTACCAATGTAAGCAACAGGTTTATAGTTGCTAAGGTTATATTTCATTGCTTTTCCATATGATTATCTTTTAGTTGGTGTTTAGTACACTACTACAGATCCGTACATCACAATCGGTTCGTTTTGGTCATCACAGTCGGTTTTGGTGGCGATACAAAGTCCAACGACAGTGATAAGGTAGATATATCACAGTCGGTTTTTAACCGACACTAATAATACATTATCACTGTCGGTTCTTTTTAGGAACCGACTGTGATATTACACGTATCACAATCGATTTCCTCTTACAACCGATTGCGATAAGTGTAATATCACAATCGGCTCTTTTTTAGACCGATACAAATGATTACATTATCACAATCAGTTTTTTGTTGAAACCGATGGGGATAAGTATAATATCACAATCGGTTCGTTTTTAGAACCGATTCAAATTATTACATTATCACAATCGGTTTTTTATTGAAACCGATGGGGATAAGAATATTATCAAAATCGGTTCTTTATGCAAACCGATTGCGATACTAAAGATATCCCAATCGGTTCCAGTAAGAACCGATTGTGATACTGTACCTATCCCAATCGGTTCCAATAAAGAACCGATTGTGATGATGTTACTGTCCATCGTCCGAAAATGGCCTCGCATTGACAATATGACACATTCATCACAATCCACAATATCACAGAACATATACATCACAATCTACACACATTACATTAAAATTAATATTGTTTACAATCTGTAACAGATCACATTCACATTCAGATAAATTTTGTTTACACTTTATGGACTAGTATTTGCTTGAATGGTCTCTATATCTACCATCATCCGTTATAACTTCTGTCCAGTACCACTGGCATAAATGGTCTCGTAATTTCTTGAGATCAGCGTTGGTTAGGCTCTTCCGAATGATATCAAGGTCCTGCAAAATAGATAGTAGTGCACTAATATATTTAAGTCTTAAATTGGAACTAAAACATGCTGATAGTATTATGCTTGTAAACAAATATCACATAGACAGTAGTGCAAATAATCTGCTCTATACCTTAGGGAAAAGATGTGAGTGACCAACCAAAATCAGCATGTGATGCATCACGTAAAAGCCGCACAGATCATCGCACCCTTGTTGATGACACTGTGAACAAAGAAACTTAAATTAGGAGACGAATTAAAAATAGGTGTCAGAAAAAAATCCTATGATAGACACTTGTACCTTGAAGCGCTTCCACTCGAGTTTGGTGCCTTGTTTATCATTGTGTCGGCCACGTTCAGCAACGTAAGACATGAAAGCCCTATACATTGGGAGAGATGCCATTGAGGTTAAAAATACCTAATGTAGTTCAATATTTAAAGTGCTAGGTTAGAGGAATGTACTTACTTCTGCAAAATAGGCTCGATCGTATAGTCCATCGGTCTATTTTCGAGTGAGTTCAACGTGTAGACCTTGTTTTGACTCGGAACAACCACAAGTAGAACCCAATGGTTGCTTATTAAACGATACACAATGCAAGAGAATAAGTTAATACAAGGTTGAAGTGTGTACATGTAATTGAATTGTATAGTAGTACATACTCCTGGTGGTATGGGAAGAGAATGAAGTCCTTTTTTGCCTCGTCATGCAATGCCTGCTTGATGTATCCTGCAAGGAACTCCGATTGATAATTAGCCATGGTCGCAGACACCATCTCGGGGTCGACAAACCCGATAGGGTGTCAACCCGTCACGGCTCGTTGCCTCATGATCCTGCAATTCATGTCAATTGTTAAAAAATATAATACAAAATCAGTAGATAGTCATCTGATTGAGAATGGTGCGAGACTCACAGCGTCCAGGATCGTATGGTAGAAATATCGACGGCTTTCAAGCTGTACATAAAGTACAGATCCTCAAAACTAACTGGGAAGACCCATCCTCGTTGCGGTGGAATTGGCCCGCTCGATACTTCACTATGAAATCGTGGCGAGGCTCGGCCTCATGTGACCTATCGATGTACCATCCATGTAGGTGGCGAGTGAACAAGCCCAAAGAATTCAATTTTTGGCTTGGGAGAAAGGGCTTTTCATGTATGTACCACTTGTGATCATCAGGGTGCTCTGTGCCCTCTGACAACTTTGCCTTCTTCATGGAGGGACTCTCTGAACTCTGCTTTGTATCTTTCATCAACGTGGTAGAAGTCCTTTTGCGCACCACCTGCAGGCGTAGGTGCAGGAGGTGCAGCTGCAGGCGTAGGTGCATGTTGTGTAGCGAGGCGAGAGCATGTGCGGCGAGGCGAGGAAGCGGCGATAGGAGGAGGAGCGAGGAGCGACAACGGCAGAGTAGTAGCGAGGAGCGAGAAGCAGCGATACAGCGGTAGTAGGAAGCGGCGGCGATAGTACCAGCGATAGCGATAACGAGAGCAGTGCATCAACAATAGTAGCGAGGCGAGTGCAGCACGATAGTGATACCGGTACTAGCGATAGCGATGGCGATAGTAGTAGCGGCGGCGATAGCGATAGCGATAGCGGCTGATAGTACCAGGCGATGGCAGTAGTAGCGATAGTGGTAGCGATGGCGAGGAAGAGGTGCTTGAACTACGACACCCGTCGCGGGCCACTTGATGAACGACATCCGTGCTTGCCCGAGAGTAGTGATATCTTCGTTTGGGGGGAACTCCAGGGCATGAGACATGTAAACATTGTGAACACAGTCCACCTGCACCCTCATGTAGCCCATCCCCAAAGGTATACCATGCACTGTGTCATCCTCCTTGCTTGGAAATGCAACCCTGCGCGCAGCCTCAATGTGTATTCCGTTGTCGATCAGGACTAGCTGGCACCTGGCAGGACCCTGCAAGAAGTGATCAGCATCTTCATCATAATCTTTGTTAAGCTTACTCATGTACCTTTTGGTCTGAAACAGTTATTACCTTGAGGTGTGGAATGCACAGTTCCTTATTGGAAGCGTAGCTACTAGGGCGTAGCATAGGCGATGGTTGAGGAATCTGATTCTGGGAGAACATCGCCATCATCTCAACCTTTAACTCCTCCTTCAACTCCTCCTTCATCTGCGCTCTAATCCGCGCCTCACGTGCTTCCCATGATCTTGCCACAGCCTTTGGAAGCGCTCTCCTCTACAAAGAAGGACCTCTTCGTATACCCCGCACCTGCGGCAAGCACCCGACCCTTATGATCGAGCTTCCCGATTGCCGAACACAGGATGTCCCTTGACCCTTGGCTTTCAAATGCTCCTTGCTCTTTCTGCAAGCTTACCTCCTCCTGCAGGTCGCAAATATAAATTATTGCTAACATACAATGGGAATATAATATGCAATGTACTATGTTAGATATCGTACGATGGTCGTGACGATCTGTGCGGTCGCGGGGTTTGGAATGACAATCTGACCGTCAGAGGTTTTCTTCGTCCTCGCTAATACCCGATCGGCGTGCCGCTCCTCGCATATGTGGGAGTAAGGCATCGTTGTCCCGAAGGTTGCACTGCTTTGCTCAGCTAGTCGCGCCCACTCTGCCTTCTTCCCTACATACCCACCGGAACCGAGGTGGTGCGCGTGTGTGTTACGCCTCTGTATAGCGATATTCTTCTCTCTCAGCTCCTCCGCCTCGGGCGTATTCCTCATCCTTGCGAACTCCTCGCAAACCTCGGGAGTAACAAATGGATACCTTTGGAAGGGAGTACGGTTTTTCAACACGAACTCGGCATGCATGGTCACCCTGAAATGCCTTAAAGCCACACCCATTATCTTCAAGGCGTAGCGTCTCGCATTGATTTCATCTTCCTCTGGTATAATCCATTTCCCCTTAACTTCATCCCACAGTCGGTTCTTCTGCTCGTCGCTTACTTACTTCCTCCAGTCCTTAATTGTGATCGGCACTCGCTCCCTCACCAATTGGCCGAGAAAAGAGGAGTAGCGTCCCTTAAACTTGCTAGGACCCGTGCAAACCCCCGTGGCATTAAAGTGGAGCACTTGCGGCGTTCTCCCTGTGGCTCCTTTATTCGGTCCTCTGCCCTTTCTAACCTTCCTCGACGGGGTAGCAGGACCTTCTTCTCTCTCTAGCGTTGAGCCGGTGCTCTCTCTTTGCGACATTTCGAAGTAAGTACGTATATGTCAAACCTAAACTTCATGAGAGAAAGAAATTCAAATTTCTGACATGATTATATTTCACATAATAGAAAGCAATTCACATATCTATCTGTATACCGACTAAGTACGTACGTACCAACGATGACTCCTAATCTCTAATTAGGTTAGGTCCTAATCCCATTCGAGGATATGTGGTTCGAGCAAGTTCCTAAGCTGTTGTACAACTCTAGAGAAAATTTGGCAAAGATCATCTCGCTGTTTCTCCAAATACACGTCTCGACAACAGGTCAAGAGGGTGTGTATTCGAAGAACACCAGGGAGATGCTGCCGAAACTTTCTCTAGAGTTTGTACAACAGCTTAGGAACTTGCCCGAGCCACATATCCTTGAACTGTCCAAAAAACGTGGACAATTCGAGACTGCTTATTTATAAATATGCCATTTTAGCATACTTATAAACAAGCACCCTCGAACGGGAGACGCATAGGTTACGCAACTAAACTCGATAATAAAGTGTGATAATATAGCATGTGTTACAAGTTTCAAATTGCAATGAGAATATAATGCAAGGGAATTACTATAGAAGGGTTGCTAAATTAATTAGCCGAGGTGGATTGCTCTCAGATTGCTATAGAAGGTTTGCTAAATTAATTAGCCGTCCAACTTCTAGATGGCCAATATATCACCGGCTATTACATCTGAAAATTTCAGGATTACAACCCTAGAACAGCACTGCTCTAGCACAGAAAACAACAAGTACAGCATAGCATAGAATGAATATAGCACTGCTCTAACCGTACCACAATGCATTAAGAGCAAGTGCCACCAAATTGTCAGCTAAGAACATAAAGGAATAAGCACAGCGCTGCTCTGACCCTAGAACAATGCATTAAGAGCAAGTGGCACCAAATTGTCAGCTAAGAGCAGTGCTGTTCTAGGTCTAGCAAGTTCCTTTAATGATCAGATTAATCAAGCCTCATTTTGAAGCAATCATCATCGAGCTAAGAGCAGTGCTGTTCTAGGTCCGATAGTTCTTACAGTGCGCCGAACCGAGTCGGCAATGGGGGAGGAGCCGATGGGGGACTCGCCGATGGGGGGGGAGGAGCCCGAGGGGGAGGCGCCGGAGGGGGAGGAGCCGATGGGGGAGGCGCCGATGGGGGGAGGAGCCGATGGGGGAGGCGCCGATGGGGGGGAGGAGTCGGAGGGGGCGGCGCCGGAGGGGGAGGAGCCGATGGGGAGGCGCCAGATGGGGAGGCGCCGAGGGGGAGGAGCCGATGGGGAGGCGCCGATGGGGAGGCGCCCGGAGGGGGAGGCGCCACGGGTACCCGCCGATGGGGAGGAGCCGGGGTGTGGGAGGAGCTGAGGGGAGGCGCTGATGGGGAGGCGCCGATGGGGGAGGCGCCAGAGGGGAGGCGCCACGGGGTACCCGCCGATGGGGGAGGAGCCGGGGGGTGTGGGAGGAGCCGGAGGGGGAGGCGCCCACGGGGTACCCGCCGATGGGGGAGGTGCCGGGGGGGAGGAGCCGGAGGGGGAGGCGCCAGTGGGGGAGGTGGTCGAGCTAGGGTTGTGGAATGAATTGAAACAAAATCAGTGCGCACCGAAATGAACTGAGTGTGCGCGCCGAGATGAAAATGCTCTGGGTTTTATCACAGTCGGTTAACCAAAGAGACCGATCGCAATATTTACTATCTGTGTCGGTTCTTCAAAACAACCGATCGCAATATGTACACTATCTGTGTCGGTTCTTTCAAACAACCGATCGCAATATGTTCCCTATCTGTGTCGGTTCTGTGAAACAACCGATCGCAATATGTTCCCTATCTGTGTCGGTTCTATAAAAAAAACCGATCGCAATATATACTATCTGTGTCGGTTTCCTAAACGAACCGATTGTGATGACTATGATCCAATTTCTAATTTTTTTAAAACATAGTCTTCATTCAAAAGAGTCGAAAAGTCAAATCTTTTTCAAATTTGCTATACTATAAGATCCATTTGACATATATATTCTACAAAATGCTACATTATACAGGGAATTCTTACAACTTAATTTATTTAAAATACAACCCTTCTTGATGATCTACACGCATGTAATGTGTTCCATGTGTGCTGTCGTCACCGCTAAGACATGCCCCATCTGCAAACGGAGGTGTTTCATCAAATTGGTTGTACTCTTCTTCATCTACGACATTTTCAACTCCAACAATCCTCCTCTTGCCATGAAGTACGACGTGCATCCTCGGATTGGCCGGATCACGCACGTAGAAAACTTGAGTTGCTTGCTTTGCGAGGACGAACGGTTCATCTCTGTAGGCCAGTCTATTCAGATCAACAATTGTAAAACATGTCTTGTCGACCTTAACTCTGTGAGGAAGTCTCACCCACTTACATCGGAACAATGGAACTTGGTATATTCCGTAGTCGAGCTCCCATATTTCTTCGATCATCCCGTAGTAACAGTTCATTGCAGTTAAGGATCCTCTAATTGAGTGATCATCGGACAAAGCATCTATGCTCACACCACTGTTTTGCACTGTACTCTTTGCATCTTGACTTTCAGTATAAAATGTGTAGCCATTAATATCGTAACCTTGTCATGTCTGTATATTAAATCTTGGTCCGTCAGCCAACCATTTGACATTCTCGGTACTAACGGAGACCTTCACCTTTTCTTTGAACCATCTGAGGAATCGATCGTTGTGTTCTCGTGTGATGGAAAGCTCATCCATAAGTGGATTCTCTTCTCGTAATATCAACTTGTGCTGTAGGATGTATGGATGAACCTGTTTGTGTTGCAAGACTGTGAAATGCGCTTTACAGTACATATCAAATTGTGGGCTCATTAGATTTGACCCAATGGTTTCTTTGCCACCAAGTCTGCCCTCATGACGAGATATAGGAACACCAATCGGTTGTCTCTTACCTAGATAGTCCACGCAGAACTCAATAACCTCTTCAGTCCCATAACCTTCAATAATACTACCCTCAGGCTTCGACCTATTCCTCACGTATGACTTTAATATACCCATGTACCTCTCGAACGGATACATGTAACGCAGGAATGCGGGTCCACAAATCTTAATCTCTCTAACAAGGTGAACAACGAGGTGGACCATGACGTCGAAGAATGACGAGGGGAAATGCATCTCAAGCTGACAAAGAGTCTGCACCACCTCACTCTGTAAGTTGTCCAGTATATCGGGATCAATAACCTTGCATGAAATCGCATTGAAGAAATAGCATAGCTTCGTGATTGCCAACCTGACGTCATCTGGTAGGATATTTCTGATTGCAACAGGGAGCATTTGGGTCATCAAGACATGACAGTCGTGGGACTTCATACCGAACAACTTCAAATGATCCATAGACACAAGCTTCTTAATGTTTGCGGAGTAGCCCGATGGAACTTTAATATCGTGGAGACACTTGCAGAGGTCTTCTTTCTCTTTCTTGGATAAGGTGTAGCATGCAGCGGGGATGTACGGCCCTTTTCCATCCTCCTCCATCACTGCAAGCTTGGGCCTGATCCCCATGTAGGTCATATCGTGGCGAGCATTCACACCATCCTTGGTCTTCCCAGGTTTGTTCAACAGGATGCCTACCAAATTATCACAAACATTTTTCTCAACGTGCATGACATCAATACATTGACGGACATCTAACTCCTTCCAATATGGTAAGTCCCAAAATATCGACCTCTTTTTCCAAATGGTCCTGGGACGAACAGATTTACGGCTCTTACCATACTGAACATCGATATCCTCTACGCGTGAATATACTTACCTTCCAGTCATAGGTTGCGGGGCTGCACGAACTTCCCTCTTTCCATCAAATTTGTCATCCATCTTATGATATCGATGACTTCGGGGTAGAAACCTACGGTGACCCATGTACACCGTTTTCCTCGAATCGGCGACCACAAGCTATCGGTGTCCTCTTCACAAATTGGACAAGCTTTGGCTCCCTTCGTGCTATAGCCCGCCAAATTACCAAGGGCTGGAAAATCATTTATGGTGCAAAATATCATAGCCCGTAGGGTGAAGTTCTCTCTTTTGTATGCATCCCACACCTCAACCCCCACATTCCACAATTTTACCAAATCCTCAATTAGTGGTGATAGGTACACATCAATATCATTACCCGGCTGTTTGGGTCCTGAGATTAGCAACGACATCATGATATACTTCCGCTTCATGCATAACCAAGGAGGCAAATTGTAGATACACAACAAAGCGGCCAGAAATCTTGTGTCATTGCTCATATTACCAAACGGATTCATACCATCCGTACTCAATCCAAATCTTATGTTCCTCATATCGGCACCAAACTCCTCATGTTGCCAATTAATGTTTCTCCATTGAGCCGAATCAGCGGGATGTCTCAACTTGCCATCTTCCTTTCGAGATTCATAATGCCAACGCAACAATTTTGCCTATTTGGGATTTGCAAAGAACCGCTCTAAACGGGGAATGATGGGCAAATACCACAACACCTTGGCTGGTGCCCCTTTTTTCACATCTTCACCGTCGTCAATTCGGTTCTTACGCTTCTTGTCATTACGCTTCTCATTTTGTTTGTATCGGGGTACACCACAAACTAGACAAATGCGCAGTTCCTTATGGACGTTGCGGTATAGTATGCAATCATTTGGACATGCATGTATCCTTTCTATTTCCATTCCCATGGGACATAATAGCTTCTTCGCTTCATAAATACTTGTTGGCAACTCGTTTCCCTCTGGAAGCATATCCGATAGAAGTATTATAAGTGCATTGAAACTTGTATCTGCCCAACGGTGTTTTGCCTTCAGTTCAAACAATGCAAGGACCGAACCCAACTTGGTGTATTCCCCTTTGCAACCTGAAAACAATGGTTTGGCATCGTCATCCATCAAGCTTTTAAATTTTTCGAACTCTCTTTCCGTGTAATTTCCCTCCACATCCTGCAACATTTGATCTAAATTATCCTCATCAAACATATCACGCTCCAACTCGTGATCGGCTTCCAGCATGTCTTCGTTGCATAGCACAGAGGTACTACCTATCTCCCCATGATGGATCCAACACGTGTAATTCCTCACGAAGCCACGTCGAATCAAATGCCCTTCAATTTGAGCTGAGTTGTTAAATCTCCTGAGATTGGTGCAATCAATACAAGGACAATATATGAACTTTACACCCCTCATAACCATATCCACTTCTGCAATTCTTATGAACTCCTTAACTCCCCTCTGAAATTCAGCACTCACACGGCTTTTTTGATACATCCATTCTTCATGGTCCATCTACAAGTAAACCGCAAACAATAAATTAATAATGCCCTAGTCAATGAAATAAAAGAAGGGTTAATTGAACCAGATCACAAAGTTGTGAGATTGAATGATCTTAAAGAAACGTATATCTGTTGACCAACTAAGTACGTACGTACCAACGATGACTCCTAATTGCTAATTAGGTCAAGTCCTAATCCCATTCGAGGATATGTGGTTCGAGCAAGTTCCTAAGATGTTGTACAAACTTTAGAGAAATTTCGGCGACATCTCCCGCTGTTCTCCAAATACACGTATCGACAACATGTCAAGAGGATGTGTATTCGGAGAACATCGCCGAGGAGATCTTTGTAAACTTTCTCTAAAGTTTGTACAACACCTTAGGAACTTGCTCGAGCCACATATCCTAACTATCCAAAAATGTGGACAATTGAGATCGCTTATTTATAAATATGCCATTTTAGCATACTTATAAACAAGCACCCTCGAACGGAGACGCATAGGTTCTGTGACCTAATTAACTACTATATCATTGATCATATTAATTATATTGAAACAATTATGACATGTAATGTACACATTCACCAAATAAAAAATTAATTTAAGTCCTACTGCAATATTGAAGGGATTTATAAGAATTAATGCTGGTCACCTTTCGAGGAAAACCACAAACGAGGGAAATCTAGCTCTGATCAAGCTAGCTAGGTTTTCAATTAACTTGAACCTTCAACGCACTGATCTCCTCCACGATCGACATTCTCAACCATACACTCTGCTAATGACACCAAATCAAAATCGAATAATGTACGTTAATACAAAATTGAAGGGATTCCAAGGAATGGGGCCCACCTTTTGAATAAAGCCACAAGTAAGCTAGGCAGGAAAATAGAGAAATCGCCTAGCGAACCAACTCGACGAGAGTTAATAAGTTCATCCCGAGTCCAGACGGTACATATAAACCTAGCGAACCTCATCACAATCGGTTCTATAGAAGAACCGTTTGTGCTGAATTAGTTCTCACTTGCCAAACATATGTAAAACCGACCGTGATAATTTGGATATTCAACACTGTCGGTTTCTTTATAGAACCGACACAGATAATTTATCTGTGTCGGTTCTCAAAAAGAACCGACTACAATAACATAAGTCATCACAGTCGGTTCTGGATATGAACTGACACGGATATTAAACCACCCCCTCGTCTTCCCCGCCAATTTGACCATTCAAACATAGCTACCAATGTGATCGATAGCGTTCCATATAGCTCCCTTCATATAGCTCCTGATCATCGGTAGTACTCTTCCATATAGCTCCTTTCTTCTCTGCAAGGTCTGACTCCTCCGGCAATGGCAGCAATGGATCCTTTCTTCTCTTTCATATAGCTCTTCCATATAGCTCCTTTCTTCTCTTTCATATAGCTCCTTTCTTCTCTGCAGGGTCTGACTTCTCCTTTCGACCGCAACAATGGCAGCTCCTCCTTCTCCGGCAAAGTCTGACTCCACGGTGGAGTCACCGTACGACTTCCATCCTCCAGCATCCTCACCGTCGCCGGCAGCGCCGCCTCAGCCTCCGGCGCCTCCCTCAGGCTTGGCGCCGGCGCCCCACCTGTCTCCCGACGTCCCTCCCGGCGCCTCACCCCATCCGGGTGCCTCCAAAGCCAGCAGGAAGCGCCCCAGAGATGACGATCAAGACGACGACGACGACGAGGAGGACGACGACGATGACGAGGAGGAGGACGAGGAGGAGAAGAAGGTAGAGGAGGAGGAGGAGTACTACGCGCCGATCACCATTGGGACCGGCGCCTCGTCTAGATCTGGTTCATCATCGGAGGATGAACCACCACTACTCCGCGTAGTCTCCAGCGACACCGACTCTGGCAACTCGGATGACTCGGGCGAGAGCTGCGAGTGGTAAATTTAATATATTAGCTGTAATGCCGCCAAAATGTTAAAACTATTCTCAGTTTCATTGAATGGAACCGGGGCATCAAATGTTTGATGTCCTATTGATAAAAAAATGTATAATGTGTGGAATGGTATATATATTATTATTATCTGCTGCATTCTTGCTACTATAATGTTATATATAATTTGCATCACTACATGTGTCTATATAAATTGTTTGAGAGTTGAACCACGAGTTGGGATTCTAGCAGAGCAGTACTATTCATCGTCCGAAAAAACAAGTTGCACAAATAGTAAAGCATGAATGAAGGGTAGATGAGGTCTGTGTTGGGATTCTAGCAGAGCGGTCTGTGTTGGAGTCAAAAGTTTTTTTCTTGTTCCCTGAAGGGGAAATGTTTGAGTGGAGGATCTCACAAAAACTATGTTTCTGTTGAACTGTTCTTGGTTTCACCTAATGGAACTGGGGCATTCTGTTGCCCTATTGGCTATTGATATAAAAATCATCACAATCGGTTCTGGAAAAGAACTGATTGTGATAACCTCTGTGCTCATCACAATCGGTTTCTTCCCAAAACCGATTATGATAATACCTTCTCATCACAATCGGTTCTGGAAAAGAAGCGATTGTGATAACCAATGCTCAGCACAATCGGTTTCTTCCCAAAACCAATTGTGATAATACCTACTCATTACAATCGGTTCTAGATAAAAACCGATTGTGATAACAAAATGATTATCACAATCGGTTCTTATCTACAACCGATTGGGATTATTATCGTATCACAATCGGTTCTGAGAGGGAACCGATTGTGATAACCTGTTACCAAGATTTCCAAATGGAATATACTTATCACAATCGGTTTTTGAGTCAAAAGTTTAGAACCGACACAGATGAAGCGATAGTAATGTGTCATTCTGTAGTAGTGGTAATTGATTAGAAAGTTTAAGATGTTGCTGAAATTACATTTGAATTGTTTTGTTAATTTTGGATTAATTGCTTACTGAGAGTATGATATTTGGTTTGTGTTTTAGTGGTTTAAAAATCTTATGTTGTTGCTGAAATTATGTCCTTTTTTTGGTTAAAAGTTAGCGTTTCAGTAAGTTGTAGTAACATTTGTGGCACTTTAAGTGCCAGGGTGTTACAAATGGTGTCATAACCATTTAACACATTTGAAACCATAACTTAGCAATTTTTCTTAATTAAATTCTACAAGCACATAAAACAGTAATATGGAAACCTATTACCACATTCACCTCATTGCATACTTTTGATTGAGTCTATACCTCATTAACATACTCAATTATTACCTTGACCTCATTAGACATCTTTGGATGAGTGCTCGACTCTATTCCAAAGCTATTCATCACCTTCTTTGGATGAGTCCATGACTCTATCCCAAGCCTATTAATCACCATCATCTCAATAATCATCATTTAGCATTAGCAATGCAATACAATGCCATGCACTTATGTTTCCATGCTTAAAGTGCACCATTCATAGCCTATACCGGCATAGCTTGAGTGCCCATCCGTTAGTGTCACACCCTTTGGTTCCCTTCCATCCCTGTGGAGGGGCCTACTCTTACTGTCTTGCTCCCATCTATCCCTGTTGATAGGACTACGAGGTAGGTCTTCTCAAGAACGCTCTGGATTAGTCATATGACCTCATATGACTTTCTCACCGACCTGGCTCATAAATCTCTTCATGTCATGTGTAACGCCCTGTTTCTATAATTAGTTAATTAAGTGTCAAATCTTGCTTTGTTGCTTATTTGGTTCTTAATTTGGAGTTGGTCGCACCAGGGCTTAATCGTTCGAACTGTTTCAGACGGTTATTGCCTGAAACCCTAACCCATGAGTCCATTATAATTCTTTAGCAATCTCTATCCCTAAGCCTTCCTTTGTAGTCCCTAGACCCTTCCCAAAAGTTTCTCCGAAGAAAACCCCAAGTTTCGAAGCATTTTACGGAGAAATCAGCAAAACCCTACAGCTGGAGCGGCAGTACCGCCGGCTAGGGCCAGTATTGCTGGACCAATGGCACTACTGCCCCCTGGGGCTGGTACTATCAGCCGAGTAGTGGAGGCAGGGCAATGGTGCCCATGCTACTGCCCGACTAACCAAGGTCGCTGTGTCCCAGCTCTAGAAGCTCCCCCACGACCTCATTCACTCCCACGTCACCTCTCACTCTCTCCCACTCACACTCTCTCCCCCCCTTTGGAGCTCTCCCTCTCTCATTCTCTCCCTCTCCAGCTCAGCTTACCCTCTATCCTTTCTCTCCCCGGTGTTTTGAGCTCAAGTGGAGCAAGGGCAAGTGTCGGGACCCGAATTTGCAAATCCGGACCCTCTGTGTATTCAGCACTAGTCTAGGATCACGCTACTGCACACAGTCTCAACATCGGTACATATCACAATCATACTCAACAAGTAATAAAGTACTTATAGAAAGGAAATATAACGGGTTGCTCAACCTTATGGTTGAGTTACAAAAGTACGCCTCGCAGGGCTAAAATCTTATTCAAATAGAGTCCGCAGCGGAATATAAAGAAATTACGTGGCGCCAACCAATATGCCACAGGCAACTGACTGGGCTCTCCCCCTAGCTTGTTGGCTCTTCCTGGAGCTCCTCCTCCAGTGCTGGCATTGATTCTTCTACAACTGGTGTTGTATTGAGGCAAGGGTGAGTACTTTGTACTCAGCAAGTCATGCACAGAATGCAACTAATATTCTATATGCATGGCTTAATACAAAGGATAGGTTAACAGGTTCATTTGCAGTAGAGCAGCAATTAGCAAGTAACATAAGTAGATTCGAAAGCAGTAGAAGCAATGTAGTATCAATAACTTTTCCAGGAATTAAGTAAACACTTTCCCTTTCCTAATCCACATTTCCATCAACGTCATCATTAAACCCAACCAAACTTTTCAAGTCCAAGTTGTTTTCATGAAAGTCTAACCCTTGATTGTAATTCCCGAGCAATGTCCAATGCCGCGGATACGGCTATTCGAATAGATTTTACACTCTGCAGAGGTTATGCACTTTACCCACAAGATACAGCCAAACACCACAAAGGCGAGTGTCCGTAACAAAGTCTTTCGGAAACTTCTAACAGCACAAGTGGGCCTCCCCGGTTATTGCACACTAGCCCTTCCCTTAGCAAAGGCGAAGTTTAGGCCAATCAACCGTTAGATGGGTACCTGGCCGTAGCCCCGGTATGCTCCCCCGTACAACTACACAAAAGGGTATAGTTGACACCCCGAGGTCTCACAGGTACGTTATTAGCAACTTAATCAACTAGGTCCGTCCCATTACAGACATGTGGTTGCACGTTTGACTCAGTTCAAAGGCTTGCAAGGTTAAGTCCTTAGGGTGACCAGGGCAAGATTACCCGAAGAACCAAAACAACGTTCCCGGTGCCACAACTGGCCCACCCGATCATTCTTGCCACATGCCCCGGTCTAAATCTTATTTATCGAACCCCAGTTGATTACCATGCACCACGTGCATCGATAACAACATCAATAACACATGACACTTCTCAAAAACATGTTCCATATCTCATTAAGTTAACATTAACATTTGATTGTCCAAAATCTTGTTGTGACTACGTGGAAGGTCTAAGAAACATACTACAACGGTCTAATTACCCATGTTGGCAATTTAATAATGTCCAACTAAATCATTCCACAACTAGGGTGACAAGGGTTTATGGCACAAAAGTAATTAATCAAGGTGTCATACAACAACCAGGTATTTAACTAATCCCAGAATTAATCAACATAAATTCTAATTAAACTACCATGCAATACTTTGAAACAACATAATTTCAAAAGAATGGGCTCAACATGGTCAAAGCACAACTTGCCTTCAAAGAGTACTTGATCTTGGTCTTGAGCTGGTGCATGGGTCAACACTTCTCCTTCGAAGCCATCGGGTACTTCAACGTCTACTCGTAATGCGTGTAAATAGCAATAAATAAATAAAACAATACATGCACATTGCTCAAAACCTCAAACAAAGTCCATAAACAGAAAGGGCATAATTTTGCGAATTTTTAGAAATTGGAATCACCCAAATCGGAGTTAAAATGCAAAAGTTATAATTGTGTAAATTTTAAGGAATCTATTAATTAAATAATAACAGAGAAAATTTCATATTCAAAAATTAATTAAAATTCATATTTAACTAGATCTCAATTTTATAAAAATTTAGAAATTGGAATCGTTCGAATTGGAGTTAAAACGCAAAAGTTAAAAGCGTTTGAATTTTGAAAATTCAAATAAATCAATAAACCGAATTAATTCATTTATTTTTCTATTGGAAAATCAATTTATTGCGTCAGCAGGACACGTGGACCAATCGGGAGCCGCCACGTCGCCTCGGGTCCATGGACCCGGCCGCACGGCACAGCTCGGTCCACCATGGACCCGGCCCACGGGAACATGTCTCACTGACATGTGAGACCCCTCGGATGACGTCAGCGGTGACGTCACCACGCTCAGCTGACGGCACTGACACGCGGGCCCCACCGTGATGTCAGCGGTGACGTCATGGTGCGGTTGGCTGTCCCGTTGACACGCGGGCCCCACGCTGACGTCAAGCGTGACGTCAGCGGCGACCGCGGCTGACCGCGCTGACCGCGCCGGTCCAACTCCTAGACACGTGGCTAGATCCTGGCCGTTGATTTGAAAATTAACGGCCTAGATCGGATCATGGTTGCACACGTTTCGGGTAACGTGGCTCGATTTGAGCCATGCGATTCGAATCGGACGGCTACGAGTGGATCGAGTTTCACCGCATCATGGGGGCGACGCGGCAGGTCCCAGGCGACGCGTGGCACGATCTATGCCGTTCGATCTCGATCGAACGGCCGAGGTTGCATCTATTGCTACAACGTGGTTAACGCTAACCGTACGATCTAGATCTAACGGCTGAGATCGGATCTGGGTTGCACATGTTTGGGTGTAACGTGGCGCGATCTGAGCCGTGCGATTCGAATCGGACGGCTACGAGTGGATCGGGTTTCACCGCATCATGGGGGCGACGCGGCAGGTCCCGGGTGGCAACGCGTGGCACGATCTACGCCGTTCGATCTCGATCGAACGGCCGAGGTTGCATCTAATGCTACAACGCGGTTAACGCTAACCGTACAATCTAGATCTAACGGCTGAGATTGGATCTAAGCACAGTGCGGTTACGGCTACGTGGCACAATCTAGGGCGTTGGATCTAGATCTAACGGCTGAGAATAGATCTAAAGGATTAACAGGTGAGGCTTACCCGCGGTGACGTGGACGAATCCTGGCCGTGCATGAAGATCCAACGGCGGAGAAGCTTCGCGGTCCGGCGATGGCTTGCGGCGGAGCTCGGTGGCCGGGGACGAGGACAACGACACGGGGAACGGCGTTGCGGGCGTGCCCCAGCGAAGTGAATGGTGCTCCCAGGTGCGTCTCATCACGGCGGTTCCAGATCTGGGCTTGGTGACGGCGGAGGACGGCGGACGGCGGCAGAAATAATGGAAAACCACGGTGGATGACAAATCCAACAACGGCGAGCTCCCGCGGGCTAACGGCGGCGGCTTGACCACGGCGGGTTAGGGCTACGGGTGCGCAAGGAAGAGAGCTTCACGATGGCGGCGGCAGCGCATTAAATAGGGGCCTCAGCTTCCGTGAAACTCACGCGAAACGAGGCCCACTCAGCGGCTGCGGCGGAATCCGACGAGGGCACGGAGAGGGTGACGTGGCACAATCTCGGCCGTTGGATCGAGATCCAACGGTCGAGCGGTTAGGGCTGTGTCGAGTTCGAGTCGGACTCGGACTCGAGTCTGACTCGGGCTCGGTCGGAGGAACAGTACAAACCCACTCGTCATTTCCAGCGATTAAATAATTAAATTAATTCTCATAAATTCATTTAATTCAAGAAAAATAGCAAAACAATCAGAAAAATTCCAGAAAAATTCTAAAAAATACTTTGGAACATTTTGGACTTAAATAAAATATTTCCAACAAAATTTTATTTCTAAATTTAAATTCTTTAATTATTTCAAAATGGAATAAATTCAAATTAAATCCAAATAAATCCAAATAAATTCCAGAAAATTCCAAAAATTCACCAAAGTGCAAAATTTCTTTTAAATTCATGAAAAGCAAAGATTGGGGTGTTACAGCATGGCAAGGCAAGGCAAGGTGTGGTGCAGCTTCCTCCAGCCCTAAGCGAGCTCCAAGGTGGGTAGAATCAAACCCTAGATCGATCCATCAAGATTTGAGTTCTAAACCCTAGTTCCTTTCTTTCATTCCTTTTTCCCCCTTTCGATTTAACCCTAGAAAATATAGTTAGTGAGGCTAATATTTGGTTAGCTAAGTTCCTAGACTTAGGTAAGGCCGTAAAGAACTAGTTAGTGTAAAAGAATTGAACCAAAAACCCTAATTACCCCTTTTGTCGGATTTATTCACTTAAAAGTTGTTTTTGTGATTTTTGGAGTTTTTCCTCGAAACCCTAGCTCCAAAAATTGAGAGAATGGCTTTATAACATGTACAATGCCGCTAAAGTTCGATTCTCGCAAAAAGAATCGAGTTTGAACTCGATTCGGGTCGAAAATCTAGATTTGGAGTTAATTAGGATTTGTGTATCTCTAAAGTGGGAAATTAGGTTAAACGAAGTTGAAACTTGGTGACCTACGTGAATGTGTCACTAGCGTCGCTGGGAGCCTATCCATACAATCGTCTCAAAGTTTTGAGTCCGTTTGTGCAAAATCCTATTTTTGCAAACCCTAATTTCGCACTGGGGCTGGCACTACCGATGTTATACGGCCGGTACTACCGCCCAAGCGTCAGTACTGCCGCAACAACATTGGTGCCTTTTTTCTAGAGAGCTCCCGTTCTGCCTCCAACACTACCGGGTCCAAGGGCCAGTACTACCGGGCAGGGTGGCACTACCGGCCACCCCATGCTGGTACTGTTGGGCTCAGGGGATAAAACCTGGTTTCTTTTTATTTAGTTAGTCCCTCTCTCATTAGATTAGCTTTGCCTCTGTATTTGCATCCTAGTTGCCTTGTTTGATTCATTCTCTTTGCCGTTTACTTTGTCGTGCGATCGTGTAGACGTTGGCGCATTAGAAGCTGCCAACGAGGATCCCGAATACATCCCCTAGAACACGTTCGACAAAGAGCAAACAAGCAAGCACCCCCATTGAACATATTGATCCCATATTTGTAAAGTAATTTTTGTTTTGTTAAAACTATTATGCATGCGTGTATATTCTGTAAAGTCGCTAATTTGTGGGAATTGGTAGTTAAAACCCAATTTGACAGATTTCCTTAATCTCTTTAAACACGACAACTTTGTGAAACTCTAGGTTAAGATCAGACACTACAATAGGTGTTGAATGGGTTATATGAATACTATATGCATAAGCTTAGTCAGGCAGTAGATATGAAGTCAACGGTTTGATCGTTGGTACCATTCAATTAAAATCTCATTTTGGGTACAAACTGAGTTTGGAAATGGTGGTTTGATCAAAATGGTGGTTTAATTGAAAATGGTTATGTTGGTAAAAATAGAAAATCAAAGGAGCGGTGTGTTTTAGACCTGGGCGACACAATGGAATATTGTGATTATGATGGGTACGCAGTTTGAAACTTGTTGGTGGATGCTTGCTATGGGAAGGATGAGGACGATGTGTCGGGGGAACATCGTATGTACCAGGGGGTACTACCGTAGACTCCTGTAGCCATAGCCGGCTGGTTGGAAGATCTCGCCTAAGTCACCCTAAGGACTAAACTTGGGGTGCATGGGCCAAATGGGGGGCGGCTAGGGAGAGAAAGGAGGAGGTGGGGGCGCATTAGGGCAGGGGGGCACCCCAAGGGCAGGGAATTCAGGTCCCCCCTCCCTCATGGGCCTAAAACCCCTCCCACTAAAGCCCATGACTCATCCCCCTAGGGCCCGAACTCCCCTGGAGAGGCCCAAACTCCTGAAATCGGCCCGGAAACGCGATTAAACCTCATACCGTATAGTTTTATTCTCTAATTTCACATTTTATAATGTCACACCATTCCGTAGTGTCATATTCTCCCCCCCTTAAACAGGATTCGACCTCGAATCCGAAGAACGCCAAAAACAACAACAAAGTCCCCAAGGGACAAAAGACTTCTTTGCAACACAAAACATTCACACAAAGACTCAAACCAGACCAATCGACAAACAAGTTCTCAAAACCAACACTTAGCGAGAAAGTGTTGATTTAGCTCAACAAAGTGCAACCTCTCACGGTTCCACCTTCACTTCAATTCCCAATAATTTTACAAAAGTCAACCGAAGTGCTCGATTTCACCCACTAAAAGGCTTAATCAAATTATTACGCCCAAATCCTCACGTCAAACCCTTCATATTACTATCACAACCAACCTGATGAACTCAGAACAACTTCTCTTTTCGACTTCATTCACAAAACCTTAATTTTATTCCTCAACCTGTCTACCACATCTCATTAATCTCATGATAACATAATCAAAGCGAATCACATCTCTTTTAACACCCTCTCTACCAACGAATCACCAACGGTGTCCTATTAATAACTGGGGTTCTAAACGAGAACCGCCAAAGAATCAATTATACAAAATCCCATCTCTTCCAATTATTTGACCATTTTCACAAAGAATCAAAATTAACCAATGACATCTACGCACACAACCTTCATCGACAATACTTTCCTTTCGAGCACAAACCACGGTACTCTTTCATTCTATCCTCTCCCAGGCATGATCCACACCCAGGGACAACTAGCTAAGGCAATGTTCACGACAGAACACTTCATTTCAAATTACCATCACCCTTTTAACAACCAACCATAATCTCAACAAAATTTGAACCGACATCTCAAGCTTCCATCATAACCACCTTTTGAACCACAACCAAACTTCTATGCCTAGCCCAAGCTAGGGCTGTAGATTCTTATCAACCACAACTGATTCTTATCAACCACAACTGATGATTTTTTTTCTATGATGGTCTTGCCCTCACATTTCCTCACTCAAATACTACCAAGCCCATGAGCATAATCTTCCATTATACTCAACAATTTCATAAGCATTTCTATTCACCTCCCAAACGAGATTGCCAACAAAAGCAACTCCCTTTAGCCGGATGAACCACATTCATCACTCAAATCCCAAAACGCCACAAATCACATTGAAACAAAGATTTGACAGCATCAAAAGATCACTCTATTTCTTTTCCTAAGTCAAGTCGCAACAATCTCAAATTAATGCGATACATTTCGCATTGGGGGGTACTCAAACAAAAAGAGAGACTCCACACAATTCTTTGACAGAAGTTCTCAACAATCAATGACAACTCGACTCACCTTCACCACAGCCAAACATCTCATTTTAACCAAAATCAACATTGTGGAAGAGAAAACCGATTCTCAAATCAATCGAAAGAATCCACAACCGCCGTAATAACTCTCAAGGAGACAAGGAAACCTAATCCTCTTACAGCATAGACAAATGGCAGAAATTATTCACTCTTTCTTTTCATGCTAGAGAGTAATGGAAATTCTCGATTCATGACATGAATGCAAACTTTTCAAGAGCACTCCGGATTAGTCATATACCCCTATATGACTTTCTCACCTACCTGGCTCAACAACTCTTTTATTTTGGTTACTCATTTTCACAAAGGCAAACACCAAGCTTTTACTAAGGCAAAACATCTGTTGAACAACCACAGAGCATTTAAGAACAATCATAAGTTCATACTTTTCATACACTTGCAAACACCACACACTTCTTCAATCAAACCAAGCTCTAATCAAGATAGAGTTACAAGGATTTTCAACACAAGAACCTTCAACACAACCCGTTAGGTTTATTTGATTCCTTTAAATAATGATTACAAAGATAATTCAGATTTCACACGAAAGGACGTGATCCCCTCGGAAACTTTTGGGTGCAAATCTATATTCATAGCGTAAATTAAACAAATGGCTAAAACCAAAGATTAGCACCAATCACTACAAATTTATGGAAACTTTGAAATGCAACCTAAGGAACTCCTTGCCTGAAAGCATTCAACCAAAATGGTATGCCAAACTAGCCCAAAAGCTTTAAACATGAGCTCAGCACGAAACCCACCAAATCCAGTATTCCACTACACTTACCATTTGGGCATTCAACATTCACTATTTACTCATCGAGAAGGCCCAACAGGACTTAACAAAAACCACACAACAAATTCTTTCTGTAATTACCTTTCCCAACATTTATAAATAACGTTTATGATGCTTATCATAAGACATCCAACCAAGACTACCTCATCATGATCCCCACGGACCATCAATTCATATAAAGTCATATTCTATATTTAAAAACATAATACTTCAACAAGTACTTTAGCAGGATCAACCTATTTATTTCATACCATCCATACGTCAACTTTTCAACAATCGAACTTATTCCATTAATCAATGACTCCAACAGGTAAATGTCATCTCCACAAGATAAAGTTCGTAAATAGGACTTTAAGAAATACATTCATTAAGGATAAATCCTTACATCATGATAATTATCCATTGTTCATTCGATCACAACAGTGCTCAACATTAAACCACATTTTACAGTTTGTCTCTATTTTAACAATCGTTTTCAACGATTAATCACACTACCAAGTCATCAATATCAATAATTTGCATAATCATCAAACAACAACATTTCTTTTAGCTACCCTATACATAGGTTATAACACAATTGCCACTACACAACGTACTCCAACTATTAAAATAAATTTAATAAGTTAGACAATCCCAATGCTCTTTACAACAACATCAAACAACAACTCCTACCTTCTCAATTGTCATCTGTATTACATTTCAAGAACACAATTACATCCTTCCAATTATGCTAATAGTTTGCAACAACATAAATAGCAACTCTAATCAACTTCCAAATTGGGTTCACAAACCGACACGATTAAATTTCTGTACTAACATGTTAATTTAGAACATCTTTAAACAACCAACCAAGTTTCTATAACAATGTTAATGGTTTACATCATCTTAATGTTCTCACTACGCATCAGGGTTTAAAACTTTAAATATTATCAGGGGTCATAGGCACTTTTACAGCAAAGCAACATATTCTAAGCCTATACATTAACTCATTTAATCATTCCCACTATGGGGGTACTCTACATCACTAGAGGTTCATTTAATCTTAAGCTAACGATAACAATTACATTTAATTGATTCAACTCACAAATTAACTAAGGAGTACATCATTTCCATAAACCACGTTGTTACATACTACATAACATGCTAAACAACAATTCTCATTATTGACAAGTAATTTCAATCAAAAGACTACTTACTTTGTTTGCAGCATTACTTTTTAAAACTCAACCAAACTTCACGAAGAAACTTGACTCTTAAAGTTGCAATGGGACATGACTCACACTTGGTCATGCAAAAGATCTCCAAAACACATTTCAATCTTAAAGACTCCCACAGGAGGGAACCAAGCGATCAAAGTAAACCTTTACTGACAAAGGCACAAATCATAAATCAACACTTCTTAAATTTTTGCACACAACTTCAACAACTTCTTTTAAACTCAAAGTGTGACACACATGAACCAAACTATACTTTTCCTTGCAGAGCAACCAGCAAAGTCGGTGTCAAAGCCAAAAGGCGACCAACAAACACGCAACTCAAAACTCTTCTTCTTCGTCTTCAACCAAAGAAGACAAAACCACAAACCGCTTACGGAACAATCCACGAAAATCCAATACCAAACACTTTTCTTTTGATTTCAATCAACTAAAACCAAGAAAACCAACCAAACCGACCGTTGGCACGGTAAAGAACATCCGAAGGAATCCACCACCAAACTCTTCTATTTGACTCCAGTCAACTACCCGACCTACGACAGAAAAGGTAAGCAGTCTTCTCCTACATGGGTTATTAATTCTTCGATGATGGCGTTAACCGGCCACACCGTCAAACCACACCCTTACTATGAACAAAAAGAGGAGACCGAAACCCCTCGGCACCACAACCCCACTTTATCACAATAACAAGAACAATCCAATAAATTCTCTCAATAACATAGCAAGATACATTATCACATATAGCATTCAACATTAAGGCTTAAATACAACATTTAAGCGTAAAGCAACGATACCCATACCCTTTCCTACTGTGCATCCATGTGTGTCAAATTTTTAAATTAGTTATTCCACTTACACAAGTTTTTAATGTTGCTATCCTATGACAAAATTTTAAGTATAACCTAAGCCATGTTTCTAGGTTACTCCACATTAAAATTTTAGTTAACCCTATGGTATTCCACTAAGTTCATATACCACGGACCTGAAGCCTGCTCTGATACCAACTGTAACACCCCGACATCTGGTATGCTTGAGTGTTACCAAACATAGACTTAACAACATCTAAATACCACAAATAATGGTAAATTACAGCAAAGGAGCAAATGCCTAAACCGAAAATTTCAGCAGCATCTCCTTTGTTTTTCCATGGTATGGAGCATCAACAATAATATCACAAGATATATCATAATGGGAAGCATCTAAACAACGATAACCGGTGACATTGCAGCAATTTAAGTCTAGCATATCGAATTTAGCCATACCATGATCTAAAATGAAGTAATGGATGTAAACAAGCACACAAGTAAGGCATACTCCAAGTTCTCAATGCATTAACTTATAATCACAACTACGAATGGCAAAAATTGTGTATGTCTTAATGAGTGAAACTTTGTGAAGATGTGCCACTAAGCCCCTTTCCTGCAGGCCAATTTTATGGTACCTAAAAACAACATAAAACACAAGCGTGAGTTCATCACTCAACAAGTATATTGCAATGGATCATAAAGATCAAATCAAAGCCAACATCAATACATACCATACTTAACATCATGATCGAATCATGATTTCATATACAACATCATGACTGTAACACCCCGGCATTTAATATGCCCGAATGCTACCAAACATAGTCTAAACGACATCTAAATACCATAAACTAAGATAAATTACAGCAAAGGAGTAAATGCTAAAAACTGAAATTTCGGCAGCATCTCCTTTGTTTTAACATGAATTGTAGCAAGAGTAATAACAAGGCAAGTTATATCATAGCATAAGACATCTAAAACAGCAATAATAATGAGTAAAGCATCACTTATGTCTAAAATAAGGAATTCAACCATTCCAACAAATATAACCAACCAAACGATGAACTCAAGCCCATACACCAAGATTCATGGCACTAATCATTATTATCATGGCTCCCACTGATTAAACTATATAATAATGTGAAGCTACGTGTAGATGTGTAGCTAATGCCCTTTTTCCCGCATACCGGTTTCATGGTACCTAAGAAAAACAACATAAACACAAGCGTGAGTTCATCACTCAGCAAGTATATTGCAATGGAACAAGAATATACATTCTAATACCTTCATCACCACTTTTCACATACAACATCATACACATCTCATATTCATAGCGTAAGCATATCATTGACATCATCATATATCATCATCATATAACATCCTCATATAATGCAATGCAATGCGATGCACATATCTCCTGGAAACTCATACCGGTATCGTTGAGTACACACCCGTCGGTGTGCACCCTCCCCCCTTCCATCCCGAAGATGGAGGGTGCCTACTCCTCGCTTCCCCACACCGCGGTGGATGGAATCACGATGTAGGACTTACTCATTGGCTCTACGGAATAGTCATAACTTTCTCACCGACCTTCCCCGGACTAGTTATGACTTTTTCACCGCCCGGGCCATGTATCATGCCATGTATGCAAACATGCCAACATCGTAAATCACTTGTACATTAACACATGGCTTCATAGCATAGTAAGAATATTCATCATATCATTGGTAATCATTAAAGCATGGCATGTGAACATATCATATATTAAATTTCAATCACAACCGATCAAGCAAACGATAACCCGCTACCCATTCCAATACACTTGCCTCAACCACGGCGACGGATTGGCGAGAAGTAGAAGGCACTCCCGGGGTCACACCACCTGCACATAGGGACCACACACTCACAATCTTGTCCACAAAACAGTAAGCAAACCCTCTTATACCCCGAAATCGCAAACTACTCGCTAAACCCAAAAACAGAGGTTCTGTCCCGTCGGGACAGCAGCCTTCCAAAAGGCACAACTTGAGTTCTAAGACTCCGAATCAATTAAACAAGTACATCCTCGCGTAGCTTAAGAAATTTCCTAACTTTTTCTAAGTATATGGAAAAGCTGATTCGGACTCTAAAGTTGTTTAATGTACAAAATACCGTGATCTGTTCCAATCACGTCACAGATTTTAACACGCTCGGTAAAACACCCATAACTTTCAAACGGCTGGGCGGAATTGGACGTTCTTTATACCCAAGGAAAGATATTGAAATTACCTACAACTTCTTCAACAGCCGTATGACCAAATTCCGAATCTAAATTGGCGAAAACCCGAACCCTACGTCGACTGCACATGCTGCCCGAAACAGAGAACGTAGCAACTTCTAGATCTAATCCAATCTACTCAATTTCAGCACCACCAATTGATCTAAAAACATGATAATCACCCTTAGAACAGATCCTAGACCAACCCCAAGGATTCCCATGGCCATACCTTCGCCCGACGCACGAAAACCCAATAGATCTCCTCCCGGTTCGCGCGATCTCCTTCCTCGCTCCAATCCCGCTGAATCTCCTCGTCGCGGAGCGCTCCAACGGATGGATCTTCGAGGTGTTGAGATGAAGAACTCCCCTAAGGGAAGCAAGGGAGGTGGAGAGGTGGTGGAGAGGTGGTGGTGCAAGGCGAAGGTGAGATGGTGGCGCATGGCAAGGGGCAAGGGGGCGGCGGCTATGGGAGGGGGAGGAGGAGGAGGTGGGGCGCATGGGGAGGTGTTGGGGGCGCCCTAGGGCAGGGTGGCTGCCCCCTCCTCCCCACATGGGCCAAGAAGCCCCCACCTCAGGCCCAAAAAGATCCCCCCAAGGCCCAAGTTTCCCCGGAAAGGCCCAAACGACCGAAAACGGCCCGAAAAAGCGCTATAAAGTCGTACCGAAAAGCCAAAATATATATAATGTCATATTTTATATCGTTACGACCTTCCGTAGTGTCACAATGACCATGTTTCTATCTCAATGTACACATTTCATTATCATCATCATGTATGTAATACAATGCAATGCACATGTCTCCTCGAAGCAAATACCGGTATTGCCGAGTGCACACCCGTCGGCGTGCACCCTCGTTCCCCTTCCATCCCGTAGATGGAGGGTGCCTACTCCTCGCTTCCACTCACCACGTGGGTAGAATCATGAGGTAGGCCTTACATCCATGGCACTCCGGATTAGTCATAACTTTCTCACCGACCTTACCGGACTAGTTATGACGTTCTCACCGACCGGGCCAGTTTTCATGCCATGTATGCAACGTATGCCATAATCATAAACAATTAATCATTGCATAGCATCATATCACACCATTTTCCATCATATCATGGGCAAACACTAAGCATGGCAAGATAGCATAACATGAATACAAATTGCATCTAATCAAGACAAGCAAGCAAACAACATGCTACCCAATCCAATACACTTGCCTTAACCGCGGGCGACGGATTGGCGAGAGGATGAGGGCACTCCCGGGGTCACACCACCTGCACATAAGTACCACATACTCAAAACGTGCCCACAAAACAGTAAACACTCGCTCATCTACCCCGATTACGCAAACTACTCCCGAAAACGAAAAACAGAGAATCTGCCCCCCCCGGGACAGCAGACTTCAATCTAGCATAACTTGAGTTCTAGGTCTCCAAATCGAGTAAACGAGTACATAATCGCTAAGCTTAGGAAATTTCCTAGCTTTCTCTAAGTATTGGGAAAAGCTGATTCGGCCTCTAAAATTGTTTAATCTATAAAACATTACGTTCTATCCCAATTACATCACAGATTTGAACATGTTCGATAAAACGATCATAACTTTCAAACGGCGGGGTGGAATTGGACGTTCTTGGTGTCCAATTAAAGTTATTGAAGTTATCTACAACATCTTCAACAGATGGATGACCAAATTCCGACTCTAAAATTGCAAAAACTCGAACCCTAGGTCATGTGCGCAATCTGCCCGAAACAGAGAACTTTGCAATCTCTAGTTTTCATCCAATCTACCCAATCACAGCACCTCCTCTTGATCTAAAAGAATCAAATCAACCTCTAGATCAGCACCTAGACCATCCCCAAGGATCACCCATACCATACCTTTGCCCGACGAACGACGAACGCTGAATCCTCTCCTCCCGATTTCCCCGATCATCTTCCTCGCGCCGGAACCGCCTGATCTCCTCGTCGCGGGGCTTCCCGATGGAGAGATCAATGGGATGGCGAGGTGGGGATCCCCTCTAGGGCAGCAAGGGGGTGGAGAGGGGAGGGGAGAGGGTGGCGGCTCGGGAGGGGAAACCCTAAAGGAGGGGGCGCATGGGCCAAATGGGGGGCGGCTAGGGAGAGAAGGGAGGAGGTGGGGGCGCATTAGGGCATGGGGCGCCCCAAGGGTAGGGAATTCAGGTCCCCCCTCACTCATGGGCCCAAAACCCCTCCCACTAAAGCCCACGACTCATCCCCCTAGGGCCCGAACTCCCCCGGAGAGGCCCAAAGTCCCGAAATCGGCCCGGAAACGCGATTAAACCTTATACCGTATAGTTTTATTCTCTAATTTCACATTTTATAATATCACACCATTCCGTAGTGTCACATTTGCAGCCATCACCAAAATTTGCATATCTTTCACTCCAGAGATCCAAATCAACCTGAACCACTTGTGTTATAATTCTAACTCTAACATCCACCTACCTGTAAAGTTTGGTAGTGATTGGTTTGGTAGATTAAAATCTGCATGTTTTACAATATTGCTCTAGCTATTGTTTGTTTCCACGATCTACCCATGATTGTGAATCTCCTCAAAATTATTTAGTTGTGACCTTGGTATTGATGTAAAAAGGAAATTTGTAGAAAAAATAGTTAGAAATTTGACAAAGAAAAATGAATCATTGCAAAATAAGCTTTTGGCAAAAGTTTTGCACCAAATATTGACATGCTCTAAAGGGATTGTTACCTAGAAATTCAGCTGAGATTGATCCTTGGACTTTTCCAATTACATAGCCTGTGATTATCTCATTCCTACTTCTTATGTACACTTTTCACATCTAATCCCACTCTCATTGAACAACAACTTAGTCCAAGTGCTAGTTATGAACAATTATTCAATTTGTGCAATTTACGGAATTTCAGATTGATTTTTAATTGCTACAAATTTTTATCCATACCTAGAGCTCCACAATTTTTGCCATTGATCAGCATGTTCTAGCACTTTGCAATCGCTCTATTAACTCCTTTTTGAAAGTTATCGTGAACCAGCAAACACGCGTGTAATCTTTGAGAAGGGTAAGAGCTTCAGTTGGTAAGATTTGTGAGTTTAGTGCTACTTTCAATTTCATTACTTGGTACGTTGTGCTACTATTTTTCACTAACCATGGTAGGGTCAAGAACTTCTCCTACTGGCGCATGTCATGGTGATGATGCTGGTAATGGCATGGACAAACCTCAAGCAGTGACATTGTCCCCTCGTTCTTAATCCTTGAATGATGCATTCAATTGCACCATTAAGCATATGCTTTCTGATTAAGTACTTGTTGGTCTGAATGGTTTGGAGAATCATATCGGTGGGATTGATGCACAGTTTGAACAAGTTGAGAAAAGTAGTCCATGACAGCACCCATCCCATTGAGGCCCTTGAGATCGAGTTGGAGCAAATAAAAATGTTGTTGCTACTGGACCATTCCAACCAAGTGCAAATTTGAACGTTGTGTTTCAGAATGCTGCCAATGAAGAGTTAAATGATAATTATGTGGTTGATCATGATGAAGACGTTGTGGATCCTGACTAGTGATGTCTTGCACATAATTGGTGAAGGATAGGAGGCAACAAAGGACATGCATCACGTTGTAATGAAGAGAGAAGAGATGATGTTTTTGGTAAGATTAAGCTCACTATTCCATGTTTTGAAGGAAAGTTTAATCCAGAAGAATATCATGATTGGAAATTGCTTGCTGAAAAAATTTCAGTTGCCATGATTATCCAGAAGATAGAATAGTACATGCCATCACTAGTGAGTTTAGTGATTATGCCTCTATTTGGCGGAGTCAAATTTGACAAATAAATAAAGATTCTCACACTTGGGAAGTGTTGAAGCTCTTGATGACATCCAGATTTGTGTCCTCTTATTTTGTGAGAGATTTGCTTAATAGACTTCAGAGACTAAATCAAGGTAGCAAGTATGTGGAAGACTACTATCAAGAATTGCATATCGGTATGCTTTGTTCCAATGTGCAAGAAAAGGAAAATGCGAAGATGGAAAATTTCTTGGGAGGGTTAAATAAGGAGATTCAAGACATACTTGGTTTTTAGTATTATAACTCCTTGGATCAGCTTTTCCATTATGCATGCAAAGTCGATAGGCAAGTTCTAGGGAATGGTTAGAGTTATAACAAATTTGGTCACAACAACCCTTGCACTTCTACACCTTGGAAGAATAGCAATCAATGCTAAAGAGGTGTAGAACCTTCTTCCAGCTAGCCTGATGCACAAGGTGACCTGATCTTTTGAAGGTAATAATAGATCGATTGATGGAGAACTCGATGTTGATGATTCGACTTCCAATCAGAACTGATTTGAACCCTGCAATTGATACACCATGGCTCTGTCAGTTATCAACCATGCACAAACACAGTTGACCTTGCCAAGAAGACTTATCCCTGCATGTGAATCGAGAACACAAGAAAGAGCATAGAAGAAGACATCTGAAATTGCAAATTGTATTAAGCACACGAGTTAGGGTTCCACAAACCAATGTTCAGCAAAAAACTAACTGAGTGTCTAGTTGTAATCTAAGCAAAACCCATCTATTCTAGCAATAACTATTGAATATATGAGAAAGAAGGCAAGGGAGGCGGCTAAGGGAATAGTCATGCAACCCTAGGTCGAACAAGGCCTTTGGGCCCAAGTGGAGGTGTCGCAACACCCTGCAGATTCTGTTTGTCATATAATTTTGATGATTCCTGTCAATACAGAAAGTGTTTGAACATGAAACCACTTGTGTTAGAAAGCTCTCATCATGGGTTTGTCCGTAGAGTCCAAGAACGCCTCAATCATACTTCGTATGACCCAGATATAGTCATTTTATTGATATGCTATCTTGAGACTCTAAATCAAATTTAGAGTCCGACTTCAGCTCAACTTTGATTCCAAGTAGACTTGGACTGTGACACTACGGATTGTCGTGACATTATAAAATGTGAAATTGGAGATTGATTAAAACTTTGCGGTATGAGGTTCATTCGTGTTTTGGGCCTTCCGGGAGGGAAATTGGGCCGTCCGGGGGAAGTTTTGGGCTTGGGGAAGCCTCGAGGGCTTGGGGAATTCTCATGGGCCGGAGGTGGGAGGCCTTTGGCCCAAGTGGGAGGTGGATTAGGGCAGCAAGGCAGCTTCCCCATGCCCCCCACCCTCCCCATGCGCCTCCACCCCCACCTCTCCACCCTAGCCGCCACCTCTCCACCCCCCTTGCGCCTCCCCCTAGCCACCCCCTTGCGCCTCCCCTCTCCACCCTCCTTGCTGCCCTAAGGGAGCTCTCCACCTTGCCATCCCGCTGATCTTCCCCTCGAAAAGCTCCGCGACGAGGATATCCGGCGGTTCCGGCGCGAGGAAGGCAATCGGGGAGCCCGGGAGGAAGGAGCTCGGCGTTCGTCGTTCTTCGGGCTGAGGTATGGCATGGGTGATCCTTGGGGATGGTCTAGGTACTATTATAGAGGTTTATTTGATGCTTTTAGATCAAGGGGTGGTGCTGTGATTGGGTAGATTGGAGGAAATCTAGATGTTTTTTAATTCTCTGTTTCGAGCAGATTGTGCAGTCGACCTATGGTTTGAGTTTTTGTGATTTTAGATTTGGAATTTGGTCTTCCTCCTGTTGAGAAAGTTGTAGGTAACTTCAATACCTTTAATTGGATATAAAGAACGTCCAATTCCGCCCAATCGTTTGAAAGTTATGGTTGTTTTACCGGGCGTGTTCAAAACTGTGACGTAATTGGGACAAAACGTAGTGTTTTGTAGATTAAACAATCTTAGAGGCCGAATCAGCTTTTCCCAATACTTAGAAAAAGCTAGGAAATTTCCGAAGATTCGCGATGATGTACTCGTTTAATCGATTCGGAGTACTAGAACTCAAGATATGATAGTTTGAAGTCTGCTGTCCGGGAGGGACAAATTCTCTGTTTTTAGGTTTTGGGAGTAGTTTGTGAAGTCGGGGTAGACGAGCTTTTGCGTACTGTTTTGGGGGCACGTTTTGAGTGTGTGGTATGTTTGTGCAGGTGGTGTGACCTCGGGAGTGCCCTCAACCTCTCGCCAATCCGTCGCCCGAGGTTAAGGCAAGTGTGTTGTAATGGGTAGTGTAATGTATGTTGCTAATTGTGACTAGATGCAAATTGCTTACATGTTGTGATATCTTGCCATGATTAGTGATTGCCAATGTTATGATGAAAATGGACTATTATGATGCTATGCCATGTTTAGTTCAGTTTGATGCAAATTGTTTATGTTTATGGCATATGTTGCATACATGGCATGAAAGCTAGCCCGGTCAGTGAGAACGTCATAACTAGTCCGGTAAGGTCGGTGAGAAAGTTATGACTAATCCAGAGCGCCATGGTTGTAAGACCTACCTCGTGATTCCACCCACGTGGTGAGTGGAAGCGATGTGTAGGCACCCTTCATCTACGAGATGGAAGGGGGAAGAGGGTGCACGCCGATGGGTGTGCACTCAGCAATATCGGTATATGCTTCCAAGAGACATGTGCATTGCATTGCATTGCATACATGATGATGATAATGAGTTGTGTACAATGTGCTTTCTCATGGCTATGATGTTGTAGATGAGATTATGATTCGATCATTGTCGGTGTATTCTACACCAGGGTGCCCACTTCACTGCAGTAAGGATACAAGGTGATCGCCCAGCGGACAGGTGGCGTCCAGGCCACGCCGCTGGCGGTCAGTGAGGTGATCGCCCAGCGGACAGGTGGCGACCAGGCCACGCCGCTGGCGGTCAGCAAAGGTGATCGCCCAGCGGACAGGTGGCGTCGAGGCCACACCGCTAGCGGTCAGTGTGGTGGTCGCTGTGGTGGTCGCTCAGTGGACAGGTGGCATCCAGGCCACACCGCTGGCGCTCAGCTCCCGAGGCCACCTAGTGGTCTGTGCCACCGCACAGAGGATCAAAAGCATTTAGTGCGTATCGTGCACATTAAATGGGGGTAATGAAGCCCACAGTGTGACGGCGCATGTTCCCTACGCGCGCATTTATTATGGGTGACATCACGGCGAAATCCCCTTGGCGAGGCGGGCGAAACCGGCAAGCACGCGGGGCCCGAGGCTGGGGTGAAGTCGGCTGTGTCAGAGTATTAAGTGTGGCGTAAGAATAGTGACAGGTACATTAAATGCGCTATGGCAGTGTAATGAGTGCGGAGTACTGATGTAAGTTCCCGTGCGCCCCAGCCAGCCCAAGTATAAAAGGGAGCCAGGGTGCATGGGAGAAGGGGTTGGATCATTTCCGGTTGTATGATTTCGGTTTGGTTCTTCCGCCTCTGGAGAGTCGTTCCTTCGGTTGGGATTGTATCAGTTTCCCCCAAGATCTCAAGCAACAACCGATAGACAGGACTAGGGCAATTACTCATCAGGAGGGCCCAAACCTGGGTAAACCCTAGTGTCTTCTTGCAAGCTTCGCCTTTGTTTCCTTTCCTCCGTCTTTAGAGCGATCCCCACGAAAGCCCCCCGTTCGAACTTCATATACACCCGATCAGGAGGTGTCTGTTGGCTCTTACGCTGACAGTGGCGCGCCAGGTAGGGGGCTCAGTGGCTAGATTGCCCCTTAATCTTCAACCTCCTAGCGAAGCTTGCAAGAAGCTTTGGCGGCCGCCGGCATGGCGGATTCACGTTCCAAGCACGACAACCTACATGAAGAGAGCAGCGCTCATAGCCGATCCTGGCGCCCGGCCAGGGCGTCGGACCTCCCGGGTCCCTCCGTCCTGGGAGGGCCACGTGTTGCTTCCACGCTCGGGGGACAGCCCGTTCGACGGCGCCTGTTGATGGGAGATGACAACCCAGCGCGGAATCTTCACGCGGCCCGGCTGCTCCTCGATCATCCTCCAATTACGCTAGAGGGCGATACCCTGGCCGCTCCATGGCTACGGGACATCGCCCGCCTAGTAGATGCCGCCCAGCAACAGGTGGAGGCGGCAAACCAGCCCGGCGCATCCGGCGTTGGGCGGCAGGACCTGCGCGCGATCGATGCGCAGGCTTCTAGCCGACCCAACAAAGTTGTTTATGGCCACGAGGGCCGGAACAAAGGGAAGGGTGCGTAGGTTGCAGCCCCCTCAGATATCGGGGGACGTGCACATGCTCCCACCCCTTCTCGCGGTCCCCCCAAGTTGGCGAGGGGCCGCGAGGATCTGAGGGCCCATTTAGACGAAAGGCAGTTCCAGCGCGATGATGACTTGCGCGATGTCCTTAGGGGGCGTCGTGAGCATGCGCAACGTTGCGCTGGCTGCCCAACGCCTAGCGTTCGGGGGGAGATCTCCCCCCTGATTCTAGGGAGAGCGTAGACTCATACACCTCGACCCCCTCTCGGGGCCGAGGAGCAGGCGAGCGACGCTGCTCCCCCTACAACGTTGGATGGCAGGCATTTTCCCTCCGCCTACGCCAAGCTGCATGGCTGGAGAGATTCCGCCCCGCGTCCATCGAAAAGTACGACGGTACCACCAACACAGAGGAGTTTCTGCAGATCTACACTACGGTGGTACGTGCCACGGGAGGGTCCGAAAAGATCATGGCCAACTACCTCCCGACGTCGCTGACGGGCTCTGCCCGCTCCTGGCTGCTGAACCTCCCGCGAGGCTCCGTGCACTCGTGGGAAGAACTGTGCGACCTTTTTATTGCCAACTTTCAGAGCTCCTACACTCAGCCAGGCGTGGAGGACGACCTCCACACCCTAGAACAGACAAAGGGGGAGTCCCTGAGGGAATTTATCCGGCGGTTCAGCCACTGCCGTAACACAATGCCTGGATTTCCGAGCAATCAGTGATCATCGCATTCCGGAGGGGGGTTCGGGAACAGAAGATGCGGGAGAAGATGGCTACCCGCACCATATCAACTACTTCCGAGCTGTTCTCCTTGGCGCATAAATGCGCCAGGGCGGCGGAGGCCCGGGAGCGCGCGGCGGGGCCTTCCAGCCACAGTGAGGCGGGAGCCTCGAAAGCTTCCGATCATAAGAAGAAGAAGAAGCGCAAAGAGGCCGGCGCCTGAGAGATCCTAATCGTTGAGCCGGAAGCCTAGCCCCAGAGGCACGACCACCGGAACAGGGGGTGATCGCCGAGACCCACGCGGCGACCGCGGGGACCACCGTTCACCCCGCTGAGAAGACGACGGGGCAGACCTTACTGCCCCATCCACAGGACCAGCGGACATGATCTGGCGGATTGCCAGGTCGTGTCCAAACTAGTGGAACAGCGACTCAAGAAACACCACGATGACGACCACGACGACGTGGGTGAAGACCCTTCTCCGCTGGCCTTTCAGCAAGCAGAGCACACGGTGGCTCCGCCACCTATTCTTCAAACTCGCAGTACAAGCGGGAATTGAGGGAGGTGTGCGCCACCATACCAACCCCCGGGGCGAGCAGGCCACTGAAATGGTCGGAGGAGCCGATCACTTTCAGTCGAGCCGACCACCCGGAAAGCACTTCCGACCCGGGCCATCTTCCGATCGTGGTTTCTCCCACGGTCTGAAATGCGAGACTCGGGCGAGTGCTTGTTGATGGAGGAAGCTCCATCAACCTTATGTCAGTCGGGGCATTCAGGGCACTCCAGATTCCCTATGAGGAGTTGCGTCCGGCCCCTCTCTTTTACGGAGTTGCCCCCGGGGTAGGCTTGACGCCCCTGGGACAAGTCCAGCTGCCTGTCACATTTGGAAGTGTGGAGAACTTCCGGACAGATAGAATCAATTTTGAGATCGCCGACTTCGACCTCCCCTACAATTCTTTGCTTGGCCGACCAGCTTTGGTCAAGTTCATGGCGGCCACGCATTATGGCTACATGATGGTGAAGATCCCTGGGCCTGGGGGCCCAATTACTGTGAAGGTGGATCGGCTGGAGGCCCTGCGCCTCAGCAAGCAAGTGCAGGACCTGGCCGGCGCCACCTGCTCGGCCTGAGGTGAGGACGACTGCCCAGAGCTTCCCCCAGTCAAGGCCCGCGCTTCACCCGATCCCTCGGGTGAGGTGAAGGTGGTCCCCGTGGGTGAGAACGGTTCTGGCAAGGTCGTGAAGATCGGTGCCAACCTTAGCACCAAATAGGAAGACGCGCTCGTCACCTTCCTCCGGTCTAACCTAGATGTGTTCGCCTGGGAACCATCTGAAATGACCGGGGTCCCTAGGGAGGTAATTGAGCACTGATTGGCAACGCTCCCTGGAGTGCACCCAGTCCGGCAGAAAATCCGGAGGCAGGCACCAGAGCAGTAAGATGACATTTGGGATGAGGTGAAGAAACTGCTGCATGCAAGGATTGTGCGGGAGGCCTCCTACCATGTGTGGCTGGCCAACCCCGTGCTTGTCAAGAAGTCAAACGGGAAGTGGCGGATGTGCATCGACTTCACCAACCTCAACAAAGCCTGTCCCATGGACTCGTACCCTCTGCTGCGAATAGACGTCGTCGTCGACTCCACAGCAGGGTACGAGGTCTTGTGCTTCCTGGACGCCTACTCCGGCTACCACCAGATCAGCATGGCGCGGGAAGACGAGGAGAAGACTGCTTTTGTGACCCCTCTTGGCATATACTGTTATATCTGAATGCCTTTTGGGCTGAAGAACGCTGGTTCAACCTACTAGCGAGCTATGCATACTGTATTTCGGTCACAGATTGGAAGAAACCTTGAAGTGTATGTTGATGATTTGGTAGTGAAGACCAAAAAGACTGTTGGGCTTGTTGAATATCTAGAAGAGACTTTCTCCCACCTCCGGCAGTATTGTTTGAAGCTGAATCCTGAGAAGTGTGTGTTCGGTGTGTCGTCTGGAAAGCTGCTCGGGTTCCTCGTTTCCAGTCGTGGAATCGAGGTCAACCCGGAAAAGATCGCGATCATCGAGCGTATGCATCCACCCACACGGCTCAAGCAAGTACAGTGCTTAACTGGTCGCCTGGCCTCTCTCGGCCGGTTCATAGCCCGGCTGGGAGAAAGGAGCCTCCCCTTTTTTAAGCTGTTAAAGAAAACCAACTTTTTTGAATGGACTACAGAAGCACAACAAGCACTCGAAGATCTGAAGAAGTACCTCTCCTCCCCTCCGGTACTAGTCACCCCCGAGCCGGGCGAGCCGCTACTGTTATATGTGGCGGCCAGCCCTGCGGTTGTGAGCGCGGCGCTAGTGGCAGAGCAGGAAGGCGTCCAGCGGCTAGTTTACTACGTCAGCAAAGTGCTACATGATGCGGAAACAAGGTACCCGCAAGCCCAGAAGATGGTGTACGTCGTGCTGGTGGCATCCAGGAAGTTGCGGCATTATTTCCAAGGAAGGGAGATCACATTGGTTTCTTCCTATCCCCTGCATGAGATTCTTCACAATCGTGAAGCGGAGGGCCGCATTGCCAAGTGGTCTGTGGAGCTGGGCAAGTTTGGCCTTAAGTTCGCCCCCCGCACTGCAATCAAGAGTCAAAGATTGGCAGAGTTCGTCGTCGAATGGACTCCTGCCGAGTCTGAAACTGAAGAAGTCCCCGCGTCCTCCCCTGGACACTTTACTTCGACGGCTCCTTCAGGCTCGAAGGCGCGGGGGCTGGGGTCCTCCTGGTTTCCCCAACCGGGGACCTCCTCAAGTATGTAGTCGTCCTGGACTTCAAGGCCACCAACAACGTCGCTGAGTACGAGGGCTTGCTGGCGGGACTTCACGCCGCCGCAGCCATCGGTGTTCGGCGTCTGCAAGTCAAGGGCGACTCATTGCTAGTCGTCAACCAAGCGAGAAAGGAGTTCTCCTGCTCTGATCCTGTCATGGCGGTGTACCTGGCAGAGGTTAGAAAAATGGAGTGACACTTCGGCGGGCTGGGGTATACTCATATCCCCCGGCGCGACAACTACTTGGCGGACGGGCTCGCACAGCTCGCCTCGACAAAATCCCCTGTTCCGGTCGGAGTCTTTGAAGAAAGGCTTCCGCGACCGTCCATCGCAGCCCCCATTTCTGGTGGGGACGATGGTGACGCTACTTCAGCCCTCGTTCCGGAAGGGAGAGTAGTACCGGTGGAAACGTCTGGCTAGACGAAGTACCCGGGTGATCACCGAGTGGTCGCCACACTTGACCGGGAAGGCACATGGATGGATCCGATCCTAGCCTACCTGAGGGATCAAGTGTGCCCCAACGATGATGCGTCAGCAGAGAAGATAGCACGAAAGGCCAAATGCTATACCCTGGTGGGCAGGGGCCTGTACCGCCGGGGTAGAAACGGGATTCTTCTAAAGTGCATCACTCAGGAAGAGGGGAGCAGTCTGCTCTCTGATATCCATGGAGGCGTGTGCGAGAGCCATATGTCCAGTCAAACGATGGTTGGGAAGGCTTTTCGCCAAGGGTTCTATTGGCCAACCGCCCTCCAGGATGCTTACGAGCTGGTGAGGAAGTGCGAGGCGTGCCAGTTCCACGCCAAGCAAATCCACTGACCAGCCCAAGCTCTGCAAAACATCCCGCTCTCATGGCCCTTCGCGGTCTGGGGGCTGGATAGCCTGGGCCCATTCCCGCGAGCCACAGGGGGCTACACCCATCTGTTCGTCGCCATCGACAAGTTTACTAAATGGGTGGAAGCCAAAGCAGTGAGGAACATTACCGCCGCCGCTGCAGTCAAGTTCATGCAAGGAATCTTCATCCGCTTCGGGGTCGCCAGCCGCATCATCACCGACAATGGTACACAGTTCACCAGCGCTGCCTTCTTGGGTTTCTGTGAAGAAATGGGCACCAAGGTTTGTTTTGCTTCAGTGGCCCACCCAAGGAGTAATGGCCAAGTTGAGCGGGCCAATGCGCTGATGCTGAAGGGCCTCAAAACTAGGGCATTTGATCGACTCCATAAACGTAGAGCCCGGTGGACTGAAGAGCTCCCGGCAGTATTGTGGTCGCTTCGTACCACCCCCAGCCGGGCCACCGGAGAAACTCCTTTCTTCCTGGTCTACGGCGCGGAAGCTGTCTTACCTTCTGAGCTGGCATTGGGGTCACCGCGCGTCGCAGCGTACATAGAGGAAGGCCAGGAAGACCTGCGTCGAGAGGAAGCCAATCTCCTGGAAGAGATGCGAGACCGTGCAGCCTTGCGCGCTGCCCGGTACCAACAAAGTCTCAGGCGGTACCACGCCACCCGGGTCAGCGGGAGTACACTGGCAGTGGGCGACCTGGTCTTGTGCAGAATTCAGACGCATGTCGGGTTGCACAAACTGTCTCCCCAGTGGGAGGGCCCCTTCAAGGTGGTCTCAGTCTCTCGCCCCGGGGCGGTCAGGTTGGCCACTGAAGACGGGGAGGAGTTGGCGAACTCCCAAAACATAGAGCTTCTGCGCAAGTTCTATCCCCGAAATGGATGTAAGTACAAAGCTATGCACCCCGACCAGCCGAACTTAGTTTTCCTCTCCTTGGCCGGTCGGGGCAAGCCTCTGTTTAATCAGGCACTTAGTTTTTATTCAAAGCAAGTTATCATCTTTATTCTCTTTTTTCTGGTTTGCGCCCTGGTGGGCCGCGTTTGCGTAGTCGCCCTCGGTACCTTACAACTCTCTGAAACCTCAACGGTAAAAGTGGAACCACTGGGTGAGCGCGGCAAGCAGGGATGGGCGATCGGGCGACTAGTTTGGCACGGTTCTCAACATGGTCATGACACTTCGGGCGTCCCCGTGAGAAACGGCGACTTAAACACCGCTACCGAGAGCCTACTACCCTGCCACGCCTCACCAAGTGTTCGGTCCCAAGAGACCACGAGAGTAGTTAATTTCACCAAGTCCTAAGGTCCTGAGATGGCGGTGTCTAGGCGTGAGGGTCTAGAACCCTGCATCCCGACTAACCGTTAAAGCGTGCGGCTGCTTGTTCGCTCGTGCAGAACCAGCAAAGTGGGGCGCGCGGACAAACACTCAAGCATAAGACATGTAAAGGTAAGCATGTGCATTCAAGAGTAAGGGCTAATTTGCAGGAGTTTTTACAGATAAAGACAAAATAAAAGACAAGAAAATCTAAGTCGAGGGTCTTCACTCCTCATCCTCCGTGGCTTCCGCGGCCCCCTGGTCCTCTACCATACCACCGTCCAGCCCAAGAGCCACGTCCTCGGTCACCGCCTCCAGCACCGGGTTGACCATATCAAGCTCATCGGCGACCTGCTCGGCGACGTCGTGAACATGCGCCTGGGCTGGCGATCCTCTTCCACCCCTGGATGACGGCTGGGGTCGGGTTGGCATCCCAAGCGACGCAAAGACGCTAGCACGCATTTCGGGCTGGCTGCCGCGACTGCGTGCCCTTCTTGACTGGATCGAGTGGCTAAGGCGGCGGGCATGAGGGTGAGGAAGTCGGCGACACGGCCCATGCAGAAGGCATAGTGCCGTGCCCTCTGCTCGAGGGGGGCGGCTGCTCCAGATCCAACGGCGCCAGGCTGGCCACCATTCGATCGAAGGCGGGGTGCAGCATGGAGGTAGTCTCGGCCTTAGCAAGGAGCCGATCTCTCCTCTCCGCGTCACGCTCCCTGGTGAGCGCCTCGACCAGGAGGGCTCCTTGCGTCCTCTCCTGCTGCAGCTCCCGCTCTGCCTGGCCACACCAGTCCTGCGCCTCCTTGCGGAGGCGGTTGATCTCCACGGCGACCTCTGTCAGCCTCTCCTTGCACAACGCAAGATGATTGCTCATGTTGGAGTGCAGCTCGCTGAGGGCAGCCAGCAGAGCATCCGCATCCGCCGAGGGAACTGAAGCGGTGGAGGGCTCCGGAGTGGGCTGCACGCCCAACTCGCCTCCAGTCGGTGCGGTGACCGCCCCTGTGGCGGCCTCTTGGCGGTCAATCTCGTCGCCCCGATGCTCGTCCACCGCAACCGGCGCTGTCACGGCCGCTGCGGTTCCCTGGTCGCCTCCGGCTGGGGCACTTGAAGTGGTCGCCCTGAAGAACGTAAAAAGAGGGCAAGCCTCTCAAGTTAAAGGAACTTAACGGTTTTTTGTGCTTTGGTTTATGTACCCAGCAGGAGGTCTCCTGAAGTGAGGCGCGGCCGGAGTGAGATTCGTCCCCCCTCACGGCGCCGGTGGCAGCGGGAGTACGGCCTGCGCAGCCGACGCAGGCGGAAGGACCGGGGCTGGCGGTACGACCTGCGCAGCCGGCGCAGGCGAAAGAACCGGGCCTGGTGGAGCGACCTGCGCCGGTGCCAGCGGAAGGGTCGGTGCTGGCGGAGCTATGGTCGAGGCAACATCTACTTCAACCACCCCGACGGGGACAGTTGAAGTTGCAGCCGTGACTGCCATAGAGCTCCCCGCTCCGGTCGAGCCCGATGGCGCGGTCGAGGTCGTCGTGTCCCCTGCCGGGACGTGAAGCCTCTTGTGGCTGGCACCAGGGGCACCCAAACAGAGGGCGACGGGGGAGCAGGGGCCGCCAGCATCTGCACCAAACCCCTGGAAGACGCCGCTGGAGTGGGAGGAGAAGGCACCGCCTCCCACTTAATGAGGCTACCAGGATTCATCCGGCAGACTCGTCCCATATGACCGGATTTGCTACAGTGGTTGCAGTCCCGGACCAACCACACTCCGCAGCACGGTGTCCACCACCGCACTTGAAACAGATCATGCCCTGCCCTGGCGCGGGACGAACAGCCACCCGCGATAAAGTAGACTGGGGCGGCTTCCCCTTGGCCCCTGAGGAGGAACCCTGTCCCCCCTTGAACTTCTTGAAGGTGGGTCGCTGAGAAGACCCACCTCCACCACCAAAAGTCCTCTTCTGGCCCCCGCCTGGGGCCGCTGGAACCCCTGAACCACCAGGGTTTTGCTTATCCCTGGAGAGCTCCAACTCGAGCTCCATGCCCTTCGCCTGCTCCACCACGGAGGAGAAGTCATGAGGGACAGTCGCCCCCATGACAACTCTGAACTCCTGGTTGAGGCCTTTACGGAACCTCCTCGCCTTCTCCCTATCATCGGCTGCCACAGCTGGCACGAAGCGCACCACGCTGTTGAATTCCACCTCATACTCTGCCACCGACCTCTTCCCCTTGGAAAGAGTCGCCAGAGTATGCTCCATCCTCTCAAGGAAAGACTCTGGGTAGAACTTGGCTCGGAAGCGAGCCACAAAGTCCTCCCAGGTGACCGGTCCAAGAGCAGGGGCTCTAGCAGCAAGAACCCCCTCCCACCAGATATCAGCTTGGCCCTTCAGCTACAAGGCCACAAAGCGAGCCCTCTGGACCGAGGTCAACTCTAGGACCTCAAACTGCCGCTCCATGTACCGCAGCCAATCTGGATCGACTGGCGTGCCCGGCCCACAAAAGTGTCAAGACGGAGGGACATCCACTCCCGGAGACTTATCCTCGGCTCCGGCATAGCGGGGGTAGCAACTGGGGCCGCTGCAGGTGGAGGCACAACAGTAGGGGCTGCCCGCAACTGCTAGCGCAGCTCCTGAACCTCCCTCTGCAGAGCCTGAACTAAGTCCGCATTAGCGGCGGGTACTTCAGCCCCTGACTGTGCCACCGGGAGCTCCTCCTGCGCTAGCCCATGAGCATTGAGCAAAGCGCTACCTCACTCTGCACTCAAAGAACTCCTGAGAACCTCGCCCCTGGCCTCCACGGCCACGGCGACCACGGCCTCTACCCCTCAGCATGGCTGCTACAGTCAGACAACCATAATCACACAAATATAAGCACATCATCACATAAGCAAGATCAAGGATCAACCATCATAATAAACATAGTCCTCATCAAATAATCAAGCGCAATGCAATGAAGAACCAAAACCCCATCCTACTGTGCAACCAAGTGTGTCAAATTTTAAATTACTTATTCCACTTTTGCAAGTTTTAATGTTGCTATCCTATGACATAATTTTATTTAAAACCTAAGCCATGTTTCTAAGTTATTCCTCATCACATTTTAGTTGTAACCTAAGGTATGACACTAAAATACACATTCCATGGACCTACAGCCCGCTCTGATACCAACTGTAACACCCCGGCATCTAGTATGCCCGAATGCTACCAAACATAGACTAAACATCACCTAAATACCATAAATAAAGACAAATTACAGCAAAGGCACAAATGCTAAAAACCAAAATTTCGGCAGCATCTCCTTTATTTTAACATGAATTGAAACAATAGCAATATCATGGCAATATATATATCATAACATAAAACATCTAAAGCAGCAATATATAATGGATAAAGCATCAACATAAGCCAATAAAACCAAATCCAACCACTCCATAATCTATAGCTAAGCAAATAAGGATCACTAGCACACTAAATTATTCCATACACCAAGTTCATGGTACTTATAATGATCATGACTAAAAAAATGGTAAATGTGGCTGGAACTACGTGAAGATGTGTAGCTATTGCCCCTTCCCACATGCCGGTGTCATGGTACCTAAAAACAACATAAAACACAAGCGTGAGTTCATCACTCAACAAGTATATTGCAATGGACCATAAAAACAATTTAATGTTATCATCACTAAATACCATGATCAACACCATGAATACCATACACTCAAAACGTACATACCACACACTCAAAACCTGCACATACATACCACACACTCAAAACGTGCCCCCAAACCAGTATGCAAACACTCTTCTACCCCGACTTCACAAACTACTCGCAAAACCCAAAAACAGAGGTTCTGTCCCGTCGGGACAGCAGACTTCCAACGAGCATAACTTGAGTTCTAAGACTTCAAATTGATTAAACGAGTACATCCTCGCGTAGCTTAGGAAATTTTCGAACTTTTTATAAGTATACGGAAAAACTGATTCGGCCCCTAAAGTGGTTTAATCTACAGAATACTGTGATCTGTTCCAATCTCATCACAGTTTTGAACACGCTCGGTAAAACGAGCATAACTTTCAAACGGCTGTCCGAATTAAGCATTCTTTACGTCCAATTAAAGGTATTTCAATTACCTACAACTTTTTCAACAGGCGGATTGTAACACCCCAAAATTTTGCTTTTCTTAAATTCATGTGTGATTTGGCACTTTGGTGAATTTTTGGAATTTTCTGGAATTTATTTGGATTTATTTGGAATTTATTTGAATTTATTCCATTTTGAAATAATTAAAGAATTTAATTTTGCAAATAAAGTTTTGTTGGAAATATTTTATTTAAGTCCAAAATGTTCCAAAATATTTTCCAGAATTTTTCTGGAATTTTTCTGAGTCTTTTGCTATTTTTAATGAATTAAATAAATTACTGGAAATTATTTTAAATATTAAATCATTGAAAATCAACTCGGGTCGAGTACTGTTCATCCGACCGAGTCGAAACCCGAGTCGGACTCGAGTCCGACCCGAGCCAGTTGACTCGACCAAACCAGCTCCCAACCCTAATCAATCCCGACCGTTGGATCAAGATCCAACGGCTAAGATCCGCCCAGACGTTCGAGCCAGATCCGCCCGGATCCGATCGCGTCCACGCGATCGCGGGCCGCTGATCGTGCCACGTGACGGCCGTGAGTCATCGCTCTCCGCTCCGACTCGAAGCCGGAGAGCTCCGCCGTGACCGAGCAGACACGGCTAGGGTTCCGGTTTGCACGCACGCCGAGGCCGTATTTAAAGCGTGAGACGCCCCCGAGGTTGCCCTCATCCTTGCGCACGTTCTCGAGTCATCTCGCCCGAGCCGTCGCCGTTTGCCCATACGAGTTCGCCGGAGTTGGAACTCTGTTGCGCCATGATTTCTTGTAGCTTTCGCCGTCGTCAGTCGTCTTCCGCCGAGAAGGAGCCCAGATCCGGATCTCGCGACGAGACGCACTGGCGGAGGACTCATCTCGCCGGAGAGGTCGTAGCGCCGTGCCCTTGGTCGCCGTTCCCGCCTCCGGCACCAAGCCCCGCCGCGACGCCATCGTCACCCGCGAAGGTTCTCACCGTCCGATCAAGATCCGACGATCCACGGTGAGCCCACGTTCTCCCCAAACCCTAGAAACCCGATTAGATCCGAACCGCTGGATCAAGATCCAACGGCCCACAATCGCCACGCGTCGTAGTAGTGTTATTATAGGATTAGATCTCGACCGTCCGATCTAGATCGAACGGCCCACGATCATCGAGTAGATTCAACACGTTAACCCTGGATCTAATCGCGCCGTTGAATTTCAAATCAACGGCCGAGATTGCGCCACGTGTCGGGAAGTTGGACCGACGCGGTCGGCGCCGCCCACGCTGCTGAAGGCAGGACGCCGACACGCTGGGCCCGCGTGTCGAGGGCCCGTATGTCGACGGCCGACTCCAAGCGCCGACGCCGATGACGCCACCCGAGGCGGACCCACATGTCGGGCTCACGTAGAGTCGTGGATCGAGTCCACGATGGACCCGAAGCCGAAGCGTGGACTACGCCCATGGACCGCCGACGCCAGCCAACCAATCAGAGGCTGCCACGTGTCCATGCCGACGCAATAATTAATTTCGAAAAGAAAATGATTTATTAATTCGAAATAATGATTTGATTTTGTTTCAAACTTCAAACGCTTATAACTTTTAAGTGCTTCAACTCCGATTTGGGTGATTCAAATTTCTAAATTTGTATAAAATTGAGATCTATCTAAATATAAATTTTATTTAATTTTTGGACTAAAGTTTTTCTCTGCAAAATTATTTAAATGATTATTCAAACTTTAAATAATCATAACTTTTATGCCTTAACTCCAAATTTGACGATTTTCAGTTTCTAAAAATCCATAAAATTATGTTCTTTCTGTTTATGGATTTTATTTGGATGTTTGGACACTTTTTGCCTATTGTTTATTTGGGTATTTGCTATTTGCACGCTTTACGAGTAGACGTTGAAGTCTTGGGAAGGATTCAAGGAGAAGTATTGACTCAGGATCCAACTCAAGACCAAGAGCAAGTACTTTTTGAAGGCAAGTTGTGCTTTGACCATGTTGATCCTATTTCAAATCTATTTTGATTTAAACTATTGCATGCTAGATCAATTAGAAAGATACTTTGTTTAAACATGGGGGTTAGATAAATACCAATTTGTCAGATGACACCTTGATTATTTAAGTATGTGCCATGACCCTTTGTCACCCTAGTTGTGGATTACTAGTTGGACATTAGTAAATTGCCAACATGGGTTTTAGACCGCTGTAGTATAACGCTTAGACTCGCTTACGTGCTCATGACATGGTTTTGGACAATCAAATGTTAATATTGACTTAATGATATATTGAACCTGTTTTGGAAAAGTATCATGTGATGTTGATGGCACGTGGTGCATGGTAATCAAGCGGGGTTTGATAAACGATTTTCGGCCAGGGCATGTGGCAAGAGTAATCAGTGGGCCATTGTGGCATTGGGAGTGTTGATTTGGTTCTTCGGTAGTCTTGCCCTGGTCACCCTAAGGACTTAACCTTGCAAGCCTTTGAACTGGTCTAACGTGCAACCACATGTCTCAGAATGGGACGGACCTAGTTGACTAAGTTGCTAATAACGCACTGTGGGACCTCAGGAGGTCAACTACACCCTTTGTGTAAGTTGTACGGGGAGCCGCATCGGGCCGAGGCCAGTACCCATCTAACGGTTGATTGGCCTAGACTTCGCCTTAGCGAAGGGAAGGGTTAGTGCGCAATAACCTGGGAGGACCACTTGTATTGTTAGAGGTTTCCAAAGACTTTGTTACTGAACTCGCCTTTGTGGTGTTTGACTGTATCTTGTGGGTAAAGTGCATAACCTCTGCAGAGTTTAGAATCTATTCGAATAGCCGTGTCCGCTGTATTGACATCGCTCTAGAATTACTGATCAAGGGTTAGATTTTCTCAAAAATAACGTTGGTTTGAAAAGTTGGGTTGGTTTAATAATGAAGATGATGGAAATGTGGTTTAGGATGGGGAAAAATGTTTATTAAACTTCTTGAAAAGTTATTTACGCTTTACTTATTTCTACTGCTTTCGAATCTACTTATATTACTTGTCAAAAGTCGTGGTAATCGCAAATATACCTTGAGCTATTCCTTTGTACCAAGCCTTGCATATAGTATATTAGCTTGCATTCTGTGCATGACTTGCTGAGTACCAAGTACTCACCCTTGCCTCAACACAACACCAGTTGAAGAGGAGGCTACGCCAGCTTCGGAGGAGGAACTCCAAGAGGATCCGTCTACTTAGGGATGCGAGCCCAGTCAGTTGCCTGTGGTATACTGGATGGCGCCACGAAGCTATTTGATTTTCCGCTGCTATTGCTATTATTTCTTTCTCTGAATAAGCTTCGCTTTGCGAGGCATATATTTGTAACTTGACCATAAGGTCAAGTAACCAGTTTGATTATTTAAATAAAGTACTTTATTGGTATCGAGTGGTATGATTGTGATATTTACCGATGTTAAGACTGTGTGCACTAGCGCGTTCCTGGACTAGTGCTGAATACACAGAGGGTCCGGATTTGCAAATTCGGGGTCCCGACAGAGGTGGTATCAGAGCCATACTTGACTGTAGGCTCAACCCTAGCTAGAATGGTCGTAGTGAGGATAAAACCTATTTTCTAAAGGCTAAAAAAAATTGTCAAGATAAGAAATGACATCTCGACTTATCCCCTTCTCTCTTTTCTTGTCTCTTGCTGAAATTTTCCCTTACCTTGTCACAATTTAAAAATTCCGAGTTCTTACGTAAAGCACTCTTGTGACAGATGGAGGAAGAGTTCAACTACGTTGATCTGGGAGTTGGTCACGCCGCTAACTTTGGCATATGCTACGCACTCTGAGATTTTGAGAAGCCCCAATACCAAGTGGAAGTGATCGGACAAGCGGGATTGATCAAGGCTTGTGACGTGAGGATTGAAGTACCGCTAGGAAAAAGGGCCTGTGCAATCGCTCGATACACCGCAGACCGCCAGGAGATCTACAATGCAGATGGGTATCAAAGAAGTATCACGACGAGCAATGCGGCACATTAACCGTATCTAAGCCAGAGAATTGAGAGTACGGTGTTCCGCTACCATCCACAAGCAGCGATAACCTTCTTGACCCAAGGCGATTCAGGATGAGGATGCCACGGTTACCATACGCTTGGCACGATTTGTCGCCCCCAGGAGGATGTAATAGATAATACAAGCAAGGAGCTACAGAAGGCCCGCAAGGAGATCACGACAGAGAAGAACAGATGGCGGGAAGCTCAAGAGTATGTGGCACACCTTCTACGAAGGATTGACGAGTTGGAGATGACCTTGTACGGACTGCACCCGTGAGCCAGATTGAGCTACACGAGCCAGATCCAGAGGAGTCGATCTCGATGAGGACACCGCTTCTTCGACTACCATAGAGGACACAGCTTGTCGGACATGGCGATCAAGCTTCGCGCCTATGCCATAGCACCCGCATTCAGTGCCGTGGAGGTTTTCTCGATGAGTGAGCATAGGTTCTATAGTGAGACTCCTTCGCCGAGTCGCGTCATAGAAGAAAGAGTCACCCTTTAGGCGTTAGACTCCAGAATTGGTTCGATTTGGATTTGCTTTGTTTGCTGAGTGTGCAGTATGTGCTGCAAGGCCCTTAGGCATTGTAAGCAGCCATACCAAGTTATTAATATTAATAATAAAGTTGGACCTTAAAGTTACCCCTTTCGCCCGCATAAGTTCCATATTACCGGGTCTATTCTTGTTTCCTCTCATCTCTAAACCTAGAGCAAACCGACAGATGGTGAACACCCGTGGAAACTTTGGAAGCAATGGGAGTGGTTCTCGCCAAACAGAAAACCCCAATGATGGAGCACCAAAGACCGCCACCGGATATGCAGAATTTGGAGCTTTTCTTGTCGCCTGCACTCGCTTGATGCATGCTATGATGCAACAAATGCAGCACGTCACCGCTCGTGCCACACCAATCAAGTTAATCAGTGACCACGCCGTAATACAAGACTATCCGAGTTCATGAGAACTCACCCACCCACTTTCTCGGGAATGCCAATCCATTGGAGGCCGATGATTGGTTAAGATCAATCGAGAGGAAGCTACACATAGCTCAATGCATAGGAAATGAGAAGGTACTCTACGCTTCTCATCACCGAAGGAACAAATTACCGAATGGTGGGAGAACTTCGTGCCACGCAAGAGAACCCTCAAGATATCACTTGGGAAGAGTTCACACCGCATTCGACAAGATCACGTGCCTGAAGGAATCATGGACCTTAAGAAGGAGGAGTTCAGAGCATCAAGCAAGGTAATCAGCCTGGTCGACTACCCGAACAAGTTCACACTACTAGCACGCTACGCACTGAGGATGTAGCAACAGATAAATCCGCATAGCCTCGCTTTTATGAAGGGACTTAACTCAGATTGCAAGTAGGATTGATCACCCACACCTTTCCAGATTTCCAAGAGTTGGTGAATAAGGCGCTTATTCTTGAGGACAAGCGCAAGGAGCTGGATGAGAACAGAAGCGCAGGATGCAACAAAGAAGGATCACGCCAGGGACGCAATACCGAGAGTTGCACCAAATCAATTCTTGATTCCAACCACGTAATGCAACAAGGACACCATCCTCAAAGCACCAAGACCTGCCAATCGAACTACTGCACTTCAGCCCCGCTAGAAACACTACTCGTGCAACAAGAAGGAACGGTGAGACGCCGCTACAATCGCAACGAGCCAGACACTTTGCCAACAGCTTGTCCAAAGAAGACAGCAGGAGTGACCCAGTTCGCTTCAACCTAGGAACCACCCCAGCTAGGACGCCAAAGACTGTGAGCCACACCCCAAACCGTGGTGAGAGGCCGAGTCAACCATGTCACCGCAGATGCACCGCAGAATGCTACTGACGTCAGATCGGGTAAGTTACTTGTTAACTCAAGACTGCAATAGCTTTGTTTGACTCGAGCTTCGCATTCGTTTGTTTCGCAAGGCTTTGCTACTGGAAATGATTTGAGGATTGCAAGACTTAGATGCAAGCTTTTAGTTCAAACCCCTGGTTCCGAACTCCGAACGAAAGTAGGATGTTCCGGGGTGAGAATACTAATAGAGGGAATAGAGTTCCTAGCAAACCTTATAATTTTGGAGACCCAGACCTTAGACGTCATATTGGGAATGGATTGGTTATCCAAGCACAAGGCCGTATTGGATTGTGGATGAAGGACTATCTCAGTTGAGAGCCCGTGTGGGAAGAAAGTGGAATTTCAAGCCACTGCAGTTAGAGATGGACAGTTGATGGTTATAGTACCAAGGCAATCAGCATAGAGGATGTCCCAGTAGTGAATGAGTACCCAGATGTTTTTCCCGAAGATCTACCTGGTATGCCGCCAGACAGGGACATAGAGTTTGTGATAGAGCTTGTACTGATGCACAAAGACCGATAGCAAGGAGACCCTATCGGATGTCCACCGAGGAGTTGGTAGAAATGAAGAAACAGCTAGAAGAGTTAATGGAGAAAGGATTTATCGGATCGAGTTAGTCGCCGTGGGGAGCACCGCTTTTGTTTGTCAAGAAGAAGGACGGGAGTTTCAGGATGTGCATTGACTACCGTGCACTCAATGAAGTCACCGTGAAGAATAAGTATCCGCTACCTAGGATTGATGATTTGTTTGATCAGTTGAGAGGAGCCGGAGTTTTCTCCAAGATTGATCTGAGATCGGGATACCATCTGTTGAAGATCCGATCAGAAGATATTCAAGACTGCATTCTCGCCAAGATATGGACATTACGAGTTTACGCTATGTCCTTTGGGTCGATTTAATGCGCCACTTATTTCATGAATATGATGAATAAGGTGTTCATGGAATATTTGGACAAGTTTGTCGTCGTGTTCATAGACGATATCCTAATCTACTCCAAGACAGAGGATGAACATGCCGAACACTTAAGGCGAGTTTTGGAAAAGCCGAGGAACAAAGAACTTTTCGCCAAGTTCAGCAAGTGTGATTTTTGGAAGGACAAGGTGGAGTTTCTTGGACATGTAATGACCGCAGTATGAGTCGCCGTAGATCCAAGCAAAGTAGAAGCTGTGTTACATTGGGAGCACCAAGATCGTGACCTGATTCGGAGTTTCCTTGGAATGGCAGGATACTACCGCTGCTTTCATCGAAGGCTTCTCGACAATTGCGAAACCTCTTACGCAAGCTGAAGAAGGAAAAGAAGTTTGCATGGACGCTTTAATGTGAGAAAGGATTTCAGGAGCTGAAGAAGCGATTGACGCCGCACCAGTGTTAGTTCTACCTGATGTTGCTCAAAGCTTCGATATTTATTGTGACGCATCGCGCCAAGGACTTGGATGTGTGCCGATGCAGAACGGAAAGGTCGCCGCTATGCATCAAGGCGCTTGAGGCCGCATGAGGAAAATTATCCGACACATGATTTAGAGTTAGCCGTAGTGCATGCTTTGAAGATATGGCGTCACTATCGATTGGAAACAGATGTGAAGTATATACGGATCATAAGAGTTTTAAGTACATATTCACCAATCGGATCTGAATATGAGGCAGAGGAGATGGTTAGAGTTGATCAAAGACTATAATGTTGGAATCCATTACCATCCCTGAAGGCCAACGAGTAGCCGATGCCCCGAGTCGGAAAAGCCATACCGTGAGTACGTTGCTAGCCACAAGTCGATGAGTTATGTGAGGATTTTCAGAAAATGAAGATTGAGATAGTACCTAGCGGATTCTTGGCCGCATTAGAAGTAAAGCCTACCCTAGAGGATCAGATCCGAGAAGGATGTATGATGATGACAAGATCCGCAGGATTAAGTCCATCAAGGAGGAAGGCAAGGCAGAGGACTTCAAGTTGATGGGCAAGGCACGTTGTGGATGAAGGATCGCATTTGTGTGCCTAACAAAAAGGAGTTAAAGCAATCGATTCTCGAAGAAGCCCATGACTCTAAGTACTCAATTCATCCTCGAAGCGCCAAGATGTATCAGGATCTCAAGGAGAGATTCTCGTGGCCGAGTATGAAACGGGAAGTTGCCGAGCATGTTGCATTGTGCGACGTATGCCGTAGAGTCAAGGCAATGCATCGAGGCCAGCAGGATTGCTACAACCGCCGAAAATACCGAGTGGAAGTGGGAGGAAATCGGAATGGATTTCATTACCGGCTTGCCGAAGACTCAAGGAGGTTATGACTCCATATGGGTTATAGTGGATCGCTTGACTAAAGTAGCCCATTTTATCCCCGTGAAGACCACTTACTCGGAGATAAATTAGCGTAATTATACATGATCGATTGTCTGCTTGCACGGAGTGCCCAAGAGGATCAGATCGGACAGAGGTACCCAATTTACCTCAAGGTTACGGAATAAGTTGCATGAAGCCATGGGAACCCGCTTTGAACTTCAAGATACCTTATCATCCATGCAGACGGACAGACATCGAAAGAGTCAACCAGATTCGGAGGATATGTTGAGAGCTTGTGCATTAGCTTATGCTACTTCTTGGGATAAGAGTTTACCGTATGCCGAGTTCGATTACAACAATAGTTATCAGGCTAGTTTACAGATGTCACCTTTTGAGGCATCAGATGGTCGACTTCGCCTGACGCCATTGAATTGGAATGAGACCGTGAGCGCTGTCTTTGGGCCTGATATTCTTCAAGAGGTCAAGAGCAGATCGCCATGATTAGGGAAAGGTTGAAGATAGCCCAATCTCGATGTAAGAGTTATGCCGACAATCGTCGCCGAGATTTGAGTTTTGAACCGTAAGACTTTGTATACCTCAGAGTTACGCCTCTCGGGGAGTTAAGAGGTTACATACCAAAGGGAAACTCGCACCTGCTATGTTGGACCATTTAAGATTTTGAGTCGCAGAGGCGGTTGCTTATCACCGGAGTTGATCGAAATGGAGTTGCCACGGGCTGGCAGGAGTGCATGATGTATTCCATGTGTCCTGGCTTGAAGAAGTGCCTCCGAGTTCCTCGAGGAACAGACGCCGCTAGAGTTAATTGAGTTGCAAGAGGACTTGACTTATAAGGAGCATCCCGTGAGGATTACGGACACAATGGATCGAGAAACTAGAAACAAGTCAACCCGCTTCAGAGAGTTCAAGTGGAGCAACCATGAAGAAAGCGAAGCGACTTGGGAGCTAAGAGGATTTGAAGAAAGAATTTCCAAACCTATTCCTTTAGTAAGCCTCAATCTCTGGGACGAGATTCTATTAAGGGGAGGTTTGTAACACCCCAAAATTTTGCTTTTCTTAAATTTATGTGTGATTTGGCACTTTGGTGAATTTTTGGAATTTTCTGGAATTTATTTGGATTTATTTGGAATTTATTTGAATTTATTCCATTTTGAAATAATTAAAGAATTTAATTTTGCAAATAAAATTTTGTTGGAAATATTTTATTTAAGTCCAAAATGTTCCAAAATATTTTCCAGAATTTTTCTGGAATTTTTCTGAGTCTTTTGCTATTTTTAATGAATTAAATGAATTACTGGAAATTATTTTAAATATTAAATCGCTGGAAAATCAACTCGGGTCGAGTACTGTTCATCCGACCGAGTCGGAACCCGAGTCGGACTCGAGTCCGACCCGAGCCAGTTGACTCGACCAAACCAGCTCCCAACCCTAATCAATCCCGACCGTTGGATCAAGATCCAACGGCTAAGATCCGCCCGTACCGGTTCGAGCCGTATCCGGCCCGGATCCGATCGCTGCCCACGCGATCGCGGGCCGCTGATCGTGCCACGTGGACGGCCGTGAGTCATCGCTCTCCGCCCGACTCGAGCCGAGAGCTCCGCCGTGACCGAAAGCAGACACGGCTAGGGTTCCGCTTGCACGCACGCCGAGGCCGTATTTAAAGCGTGAGACGCCCCCGAGGTTGCCCTCATCCTTGCGCACTCCGCTCTCGAGTCATCTCGCCTCGAGCCGCCGCTGCTTGCCCATACGAAGTTCGCCGGAGTTGGAACTCGCTGCGCCGCGTTTGCGCCAGCTTTCCGCCGTCCGCCGCCTTCCGCCGAGAAGGAGCCCAGATCCGGATCCCCGCGACGAGACGCACTCGGCGGAGGACTCATCTCGCCGAGAGGTCCCGTAGCGCCATGCCCTTGGTCGCCGCTCCGCCTCCGGTGCACTAAGCCCCGCCGCGACGCCATCGTCACCCGCTGGTTGTTCTCACCGTCCGATCAAGATCCGACGATCACGGTGAGCCCACGTTCTCCCCAAACCCTAGAAACTCCGATTAGATCTCAACCGCTGGATCAAGATCCAACGCCCACGATCGCCACGTCTGTAGTAGTGTTATTATAGGATTAGATCCGACCGTCCGATCTAGATCGAACGGCCCACGATCATCGAGTAGATTCAACACGTTAACCCTGGATCTAATCGCGCCGCTGAATTTCAAATCAACGGCCGAGATTGGCGCCACGTGTCGGGAAGTTGGACCGACGCCGTCGGGCCGCCCACGCCGCGTGAAGGCAGACGCCGACACGCGGCCCGCGTGTCGAGGGCCCGCATGTCGGCCGACTCAGCCTAAGCGCCGACGCCGCCGATGACGTCACCCGAGGCGGACCCACATGTCAGTCTCACGTGGAGTCGTGGACCGAGTCCACGATGGACCCGAGCCGAGCGTGGACTACGCCCATGGACCTACCGACGCCACCCAACCAATCAGAGGCTGCCACGTGTCCATGCTGACGCAATAATTAATTTTCGAAAAAGAAAATGATTTATTAATTCGAAATAATGATTTCAGATTTTGTTTCAAACTTCAAACGCTTATAACTTTTATGCTTTCAACTCCGATTTGGGTGATTCAAATTTCTAAATTTGTATAAAATTGAGATCTATCTAAATATAAATTTTATTTAATTTTTGGACTAAAGTTTTTCTCTGCAAAATTATTTAAATGATTATTCAAACTTTAAATAATCATAACTTTTAAGCGCCTTAACTCCAAATTTGACGATTTTCAGTTTCTAAAAATCCATAAAATTATGTTCTTTCTGTTTATGGATTTTATTTGGATGTTTGGACACTTTTTGCCTATTGTTTATTTGGGTATTTGCTATTTGCACGCTTTACGAGTAGACGTTGAAGTGCCTAAGGATTCAAGGAGAAGTATTGACTCAGGATCCAACTCAAGACCAAGAGCAAGTACTTTTTGAAGGCAAGTTGTGCTTTGACCATGTTGATCCTATTTCGAAATCTATTTTGATTTAAACTATTGCATGCTAGATCAATTAGAAAGATACTTTGTTTAAACATGGGGGTTAGATAAATACCAATTTGTCAGATGACACCTTGAATACATAAGTATGTGCCATGACCCTTTGTCACCCTAGTTGTGGATTACTAGTTGGACATTAGTAAATTGCCAACATGGGTTTTAGACCGGTGTAGTATACTGCTTAGACCTGCTACGTGCTCATGACATGGTTTTGGACAATCAAATGTTAATATTGACTTAATGATATATTGAACCTGTTTTGGAAAAGTATCATGTGATGTTGATGGCACGTGGTGCATGGTAATCAACTGGGGTTTGATAAACAGTTTTCGACCGGGGCATGTGGCAAGAGTAATCAGTTGGGCCATTATTGGCATTGGGAGTGTTGATTTGGTTCTTCGGGTAGTCTTGCCCTGGTCACCCTAAGGACTTAACCTTGCAAGCCTTTGAACTGGGTCTAACGTGCAACCACATGTCTGTAATGGGACGGACCTAGTTGACTAAGTTGCTAATAACGTACCTGTGGGACCTCAGGAGGTCAACTACACCCTTTGTGTAAGTTGTACGGGGGAGCGTACCAGGGCTGAGGCCAGGTACCCATCTAACGGTTGATTGGCCTAGACTTCGCCTTAGCGAAGGGAAGGGTTAGTGCGCAATAACCGGGAAGGACCACTTGTATTGTTAGAGGTTTCCGAAAGACTTTGTTACGGGAACTCGCCTTTGTGGTGTTTGACTGTATCTTGTGGGTAAAGTGCATAACCTCTGCAGAGTTTAGAATCTATTCGAATAGCCGTGTCCGCGGTATTGGACATCGCCGGAATTACAAATAAGGGTTAGATTTTCTCAAAAATAACGTTGGTTTGAAAAGTTGGGTTGGTTTAATAATGAAGATGATGGAAATGTGGTTTAGGATGGGGAAAAATGTTTATTAAACTTCTTGAAAAGTTATTTACGCTTTACTTATTTCTACCGCTTTCGAATCTACTTATATTACTTTTCAAAAGTCGTGGTAATCGCAAATATACCTTGAGCTATTCCTTTGTACCAAGCCTTGCATATAGTATATTAGCTTGCATTCTGTGCATGACTTGCTGAGTACCAAGTACTCACCCTTGCCTCAACACAACACCGGTTGAAGAGGAGACTACGCCAGCTTCGGAGGAGGAACTCCAAGAGGATCCGTCTACTTAGGGATGCAAGCCCAGTCAGTTGCCTGTGGTATACTGGATGGCGCCACGAAGCTATTTGATTTTCCGCTGCTATTGCTATTATTTCTTTCTCTGAATAAGCTTCGCTTTGCGAGGCATATATTTGTAACTTGACCATAAGGTCAAGTAACCAGTTTGATTATTTAAATAAAGTACTTTATTGGTATCGAGTGGTATGATTGTGATATTTACCGATGTTAAGACTGTGTGCACTAGCGCGTTCCTGGACTAGTGCTGAATACACAGAGGGTCCGGATTTGCAAATTCGGGGTCCCGACACGAATGACCAAATTCCGACTCTAAATTGATGAAATCTCAAACCCTAGGTCGACTGCTCATTCTGCCCGAAACAGAGAACGTGGCAAACTCTAGATTTCATCTAATCTACCCAATTAAAGCACCACCAATTGATCTAAAAACAAGATATCAACCCTTAGAATAGTACCTAGACCAACCCCAAGGATTCCCGTGGCCATACCTTCGCCCGACGAACGAAGAACCAACAGATCTCCTCCCGGTTCGCGCGATCTCATTCCTCGCTCCAAATCCAACGGATCTCCTCATCGCGGAGCACTCCAATGGACGGATCTACGGGGTGGTGAGGTGGAGAACTCCCCTAGGGGCAGCAAGGGTGGTGGAGAGCAGAGGAGAGGGGTGGTGGTGCAATGGGGAGGAGGGAGGAGGGGGTGGCGCACAAGGGGGGCGGCTGGTTTGGGGAGGAGAGGAGGAGGTGGGGGCGGCTAGGGCTGGTTTGGGGCACACAAGAGGGCAGGGGGAGGCACCCCAACCAGGAATCCCACTCCCACTTGGACTCAAACTCCTTCCCACCAAAGCCCACTACCCTTTTCCTTAGGCCCAAACTTCCCCAGAAAGGCCCAAACTCCCGGAATCGGCCCGGAAACACGAATAAACCTTATACCGTATGGTTTTAATCTTAAATTTCACATTTTATAAGATTACGACACTCTGTGGTGTCACAGCTAGATTGAACCTGAACTGATCAAAAGAAAGTGGAGCTCAGAAGGTAAAGTATGGTAGCAAGGATTAGCAAAATTCAAAAATAGATTAGCAAAGCTGAATAAATGCCCAAAGTACTTTTCACAGTTGTTGGCCTAAACGTGTTCCTAGAACTAGTTCAACCAAGCAAGGAATATAACAAAGTACAAAATACTCAAATAATGCAACTAATTTTTTTTTTCCAAATTTCTTCTCCTCTTTTTTTTATTTTCTTCCCTCTGATTTTTTGTTCTCTCCTTTTTTTGATGACAGTGCGGCTCTCTTCTTCTTCTTCTTCTTCTTCTTTTGCACTTTTTTTCGCTTTCTTTCTTCTAACTCAAATATATACCTCCTAACTCAAAGAAGAAGCAAAAATCTCACATTTTGGAACAAGAGAAAATGTTAAATAGATGACCGAAAGAATTGAAAAAACAGCACAGTAGACTTATGGGGCCAGAACTCGGTTTTAGAAGCCAATTTTGAGTGTCAAAAATTGCACATGTCAAGGGACTTGTGATATTTTCAGGTGCGTGTTGTCATCCTCTTTGAAAACAAAGTACGTCCCAATCGGAGTTCGTATGCAAAAGTTATGCCTGTTTTACTGAACATTGCGCGAACTAGAACTATCTAGGGCTTCACTTCTTTCTTCTGATTAGGGCTAAAATAGCAATAGGACTGTGGCTGATAATTAGAGGCTGCCGATGCATAGCAATTGACACAAGATAGCTCGCAACCTATCTAGGGCTTGCGATGCGGGATATATAATACAAGGCGGCTACAGGGGCAAATTGAGTAGTACTCGGTTTGTCTTTGGGGGTGGGTGGTGGTGGGATAAACTAGGGCAACAGCAAGGGGTCAACTACAAACTAGGGTCATGATTTCAAACCAGCAACAAGACAATAACTATGGACATAGACTCAACAAAGTGAAACTAAAAATGAAAATTGCAATGGCACAAGGGATTTTAGGACAGTGGAAACATAATGAAAAAAAATTGTGTGGCTAATTTTCTAGACTCTAGGACGATGGTAGATAATGATAACAGTGAGGATACTAGGGTTACCTATTGGGAAACCTTCACTTTGATACCACATGATGCGTACGGTGGCCGATCTTTCAAAGGTAATAGTAAATCGATTGATGGAGAACTTGATGTTGATGATCCGGCTTCCAATCAGAACTGATCCGAACCATGCAATCACTACATGATGTCTCTGTCAGTTATCAACCATGCACATACATGGTTGACCTCGCTAATAAGGCTTATCCCTACATGCGAATCAACAACACAAGCAAGAACGTAGAAGAAGCAATATGAAATTGTGAATTGTATTAAGCACATGAGTTGGGGTTCCACAAACCGTTGTTCGGCAAAAAACTGACAGAGTGTCTAGTTGTAATCTAAGCAAAACCCATCTATTCTAGTGACGGTGTAGGATCGAAGTATACGAATATAGCAATCAGAGGGGGGGTGAATGATTGTGCGGAAGCTAAAACCAAATTCTTGATCTACTAAAAGTTCACCCCAAAATAGAACCAAATAATTGCCTCGTATTCGACAAAAACAGAATGACAAAGGATCGGTAAAACGAGAATTCCTGAAGATCCAACCGTTAGATTGATCTGAAATTTGTACACGAGAAACTAGATTCCAATACGAATCGAACCCAAAAAGAATCAGCTTGATCGGACTTACGGATCAAAAGTTATGAGCTTCGCAAGCTTGCTGATCCAGAACTTGACGAGAATTGATCTAACGTAAACTTGAAAGTTTTAACAGAACCGACAAAAGTTTAATCAACTAGACTTTGAGGAACTCTAAATCAATACCCTAGAAAGGTTTTTGATGGATCAAATCAAGATGAAACTCAAGGATCAAAAACCAATCTAGATTTAGAGCAAGCATGAAAACAAGAACCAAGACAGAAAAACACTGTAGCAACGTGGTTACTGTAGCACGCAAAAATCTTGGAAGAATTGATCTTTATTTCTTTTGTCTAAAGTACTCTCATTAAAAGAGTACAAACCTTAAAACTTGCTCAAGGCTTGATGCCCTTCAACAGGAGACAACCCCTCCTATTTAAAGGACCAACCCACAAGGAGTTCTGAATACGATTCCTATTCCCTAGAAGGAATCTGTATCCAATACAACTCTACTTGGCCCAACCTGGCCGAGTACAACTCTTGCACGCGTATGGAAACCCTACCATACTCACGTGACTAACACTTTGCACGCGTATGGCCACCTGCCATACTCACGTGACTAACACTTTGCACGCGAATGACCTCCTACCATTCTTACGTGACTAACCATTCTTCATGTGCACCATTCTCTTAGCCCGAACGTCCCGCATGACATCCTTGACCACCAAGACCTCAGTTCCTCCCTGAACCTAGTCCCGAACCTCAGCTCCTCCATGAACCTAGTTCCGATCCCGTCATCGACCACGTTCATCTTCAAGCAATACCTGCACATGAACAAACCACAAAACAATTCCGAGCACAAGTCCACGACTTGACTCTACTCAATCCATGCAAATACTCACACGAGCAATGCATAAAGTCCACTTCAAGCATCATGAAATTCTCACAAATTTCATAATCTCAAAAACAAATCAAAAACTCAATTCCAAGTTTGCTCAAAACCCTAATCGAGCAAAAACGCATTCACGAACGTACATGTAAAACTTACTGTTTTTAAGAACTTGGTCCCGCGCAAAAACCTTCAGAAGCACATTTACGACATACCAAAAAATTTGGTCTGTCGTACATGGAAAAAACGAGGTTGCCAAAAACATGTGTATGACAGACCAAAAAATTTGGTTTGTCATACATGGGAAAAACGAGGTCGCCAAAAGCATGTGTATGACAGACCAAAAATTTGGTTTGTCATACATGGGAAAAACGAGGTCGCCAAAAGCATGTGTATGACAGACCAAAAAATTTGGTTTGTCATACATGGGAAAAACAAGGTCGCCAACAGCATGTGTATGACAGACCAAAAACTTTGGTCCGTCATACATGGGAAAAACGAGTTCGCCAAAAGCATGTGTATGACAGACCAAAAAATTTGGTCCGTCATACATGGGAAAAACGCGATTTCTTGTACAAGCGTAAAAGCATCAAAATCACGTTTATGACAGACCAAAAAGTTTGGTCCGTCATACATGGGAAAAACGCGATTTCTTGAGCAAGCGTAAAAGCATCAAAATCACGTTTATGACAGACCAAAAAGTTTGGTCCGTCATACATGCGAAACTCACTGTTTTTGGATGTTTGGTCTGGCGCAAATGCAAAGTCTCTGTTTTTGGATGTTTGAATGTTTGGTCCTTCATGCAAGCAATTTTGCAAGATTAATCCTAACCAATTTTTCAGCACAAAATCAAGCCAATTTTTCATCACATGATTCACAATCTCCCCCTTGATGAAAACATTGGCAACACCACTTTAGATTTGAACATTGGCATTCTCTTTTTAAAATATTTTGAGATTCAAAGGATTAACACCAAAACACAGAACCTCCCCCTTTGACAAAAAGGCAAAACAAAATCTCCCCCTGAGAATGAAAATGTGTGTGAATGTGCAATGTGTCCAAGAATTCCAAAATTCTCCAAAAATGCTCAAATTTCCAAAAAAAACTTTTTCCCCCTTTTTCTTTGAACTTCTCAAATATTCCAAAAATTTCTCCCCCTTTGACAATGGATTCATCAAGAGTACAAGAGAGAGAACATATTCAAAATTTTTCTTGAAACAATGATTTCACAAAGAGAAACAAGGAAGTGCCAAGATAGGAAAAGATGAGCTCATTCGATCATATAACCTTATATATCACATAATATGCAAAATACATGATCTTGATGTGATTTTAACAAGTTAGGGAATGACATGCATCTCAACCTCAATTTAGTCAACTATAGCCAAGTACTAAGCAAGATCTTAGCAGAAAAAGCAAGGCTTTAAAAATTGAAGCAACTAACAACTTAGGGCGAGCAAGTAGTTTCAACTCCAATCTAGTAGACCAATTTAATCTTTAAACAATAAGTTGCATGTGGCATGCTTGAAGCATACTTCTTTTATTTTCTAGGAGTGGCATGCTTGAAGCATACATCTTATCTTTGAGGGAATGGCATGCTTGAAGCATACATCTTATCTTTTTAGGGAAAGCAAGCCTGAAGCACATAACTTGAAGCTTTTGCTTTTAACAGCCCCCTTTTTTATATTGATTCCCTTTTCTTTTTCCTTTTTCTTTGATTGTAAACAAGCAAAAGTGATTAAAGGTCTTATGAAAGAGTAAAGTTGAAAACACACTTGCTTCATAGCCCAAATTTGTCAAGAAGATTCAATATCAAGCCTAGAAGAGTGAGATATCACAGAGTATTTAGCTATAGGCAATCAGTCCAGGGAATTCCGCAATGTCATTTTTAGTTCAAGTGAGACAATTAGATTATCATATATTAGCTTAATTACATAACATATAAAGAAATATGATAAAGTAAGCTCATTAAGTGAAAGAACTTGGCAAGGAAACTCCCCCTCAAAACAAACCCATTGGATGAACAATCCCAAGTTCTCCCCGAATAAAAGCAAAACGAGAAGAAGACAAAGGTTTTGTAAAAATGTCTGCCAATTGATGTTCAGTATCCACATGATGAAGCACAATGTTGCCTTTTTCAACATGATCTCTGAGAAAGTGAAATCTGATGTCAATGTGTTTTGTTCTAGAGTGTTGCACGGGGTTCTTAGCAATGCAAATTGCACTAGTGTTATCACACAAAAGAGGAACACTATCCAAATTAACCCCATAATCTTTAAGTGTAGCTACTATCCAAAGAATTTGAGAACAACAACTAGCAGCAGCCACATATTCAGATTCAAAGCTTGATTGTGCAAATGTAAAATTGTTTTCTAGATGACCATGCAATAAGAGAATTGCCCAAGAAATGACATGTACCAGATGTACTTTTTCTATCAATTCTACATCCTCCAAAATCAGCATCGTAAAAGGCTCTTAAACTAATGCATGAGGAAGCAGAAAGCCAAATGCCAAAATCTTGAGTTCCGTGAAGATACTGAAAATTCGCTTGACAAATTGTCGATGTGAAGTACGTGGGGAAGCTTGAAAATGAGCACACAAGCACACAGCAAATTGTATATCCGGCCTTGATGCAGTGAGGTACAAAAGTGAACCTATCATGCTTCTATATTCCTTTTGATCAACCGGCTCACCATCTTCATCCGGATCAAGTGTGCAATTGCTTTCAATAGGTGTCATGATTGGTTTGCTGTTTTCCATCCCAAATCTATGCAACAAGTCTTTTGTGTATTTGCTTTGATGTACAAAGGTACCATCCTTTGTTTGCTTGATTTGAAATCCCAAAAAGTATGTCAACTCACCCATCATACTCATCTCAAACTCCTTCCTCATTGTTTCTGAAAACTCAGACACTAAAACATGAGAGGAACCACCAAAGATAATATCATCAACATAAATCTGAATGAATAGTTGATCATTGCTTTGCTTGAGTAAAAAGAGAGTTTTGTCAACCTTTCCCATTGAAAACCCCCTTTCAAGTAAAAAGGTTTTTAGCCTATCATACCATGCTCTAGGGGCTTGTTTCAAACCATACAAAGCTTTTGATAGTTTGAACACATGATTTGGAAACTTTGGATTTTCAAAACCAGGTGGTTGCTTGACATAAACCTCCTCATTTATGTAGCCATTAAGAAAAGCACTTTTCACATCCATTTGATACAATTTGAAACCTTTGGATGCTGCAAAAGCTAAAAGGATTTTAATGGCTTCAATTCTAGCAACAGGAGCAAAGGTTTCATCAAAATCTAAGCCTTCAATTTGAGTGAAACCTTGAGCAACCAATCTAGCCTTGTTTCTAACAACAACACCATCCTCACTTTGTTTATTTTTGAAAACCCATCTAGTTCCAATAACATTAAAATCTGGAGGTGGTGAGACAAGTTTCCAAACTTTATTTCGTTCAAAATTCTCTAATTCTTCATGCATGGCATTGATCCAAGATTCGTCAGATAATGCATGAGATATATCTTTGGGTCCAAAAGAAGCAACTAAAGCAGAATGAGCATGAGTGTCGAATGAATAAACCTGGATCGAAAGTGACTCTCTCATTTAGGTCTCCAATCATTTGTTCAGATGGATGCATTTTCGAATGTGCAAGGGAGCATTGGCTTTTCAGACTTCTCCTTCTCCTTCTTCATTTTCAGCATGTACAGATGATGTTGTAGCTTGAGGATGGTTAGTCAGTAGGTGATGTAGTAGTAGGTGCCAAAGGTGCTACAACTTGTTGTGCATTAGAAAGAGTCAAGACCTCATCTTCAACATCATCATTATCTTCAAAGATTTTCTCCCCGAACATATGCGCCAGACTGCATCACTTAGACTAGTACTGGACTAGACTCATCAAAAGTAACTTCACAAGTTTCCACAATTTTGTTAGTCTCCAAAACAAGCACACGATAGCCTCGAGTATGAGCAGGATATCCAAGAAAAATGCCATCAGTTGATCTAGCTTCAAATTTATCAAGATTTCCAGATTTCAAGACAAAACATTTGCATCCAAAAACTCGAAAGTGAGAAACAGAAGGTCTATGTCCAAACCGAAGCTCATATGGAGTCTTACCCAATTTTGATCTCAAAAACACACGGTTTGAAACATAACAAGCAGTTGAAATCGTTTCAGCCCAAAAATTTCTAGGAGTGTGATGTTCATCTAACATGGTTCTAGCCATCTCAACCAACGTTCTGTTTTTCCTTTCGACTACACCGTTTTGTTGAGGCACTCTAGGTGATGAAAATTGATGATCAATTCCTTTTCAAAGACAAAAGAGATCAAAAGAAGAATTTTTAAACTCAGTTCCATTATCACTTCTAATCGCTCTAAGAGCTCTTGGATGATCAACAGAAAGCCTAAGAACAAGACTTCTAAAATGACTAAAAGCCTCATCCTTAGATGCCATAAAGTATACCCAAGAGTATCTAGAAAAATCATCAACAATCACAAGCACATACCACTTGCCTCCAAAAGATTGAACTCGAGATGGTCCAACAGTGTCAAGATGTAGTAGCTGTCCTGGAGCGTTTGTCATCACCATGGTAAGAGGTGGATGTGAACTTGCAATCATCTTACCATGTCTACAAGAAGAACATACTAGATTGTTATCACCCTTAAGCTTAGGCAAGCCACGTATGAGATCTAAACCACTTACACGAGTAAGATGATCAAAACCAACATGACCAAGTCTACGATGCCAAAAGAATAAATCTTTAGAAACATTGGCAATTAGACACCTATGCTTAGAAGAAGGTGATGCATCAAAATCAGCTTTAAATACTCTTCCAAAACCAGAAATTTTGAACACAAGATCACCAGAAGCATCTAGCACTTTGCATTCATTTCTCTTAAAGCTTATCTCAAGATCTTCATCAAGCATTTGTGAGACAGAAAGCAAGTTATATTTCAAATTTTCAACAAGAGCCACATCTTTGAACATAAACTTGTCACTTGCCTTTATTGTACCTTTTGCCACAACAGAAGAGGAAGAAGCATCTCCAAAAGTAACACTTTCAGCACGAGATGCACGAGTGAGGGAGGAGAACCAATTTTTATCACCGGACATGTGGCGTGAGCATCCGGAATCCACTAGCCATATGTTCTCCTTCCTTGCGCGAGAAGCCTACATAGCAAAACATGTCGAGGTCTCAAGATCGGGGTTAGGAATGAGTTTTTTGGGAATCCAAGATCGAGACACACGACGCACAACAAGAGGGTACAACACGATAATTTTTATGCACAAAATCAGATTTGCCTTTTCCCATGTTTCTAGGAACATAAGGTGTTTTCATCACTCTAGCCGCATAAAAATGTGCTTTGCTGAAATTTGACCTAGCCTTAGTTCTTTCCTTCTTTTGCTGTTTGGCTAGTCTAAAGCAAAAATCTACTAAGTGTCCATCTCTACCACAATGAGTGCAAGTGTACTTGATATGATGTTTAGCTTTAACAGTAAAAGCACATTTTGCATTCATCATAGTAGAAGATAAAAATCACAGATTGAAAAGCAATTTTCTTAGGCTCATTAGATAACTCAATTTTGCAAGGAGCCCGAACAATGCTAAGGCGAGGTTTAGTTTCATATGTGGCATAAGGATCAAAACCTAAACCTGTCTTGTTTTTGCTAACCTTAGATTGATCCAAAATCATGTTCAACTTTTTTTTGCCATTAGTGAAGCGTTCCAAAGAATTTTGCAAGTAATCAACTTTCTTAGCAAGAGTTAAACAATTATTGCAAGGAATATTGACCTTCCCTTTCTGCTTACTTATGTAGAGCATGAAAGAACCTCATGAGTAAGCAGATTATCAGTCAATTGAGAAACCCTAGCATTTGCATCTTTCAATTTCAATTCAAGAGTTGAGCATTTAGAACAAGAAATTGAACCATGCAAATCATCAGTGGAACAACTAGCATGTTTAACATGTTTCTCATTTTTCTCATTTAGATGTAACAGAAGAGCGTGTCATTTCCTAAGCAAGGTGAGCTCATTGTAAATTAAGTCACATGATTTACAAGTATCATCATCAGGAATCAATGTCTTAAGTCTAGCAATTTCAGCATTCAATGACTCCACAAGAATATCATGTTTCTTAATTTTTCTATCACGTTTGTCAAGTAATTTTCCAAGACGGGCAACAGCATTGGCTAATTCATCATAAGAAGGATCTACCTCATTGAAGTCGCTGTCATTGCCGTCCTCGGTGAAGCTATCCTTGCTGCTTGCCATGAGACACAATCCCATCAAATCATGCTTGCTTGGAGTTGCATCATCTTCGCTGCTCTCCGAGTCCACATCGCTCAAATTGACTTGTTCAAGAGCGGAAAGAACTCGGTGAACCACCTTGCGGTTGATGAAGCTCTTCTTCTTCCTATCATTTGACGAGAACCTTTTCTTCTCATTCCTTCCGTCGTTGTCCTTCTCCTCCTTTGATGTTTTTCCTGCAAGCTTAGGACAATTTGTGCGAATATGGTTGAGGTCACCACACTCATAGCATCTTGGAGGACCACCTCTCTTTCTCATTCTCACATTCTGCAAAGCTTTGTAAAAGCGAGAAGAGAGTAGTGCCAGATCTTCTTCAAGAAACTCTTCAAGTTGCTCATCTGTTAAAGAAGACATGGAAGACAAGGCAAAGCTAGAAGAAGAATTTGCATTTGACATGTTAGGGTTAGAGATCAAAGCAATTGATTTAATATTACCTTTCCTTGCAAGAACATCCAACTCATGAGTTTTCAATTTAGAATACAGAACATCTAATGTAAGTGTACTCATGATAGTAGATTCTCTAATGGATGTAACTTTCATCTCCCAAATAGACATGTCTAAAGCACCAAGCAATTGTCTAGCATTAGCAGCATCATCAAAGCTAACTCCAACAGCACGAAGATTACTAAGAATTTTATTGAAACGTGCAAAGAAGTCATCTAGTGACTCACCGGGCTTCATCTCAAATCGCATGTATTCTTTTTTGTAAAGATCTTGACGAACCTCTTTGATAGTGTTAGAACCCTCATGGTAATCACAAAGAGATTTCCATACCTCATATGCGGATTTGAGATGGATCACACGGTCAAAGTCGCTGCGTCCCAAACCTTGGATGATCAAGTTGCGCGCCTTGCTGTTTGCTTCAACATGTGTGCGATTTGTGTCGTTGACGTTGTCGTTTGCAGGGACTTCATATGGCTTGTAGAGTTTCTCCCAAATTGTGAATCCCTGTGCTTGGATGAATGCCTCCATCTTGGCCTTTCAAAACTGAAAATCAACACCATGGAACACACATGGTTTTGTCGAATAACGATCCATTGATCTAATCACCGGTTAAGATAGATTAGAGAAACCTTGCTCTGATACCACTTGTAGGATTGAAGTATACGAATATAGCAATCAGAGGGGGGGTGAATGATTGTGCGGAAGCTAAAACCAAATTCTTGATCTACTAAAAGTTCACCCCAAAATAGAACCAAATAATTGCCTCGTATTCGACAAAAACAGAATGATAGAGGATCGGTAAAACGAGAATTCCCGGAGATCCAACTGTTAGATTGATCTAAAATTTGGACACGAGAAACTAGATTCCAATACGAATCGAACCCAAAAAGAATCAGCTCGATCGAACTTACGGATCAAAAGTTATGAGCTTCGCAAGCTTGCTGATCCAGAACTTGACGAGAATTGATCTAACGTAAACTTGAAAGTTTTAACAGAACCGACAAAAGTTTAATCAACTAGACTTTCAGGAACTCTAAATCAATACCCTAGAAAGGTTTTTGATGGATCAAATCAAGATGAAACTCAAGGATCAAAAACCAATCTAGATTTAGAGCAAGCATGCAAACAAGAACCAAGACAGGAAAACAGTGTAGCAACGTGGTTACTGTAGCACGCAAAAATCTTGGAAGAATTGATCTTTATTTCTTTTGTCTAAAGTACTCTCATTAAAAGAGTACAAACCCTAAAACTTGCTCAAGGCTTGATGCCCTTCAACAGGAGACAACCCCTCCTATTTAAAGGACCAACCCACAAGGAGTTCTGAATACGATTCCTATTCCCTAGAAGGAATCTTTATCCAATACAACTCTACTTGGCCCAACCTGGCCGAGTACAACTCTTGCACGCGTATGGCAACCCTACCATACTCACGTGACTAACACTTTGCACGCGTATGGCCACCTGCCATACACACGTGACTAACACTTTGCACGCGAATGACCTCCTGCCATTCTTACCTGACTAACCATTCTTCATGTGCACCATTCTCTTAGCCCGAACGTCCCGCATGACATCCTTGACCACCAAGACCTCAGTTCCTCCCTGAACCTAGTCCCGAACCTCAGCTCCTCCATGAACCTAGTTCCGATCCCGTCAAAGACCACGTTCGTCTTCAAGCAATACCTGCACATAAACAAACCACAAAACAATTCCGAGCACAAGTCCACGACTTGACTCTACTCAATCCATGCAAATACTCACACGAGCAATGCATAAAGTCCACTTCAAGCATCATGAAATTCTCACAAATTTCATCATCTCAAAAACAAATCAAAAACTCAATTCCAAGTTTGCTCAAAACCCTAATCGAGCAAAAACGCATTCACGAACGTACATGTAAAACTTACTGTTTTTAAGAACTTGGTCCCGCGCAAAAACCTTCAGAAGCACATTTACGACATACCAAAAAATTTGGTCTGTCGTACATGGAAAAAACGAGGTTGCCAAAAACATGTGTATGACAGACCAAAAAATTTGGTTTGTCATACATGGGAAAAACGATGTCGCCAAAAGCATGTGTATGACAGACCAAAAAATTTGGTTTGTCATACATGGGAAAAATGAGGTCGCCAAAAGCATGTGTATGACAGACCAAAAAATTTGGTTTGTCATACATGGGTAAAACAAGGTCGCCAACAGCATGTGTATGACAGACCAAAAACTTTGGTCCGTCATACATGGGAAAAACGAGTTCGCCAAAAGCATGTGTATGACAGACCAAAAAATTTGGTCCGTCATACATGGGAAAAACGCGATTTCTTGTACAAGCGTAAAAGCATCAAAATCACGTTTATGACAGACCAAAAAGTTTGGTCCGTCATACATGGGAAAAACGCGATTTCTTGAGCAAGCGTAAAAGCATCAAAATCACGTTTATGACAGACCAAAAAGTTTGGTCCGTCATACATGCGAAACTCACTGTTTTTGGATGTTTGGTCTGGCGCAAATGCAAAGTCTCTGTTTTTGGATGTTTGAATGTTTGGTCCTTCATGCAAGCAATTTTGCAAGATTAATCCTAACCAATTTTTCAGCACAAAATCAAGCCAATTTTTCATCACATGATTCACAGACGGCTACTGAATATATATGAGAATGAATGCAAGGGGAGGCGGCCAAGGGAATTACGGGCAACCCTAGGTTGTACAAGGCCTTTAGGCCCAAGTGGAGGTGTCGCAACACCCTATAGATTTTGTTTATCATATAGTTTTGATGATTCCCGTCGACCCAGAAAGAGTTTGAACAAGAAATTACTTCTGTTGGAAAGCTCTCATCATGGGCTTGTTCGTAGAGTCCAAGAACGCCTCAATCAGACTTCGTATGACTCAGATATGGTCGTTTTATTGACGTGCTGTCCTGAAACTTTGAACCGAATTTGGAGTCCGACTTGAACTCGACTTTGCTTCCAAGTAGACTTGGACTCCGAGGGATGATGTCCAGGTAAGCTTGTGATGCTTCCCCCATATTCCTAAGCAACAAGACATCACAAGAATTTAGTAGCAACCCATCTAAGAAAGCATGAATAGCAAGAAACGAGTTCACCTAGTGATTTAATTATCGCACATGTGCTCTTGTAATTTTTCCTTGTATATCTTGTAATTGGTCCTTGTATATGAAGGTGAATGGGTCAGCTAGGCTACACTAGCAATAATCAAAAATTTTCTACCGCGAACACCCAAGGCCACATGCATGTAGAGGATCATGAGTTGTTACCCTTGACGCACCGATTCAGCGGAAGCAGATACGTGCGCGTAGAGGAAGTAGTCGTTCACGTCCCGATCAGCGCCGAGTGGTTCCCGATCGAGCAGGAACGCAGTGCGGAGTGTGCTACCACCTCGCCACATGGCTAGGGTTTCTAGGGAGCAGGAGGGGTGCGCGGTGGTTGAACGTGGTGAGGGTTCTAATGACAATGTGCACTGTTCCTGGCCTCGCCTTTTATAGAGACACTAGTGGACCGAAGCCTGTTTGAGTTCCATCTCCAACGCAGATCTCATGCACACACAAACCCATTAAACATTCCCAACTCGTTAAGTGTGACCCATTAGATTCAGTGCAAGTCGGACGTGAATCTGGAAACCTTTTTCCAATTCACTGATCAACAACGGCACCTAGCAGTACGTATTGACCCTTGAATGCACAGAATCAATTTTTCGCTGAACCTTGATACACTCACATACCGATCCCTTTGCCACACGATACCAGTCAAGCTCAAGGTGAGATGTGTGCCACCCTTGTTGATAGCTCAACCACTTGACTCGACAATGTGATGGATACAAACCATGACTAACTCCTTAGTCATCTTAGCACAGCCGTGCACTTTCCCTATCCATCCACACGAGGGGCCCAGAGGTATCTCTCCCGTTATCTAGGAGGGGCAAATCCCATCTTAATCATCACACCCTTGGCAATGTATCGTGGCATACCAAGTAATCATCTTTATAACTACCCTGTTACGATGTAGCGTTTGATGACACCAAAGCATACAAGTCTACATGCTAGGCATCCATAACAATCTCATGTCTAAGGACCATATAGGTGTACCACTCGAGACTATACGCTGATGGTACTATAAGAGATAACAACTCACAACATCTTGGAGTGGGTCTTGTCCGACTACCCATGTTCTTCAACATGTGTCCACATTATTGGTTCTATATCTCCATATATATGGTATGTGAAACATTACCATCAATCAATACGTGTGCTGATCAAATCGTCACCGCTCCTCGTAATGATATGGATCATGGACCCGTTTAGAATAATGTCACTTGACAATGTGTTTCACAATCAGGTCGTACCAAATGAACAAAGTCGTAACATTTATTCAGGGAATCGATAAACTAAGTTATCATAATTACATGAATAAAGACGTATTACAATCATCACCATGATTGATCTAGGGCATATTCCCTTCACTATGTCCTCATCATAGCCTGCTGCATGAACTAGCCAAAAGAAGCAATCTAGCAATTGAGTTCCATCAACTACATCTAAACCCAGTGTTTCTATACATTTTCCGTCTAAAAGCATAACATCGGTTGGTTCTACTTCATGAATCAAAGATATAGAATGTTTCAAATGCAAGGGAAAGGGGCATTACATGCGTGATTGCCCAAATCAGTGAACTCTCATCATTTGGGAAGATGGCAAGTACACATTGACTAGTGAGGTAGAAGAGGAAGAATCTGATAATGAGCACTTGGAGCACACTTTTGGGATTGATTTAGAGGAGATTTCATTTGATGCAAGCCACACAAGCATGATTGTTCATCATGTTCTAAGATCTCAAATGGAGAAGGTAGAGAAGGGGCAGGGCTACAATTGTTTTCATTCAAAATTTGTGATCAAGTAGAACACATGCAATGTGATAATTAATGGTGGAAGCTGCAACAACATTGCAAGTTCAGAGATGGTTGAGAAGATTGGTTTGACTACACAATTGCACCAACAACCATACTACATCCAATGGTTCAATTCTTGGGAGAAGTTGAAGGTAACGGTGATGGTACCTGTGAACTTTTATGTTGGTACCTATTCTGATTATGTGGATTATGATGTGGTGCCATGCAAGCCTATGCATTATTAATTGGAAGGCCATGGCAGTATGGTAAGGATACAACACATTATGAGCATTCAAACAAATACTCTTTTATGCACAAAGATAAGAAGGACTTGTTGGTTCCAATGTTGCCGGAAAAAATTCTCTAAGATGATTTAGATAGGTCTGAGTGTGACAGAAAAGAAAGAGAGTTGAGCGACATCCACAAATGGGGAGTGGGAGCTAGAAGCCCAAGTTTAGAGAAAATAAAGAAAAGAGTGCAAAAAAAAAAAGAAGAGAAAATACAACATAAGGGACATGTTTTATTAGCCATTAAAAGTGAGGTGCAAGATGTAGAAACCCATCCCCAAGAGTGTTTTGCACTTGTGCAAATATACTCTCTTTTCTTCTGACATTTTACCCTCTACATTGCTCATTTTGGTTGTTTCTTTGATGCAGGAATTCGCGGATATGTTCCCGGAGGAGATATTGGTGGGGCTATCACCGTTGCAAGGGATAGAGTACCAAATTGAATTGATTCCAGGGGCATTGCTGCCCAACCGTCCTCCATACCACACCAACCCTGCGTAGATAAAAGAAATTCAGCACCAAGTGCAAGATCTTCTCGATAAAGGGTACGTACGTCAAAGCTTAAGTCCATATGATGTTCCTGTTTTACTAATACCAAAGAAGGATGGATATTGGAGGATGTGTATAGATTGTAGAGCTATCAACACTTGCGTAGTGGTTATAACCAAATTAGAATGAAACTAGGTGATGAATGGAAAATTGCTTTAAGAGTAAATTTGGATTGTATAAATGGTTGGTTATGCCATTTGGTCTTACTAATGCACCTAGTATGTTTATGCGTGTAATGAATGAAGTGTTGAGAGAATTTATCAGAAAGTTTTTGGTTGTTTTCTTTGTTGATATAATAATTTATAGCAAGTCTTTGGATGAACATTTGGATCACTTGCACCAAGTTTTAGCTACTTTCAAGAGGCTTGCTTGTTTGCTAACCTTGAGAAGTGCACCTTTTGCATAGATTAAGTAGTGTTTCTTGGTTTTGTTATGATTACGTAGAGAATTGAAGTGGATTAACCAAAGGTATAAGCTATTCGAGTGTGGCCTACACCAACAATAGTCACACAAGTGTGGAGCATTCATGTGTTTGCTGGTTTTTACCACTAGTTCATGAAGATTTCAGCATGCTCGATGCTCCACTCAATGAGTTGACAAAGAAGCACGCCGATAAGGGCAGGAAAGAGATGGTATTCGAAGAAGACAACATAGTATGGTTGCATTTGTGTAAGGATCACTTTCTAGAACAATGCAAGTTCATGCTAATGCCATGAGGAGATGGACCATTTATGCTGCTTGTTATGATCAATGATAATGCCTACAAGTTGGGTCTACTAGAAGATTATGGTGTTAGTGATACATTAAATGTCACTGATTTATCGCCATACATGGGAGACGAAGATGGGATAGAGTTGGGGTCAACTCCTCTTAAGAGGGGGGAGTATGATGAGGACATCCCTACATCAAGTACTTCACTAGTTTCAGAAATCCAAATTGATGAATCAAAGGAACAAGAAACTCCAAATCTAGAACCATTGCAAGGGCCAATGACTCCTACACATGCACGGCGGTTAGGCCAATAGGTAACCACTTTGCTTAGCCAAATTAACTATGATATTACTGAGAATATGTTGCTACATAAGAATGGTTCTTTGTTGATTATTTGCATGTATGGGCTTGGAAGATGGTAACTGCTGGAAAAAGACGGTTTTAGCACCACAAAGGACACACCATGTGCCAGGAATAACTTGAGAAAAAGGGAAGTCTTACAAGCAATTAAAAAGGTCAAAAATACATCAGAGATTTCAAGAAATCTTAGCCAATTTCTGTGACACTACAGAAGGTCGTAATCTTATAAAATATGAAGTTTGAGGGCAAAACATTATAAGATGTGAATATGGAGGTTGAAAACTTTACGTCTTGTTGTTTTAACGTGTTTCCGGGCCGTTTTCGGGAGTTTGGGCCTTTCCGGGGGAGTTTGGGCCTAAGGGGGGATGAGCCGTGGGCTTTAGTGGAAGGAGTATGGCCCATGGGGGGGAAAACCTGGCCAAGGGGGGCTTGGTGCACCCCTCCTTGCCCTAGCCGCCCCCCCACACGCCTCTCCTCCCCTTGTGCGCCTCCCCCACCTACTCCCTAGCCGCCACCCCTAGCCGCCCCCTCCCATTGCACCACCACCCCTCCACCACCTCTCCACCTCCCTTACTGCCCTAGCCGCCCCCCCACACGCCTCTCCAATTCCGCCCAACCGTTTGAAAGTTATGGCTGTTTTACCGAGCGTGTTAAAATCTGTGACGTGATTGGAACAGATCACAGTATTTTGTAGATTAAACAACTTTAGATTCCGAATCAGCTTTTCCATATACTTAGAAAAAGTTGGGAAATTTCCTAAGCTACGCGAGGATGTACTCGTTTAATTGATTCGGAGTTTTAGAACCCGAGTTATGCCTTTTGGAAGGCTGCTGTCCCAACGAAACAGAACCTCTGTTTTTGGGTTTTGCGAGTAGTTGGTGATGTCGGGGTAGAATATGGTTTGCGTACTATTTTGTGGACATGATTGTGAGTTTGTGGTCCCTATGTGCAGGTGGTGCGACCCCGGGAGTGCCTTCTACTTCTCGCCAATCCGTCGCCCGTGGTGGAGGCAAGTGTATTGGAATGGGTAGCGGGTTGTAGTTTGTTTGATCGATCGAGATTGAAATTTGAATATATGATATGTTCACATGCCATGCTTTAATGTTTGCCATTGATATGATGAATATGTTTATTATGTGATGATGCCATGTGTTAATGTACAAATTATCCATGATGATGCCATGTGTTAATGTACCAGTTATTCATGATGTTGGCATATTTGCATACATGGCAAGATACATGGCCCGGGCGGTGAGAAAGTCATAACTAGTCCGGGGAAGGTCGATGAGAAAGTTATGACTATTCCAGTGAGCCAATGAGTAAGTCCTACATCGTGATTCCATCCACTGCGGTGTGGGGAAGCGAGGAGTAGGCACCCTCCATCTTCGGGATGGAAGGGGGGAGAGGGTACACACCGACGGGTGTGTACTCAACCATACCGGTATGAGTTTCCTAGGAGATATGAGCATCGCATCGCATCGCATTGCATACATAATGATGAAGATAATGATTTGTGAACATGAATGAGATGATATACATGATGTGAGTTGTTGTAGCCATGTAATTGTTTTTGGTTGTATCATTGCAATATACTTGCTGAGTGATGAACTCACGCTTGTGTTTATGTTGTTTTTTTAGGTACCATGACACCGGCATGTGGGAAAGGGCATTAGCTACACATCTTCACGTAGTTCCAGTCACATTTACCAACCTTTAGTCATGATCATAATAATAGTGCCCTGAACTAGGTGAATGGATTAATTTTAATGTGCTGTTGATCCTCTTTGCTTAGCTATAGATGTTTGTGTGGTTGGTTTTGGTTTAATTGTTTATGATGATGGTTTATCCATTATATATATTGCTGCTTTAGATGTCTTATGTTATGAAATATTTTGCTATGATATTGCTATTGTTCAAATCATGATAAAACAAAGGAGATGCTGCCGAAATTTCGGTGTTTAGCATTTGTGCCTTTGCTGAAATTTGTCTTCATGTATGGTATTTAGTTGATGTTTAGTCTATGTTTGGTAGCATTCGAGCATACTAGATGCTGGGGTGTTACAATTTCAGACAAAAATAATAGGAGGATTCGGAGCCAATTTTAGATAGAAATTAGAGTTGTATTTAGATTGAATTTCTAGCCTGAAACAACGGAGGACATACCTCGGTAAAAAGCCCATAACTTCACAAACAAAGTTAAAACAGAAAAAATAAGGATCCTTGTTTGAAAGGTTATTTCATGCCCAATCCAATGGATACACAACCATCCATAGGTTCTAAACATACTGGCATAAACAAGAGAAACACTATGAGTCCACATCTGAGTCCTTTTGTGCTGCGCCCCCAATTGAGTCCTTCAGGGCTATGCCCCCACCCACTATATATTATGTAGTCGGCCCTAGTTTTTAATTCAGACTTTGATTTTGGATTTAGCTATTGGTATTGTAAATGCATTTTTACCACAAACTTGAAGTTTCATTAATTCAATTATTTATCATTGAGTGATTTCTTCTGCGGTTGCTCTTTCAGTTCTAGATGGATTTGCTTGAGCGTTTCTTCATGAACAGGTCTGTTATGTTTTGACATGGTTGATAACCAATCAAGGAGTGGTTTAGCAATTGTGAGGTCGATGGTCATGTTCTTGGATCGTTGTTAGCCTCCCTAGAGATGGCAATGGGGACCCGAAACCCGATGGGTATTTACTCCATTAGGGGCTGGGTATGAACAAATTTTCATACCCACGGGTCTATTAACGGGCAAAAATTACTACCCGCGGGTAGAGTGGGTACGAATCCGTTCTACTGTTACCCGTACCCGTTCACCCATGGGTATGACCAACTAATAATTTAGCCCAACAGCAGCCCACAAGCCCATAAAAAATCTAAACATTCTAAGCCCACCGCCGGCATTTCCTGCTAAAGATTACATGAGAATTCCTTTCCTGTACAGTCTAGTTTGTAGCCAAAATGTGTTTCCTTTTCTGTCTCTTAGTCTTCCCATCGTGTTTCCCGATTCCATAGTTACTCTCTGTTGCAATGTTTTTGCACATGATTGCATCAAAGAGGGTAAGCAAATTTGGAGTGTTAGAACTCCCTGTGGTCTACTACATGGTTGTTGCTGTTGTTTGGAAATGGACTGCTTGGTATATTACTGCCACTGGAACATATCGACCATAACAGCTTGACAGTTTCTCGTCACCTCTCTTACTTCAATCTTTCTTTCCGTTACCCACCTTAAACCTTGATGTCTACATTTAGTAAGGCCAATGCATATAGATTTTGGGTGCGGGTTACCCGCACGGGTACAGGTACAGATAAATTTTGTACCTACGTACGAGTATGGGTATTATAGCGGGTGAATTTTACTAACACGGGTACAGGTATAGGATGGTGATATCCGCCGGGTATATACCCGTTGCCATTCCTAAGCCTCTCCTTCATCAAGATCACAACTCAGTTATTAGATTTTTCCTACGACACAATATTAGGACCAACTTGCATGCACGTATCATAAATCAAGGTGTGTGCGTATCAATGACCAATGGTGAGTGCATCCACACCTAAAGCATGCCTATGAAGGGTTTGCAGTTTTGTTGGCTAAGACTTGCTTCTAGAAGCTCCATGGTCCCTTACCTCTAACTTTCCATTGGGGCTTGCCTCTTCCCTTCTGTGTTCTGCCATCCTTTCATTTACCCCCTTTAAGCCATTGGCTCTTTTCATGGCTCTGGCTATTGCTATCCTACTGACCATTTGTAGGTGAGGTATTTGTTACCATTCAGGGTGAGCTCACTAAGTTACTTCTTTACGATGTTCGACATATCCTATATGCAAGCAATATTGAATTTAACTACTTGTAAAATATTATATTGTATTCTTATCATTAAATCAATAAATTTTGGTATATATCTATTCAGTAGATAATTATAAAAAAATTAGAATTTTCCTAGCATTTTTCATATTTTTCTGATAATTATTAAGCAATTTTTAGAATTATTGAATAATAGAAAAATAAATTCTGCATGCATAAATATGGAATAATGTCAGGAGAAATAAACCTAGAGATATGGAGATTCTAATATGTGCTATGTATAGGGTTCAACAATTTACGGAAGTCCATATACCCTCGAAAAATCGATTTCTAGGATTTATTATAATTTTTCTAAATTTATGCATTGGGCACAGTGTGGCGCATGGCTGCTGGCAGGCAGAGCCCGCAGCAGGGGCGAACGGTTTGGCGCACGGCGTTGTGGCATGGTGTGGCACTACTGGCGTGGGCACAACAAGGCGAGGGCGCGGCCAAGCTTGTGTGTGGTGTGGTAGGCGCGACTGACGTGGCTAGCGCAGGCACGATGCGACGCCAATAGGGAGCAGTGGCGCTGAGAGGCCATGTGTGCAGGCCACGGGCACGGCGAGGAGCCAAAAGGGCATGGTGGCTCGAGGAGGCCACGTGCCAGGCTGCGGGAGCGATAGTGGCCGGTAGGCCAGCGATGAGCATGTGACTGGTGCCAGCATGCGCTTGTGAAGTGGCCAGCATGACTTGCTCGACCGGTCGGCTGAGCTATAGGCGCAGGCGATAAGAAATTCCCCTTTTTTAATACATTGATGAAAAGAAATTGATAAACCCTAATTTTATTGTCAGATTAACCAAGTAATCTACAGAATTATGGGAATTAATCTGCAAAATTAAAAGTTGTTTAGTTGCGATTAACTTACGTGCTAAGAACTTATGTATGACTTAAAGTAGATTTAATCGTTTGATGCCAATCAAAATTTGATACAGTGTAGATTGATGCAGGCAGACGATCTTGATCGGCCTCGAAGAGCTTTTTGTTGATAACGTATTGTAAAATGATGACATCCACCGTAGATCAAACACAATGCACCGATTGAATGGCAATAACAGCCAAGGAGAGCACACACGATATAAGGAGGCAAAAATATTCTTTCTTTATTAGATTGAATAGCAAGAACAACCAATGAGAGCTCACTCTTAAGGGAGTGCAATATTTATAGTGAAAATCAATAAAAAAATAGATTCAAATTCACTCATAATTAAATAGAGTCTAACTATATATAAACGATGAGTCTTATTATATTTAAACCCATGCCACCAATATTTCCTTATACCACATGCACTTTGCGTCCATGTCCACGCAGCACAGGATATGTTCCTTATGTTATGATATGGATAGATTCCGTATCCCCGGAGAGGACTCTATCCATGGTGGGCGAATCCGAATTAATCTCCAGGGGTCCTCCACTATATATATAGGGCATTTCCTTGTACAGAAAAAATCAATCTAATAAAGAGAGAGATTTTCCCCTTATATGGTGTGTTTATCCTTGTTCTGTTCGTGTGCTTACATTGGCGTGCTGTCGATTCGCAAGGGTGAATGATCTCGTTTCACAACAAGTTATCAGCACAAGTCTCTACCACAAGAAGTGGAGAATCGTCAACTACAACGAACGACTACTATCGGCGATTGATCGCCCAATCCGATCTGCAACCAACTCGCCATCAAGCCGACATCCACTTGGATAGCCGAAAAAGTCCTACGCGACTCTATCCTAGACGATAGTCAACACATCCGGCATCAAGAACGTAAGTAATCGCGCATGATCAAAATCCTGCAGATTGTATCATTGGATGTATTGATCTAATGTACTGTTAGAGATTGTTCTTGATCTGCTACTGTCCATCAAAAAAAAATATTGTTTAGCACACTATTGGAAGCTCCATACCCTGGGTTTATTTTCTAGCTTTTGCCATGTTTAATATGTGGTAAATTGATTTTTCTCTTACATAAGTAATTCTGAAAATTGCTCAAATATTAACGGAGAATTGCAAAATTTGCTAGAAAATTTTGAGGACATGAGTAGTTGGGATTTGATTTTAGTAATGAAGGAACAGATGCAAGACAATTGGTGTCTAGGAAAACACACATGAGGCTTGGTTCTTTAATTGGCACCCGAAAACGGAAAGTGCTCCCTCCCTCATGTGAGACCTAGGGGCGGGTTGACCTGGCCATGAGTCGAGCTGACAGAGACATTCATTACCTGTTTTCACTCCTAGCCAACAAGAGTTACATAAGATGTCATTAGCATTATGTCGCGTTTAATTGATGTTGGGATTTATTTTTTTGTTATTAAGTAATGCTGAAAAATTGATGTATAATTAACAGAAAATTGCTAAATGCTAGGAAAATTCTGGGAGAATTGTGATAATTATCTACTGAATAGATATAGACTAAAAATTTATTGATTCAATGAGGATGCATGCAAAATAATATTTTACTAGTAGTAAAATTTCGTATTGCTTGCATATAGGATATGTCGGACATCACAAAAAGGGAATTTGTTGTGGTTGCCCTAGATGGCAGCAATTATCTCACATGGGCAATGGATGCCAAAATCAACCTAACAGCTAGAGCACTTGGAGTTGCTATTGCCCAGCCTGAAGCTGGTGCACTTGCTGTGCCTAAACCAGTAAAATGTGCTGCTTTACATTTCCTGAGCCACCATCTTCATCCGAACCTGAAGGCCGAATACTTGATGGAAGAGAACCCACTTATGTTATGGAATTCCCTGAAGGAACGCTACAACCAACAAAGATCCGTGTTGCTGCCAGAAGCACAACACGAATGGACCTCCTATGCTTACAGGATTTTAAATCTGTGGCAGCCTATAATTCTGCAATGCACACACTTGTCGCTAAATTAACATTTTGTAACCAGAAAGTTACTGATGCTGAGATGATCGACAAAACCTTGTGCACCTTCCACCCCAACATGATGATACTACAACAACAGTACCGTCATGCAAAGTACAAGAAGTACTCTGAGCTTATTAGTGTTATGCTAGAAGCAGAAAAACATGATGAACTCGTGTTGAAGAATCATTATGCAATTGCTAATGGAAATCAAGCATTGCCCGAAGCACATGCTACCGCTCAACAGGCTAGTAATAGCCATGGCTGCGAAAAAGGCCAAATGTATAAGGGGAATAAATGGAAGAATGTTAGAAACCAAAAGGGAAAGGGCAAATCCCAATGGAAAGGTAAAGGGAAAGGTACTGGAACCTCCCAGTAGCAAGGTCCAGCCAATAAGGCAACTAACCCTCCTTAGTCGTGCTTTAGGTGTGGGTGCGTTGGCCATTGGTCACGTACCTGTCGCACCCCAAAGCACCTGGCAGAACTTTACATGAAATCTACTGGGAGATTCCAGAAGAATCAAGAAAAAAAGGTTGAGGCACACTTCATTGAACAAAAAGGTGGGAAGAAGGACGACAACGTCACTGACCCTACGGTCAAGTTAAAAGAAAGCCTTCTCGGATATGGTGACTCGCCCATGGAGGAAGATGACCTTCTTGGTACTGAACTTGTGTAATTCTAGAAGAATACAAATGTTCCCCATGAGGAGAAACATGACTTATATGGAGACTTACAATAGTTTCCTTGTACCCCTTTTTGCTTTATGTCGCATTTCCATTAGTTGAGTCTCCTTAAGAGCCTCATATTATCAGTTTGAATATTTATGTTCCTGCATGAACATTTGGTCTATGCTCCTGTTGAATAATTATCAATAATAGTCAAATAAGGTGTTTTTCCAGAATATTTGCTCATTCTTGTGCTATGCTTGTCCTATATTCTACAATTTTTCCTGATGCAATAATTGTTTGATTGTTAAGTCATACCTTTAATATAGAACAAGGTATAACCCATCGAAGGAGGAATAAATTTGTCTAGAAGACAGCAATACCACACTAAGTGATTTGAAAATTATGATTATCACCAGAAGCGATGATATTATAGTTGGCATTGGAAGAATGTCATATTATACCCTGAGTCCAGTTGTACTCATTTATATCTTAAACACATTGGCCTGAATGATACCCATATGCAGACATAGAAAGAGGATGGTACTGAATACCTACTCATGGCTAAGTTTATTGGGTGTAATAAATGTGTGGTTGAAAAACTTCCTCCCTTCTTCTCTGGGTTATACTACGCATGTATAAAACCTGAAGTTTGTGTTGCGATAAAAACCCAGAGATATTTAAAGATCTTGTAGATCGACTGGGTAATCTTGAGTTGAATATTATGATAAAATAATTAGTAATTCTGCTGGCCATAGCATAAAGACTTTCCTAAACCTGAAGATTTCTTATGCCCTGTTTGTGCTATAGGAAAACTTACAGTTAGATCCTTTAACTTTTAGAGGAATCACTAAATTTCCAGGAGAAAATTCGAAGTGATATATGTGGACATTTTCAGCTCCTGTTGGGTCCTTTCAGATATTTTATGTCTCTTATCTACTAGGAACCATGCTTCTGCCAAAAATTAATTGCCCAAAATTTTTAAAAGCCTCCTTTCCAGAAGAAAGAATCAAGTCTATTCAAGTAGACAATGCTAACGAGTTTAACCTCAAAAGCATTTAATGATTATTATGTGGCCCTAGGAATTAGTGCATAACTTTTAGTACCTCATGTGTACACATTAGAATGGCCTTGTAGAGTCATTATTGAAGGAATAAAATTTATTGCTTAAGCCACTTTTGCAGAATAATAGATACCCACCAGTTGCTGGGGCCATAAGGTGTTGCACACCACGATATTAATTCAACTCAAATAAACTACATATTATGGAATTTCCCCATTACAGATAATGCATGGAAGAGAATTAAGTATTTCTCATCTACGAAAAAATTTGGCTGTGTTGTATACATGCCAATCTCTCCACCACAGCGTACCACCATGGTACTTCACCGGAAGTTGGAGATCTGTATACGGCTCGGTACATTAATTGTACTAAGGACTTTTCCAGCATTAGGGGCAGATAAGTACCACAATAAAGAAGGCCGAGTCCTTAGATCTACGCACTAAAGAGACCGAACTTGAAGTTCAAAAAGTAATAAATCTGCAACAAATAAGCTAATAATCTGCCAAATGCCTTCACTGATCGTAAGGTAGTGGAAAGATCTCATATACCTGCAGTATATGCACCTAAAAGAGTGAAAATATCCTAGAAGGATATTGAACCCACTCTTAACCCTCATGAGAAAATGAGGGGGAGGCCTCCAGGTGTACGGGACTCAATTTCTCGGAGACGTCCGTAGAAATAGAGAACCAAACAATTGAGAACACTACCCATGACAGTGGAAGAAGCTCAACCTGATGTTGAGAAAATCTATGAAGTGAGCCATCTAGAAGATGGTAGCATCCCTGAAGTGATCCATTTTGAAGATGATAACCCCAGCGTATATTTGTGCGCACAATCCAACACTGGGAAGTCAAAACACCCAGACTTCATCGTTGTGGGAAATCACGAGGAGCTGGATGAAATTAATAAAGAGATATCCCTGAAGTGATGCTAGAGAATTATATATAAAGAAAGACTACAATTGTCGACATATTTTGCCTCTAGAAATTGCTAAAATCTGGATCCAGAACCAAAGTCCATGGCAGAGTGCTAGGAGCGCTCATATATGGTCAAATGAAAGAGCAATTGAGGCAGCGCTTGCTTAATCAGAGAAAAGTTCTTGGTCCTGTTGACTGAACATTTCCTGAAATATTCTCTATAGGATCAAATGGATTTTTCATCCTGAAGAGATATGAAAATATCCAGGTGGTGAGATATAAAGTGAGGCTTATAGCACAAGGGTTTTAGCAGAGACCTATCATCGATTACGATGAAACATGTTCTCCTGTAATGAGTGAAATAACGTTCTGAAATTTAATATTGATGGCAGCAAGCTTAAACTTATCAATATAGTTAATGGATGTAGTGATCACATATTTATATGGGTCACTGAATATGGATTAAAAAAATCGGTAAGGATGTGGTACAACCGACTTAGTAAATTCCTCCTAAAGAAGGGATATTCAAATAATGATGATTGTCCCTGTGTGTTCATAAAGAAATTCCAGGATGAATTTTGTATCATCTCGGTATATGTCGATGATCTAAATATCATCAGAATCACAGAGGAAATAAAGGAAGCAAAATGCTTACCTCAAGACAGAGTTTGAGATGAAGGATTTTGGTGAAACCAAATTTTGCTTAGGCCTGTAGCTTGAGCATTTTCTAGGAGGAATTTTAGTACACCAGTCTGCCTATACCAAGAAGGTATTGGAAAGATTTAACATTGATAAATCTCAACCTATGAAAACCCCCATGGTAGTAAGATCCTTTGAAGCTGACAAAAACCCATTTAGACCAAGGAATAAAAAATGAGAAAGTATTTTGGACCTGGAGTCCCATACTTATATATCTAGTGAATTGCACAAGGTCTGATATTACATTCGCAATAAATTTGCAAGCATGAAACAGTATAGTCCCAACTAGAAGATATTGGGCTAATATCAAGACTTTACTCATAAACCTCTAAGGTACCTAAGATCTTGGATTGTTTTTCCTGAAGGACCAAGACTTAACCATGGGGGAAAATATGGATGTTGGATATGTGTCTGATCCCCACAATGCCAAAATTAAGACTGGTTTTGTATTTCTCTACGGTGGTACAACAATTTCTCGATGGTTTTTTTTTAAGCAGACCGTGGTAGCTAATTCTACCAACCACTTAGAGATTACAGCCTCACATGAGTGTGTTTGGCTGAGACATGTAATTAGCTATATCCAGGAGTCATATGGCTCTAATACCGTCGTTACCCCTACGATTATCTATGAAGATAATAAATAATTGTGCTACACAAAGTGCAAATGGGTGATGTAAAGGGCAATATCATGAAGTATATCGCTCCTAAAATTTTTCTATCCTCATGAAGTCCAGAAGAATAGTGAGGTGAAGATATTACAACTAAATCATGTGAAAATGTAGCAGATTTATTCACTAAGCCCTTGCTAAAGCTATTAGCGTTGGAATGAAATGACTTAGAAATATGCATAGTTCAGGGGGATTAAATCATGAACCATAACCCCTTTTGCTCAATCCTGAAGATTATAGTTTATATCCTGAAGATTATAAGTTGTGCTCCTTTTCCCTTCGTGAGTTTTTCTGAAGTTTTCTCACATGAAGGTTTTTAATGAGGCAGCTACTGTAACACGGAGTGCGAGTGCAATGTACTCTTTTCTCCATCCCTTTTTTCCCACTGGGTTTTTGGGAGGAGTTTTTAATGAGACATGTGCATTACGCGGTATTCGCCCAAGGGGGAGTGTTATGATACGGATATAATCTGTATCTCCAGAGAGAAGGACTCTATCCATGGTGGGCGAATCCGAATTAATCTTCAGGGGTCCTCCACTATATATATAGGGCATTGTCTTGTACAGAAAAAATCAATCTAATAAAGAGAGAGATTTTCCCCTTATATGGTGTGTTTCTCCTTCTTCTGTTCGTGTGCTTGCATTAGTGTGCCGTCGATTGGCGTGGATGAACCATCTTGTTTCACAACACCTTGCATATGCATTCTGGCTCATGCACACGAACCGCCTCGGCCACACCGCCCTCCTCTCATGCACTACTAGCCCATGTACCACACTTGTTTGCGCTTCATGCATTTGACGCTCACTACTACAGATCTGGCCTTCCATACTGGCCCATCAGTACCGGTTATGCATGAACCGGGACTGACATTTACATCAGTCCCGGTTCAACGGTCTACAGGTCCGGGGGGATCATCAGTACCGGTTTTAAATACCAACCGGTGCTGATGTGCTCACATCAGTACCGGTTGGTTACACCAACCCGTACTAAGCAGCACAGGAGCCGAGGAGGGTTCTTAGCACCAGTTGATGTAACCAACCGGTACTGATGTTCGTGTTATCAGTACCGGTTGGTTAAACCAACTGGTGCTAAGCAGCCTCCTCGACTTAGTACAGGTTGGTGTAACCAACCGGTACTGATGTGAGCACATCAGCACCGGTTGGTGTGTTTGACCGGTAGTAATGCGGTTCGTCTCCCGCGCCCTCAATCCTGCGCGCCTTTACGATGAAACTCTTAAATCGTGTTCATCCGAATTCTTGTTTTCCGATCCAGCCTCCTATAAAACCATCAGATCGAGTGAGGAGGTAGACGTACTGATGATCGGTAGTTAGCCCATTTAACTATGGCAGCTTCTCCTTCTTCTCCCTCTGGCGCGCCATCATCACCACCTCGGGAGAAGGACGTGGAGGAGGGGGAGGAGGAGGAGGAGGAGGAGCAGCGGGAGGAGGATGAGGAGGAGGAGGAGGAGGGTTGGGTCCGCTTGGGGAGCGCGACGTCGTCGTTGGAGGATGACGATGATGAAGACGTCATCCACGATGACGACGATGACGACCGCCCCCCGCCTGACGATGACTCCAGCGACGACAGCCCCCCCCCAGCAGCGACGATGAGTGGTGGTATGGGTGATCGCGCCACCCACCACCCGTGCGCCACTATGTATATTATATATATTGTAATAAATTAATATAATATGTAATGTTTTATATTATGAATTATTAATATAATATGTAATGAATTATTAATATAATATATAATGTTTTACCTCCCCCTTCTTGAAGCTCCGCCACCTCTACCATTAAATTGAAATATTCAAAAAAAAATACGAAACATAAAAAAAATGTTCAAAAAAATTATGCCACAATGAGAAAATCGTTCAAAAAAAACGGCTTCGAGAAACATTCAATTGGACAGTGAAAATCAGGAGAAAATCGGAAGAAAAATTATGAAAGTACGATTCGAGATGAATGTACACATATAATTTTCACGTATCCAATTTAAATATTTCAAAATATATCGATAGTCAAAGTTTTGAAGTTTGGCCATCACTATGTCCAAAACGTCAGCATTTTTGAAGACCGGAGGGAGTAGTAACATTAGATTGAATTTTTTAATTTAAAAAAAGTGTAATAGAAAACAACTTAGTTACCTCACTTAACAACATTGAAAGACAAGAGATGATGCTCTCTCCAGCTCACAAAAACTTGTCGGTTTGAGATATGTGTAGTCAAAATTTTGAAACTTTAGCTATGAATATCTTTATAAATATTTAGATTAGATGCATGAAAATCATTTGTGTACATTCATCACGAATCGTACTTTCATAATAGTATAATTTTAAGAAATTTTTTCTGTCAAAATCGGAAGAAAAATTATGCCACATTGAGAAAATCATTCAAAAATTATGTCAAACGGTTACAAGGCACATCAGTACCGGTTGATAAGACCAATCGGTACTGATCTCTACCATCAGTACCGGTTGGTTACATCAACCGGTACTGAATCATCCACATTGTACCTGTGACACTACGGAAGGTCAAAACATTTTAAAATATGAAATCGGAGGTTAAAACTTTACGCTATGAAGTTTAATCGCGTTTCCGGGCCGATTTCGGGAGTTTGGGCCTCTCCGGTGGAGTTTGGGCCCAAGGGATTGAGTCATGGGCTTTAGTGGGAAGGTTTTTGGGCCCATATGGGAGTGGGAGACCAGGTTGGGGTGCCTCCCCTATCCTTGTGTGCGCCCCACCCCTGCCCTAGCCGCCCTCTCCTCTCCCTCTCCCACCTAGCCGCCGCCCCTCCCTTCCCCTAGCCGTGCGACCCCTCCATCTTCCCCACCTCGCCACCCCGCTATTCCCTCCATCGGGAGGCCCCGCGACGAGGAGTTCCGGCGGTTCCGGCGCGAGGAAGACGATCGGGGAACCCGGGAGGAAGGAATTCGGCGTTCGGCGTTCGTCGGGCAGAGGTATGGTATGGGTGATCCTTGGGGATGGTCTAGATGCTGTTTTAGAGGTTGATTTGATGCTTTTAGATCAAGGGGTGGTGCTGTGGTTGGGTAGTTTGGATGAAAACTAGAGGTTTCATAGTTCTCTGTTTCGGGCAGATTGTGCACACGACCTAGGGTTTGAGTTTTTGCAATTTTAGATTCGGAATTTGGTCGGCCTCCTGTTGATAAAGTTGTAGGTAACTTCAATACCTTTAATTGGACACCAAGAACGTCCAATTCTGCCTAGCCGTTTGAAAGTTATGATCGTTTTACCGAGCGTATTCAAAACTATGACGTAATTGGGATAGAACGTGATGTTTTGTAGATTAGACAATTTTAGATTCCGAATCAGCTTTTCCCAATAATTATAAAAAGTTAGGAATTTCCTAAGCTTCACGATGATGTACTCATTTAATCGATTCGGAGTCCTAGAACTAAAGTTATGCTAGATTGAAGCCTGCTGTCCCGACGGGACAGATTCTCTGTTTTTCGGTTTTGGGAGTAGTTTGTGAAGTCGGGGTAGACGAGCTTTTGCATATATTTTGGGGCACGTGTTGAGTGTGTGGTATGTTTGTGCAAGTGGTGTGACCCCGGGAGTGCCCTCATCCTCTCGCCAATCCGTCGCCCGCGGTTAAGGGAAGTGTATTGGAATGGGTAGCGTGTTAAATGTTGCTAGAATTGATTAGATGCAAATTGCTTTATGATATGATGCCATGATTGATGTTTGCCTATGACATGATGAACATGATTTCATATTAATCATGATTGCGTTGTATTAAATGTTTATGCCAATCTTTACATGCTTATGTCATATGTGCATTCATAATGGAAGAGGCGTCCCATGCTGATGCGGGCCTCTGTGTTCACACGTAGTGAATACGAAAGACCTACCTCGTAGTCCCATCCACGGTTGTGCATGGGAGCAAGTCAGTAAGAGTAGGCACCCTCCATCTACGAGATGGAAGGGGAAAGGGGGTGCACGCCGACGGGTGTGCACTCGGCAATACCGGTATGTGCTTCGAGGTGATATGTGCATTTGCATTGCATACATGATGATGATGAAATGAGTACAATGATATTGAGACATGAGTATGATGTTGTATATGAAAATTATGACTTGTTCATGATGTTGAGCATGGAATGCAGTAATGTTAACATTGAATTGTTCTTTATGGTCCATTGCAATATACTTGCTGAGTGACGAACTCACGCTTGTGTTTTATGTTGTTTTAGGTACCATGACACCGGCATGTGGGAAGGGGCATTAGCTACACATCTTCACATAGCTCCACACCTATAGGCAGATTTATCAACTTGAGTCATGATCATAATAAGTGCCATGAAACTTGGTGTATGGATTAAATTGTGTGCTTGTGTTCCTTATTTGCTTCGCTATAGTTTATGGATTTGGTATTATTGACTTATGTTGATGCTATATCCATTTATATTGCTGCTTAGATGTCTTATGTTATGATATGACTTGCCTTGTTATTGCTATTGCTTCAATTCATGATAAAACAAAGGAGATGCTGCCGAAATTTTCGGTTTTAGCATTTGTGCCTTTGCTGTAATTTATCTTAAATTTTGGTATTTAGATGTTGCTTAGCCTTTGTTTGGTGACATTTAGGCATAATAGATGCTGCGGTGTTACAGTTGGTATCAGAGCCAGGTTGTAGGTCCTTGGAATGTGCATTTTTAGTATCATACCTTAGGTGCAACTAAAATGTGATGTGGAATAACTTAGCAACATGGTTTAGGTTATAACTAAAATTTTGCTATAGGATAGCAACATTAAAACTTGCATAAGTGTAATGATTAATTTAAAATTTGACACAATTGGTTGCACAGTAGGATGAGTTTTTGTTCATCATTGCATCGCGTTTGATAATTTGAGGAAGACCATGTTTATGATGATGTTTGATCTTTGTTCTTGTTTATATAATGTTGTGCTTATGATTATGTGATTGGATGATTGTCTGACTGTTGCAGCCATGCCGAGGGGTAGAGGACGTGATCGCCGTGGCCGTGGAGGCTAGGGTCGAGGATCTCAGGGAGCTACTGAGTCCGTAGCTGAGGGGAGCGCTTCGCTCAATGCTCATGGGCAAGCGCAGGAGGAGCTCCCTGCCACACGATGGGGGCCGAGGTGTTTGCCGCCATCGCGCCTTAGTTCAGGCACTACAGAGGGAGGTTCAGGAGCTGCGCGAGCAGTTGCGGGCAGCCCATGCTATGGCGCCTCCCCCTGCAGCGGCCCCAGTTGCTGCCCCCGCTGTGCCGGAGCCGAGGATGAGTCTCCGGGAGTGGATGTCCCTCCGTCTTGACACTTTTGACGGAGCGGGCACACCGGTCCAGTCCGCAGATTGGCTACGGTACATGGAGCAGCAATTTGAGGTTCTAGAGTTGACCTCGGTCCAGAGGGCTCATTTTGTGGCCTTCCAGCTAAAGGGCCAAGCGGATATCTGGTGGGAGGGGGTTCTTGCTGCTAGGGCCCCCGCTCTTCGACCGGTCACCTGGGAGGATTTTGTGGCTCGCTTCTGAGCCAAGTTCTACCCAGAGTCTTTCCTTGAGAGGATGGAGCATACTCTGACGACTCTTTCCCAGGGAAAGAAGTCGGTGGCAGAGTATTGTAACACCCGAATTTTTGCTTTTCATGAATTTAAACAAGATTTGGCACTTTTGTGAATTTTTGGAATTTTTTAGGATTTATTTGGACTTATTGGGAATTTATTTGAATTTATTCCCTTTTCAAATAATTAAAGAATTTAATTTTGCAAATAAAATTTTGTTGGAAACATTTTATTTGAGTCCAAAATGTTCCAAAATATTTTCTAGAATTTTTCGGGAATTTTTCTGAGTGTTTTGCTATTTTTATTGAATTAAATGAATTACTGGGAATTAGTTTGAATATTTAATCGCTGGAAAAACCCAAACCGGGTTTTGCTGTTCCTCCGACCCGGACCCGACCCGAGCCCGAGTCTGACTCGAGTCCGAGTCCGACTCGAACCCGACTCAGCCCTAACCCTCTCAACCGTCCGATCAAGATCGAACGGGCGAGATTGAGCCACGTCGCCCGAACCCGAGCCCGACCGAGCCAACCAGGTCGCCCGAACGGACCCGAGTCCAAACCCCCGTGCCATTGGATCTTGATCCAACAATCCACGTTGAGCCATGTCACCGAATCCGAATTGGATTCGGATTCCGCCGCTATAACCGGATGGACCTCGGTCTCCGCGCAATACACGGAAGCCGAGGCCCCTATTTAAGGCGTCGCCGCCGCCACCGTGTAGTCGAATTCCGTGCGCACCCGTAGGCCGTAGCCCTAGACCACGTCGCCTGAGCCGCCGCCGTTCGCCCGGTAGAGCTCGCCGTAGTTGAGTTAGGTTTCCGCCACGGTTATTCGTCGATTCCGCCGCCATCCGCCGTCCTCCGCCGCCGTTGAGTCCAGATCCGGAACCGCAAGGACAAGCCGCGTCGGAGGGTACCTTTCACCTTGCCGGAATCGCGCCCAAACGCCGTCGAGCGCATCATCGTCCCCGTCTCCGGTGAACCAGCTCCGTCGCACGCCATCGCCGTCGTTCGAGCTCTCTCCACCGTCCGATCCAGATCCGAAGGCCCAGATTCGTCCACGTCATCCTCGGTAAAATCTCACGTGTTAATTTCTAGATCTATTTCCAACCGTTGGATCTAGATCCAATGGTTCAGGTTGGGCCACGTAGCTAAAACCGCACCGTGCTTGGATAGATGTCAGCCGTTAGATCTAGATCAAACGGCTAGGGTTATCCATGTTGTAAACTCTAGATTGGATCTTGACCGTCCGATCAAGATCGAACGGTCCAGATCAGCCAAGCTGTTTCCAAACGCGTGAAACCCAGATCCGATCTGGGCTATTGATTTTCAAATCAACGGCCGAGATTTAGCCACGTGGCTAGGAGACTGACCGTCGCGTCGCTGTCACGCCGGCCCCGCCGACGCCACCGTGACGCCACGTGGCCCGTGATGTCACGCCAACCGAACCGCACCATGACGTCACCGTGACGTCACGGTGGGGCCCAGCTGTCATCCGTTCTCAGCCGAGCTTGATGACGTCACCGCTGACATCATCCGATGGGGCCCACATGTTAGTGAGACATGTACTCGTGGACCGGGTCCACGGTGGACCCAAACCGAACCGTGGACCACGTCCATGGATCGGCTGACGCAATAAATCGATTTTTCAATAGAAAAATAATTCGGTGGAAAATCAAAATCCATGCTGACGTCATTATTCGGTTTTTCCGTATAAAAATAAATGAATTAATTCGAATTATTGATTTATTTGAATTTTGAAACTTCAAACGCCTATAACTTTTGCAATTTAACTCCGATTTGAGTGATTCAAATTTCTAAATTTTTATAAAATTGAGATCTACCTAATGGTGAATTTTATTTAATTTTTGGATCAAAATTTTTCTCTTTAATATTATTTAATTAATTATTTAAACTTTAAACGCTTGTAACTTTTGCGTTTTAACTCCGATTTCGCCGATTCAAATTCCTAAAAATTCATAAAATTATGCTCTCTCTGTTTATGGACTTCATTTGGATGTTTGGACACTTTTTGTCTACTGTTTATTTATTTATTGTTTTTTGCACGCTTTACGAGTAGACGTTGAAGTGTCCGAGGGTTTCGAAGGTGAAGTGTTGACCCAGGAGCCAGCCCAAGACCAAGAACAAGTACTCTTTGAAGGCAAGTTGTGCTTTGACCATTTTGATCCCATTTTGAAATTAATTTGATTTACATTATTGCATGCTAGTTCAATTATAAAATGCTTTAATTGATTTTGGATGATTAGTTAATTGCCTAGTTGCTGTATGCCACCATGACATAGATAATTATATGCCATGAACCCCTTGTCACCCTAGTTGAGGATTAAATAGTTGGACATTATCAAATTACCAACATGGGTATTTAGATCGTTGTAGTATATTGCTTAGACCTGCTATATCCTCATGACATGATTTTGGACAATCAAATGTTAATATTGACTTAATGATATATTGAACATGTTTTGGAAAGGTATCATGTGTTGTGATTGTTGATGGCACGTGGTGCATGGTAATCAACTGGGTTTGATAAATAGATTTCGATCGGGGCATGTGGCAAGAGTGATCTGGTGGGCCAGTTGTGGCATCGGGAGCGTTGGTTTGGTTCTTCGGGTAGTCTTGCCCTGGTCAACATAAGGACTTAACATTGCAAGCCTTTGAACTGAGTTAATCGTGCAACCACATGTCCGTAATGGGACGGACCTAGTTGAGTAAGTTACTAATAACTTGCATGTGATACCTCAGGTGTCAACTACACCTTTTGTGTAGCTTGAAAGGGGAGCGTACCAAGGCGATGGCATGGTACCCGTCCAACGGTATGTCGGTCCCATACTTCGCCTTTGTTAAGGGAAGAGATGGTGTATGGCAAAAACTGGAAAGGTTCACTTGTGTAGTTAGCCGTTTCCGAAAGGCTTTGTTACGATCACTCGCCTTTGTGGTGTTTGGCTGTATCTTGTGGGTAAAGTGCATGACCTCTGTAGAGTGTAAAATCTATTCGAATAGCCGTGTCCGCGGTATTGGACATTGCTCGGGGATTACAGTCAAGGGTTAGATTTTCTTGGAAATAACTTGAACTTGAGAGGTTTGGTTTGGTTAAATGATGATGTTGATGGAAATGTGGATTAGGAATGGGAAAGATGTTTATTTAACTCCTGAAAAGGTTATTGATATTACACTGATTCTATCGCTTTCGAATCTACTTATGTTATTTGTTAAATGTTGTTACTGCAAATGAACCATGAGCTATTCCTTTGTATTAAGCCTTGCATATAGAATATTAGCTTGCATTCTGTGCATGACTTGCTGAGTACCAAGTACTCACCCTTGCCACAATACAACATCAGTTGAAGAGGAGTCTACACCAGCTTTGGAGGAGGAGCTCCAAGAGGAACCGTTTTTCTAGGGAGCGAGCCCAGTCAGTTGCCTGTGGTATACTGGATGGCGCCACGAAGTTATCTTATTTTCCGCTGCTATTATTTCTCTTTTATTAAACTTTCGCCCTGCGAGGCGTACTTTTGTAACTTGACCTTAAAGGTTGAGCAACCAGTTTGGTTACTATAATTAAGGTACTTTCTATTTCGTTGAGTATGATTGTGATATTTTCCAATGTTGAGACTGTGTGCACTAGCGTGATCATGGACTAGTGCTTAATACACAGAGGGTCCGGATTTGCAAATTCGGGTCCCGACAAGTATGAGGCGGAATTCAACAATGTGGTGCGCTTCGTGCCAGCTGTGGCAGCCGATGATAGGGAGAAGGCGAGGAGGTTCCGTAGGGGCCTCAACCAGGAGTTCAGAGTTGTCATGGGGACGACTGTCCCTCGTGACTTCTGCTCCGTGGTGGAGCAGGCGAAGGGTATGGAGCTCGAGTTGGAGCTCTCCAGGGATAAGCAAAACCCTGGTGGTTCAGGGGTTCCAGCGGCCCCGGGCGGGGGCCAGAAGAGGACCTTTGGTGGTGGAGGTGGGTCTTCTCAGTGACCCACCTTCAAGAAGTTCAAGAGGGGACAGGGCGCCTCCTCAGGGGCCAAAGGGAAGTCGCCCCAGTCCTCTTTTTTGCAGGTAGTTGTTCGTCCTGCGCTAGGGCAGGGCATGATATGTTTCAAGTGCGGTGGTGGACACCGTGCTGCGGAGTGTGGTTGGACCGAGGACTGCAACCACTGTGGCAAACCGGTCATACGGGACGAGTCTGCCGGATGAATCCCGGTAGCATCATCAAGTGGGAGGCGGTGCCTTGTCCTCCCACTCCAGCGGCGTCTTCCAGGGCTTCGGTGCAGATGCTGGCGGCCCCTGCTCGCCCGTCTCCCTCTGTTTGGGTGCCCCCGGTGGCCTACTGGTGCCCGCAGCCGATGGCTCCTCCCCAGTTGCTCTCACCGCCCCCAGCTTTGTTGGGGCATCAGCCTTGTGTCAGGGCTCCCGCTGCCCCAGCGCCACCAGGAGTGTACTCCTTCCCGACCGCCGAGTCAGCCGGGCATCCAGAAGTGGTTTCAGGTACTCTGCTTGTGGATTCAGTTGATGCCTTTGTTTTGTTTGATTCCGGAGCATCCTATTCTTTTGTGTCATCTGAGTTTGCTACTAGAGCTAAGTTGGGAGTTCAACGGATCTCTGAGTCTGTGATAGTCAGTTCTCCTAGGGGTTTGATTGCTAGTTCCTTGGTTTGCCCGGGTTGCACCATTGCCATTGATGATGAAGTTTTCTTTGCCAATCTCATGGTGATTCAGTTGGCTCCTTTTGATGTCATTTTGGGCATGGACTGGTTGCATCAGTACCGTGCCAAGATCAGTTGCTTCTGGAAGACAGTTGTGACACTATGGTTTGGTGTGACGTTATAGAAGGTGAAACTAGAGAATAAAACCTTTCGGCTTAGGGTTTTCTCACGTTTTTTGGGTCGGTTGAAGTGTTATGTCGCCACGGAGTGTCGTAACCTTATTTAACGTGCATGATAAGGTTAATAACATTATGAGATGTGGAATTAAGGTTAAAACTACAGGATATGGAGGTTAATAGCTTTTTCGGGCCGTTTCCGGGGTTTTGGGCCTTCCCGGGGGAGTTTGGGCCTTGGTGGGCTTTGGTGGGATGGAGTAGGTCTCCGTAACGGACTAGGTTTGGGTGTGGGGGCCGGTAAAAGGGCTCCCCACCAGCCCTTGGGGCGTCCACCCCTGCCCCATGCGCCCCTAACCCTAGCCGCCACCCTTCCTCCTCCCTCCACCTCCTAGCCGCCCCATCTCTTGCCCCCATGGCGCCCCCATTGCTCCCCATTGCACACCACCTCTCCTCCACCCCCCTTGCTGCCCTAGGGTGACCTCCCCACCCCTGCATCCTCATGGATCCATCCGAGGAGCGAGGAGCGAGGAGCGAGGAGCGAAGAGCGAGGTGCGAGGTGCGAGGAGCGAGGAGCGAGGAGATCGATTGGAGTTTTCGTGCGTCGGGCAAAGGTATGATCATGGGGCTCCTCGGGGATGAGCTAGGTACTGTTATTAGGGAGTTTATCAAGTTTTTAGATCAATCGGAGGCGCTGGATTTGAGTAATTTGGGTTAGATCTAGATGTTGCCACGTTTCTGTTTTCGGGCAGATTGAGCAGTCGAGCTAGGGTTCACGTTTTTACAAATTTAGAGTTGGAATATGGCCGTACGGACTTCTAGGAAGTTGTAGATAATTTCATTACCTTTCAGTGCATATAAATAAATTGAACTTTCGCCCAGCCGTTTGAAAGTTATGACTGTTTTACCGAGCGTGTTAAAATCTGTGACGCGATTGGAACAGATCTCGGTAATCTGTAGATTAAACAACTTTAGAGGCCGAATCAGACTTTCCATATATTTAGAGAAAGTTGGGAAATTTCCTAAGCTACGCGAGGGTGTACTCGTTTAATTCATTCGGAGTCCCAGAACTCAAGTTATGCCTTTTGCAAGGCTGCTGTCCCGACGGGACAGAACCTCTGTTTTAGGTTTTGCGAGTAGGGAGCAATGTCGGGTTAGATGGGGGTTTGCGTACTGTTTTGTGGTTATGATTGTGATTGTGTGATACCCCTGTGCAGGAGGTGTGACCCCGGGAGTGCCTTCTACTTCCCGCCAATCCGTTGCACGTGGTTGAGGCAAGTGTGTTGTGATGGATAGCGAGTTGTAGGTTGCATGTTGAGATTAGATGGAATTGTTTACATGATATATGTCCATTTGCCATGTGTTAATGATTGCTATGATATGATGAGCATGTTTAAGATGTTATGACGCCATGTGTTAAAATATGAGTTTTATATGATGTTGGCATGCTTGCATACATGACATGTTACATGGCCCGGGCGGTGAGAAAGTCATTAACTAATCCGGGAAGGTCGGTGAGAAAGTTATGACTAATCCGGAGAGCCAATAGAGTAAGTCCTACATCGTGATTCCATCTATCGTGGGTTGTGGAAGCGAGGAGTAGGCACCCTCCATCTTCGGGATGGAAGGGGGGAGAGGGTGCACACCGACGGGTGTGTACTCAACCATACCGGTATGAGTTTCCAAGGAGATATGAGCATTGCATTGCATACACAATGATGATGATTTTGTTAAAGTGTTCATGATTGTGATGATATACATGATGTGAGATGTTATTTTCTATGATATTGTTATTGTTGTCCATTACAATATGCTTGCTGAGTTTCGAACTCACGCTTGTGTTTTATGTTGTTTTTAGGTACTTTGAGATCGGTATGCGGGAAAAAGGGGTTTAGCTACACTTCTACACGTAGCTCCACCATCATAGTCTATGATTAATCACTTGGAGACATGATTTTAAGAGTTGTGCCATAAAGTTAATGTATGGTTTAATCTAGCATGCTTGTGATCCCTTATTTGCTTCATTATAGTTTATGAAGTGGTTGAGCGTGGTATTATTGGCGTAGTTTGATGATACATCCATTTATGTTGATGTTTTAGATGTCGTGTGCTATGATATATCTTGCCATGATATTGATATTGTGTTAATTCATGGAAAAACAAAGGAGATGCTGCC